>CM024700.1:18913446-19513446 GCA_014182845.1 Corymbia calophylla | reverse complement strand
TATAAAACCTTCTGATGACTCATAAGCCCAGCCCAACCTCACTCCACGTTATTCAAATCTCTCTCTCTCTCTCTCTCTCTCTCTCTCTCTCTCTCTCTCTCTCTCTCTCTCTCTCTCTCTCTCTATGCACCCTTCTCATCCACATCCGAAGCATTTCCATCACTTCATTTGATTGCTCAAGAAGGAAGAAAGTAGAAGAACCTGAAGCAGTGTGAATCAGCATTTGCAAGATGGCCAACAATACCAAGAAGGTAGGCATCAAGAAGAACAAGCTCATCACCTGCGTTAAAGCCCCCCTAAGATTCCTCAAGATGGCCAAAAACTTATACGTGAGCAGCATGATGCAGTGCTCTGGGCGTATAGGCAATGGAAGCTTTGTGACTGGCCCACGCAGGCCAATCAACGATGGGCTGCTGAAGAGCTTGAGCATCAGCTCGTTGAGAACAAGCTTCATCACCGAGGAGGACCTAAGAGACTCATAAGGGCTGCCTCTACCAGGAGCCAGCTGAACAGTATAATTCAGATGGATCTTGTCCTTCACAGTCATCCTAAGACTAATAGGGGCTCAATGGTGGCGGCACCAGGTTACGTGCCTAGGAGTTTCACGATGGGCATGGGGAGGATCGACGAGGACAAGCCGTGTGAATTTGAAGACGAGGACATTCGTGTCAACACCAATGTGGGTCCAAGAAGCAGAAGCCATGCAGTTTCAAGGAGAAGAGCTTGAGATTTTGAGCCATAGAATTACGAAGATCAATTGCTGCTTTCCCTCCTTCTATTTCTGGGTTTAATTTGTTCAGCAGAATCATTCTTTCATTTAATTTCACCTTATGCTTTTTCTTTATTGTTAATACGACAATCAACAACACCACCAGATACATTAGGATAGATCTACCAATAAACCGATGTATTAAGTGATGTGGTAGACTCTTATCGGATAATCAAGATGAATCGCTTACTGCCAACTATAAATTTCAGTACATCAATTTCATACTCAACTAGAAATACCAAAGATTATTTTTGGTAATTGATATGTTTAGTGCTGTGAAATGTATTATTAGATTATAATTATGATCTTATAATATGAAGGGGTTCGGTGGTAGTAGCAACGTGACGCTTGAAAAACTGCAAAGCTGGACATGGCTGTTGATCTCTTATTTTTCATCTATCCTTTTCCTTCTGTACTTTAGGAGAGTTCTTGTGTTGGTGCCAACTACTTGGACCGAGACAAGATCAATATATTGAAAGAATTATCAGCTTTCGAATAACACAGTCAAAAGGAAGTTCAGGGGCAGCAAGTTACCATATTGATAGGTTTTCGATCGGTAATTTAATATATTGTATCTTATTATTTTATGAAAGTCAATCATGTGCACAACTCATACACGCTCTCTCTCTCTCTCTCTCTCTCTCTCTCTATATATATATATATATATATGAAAAATGGTGATTTGATTCTTTTCCACCTATGCTTACATATTCCTCTCCAATATCTTATTTTCTTTAGATAACTCCTTGTAGAAAATTGTTGACCGATGAGATATCGGAGAGTATATATGAAATTGGTGATTTGTTTCTTTTGCACTTATGCTTACATATTCCTCTCCAATATCTCGTTCTCTTTAGATAACTCTTTGTCGACAAATTGTTGACCAACGTAGAAGACGACTTAGGTATACATGTACAACCAACAATATATGCCAATCTGTAACTCACACCACGAAATTTTCATTTCATATATATTAATATCAGTCTTTCAGATTGATTATCACTTTCAAATTGGACAAAAAAGAAAGGAAGTTATTTATTTTCATCTTTTTGGGGATATTGACGTAATAATTATGGAGGTCATAGGGGACTGGCGTAAGAAGAGGAAATATGGTACAACTTCATTATTAATCTTGTTGGGGCAGCAACTTCTTGTTTATTTCTGACTTTATAGCAGCTAAGCTGCAAAATTAGTAATGTCAACCATATCATTGTCATAATCATTCGAGTCATAATTCAAAAGACTGTTTTCTTGAAAGGGTTATCAATTGTCGAATCAAGTCATGATCGTGCCTTCGCAAACTAGAACAAGTTTTTTATTTAACATGCAAACAGACTAATCTTAATTTTATTTTGAATTTTGCCTTTAACAATACCTATTCTTATAAATATGGAAAATTACCAAGAAAGTCCTAAACCTATTATACTTGTGTCAATTTAATCATAAGCCTTTCAATTTGACTAATTTCATCATAAATCTTTTAACAATTTGACAATTCAGTATTAAATATTTCAATGTTCCAATATGACAATTTTACCAATTTAGTGTTAAACTTTTTGACAATTTGTCAATTTAGTTTTCTCAATCAATTTTGGCTAACATGGCATTCTAGTTAATGCCAACCACTCTACATAGCACAACCGACACTGATGTAGACAAAATTTTCAAATTTTAATTTCTTTTTGTACTTCTTAGAATGTATAGAATTTTTTAATTCTATTTTTCTTCTATTCGTTTTCTTTTCTCCTTCTTTTTCCAACATTAAGCCAGCGAGGCCATCTCTCACCTAAGTGAGGTCCGCCCTTGCCTAGGGCTAGCAAGGGAACATAGGCCTTTGCCCATGGTCAGTGAGGGCTACAACGCCCTTGTCTAAACTAGGTGAGGGTCGCCGGCCCTTATTTGTGGCCAACTCGGGATTTAATGAACATTGAATATTTTCATATAATTTAGTATTAAATTGAACATGTATCAAAATATTAGAGATCACATTAAATAGATTAAAAGTTTAGAAAGCACAATGTACATTGAGTTGAAGTTCTTAGACCACATTGAACAAATTAGAAGTTAAGGACCATATTATGCAATGAGCCAAAATTTATGAACCATTTTGTGTCATTTTCCTATGATGTAATGATGTTCTAAATAAGGTCTATTTGCTTGTCAGAGTTGTGATACGTACTCCACGCAACCGGTTATTATCAACCACAATCCTATACGAAAGAGGGATTGAAATCTTAACTCGCGCACAATGTAAGGATACTGCAGCTCCAAAGTATTTTGCTAAACGCCTCATAAAAGTTATCATATCCATTTTTACAATTGCAGCAGGATTGGTGGGCTATGTGCCTCTCTTCTTGTAGATCTCGATCTTCATGTATCAGTTATTAGTTTATTTTGTGTTTCTATTAGACTTGTGCAATACTTATATTCTACGGTGGATTTTTAGCTTGCTGTATATAGTACAGTGAGTTGGAATTGCGTGAAGCATATGTAGGCAGCGCTTACGAGTTTGCGAAGTTTCTACTTTCTATGAGCAACAGGACTAAGAGATATATAGAGGAGAGACTAAAACAAAGAGCAAGAATCTAGCTAGCTTGATCTTTTACTGCACAAAAATTTGTAGCTTCTAGTACAGCTTTTCTTGTTTGTTGTTTAAATAATATTTTGAAAATCGAAGGCCTTACTTGGAAACGACTCGGCGTGCAAAAGCTGTTACTCGAGCCATGGGTAAGGTATTGGAGGACATCATCAGAGAACACCAGGAAAACACAATCGGAAAGTACAATGGCCAATTGAACTGATCCAATGCAATAAAGAGAGCATGTTTTTCCTTTCTCTTTTTCCTATTCTGCCAATTTCCTTGGCTTCTGGCATGTGAATGGGCTCTGATGAGAGGCTTATATATTTCCAAATAGATAAAATTAGTTATGACTCAAGTCGTACATTCCATAGTAGGTGCCACACCCTTAGATAATGCCTAGATAATGTAGTTACATTGGTCACCCCTCCTTACCCTTGTTATCTAATTTTAAAATACTATATTTAGTTTTTGGGTCACATTACAATTTGCTCTTGTTGGTTGTAATATGGGATCATCGGGCAACGTAAAAGCCAAAGAATAATGGGTCTTTGTGGTCGTCAATTTATGACCTTTATGGTCACGTATAATATGAGATGTCAACCGATCATGCAATTATCATCGTGATCTGTGAGCCACAGCATGAATAAGTTGGCCTTCTTGAATCTATCCTCTAATCCGCTGTAAGGAACATTCCCTTCAATTTCAAGGTTGTGATGTAACTTGAGATAGCACACTTATTTATATTACAATAGAGTACGAAAGTCCGACCTCCAGTTCTGGAAATTAAAACAAAGCCCCGAAACTAAAAATAAAAGCAACACAAAGTACTCTTAATTGCTTGACTGGCTCGTCTAGGTTTTCCTCCGCTTTTGAAAGGGAAGGTTGACCCAAGAGAGACGTCAACGAATCATGCCGCCAGGAACCGACGGAGGGACCACGGTTCCAGCCTGCCGAGTCCTTCTTTCCTTGTTAATAGCCCATCCTGCGCATCACACATACTATCACTTAAGAAAACATCTAACCGGTCGCATTCATATCATATACGTACATAAGTATGTTCAAGTAAGGCTAGGTGTATTAAGATTGGTATCCAGAATTCATGAAATAAATAAAGTGATAGATTTTCATCCAATATTTAAACAAGTGTCTCGTATTCAACACTCACCAACAATATGGTATTCCAAATAATTTGAGCTTCCAAAATGCATGGTACAATCCGGAAGCATTTGACTTTACTTGGGCCTCTAATCGCAACTAAGTAAAATCTATTGGGACCACAAGTGAAAATGGAACCTGCCCGAATCTTCCGAAAACTTAGTGCTTTATTTCTTAATTGGCAAATCCTAAATAACCTTGTCACGGGAGATTTTGTACATGGGACATTTTCTTTCTTTCTTTTTTTCAAGAAAGCCAACCTTCCTCCAACAGATCTTTTTAACATCAAATGGATTGATGCTAGATTAAAAATAAATGGTTAAGTGTATTGAAAATCTTAAAACTTGTGGTAAAAGTATAATCGAGTTCTAAAAAGTGTAACTACATCTTGAAACTTATCACAAAAATGCAATAAAGTCCTAGACATTTTAATTAGAACGATCAAGTCTTAAAATTTATCAAATTGATCCAATCAAGTCCCTTCGTTAATTGCATTTTTTGAAAATTTTAGAACTTGATTACACTTTTTGAAAGTTTTATGACTTAACACTTTCACAACAATTTCTAGAACTTGATTGCACTTTTCAAAAGTTTTAGAACTAAATTTCATTTTTGTGATAAGCCTTAAAACTTCTAGTGCATTTAACCAAAAAAATGGTAACTTTAATGGTTTCTTTGTCCTCCATGCCCCTTAAATTTTAGGAATTTGTCATTTCAATGATCTTCTTATACAGGTATCGAGAATACAAATGGGATTGATGTTCAACATTGTGGATATAGTCATGATTCATCGGACTAGATCTATTTACTTTTTCTTTTGTTTGTTAATTTGTAAGTTTTAGAATAGATTTGATAGGAATAGTGGAATATTTGGCAATTCAAGAGGCAATATTATCATTATTCATAAACAAGTGCGTCGCCTTCTTACTATAATAACTAAGATTCATTATTCTGATAACTTATCGGTAATGATAGCTTATCATGATAAAAACTATAGAGTTTGTTCCTTTTTTTTAAAATTAAAAATACCAATATCGAATTTAGTGATGGAGTTTAATAAGTTTGACCTACTATTGGATTTGGACCAGTCACTCCCCACCATATGAAAGCAATATTCTAACACTAAGTTAAGTTAGATTATCGATCATCACGAAGAGAAACACCAAAAAACTCATCCTATTTGTGAATTATAATTCTCTTATGATGGGTTTTTCATTAATAATGAGCTACCCATGTTGGGCTAAACCCAGCTCATTATTATTATTTTTGAAATGGCCCATGAAAGAAGTAAACTATTAAGGTAGTTATTTTGTGGGAGAAAAACTGTAAAATAAAAAGAAACGTTGGATGAGGAACAATTTTTTACGTTTTGAAGGCTCTCCCACGCCAAAACAAAAAGGAAAAACTCTCTCAAGAATAGGGATTTGCCCTAATTAAGAACTCTCATCTCTGCAAAGGAAGCACTTAATCCGTGGCAAATAAAGTATGTCCATCTAAATGATATGCCTTCTGATCGGTGTTATATGTGTCCTCGGACCGTTTCCGCATATTTAATTAATTAATATTCGATTAGTTCAATTTTCATTTTTCCGGAATGCGTTTTCCATCACCTTAGTTGCTCATATGAGCTCAATCTAGTTTCAATGTTCTTTTTTGTTCTTTCTGAGTATTGATAGGAAGTTAGGCATGATGAATTTTTTGGAAAAGGAACATATAATGAACTTACCGAGCGAGGGATCGAACCCGCGGTACTTGAGCTCCCGATACTCTTGGCAGAGCGCGCATGGCCCACACCAATGGTGCAGGCAAGCATCCCTACATTGGCTGCCAGGGATTGAGTAGAGGCTGCGGAGCTTGGTCCGGTAAGTGCATGTGTAACACCACGAACTATATAAGGAGTGGAACATCAGGAAGCACAGAGTCCCGCCAAACGCACAAGCTGCCAGTTCATTAGCCATAGTCAAATTGTTAGCAGGAGAAAATCGAACCTTAATCATAGTTTTTCATTAAGACAAGGTTTCGTTGCGGTTTTTCACTTACAGGTGCTTCCTCTGTCTATGATCTCGGCGTTTTGGCCAAATGTGACACACGGGAAGAAACAGGTGATCAAGCCTTCATTGGAAACAAAAAAAGAAGATGATCGAAATGTTAAGAGATATGGAGGATCTATTACATATATCTCTAACAAAGAACATCATCCGCAACCTGTGGAATTTTTTCTTTGGAGAAAGAGACTTACAATTTGATGGTTCATGGAAGCAATCACAAAGACCGGTGGTCCACTCTCCCACGTTGGCATTGGGAACGTTGTGACCAGGTGCTTCTACGTTGAGCGGTGGAGGAACGGCTTGGCCGATGGATGCCATGGGGGGGCTCGCTTCCGAAGGGAATGCCACCGGAGGTGGTGCAGCGACGGGAGGTGGAGGCGCTTCCGAGTCTCCTCCAGGGTTTCGTGGAGTCATGCCGGAGCTAAAGATGAGAGAAGGCAAAAACTATGGAGCTACGTCAAGCATTGCCACAAACCACCCGGACACAGCAATTTA
This sequence comes from Corymbia calophylla, assembly GCA_014182845.1. Classification (NCBI taxonomy): domain Eukaryota; kingdom Viridiplantae; phylum Streptophyta; class Magnoliopsida; order Myrtales; family Myrtaceae; genus Corymbia; species Corymbia calophylla. Next base: position 19,506,398 of record CM024700.1, on the reverse strand, counting down.
TATACAAATTTTCACACAAGCTATGAGAATGCGCCAACTACATGTCGACCATGAATAGGATATTTACTAAGGAAATTATTCTTGAGTAATGAAGACTGGGGGAAGTCTTATTAGAAAGATTCCTAAATTTTCTTTTTATCATTTTGACCATGACTTCTTTTTTTTGGGCCTGTTCCATTTTGACTATGTCGATGTGTAAAATTTCCATCAACTGAGTTTAAATATACCCCAATCAATGGGGGTTAGGACACTAAGAGTACCAATACTTTCGTACGGCGCTTACTTTAGTGCCAAAACTTTTTTTCCGCTCACTTAAGTGCCACAAATTTTAAAAAATGTTCACTTGAGTGCCACTCCACCAAAAAAAAAGGCGACGTGGCCGCCGGAAAATAATATTTTAATTTTTTTATTTTTTTTTTATTTTTTTTATTTTTTTGCTTTTTTTTAAGGGCCGGCGAGGGCCACCGTTGACCCTCGCCGGCCGCGGAACCCTCGCCGTCGGCCGTGAAAGCCTTGGGTGAGGCCGTCCGGCCTCCCCGCGGTTGCCGAGGGCTGTCGCGACCATGCTAGCGGTCGATAAGGACCCGACGACCTCACCCACGACAGCTACGGCGAGGGCCGGGCAATCGCGCGGGAGGCCGCAATGGTCTCACCCAAGGCCTTCGCGGCCGACGGGGAGGGTTCCGCGACTGGCGAGGGTCAACGGTGGCCCTCGCCGGCCCTAAAAAAATTTTAAAAAAATCAAAAAATTAATTAAAATATTAAATATTGTTTTTCGGCGACCACGTCAGCTTTTCCGGCATAGTGGCACTCAAGTAAACATTTTTTCAAACTTGTGACACTTAAGTAAGCGAAAAAAAAGTTTTGGCACCAAAGTGAGCGCCGTACGAAAGTATTGGCACTCCTAATGTACTTACCCCCAATCAATGCGAAAGAGAAATATAATTATCGAGGTCTTGGTCTTCCAATGAATAAATTAGGGGATATGTAAACTAGAACTTCTAAAATTTATTACGAAAGTGCAATCGAATTTCTAAAATTTGCAAAAACTCAAGTCTTAAAACTTGTTAAATTGATGCACTTGAGTCCTTTTATTACTCCATCCAACTTGACTTACAAAAAATGCTGATGTGATTTTTTTATTATTATTTTCTTTGTCTTACTTAGCGATGACGTACCTAAAACATGAAACGCAAAACTAAAACCACGTCATTTTGATCTAGATTTAATGTTTAATATAATTTTTATTTAAAATAAATTTAAAATTAGCCGAAATTTAGAGGGAGGGAGAGAGAAAGAGGTCAAGGACCACGCTCGCCCGGCGGTCTCAATCATTTTTTCTCCTTTTTTTTAAAAAAAATTTGGCTTATTTTCAATTTTAATTTAAATAAAATTAGTATTGAAATCAACTTGGACCAAATCATCGCCACTTTAAGAGGGAACATGTTTTAAAAAGTTTTGGGACCTCCATGCTGGCATCTCATGAATTAACAAGTTGATCCACACCAGATCAGGCGCATTTGTTCATCAAATGATAGGATGGTCTAAGTCAACTCTCTACCCCTCTCTCTATGGCACATATTCAAAACAAAGAAATAAACACAATACAAACTTGCAATATCAACTTGGTTGTTTCTACATCTACTGTCCGTATGAGGCTCTCTCTTTTTTGCACTTTTATCATGTGAAACATTAAGACTATTCATTTCAAGGAAAATAACTCCCACGAAAACGCTTTCTGAATTTTCCTACATTTGTTTTACGGAAAATAAATTGGTTGGGGAAAACATTTTCCATGAAAAGAAAAAAATCTTTTTAGAAGAAAAATGTTTTCCACTTTTCATGTTGGGGAAAATATTCTCTACGCTCATTCTCTCTTATATCACACATTTACTGGTCTCCACTTCTTTCTCTTTTATTTTTAAAAAATTTAAATTGTTTTCTTTTGTTTTTTACTTTCTTTTTGCTTTTCTTCATTTTCGGCCAGCCGCCGGCCATATGACCAAATAATTCTTAGTATATAATGCGAAAAAAAAAAGTACAGCTAGGGGCGGTCAAAGCTGCACGTCGACGCTAACCGAGAGGTACCAAGGTTGTCCTCAATGGGGTCGCTGTACCAGCCTCATCGGGATGTTGTACCAGCCGAGTACATCTCTCTCTCTCTCCCCGCCTCTCTCGCCGGACCTAGTTTCTACTATTAAGCAGTTCGGTGAACTCGAGCGTCGGAAGCCATGTTTAGGTTTTCTTTTTTTCTCTTTTTCTTGATGTTTCGTTGGATTGGGTTTAGTGTGGATTGTGTTGGGGAGGCAAATATATGAAGAAACAAAAATAGTAGTACAGAAGAAAAAAGGGCAAGCAAGAATTTTTACGTGGAAAACCCTTCCAAAATCAAAAAGGGAAAAACTACAGCACCGCACTAGGCAATCTCTTCACTATCAATATCAACATTACAATATCAGGGTTACAAAGTTTCAGCGTTATAACTATAAAAAAAATTGCACTATAAGAGAATAATGTGTTCACCTTCTTCCCCAATTCTCCTGATGAAATATAGATCACGGAACCAGTCCACCATTCATACATTCATGTTTATATCCTCTTATCCAAATACCACAAACCAATCTCTATTGTGGCCCTCATAGATACTGGAGCCAGCTTTTCCATTCTGGACACAAAGATTCTTCCAGAAGAATTTTGAAAACCATATACCAGGTATTTCAATTATGCTTCTGGAGACACTTTTGCTACTAAGTATTGCAGTAAACCCATCACCATTCAATTCTTTCCCTAATGTTCCATTACTACCAAAGTCCTTGGTTCCAAATCTCCAAACAAAGATATCATCATTGGTTGGGACATCTTGACCCAACTTCCGAAGCTTAGAATCCTTTCACATGGACTTCGTTTCAAAAATCAATTCCGTGAATTTGTGGATATCAAAAGATTCTATGCCCTCCAGCCAGCCATGCTGGACCCAATTATCCAAATTTTACTCTCCTCCTGTGCTGAGACTCATTCCCAGTTTTCTCAAACTTGTACCCAGCCCTTATGGAAAAACTCTCTTTTTATGTCAAACTTTCTTTCAAATGGAATGAATACATAAATCCTACAAAAGCTAGTCATTCTGGGATGAGCCCGGAACACCTTGCACTTAGCTCTGCTAGCACAAAGTCTCATTGAACCCTCTGACTCCCAATGGGCATGTGAAGCATTCTATGTCAACAAGCGAGCTGAACAAAATCGTGAGAAAATGAGGTTAGTAATTAATTATCAACCTCTAAATCAATTCCTCCAAGATGATAAATTTCCATTGCCCCATCGAAATTCTCTCTTTCTTAGCCTTGCCTAAGCAAAGATCTATTCAAAATTTGACCTCAAAGTAGAATTCTGGCAATTGGGTATTGACCCAGCAGACAGATCCAAAACCGGGTTCTGTATCCCAAACCAACATTTCCAATGGACAGTTGTCCATTTTAGTCTCAAAACTGCACCTTCCCTTTTCCAAAAGGCTATGTGTAAAATCTTCAAACCCATTTTGCCCAATTCCCAGATTTACATTTATGATATCCTTCTCTTCAGTCCTGATGAAGAATCTCATTGTCACCTTCTGACCAAATTTGCTGATATCATCAAAAGGCATAGAATCATGCTTTCCCAGAAAAAAAAAAATGATTCTTGCCCAAAAGGAAATTGAATTCCTTGGCATGCGCCTCAAAGAAGGAACCTACTGCCCGAACCTCATATTGCTGATGAGCTTCAAAAATTTCCTGAAATCAATTTCACCACTAAGCAAGTTCAGCAATTTCTTGGCATTGTGAATTATCTACGGGATTTTATCTCCCACATCTCTAAAATCCTTAGACCACTTCAGAGGATGCTAAAGAAAGATGCCCCCCATGGGGACAAAAGCAGACCCAAGCTGTGTCTCAGCTTAAACAGACTTTGCAACACCTCCCTCCTTTGAAGATCCCCTCTACAGAAAAACAGATTCTTCAAATTGATGCCAGTGATAAATACTAGGCAGCCATTCTTTTCAAAGAAATTGAAGGAACCAGGCATATTTGTGCCTACAAAAGTGGTCGATTCTCTCAAGCGAAAATCCATTACCATTCCACTTTCAAGGAAATATTTGCAATCAAGTATGGCATCAAAAAGTTCAAATTCCACCTCATTGGACATCATTTCCTCGTCGAAATGGATATGTCTTCTTTTCCTCAGATGCTCAAGTTTAAACAGAAGCAAGTTCCACATCCTCAATTGTTTCGATGGGTTGAATGGTTTTCAAAATACTCCTTCGACGTCAAGCACATCCCTGAAACAAAGAATGTCCTTGCCGACTTTCTGTCTAGACCCAAAGAACCTTTGGAGGCAATCAACATGTATGTCAAAAGGGAACCTCTCCTAGGAACATACCGCACTACCAACATACAGGGTGGATGGCCAAGTCTCAAATATCCTCATGATGTCCCAATGGCAATCAGGGACAATGTTCTAATAGAAAAACTTCAAGAGTTTATGTAGGACTATCATCTCCGAATCTTTCGAGATTATGGTGGATTAATGCTCAGACCTAACTGACTCCATCCAAGATATCCATTTATCCATCCTCTCCAATGGTCTCCTGATAATGAATTTCCAAAAGACCTGAAATGGTTATTTTGGTACATGTTCAACCTGTACACCATAGTTATTAAATTCCCCACTGACAAAATTTTGCAGGTCCTTATCAAAGACGGACACGGTCAAGCCCACAACCAGAAACATCTCTAGAGATCTTCACATGGTTTAAACCGCTCGCTTACTGGAAAGAACTTTTCAAAATTCAAAATCGCTAAGAAGGCTGAACTAGAAAGACATACTGTTGTCTTGTTCCACCGACCATAGACATTTTGCCATCCCACTAGATAGGTTTCTGACAAACCTTCTTTTGCAGGTACTTCAACTTACAGGCCCCAAGTCTTTCAAGAAGTGGCACGAGTTTATCAGACATTTCCTTACTCCATCACCACCAGCAGGCCTACCTCTCGAGAACTCCAGAGAATCCTATGCCAAGAAAACCGAGTCATCCCACCAGAAGCATGGCCTCCCGCCCATGCCCCCGTGTCCTGAGACCACCTCGAAGCTTGGGATCCTGTGAGAAACGAAATCCAAGAAGCTCTCAATGTCTTCAGACAAAACAATCCAAACTCCTCCACCCCTATGACCCTTGGAGGGGGTCCGCTCTCACAAGACCCTTGGGGAGACACCCAAAATCACGACCCTTTTCACGGCTCTTTCTCCGATCCTTTCAGTGCTAGCTCCTCTCACCAGCCTGATCTGTCGGTAGAAGAGATTGAGAATCTCATCCGTGCTTTCAAAAGAGAAAAAGACGGAAGCTCCAGTCTATTAGATGCAGATGAAGACGCTCCACTCAAAGCATAGCTAGTTCATCATAGCTCTGATGATTCAGACTATGACTACAACGCTAGGGACAGAAGAGACAAATAAAAGCCGCTCCGAAATCATTGTAGCAACGGTCACTATTCACTATTCACTATTCACTATTCATAACCAACTGTTCACTGTAGCACGAGGCGAAAAACCACTTGTTTATAGCCTGTGATGGGATTTCTTTAGAACTCCCTATGTGTGTAGCCCATAAGTGGCTAGTGTGTTCTCATAATTGTGTCCAAGCATGGCTAGCTTGCCTGCTCTTGTCGTTTGTATCCTCATTTGCCTATATAAGCAAGGAGTCTCCATTATAAAAACTAGAGAGTGAAATAAGAAGTGTGTTGTGTACTCTACTATCAACATGATCTTCTAAACACTCCCATTCTCTTCTAGTTCAGAACGTTAGTTCTAAACAAACACTATGATTAAGAAAAATCCTGGAGTATGCTCTGCACTTGCCCTTTTGGGATCCTGTGAATCAAAATTTTCGATATTCTAGAGATTACTATGGTCTAAGCTTGAAACTTGATAAGGAACTTGATAGCTAACAGGCAGTCCCTATTAAGGCCCGGGAGAACCGTGTGTAGGATAGCATACTTGCCATAAGTTTGCTGCTCAAGTTATCGAGTTTAGTTCCATAGAAACCTTTATGGTATCAGAGTCATAGATTTCTTTAAATCATATTGTTTGTTTAAAACAACAATTTGATACTAAAAGAGAACCTCTCTTCCTATGGATACATCAGATTCTCCTTCTTCCACACCTTTTCCCATTTCCTTTACCTCTAATCTTTCACTATAGCCTCCTCTAGAACTTCAAAAATCTTCATGTTCGAAAATAGACTACCTCTATGAGGTTACTTACCTCACTGAGGATAGTAAGATCTCAGAAACTTAGCTTCCCATGATAAATCCCTACACTGCCTTCGCTAAACCACCCGCCTTCTCTCCACTCCGATCCATCAAACACCTGATTAAGCATACCCCTCGAACAGTCAAGGAGTGTGTCCAGTCTTCACAATTTGATCAACATCCCATTCAAGCAATTGAGCAAGAACAGTTTGTTACTCTGCAAATTCCCCCTGAGTTTCCAGCTCAGTGGATATACCAGGGTTATACTCATCTCCAATTTGGAGCCATCCGCCTTGCTTTAACATTCCACGGCCGTAAAACCCTACCAGTTACTGCTCGGCTTGCCCTTTTGGACACCCTGCAATACCAGCAAGCTTGTGTTGGCACCATCCAAACAACCATGAATGCGGGAACTGTCTTTGTTATACTCTTCCCAAATTTTAACATTACCCTTGCAGATCCTAACTTGCTTACTGCTCTTAAAGTCTAGCTACAAATCACTAGGAGCTCTCAGACTCTTGGATCAATTGCTACCACCCTGCATTACCAAATGATTTATCGTGTCCAAAGTCATGCCATTGACCTCAATATTCCAAACTCCGAAGATGCACTTGTCATTTCGGTCGACCATGACCAGCCTCTTGTATCCATGTTCCCCGCCAGATCCCACGGCATGAGCTTGTCAAGCTCTCCCCGATAGTTAGGTCACCAACTATGGAAAACTCCATCAAAGTTGCAAACCTATTCAATCCAGTGCACCTTAGTTCACATGAAAGAAAGATGGTACTGTTTCCATCAAGTTCAGTAAGACCAAAGAGGAACTCTCCTCTATTTTCCCTACCATTCTTCATTTCACACCTTGCCCTACTAATCCAGTTTCATGTGAACTAGACAATAAACAATTTGTTCAATCCTTTAGTCCACAAGGACAGCCAATCCATTTCTTCAAAGATCCCACTAGACACTATTTTTGGATCCTAATTGTGCTTACACTTCATGCACAAAATTTGAAGATGAAGATGACAGGCCTTCTTCAAAAAAAAAAGAAAAAGAAAGATACCATTTACCAAAGGTATCTTGATAGAGATCCAACTGTTGGACCCCTTGGCGAAGAAGGTGGCAAATACCAATTCATTGTCTCTTATGGACCATCCAAACCTCCTAAGGTGACCTTATCTCCATCCCATTGCAAGCTAGATACTTCTCTTGAACCACCATCAACCAAACCCATGACCACTTCGCCTTTTTATAAATCGATCCAGAAATGAGTAAAAAAGAACCCTTCTTATCCTATAAACTTACCCAGGCTAAGTAATTGTGTACCTAATCCCAAACCACCGCCTGTTCTACCCAGCATATGCATGTTTTCACCTGATGACTTCTCTCCACTTGAAACCAAAGAGCTTGAGTCCCGCAGTACTCGGAAATTCCCTCCATTGGAAAAGTTCTCTGACCCTCACCAAAGGTATCAGCACTCATCCAAGATACCTAACCCCACTGGCATTAATGCCCAAGAACAACGCAAGCAGCCTTCTGCTGCTGAAACTGTCTTAAATTGGCAAACTGAGAATACTTTGGCCCAAAATGAGATTCTTGGAACTGTTGCTACACAACTTGAACGTGTAGATCAGAATACTGCATTATCTTGCAAAATGCTAAAGGACTTCCAGAAAAGGCTTCATCTGCTAGAGACCAAGCAGACACCCCCTAGCCATTACTTGGAAGATCAGAGACGTGAAATTGAAAAGCTTAAAAGACAGATCCAAATTCTCAAAAGCCAGTAATCATTTACTCCTATTGACCAATTCTTCTTCCCCTCACTTTCCCTACCAACAAAGCCCAAATCTTCCCCTCTTGGGGCATCCTCCTCATTTGCTGCTGTCTTAAGCTCAGCTGCTCCTCCTCTGCAGAATAATTTCTTGGTTCTTCGAGAGAAACTTCGCAAGTTTAAGCAAAAACAAAAGCAATCCCCGACTCCTATTGAGTCTTCGGTGTCACCTCCTGGTACTCCTGAACACCCTCCTGGTGATCTACCACCTGCACCTAAACACCCTCCTGGTGATCCACCTAGCACTTTGACTATTTCCAATCCACTTGAAAACTTCCTCCGACACCAAATCCCTTCGATTGCTACCATCAAACCATCCAAAACAAGACATGTGGAAACCTCTTCTAATTATGATTCTGATATATTGATCGGATCATCCTCTTCGGAAGAAATCTTGTTTATGGCAGACAATGTCAAGGAAGAAGAAATGTCTTCCGAACCAAAAGTACTCCACCAGGACTAGCCAAATGCCACTCAAACGTTTACTGCATCATCCTCCAAAGTTTACTTTACTTTGGATGATATTCCATACTATAAATGACCTGAAAGGCTCCAAGAATTTCATGCCTGGCTCACCACTCGACCTATTTTTGAACCCAGCACTTATGATATCATTTTGGAATTCACTAGCCGTTTTACCGGAGCCCTCAAAGATTGGTGGCATACTGCTTCAGAATAAGATCAGTTGTCCCTCTTGACACAGCCTCTGGATAATGCCATCCAAATTATCCATATGTACTTCATCGGAAAGCCCGAAGATTCGAAAGAACTCAAACGAAAAGAGTTCTTTGAGCGAAAGTGCTATTCATTAAAACGAAAAGATCTAGACCGACATTTCCAAGCTATGATCAAGCTTTTTACTTGCTTAGAGCAAATTGGAATCTTAAACCAATCTTCTTAGCGTCAATCCCAAAAGAAGTTAGCCAAGCTGCAGAAAAGACTCTTCAACAAAGGCAGAAAAGCCTAACCGAAGCTACCCTTGGTGAAATCCAGCAAGCCATCCATAATGCCATTGAAGAACTTTGCCTTTGACAAGAAGCTTTTTGAAGCTATCTCAAAGAAAATAGGCATCTTGATAAAGCATGCCTAAAGCCAGAGTTGGAGATCAAATGTCCCAAGAATTGTTCCGATCCTTCCCGCACATGCTGCAAAAAAAAGACACTTTAAACGGTTCTCCTTCAAAAAGACACGCAAAGGAAAAAGCAAAGGTAAATGGAAATTTTTGCGTAAGAGCCATCATCGCTCTTCCAAGAAACGGAGCAAAGACAGATGTTATGTCTACAACAAAAAAGGACATTTTGCCAAAAATTGTCCAAAGGCAAAGAAGCACGGAAGTCACTTAATTGATAAAATTGCCAAAAGCACTGGAATCCAGCTTGACGACTCTAACATTGAGTCTTTCTTCTCCCTCAATGATCAAACTTCAGAGAATACTCTATGCGCCATCTAGACGTATGGCTCAGACTTTCCATCATGTATGCCATTAAAAGTAATATAAACTTTATCATCTGCTTTATCATCTCAGGATAGGTGACCTATTGGGAAGCACCTACCCACAATAATATTTTTCTCTTCATGGTAGGTGACATATTGGGATGTGCCTATCCACAATAATATTTTTCTCTATCAAACTCTACAATTCCATCAATCTACCACTTGGAGGCTGATCTTAAAAAAAACAGCGATAATCTTTTACGGTCTTCATTTTTTTATTTCGAGGGCCCACATTTGTTGCATAACATAAACAACCAAATACTCTAAGATTGTTTGTTGTAAAGCATTTCAAAAGGAATTTTGCCATTAAGAATCTGAGTTGGCATGCGATTAATCATATAGGTTTTTGTGACCACAAAATCTCCCCAAAAAGCTTCAAGAATAGAGGCTTGATATTGTCATGACCCGCCCTCAGTGACAGTGTTGGGAGGGACGAAGTTTAAGTGTATTTACTTACAAGGTGGTCCTCGGAAAAGGATCAATCGCAAGTGTGGATTCTACTAAATCCATACCCCACGCAACAGCTGGAAGTTTCATTTTATTATCTAAGTTGATTAACAACCTAAGATAAGTGTTTAGGAGTTGCCACTAGCCTCAATTTGGGGGCCGGCTAGAAAGCCCAATTGAGGGTCAAGAGAGGTTCCCTCGATTCCTACGCAACCAGAACTCTAGGGTTCGAGACTTAGGTTATGCTAACATTTCTATTAGGGCACTTTCGGTACCTAACAGTTATCGTGTTTTACCTAAGATCATCGTGCGTGTCTTTTTACTTTTTCATGCTATTTTAAAATGAAAAGGTAATCATGCATGGATGTCGGTTTCATGACATTCTAATTCTAAAAAAGTAAGAAAAGAAAGGCAAACAATTTTAATTGAAATTGCATTGCGGAAAGTAAACAACCAAGAAAAGTGGCAAAATTCAACATGCAATCCTAAAAAGTACACGTAAAAAGGAAAGAGAGGAAAGGAACCCACAACTCGTCGGGTTTTTAAACAGCATAATAGAAAACTCGAGACATATGTCAGGTGTCAAATTAATAATGCAAAAGAAGGGTCGGAAAGGACATCAACTATCGCCATCTTCAAGGCCGCCTTCTTCACATACCCTAATTCCTAACTAATTCTAAATGAGCAGTTTACAATAGAAACAAACATCAATTCAAACAAAAGTACACAAAACGTGGCATGAAAACGAATAGTGGTCCTCCAATCAACATATAAGAAATGGTTTCGTGATCGGTCTTTGGAGTTACATGCATAACATGCCATGAAATGTTATCCCCAGGTCATTATTAGACACAGGTTATGATTATTAATTATCATAAGTATTCACTTGTGGTGACTAACGTCATAACCTCTAAAGTCGAGTTCTAGTGTATGGCCCTAGAATTATCCACAAACATGCATCTGGCTTATGTGAGTAATTAACAATCACATGCATCAAACTTGGAAATAAACACTCGAGTAGGCCCAAAGACCTTATTTCCCATTCAATCAAACAATTAATGTACCGGCACTGGTTCACTTCATTCATCAAACATACGTTGACCACAATCTCAAGTGTCAAACACACATTAAATGACCTTTTTATTTTCTAGCAATTTTTGTACTTAAATTTCAAGAAATCACAATAAAAAGTCATGAGACATTGAGAATTGATTCTTCATGTGTCATTTTCTAAAAATCACGGAACATGAACATGCCACAACCAAACAGAACAAAGGAATCCATAATATCTAGATAAAGAGCACGCAAATATGACCCATTAAGCAATCGACTTCACAAAAAATTACAACATGTTATACACTCAATATGGAACATTTGTCATGAAGACAACTCCTTAAGATGAGCCACAAGTGAATTTATAAAAATCAATGAACATGACAAAGCGCACCAGAACAGGACAAGGCAGCAGCAAATTGATGAGATTTCATGATAATATGAACATGTTAACGACATTTGGAAATTATCAAATTTTACCACATGATAGTCCTAAGGATGACAAACAAAATTTGTGAAGGGTCAAAGCACTGGATCACAACAGAAAAATTCAAGAAAAAATGACAAAATGAAGACATGCAGATGTTCACCCATGTATTCCGACTTCATGATTTTTCAGATTACAAGGCAACTTTGCAAAAATTGAAAAGTGGGCAATTGACATGCAAATGACTTGATTTTGGGGTCATTATAAAGCTTAATGAATTTCCTAATAATTTTCAACAGATGACATACTCAATCAAGGTCATTTACCCATGCAATTTTGGACATTTTGATGAACATACAGAATGATTGGATTTAGGGCAGCAATCATGAAAACAAATTGCATGGTTTGATTCTCCTGTATAATGAGGCAAAAGTATGGGAAAAATCATATCGGTCAAACATAACCACGAATATTTTTCATTAAGGGTTCTAAGCCATAATGCAATCACAAAGAATGATATGAAAATGACAATGATGAAGCATACATTGAGCATATTCATGATGACAAAACAAAAAGTACAAGAATATATGCAATGACGTAATGCTAAGTGAACATAATGCTATGATGTTCACTTAGCATGGCATAAGTGTCTTTAATATGAAATTATAGCATGAAATGATATTTATGGAATTTTCATGGACAAAGAATCACAATTAAGTGCACAATTACATGCGAATGCACTCTTGAGCTTGTATAGGGCGAAACTGAGGTCAGGACGATTTTTAGGGAAATTGACTTAATGGATGACATTCAAAAATCTTGAAAAAATATTATGTCATAACCAACACTCAGATGAACAAATATCTAGAAGGAATCAACTCAAAAAGAGTTCGGTAAAAATCACAATAAAAGCAACAATGTCAAAAGTTCGGATTCTGGACTACAAAAACCAGCAGAACAAAGAACGATTTTTAGGGGATTTAACCTAGTTCTGCTCATTGAAAAATTCTGAGAAAAAAAGTATATCATGACCCTCATCTATATGCACAAATTTCATGAGGACTTGAACCCAGATTCTGAACATAAAATTCAGCAAAAGTTCATGAAGACAATTCAGGCGTTCAGGAACTCTAAAAGTCAGCACATGTGATGGTGATGTTAAGGTCATTCGTCCTAACATGATGATCTCAAACAATTTCAGAAAAAAATATATGTTCTAGATTAACATGTCATGGACATTTTTCATGAAGGAAGCATCTTTAAATTATGATCACAAAAATCAGCGAAAAATCGCAAAACTGCAAAAGTCAGATTAATCTAAAAACTCCAGTAACCAGAATTTATTCACAGAATACTCATACGAATTTGGCAGATGCTTTCAGGCATCAAACGGAGTCCGATCGGAGTATTTTAGGATTCATTGGAAAGCTTATTGAGTCTATTTTAAAATTTGAAAGGCCTCAAATGCATTCAAACAAGTCTTCAAGCTCAAACGAAGAGGTTTTCCAAGTCTGTTATTTTGGAATCCAATTTTTACAGATTAAGCGCAAATACCTAATCAAGCCGAATCACTATATATTCATCCAAGCAAATCAATCCACAATAATCATGATCCATCTCAGCAACCATAGCATCCATAGATTCAACCCTAAACTTGAGCTCTAGCCACGATTGCCTATTGCAATCTCGCTTTATTGAGCTCGAGGTTTCGAAACCTACCTTCGTCAATGTTTAATCACCAAAGGGGACTTAGATCTGCAAACTCAATCGCCAAACACCATAACACTATAATAGGGACGGCGGAGGAGCTTTTGACCGCCTGAGGGGGGACAATTGGCATCAAAATGGTGCCGATTTTCAGCTAGACAAAACTGGCCCAAAACAGGACCGGTCTTCAAGGCCACGAGAGAGAGCTGGCTGGACGGATCGATCAGGGCAGTGCCACAGCTGCTGCTGGTCACCAAAGCGTCAGGAGGAGAGAGAGGGAGGTCGGCGAAGGAGGAGTGACGCTGGGGGGTTGCCGGAGATGGTTGCCAAAGGCCGGTTAGGCGGCGATTGAAGGAGTCGATTGGGCAATTTTTTAGAGAGAGATAGAGAGAAAAATGGAGGGAAAATGTAATAGTTTAGAGAGAGATTAGAGAGAATTTGAGATGTAGAGAGAATATTCCGTAGAAAATGGCCTCCTCATTGAAAAATTGGAGGGAAAACATTATCTATGCCCCTCGTTAATCTCAAATCCTAATTATCGGATTAATCTGACGGCTGTGGATTAACCCATGTGCCTAACTAACTTTCTAGGCTTATAATCATGTTTAACACATTAACATGTGTTAATTTCTATGGCTGAAATCTAATGTGCTCAACGGTAGGGGTGTGCAACCGGACCGGGTTTACCCGGAACCCGGACCGAACCACCCGAAAAACAGGGTCGGGAACCGGTTCCCGGTTAAACAGGTTCGGGTATAGGTTCCAATTTTTAGGAACCAATTGAAACCGGTCCGGGAACAGGGTCCAAGCAAAGATCCACCTAGAACCGGACCGGTTTTGGAACCGATTTTTACCTGTTAAAAAAAAAAAAAATTCGTCTCTCTGTATAATACTTTTGAGTCTCTTTGTCTTCGAAGAAATGTTAAAAAAAGAAAGATTTTCTCTGAATCAAGTTAAGAGAAAATTGTTTTGAAATAATTATTAAAAAGAACTATTCTCACGAATTATTTTTCTTTTTTAATGATCCCACTTTCAACTATTACTATAGTCGCAGGACAAATGCTATTAACTATTGTAGCACTAATTCTCAGTCCAACTTAAGAAAGATGTCATCTTAATAAGAGTTCTGTCGCATACACATAAGTAAGCACATTATGTCATATTAGAAGTATTTGTGGGAATGAGACTAATATTATATTCATATTTGTTGCTAATACTTATGCATTCTTAGTATTTTTGCTTTATCTTATAATGTTAGGAGAATTACTTTGTTGTTTTTTCGCTAATTAATGTAAAATTCGAAACCGTATAGAATATTGAACAGTTGCAAAACAGGTTCCAATGAAAACAAGGTTGACCCTGTTCCCGAACCGAAAAAACAGGGTTGGGTCCAAAACAGGGTCCAATAAAAATAAGGTAGGGTACAGGGTCCAGAAAAGAGGAACCGGTTATAATAGGGTCGGGTACAGGGTCCATGTCTGAACCCTACCCACCTTGGACCCGATCACCCCTACTCAACGGTTAAAAATTATTTTTGCAATTAAAGGCCTAATTAGGGGTAATTTTGTATTTTTGACAAAACCCAAGGACCTATTTGCAAATTCTGAAAATGTAACGGCATGGAGGGGTTGGATTTGAGCTGCTCCACTAGGTGGTGGTGGTCGCCAGCCAAGAACCAATAGGAGGAAGGTCGAACTAGCCTCCTCTGTCGATGCCAATTTGACCGGTTGGACTAGTCCTACACTAGTTCGACTAGTTCGACTGGTTCAACCTCATTTAGGGCTGGTTAAGTCCAATTTTTATTGGATTTATGCAAGAAACCCAAGAAACGGGTCAATTTCAATTGAATTAGGATAATCAAACCACATAAATTCAATTTTGGGATTTTTTTATTAACCTAATTACCATGGAAATTATTGGGCCCATACTATGGGTACAATAAATTGAACTTTCTAGGCCTTAAATTAGATAATTTCATTTTATTGTTGGTCATAATTTACAAATTAATTGAAATTGAACTCAATTAAAATTGCGAGACACCTATTAGTATAATTGCCCATGTTTAGGGGAGCTTATTTCATCTAAATTAATCCTTAATTGATGATACAACATTTTCGTCAAAATTAAATTGAGGGCCAATGTCGAAACTAAAGCTCAATTCGTTAAATTAAACTCTAGTCACAAATGAGTCAACTTAAATTTCTTGAATCGAAGATCAATAACCCTATTTCCTTAAGGCCAAGTAAGCTAAATCTCCTAAATCAATGAGTTTGTAAGTGAATTTGCTAAAATCGACCCCAAATTTGGACTTAACTCACAAAATTGAGTAGAATATAAGTGTTCATTCGCAAATTATGAAGAATCAATTCAGATCCCTAATAGGGGAAAAATGTCAATTCACATTTCGCTTTGCTTGATCTCAAAATTGATTGAACAAGTGAATGGGTAATTATCCTTAGATCAAATGTCATAGAAGGAACTAAGCCTAATTATCACTAGAACAAAAGTAATTTTACTTTTAGTCAATTCCGAACCTGAAACTGAAAATTTTGGAAAATGAGGTTCTTAATCGATTTTCGCAAAATTCTTGATACCAAAGTCAAATTGAAGCTAAAATGAAATGATTTTGTGATTTTTATATTTTTCAATTTTTTTGGTGAAAGATTTGACCAAAAGTCAAACCCTAATTGACTTTTCAGGAATTTGATTTTATAGTCAAATCTTTCAATTTTTCCAAAATTTCTATTTCTAAAGTGAAATTGAACTTGAAATGAACATTTTGGTGTAAAAAGCCAACAATTGACTCGGGTTGACATTTGGTCAAAAGTTTGACCAAAAAGTCAATTTGAAAGTCAACTATTTGACTTTTCAGGCTTTTGTGTGGAATGAATAAGAAAATGCTTTCTAAAGTTAAAGCAATAGACAAAATTAAAAATAAATTTTTTTGTTTGATAAACAAGCTCCATTGTGATTAGAAACCCCTAATTCGATTTTTCTATATTTATCAACGTGTCAACTAAAAATTATGTGTCAATAGATATTTTGACACATGAACTACTTTTAAGAGTGTCCATATTTGCACTCAACAATTCCATTTTATTGTGGAGTATTAGTGCAAGAACTTTCATGGAGTATCTCATGAGAATATAGGAATTTTGTGTAGTTAGAAGTGAAGAACCACGCCCATTATCAATACGAATTCATTGTACAAATTTATTGAATTGATTCCTAACCAAAGAAACAAAATTCGATAAATGACTAAATGTTTGGTTTTTCGATTGCATAAGATATACCTAAGTGGCTTGAATATGATCATCAACAATGTGAGAAAAAAATGAGAGCCATCACAATGTGGGTATGATAAGGACCCCAAATGAGCATATGAAGTAGAGAGAAAGTAGTGTTTGCTCAAGACATACTAATTGGAAAATATGCTTGAGATTATTTAGCCAAAGGACATATTGGAGATTTAGGATAAGGGAAACGCACACTATTACCCAATTATTGATGAAATAGGAGATTTTTGTTTTGACTAAGGGCATTACAATAAATGCTTTTATTTAATAACTCTAAATCTCTTGGAGAATCAATCCAGAAATATAAGGTGCGTTTGGTTTGGCTTTGGAGAAATGCACTTGGAGAAATGTAAATACATTTGGGCTAAAGGGGTTTTCCAAAATGCAAATACTGTTTGATAAATTTTGCATTGTGAAATAATTTTGGCCTAAATGCCGTTTGGTGATACTACATTTTGCTAAGTGACTTTTGCGATTTTTTTTTTTAAATCCATTTTCCGGCGGTCATCTACTCCGACGGCCACGTGGGGAAGATGCATTTCGAAAATGCAAGTTGCAAATGCACCTTTTGAGGTGCATTGAGCTAAGGGACTTTAAGAATACTTGAAGATGCAATTGCATCTCCCCAAAGTCCCCCCCAAAACTGAACCAAACAAGTTTGCATTTTCCCAATGGACTTTGAGGGCTGAAAACCCCTTGGGAATGTTGAACCAAACGGGCCCATAGTCCTTGCGCAACATTACCCAAGCCCATCAGTTTGCTAATCAAATGGTCCTGAAAGAAACAATTTTCAGAACTGAACATGGCACAACAGGAATTATCTTTGCAAACTCTTGAAACAAAGAGAAGGTTGAATTCAAAATCAAGAATGTATAAGACATTTTTTAGGATAAAATTTGGACCAAGATGTACAATGCCAATTTTGGTAACATGGGTGACATTTTCATTTGGAAGACATACTGATACAAGAGATTGTGATCTTTTGTAAACATGGGAAAAGAGATGCTTATTGCATCTTATGTAGTCACTATCCCCTAAATCGATTATCCATGCATCAACTGAAAATGAATTCTCCTTATAAAGAAAAGTACCTAAGAAGCCTACATCCTTGTCATTGTTTTTCAGTTGATTCAAAATTTGCAAAAAAATATGATACTAATCCTAAGTGATTGTCTATGGTGATCCATCAATTCTTTACGTTAAATCTAATAAGCTAAGGATTATTTTCCTTTCTATTTTTGTTATTAGATTTCTCATGCAATTTCCAACACGTTTTAACAATATGGTGTGGATGCTTGCGATATTCAAAATATTTATTTTTGAATTAGCATTTTGCCCACTAATCTTCCCTAATGATGTGACATTTTGTAAGTCGTAGGATGTTTTATAAGCAAGGGCAAGTGTGGCCAAATATTGACCGTCCCGTCTGATTCGGATGAGATTATGGACGATTGAGGGTCGTCTGATGCCGTACGCTGATCCCAGTCATGTGATCTCGCAAACTGATCCCAACCATCTGACCTCGTTCGCTAATACCAACCGTCCGATCTCACACGCTGATCCCAACCGTCCATACGAAGTGATCTAGGGTAACCTTCACTTATGTTGGACGCCACAACCACGGTGCCCATTCTTAGGTGTCCAGAAGCTCCAGAAGATCCACCATTGCCGATCATTATCTCCCCCGAAGTGACGCTAGATGGAAAAGCTACGGGGCTCATGCTTCACCCACCCAAGCCTGCTCGACTACACCAAGCCGTTGATTTTCTTCTTACACAGCCAACTGATAAATCCAGCCAAGCGACAGTGGACGGTCCATCATGAGAATCTGTGATCGGAATGCCGAATAAGACTCATTGAGAATCAATAAGAATCCCGTGGCCTTCTCTTTTTCCTTCATTTCTCTATATTGCCCAAGTGTGCTCTTAGGGCCTTGGAGCCGTTCCTCAGCCGCCTCGAGCTCGTTCCACAAAGCTGAGAGGCAGTCGAAGTAAGCGGTAAACAAAAAGTCCCTTGCTTCAATTTCGACAAGGCTTGGGTGGTGGTAAATAGCCTCGCCTGATCAAGCTGTTCATACATCTCATGAATGTTGTCCTAGAATCATTTTGAGCCTTCAATTGGTGGGAGCCTAGCCACAACATTGGGGGCCAAGCAATTGCCATTCCAATTGCGAACCAACTGGTTGCACTTCCACCAATGTCACTAGAGTCACTCATCAGCCAAAAAATAGACGGCTCCATCAAGGAAACCGTCCTTGTCCTTGGTGACGAGGGCTAGCTAGAGGTCCCAAGTCCAAGTGTTATAGTTCTCCAGTCTGGTTAGCTGCGGGAGATGAGTCGTAACTCTGGTCCGTGGCCGGCAATGTGTAGAGAGGATCACTAGGCTTAGGGCGATCGGCACCACCGACTGGAAAAACGTACGATAGCATGAAAATCACTTGACCCGGTATGGATCCGAGTTTGTGACCCGAATTCATCTGACCCAATTCATCATTCAGGCCAGTCTTGTGTGAAGGGGGAACTGGCCCATTACTGCTGGGCTAAGTTCGGAAGCGCGAAAGGTTTTCTTCTCCAGATGGACCATATGGGTGTTGTTGGGCCACGCCTCTCCTGGCCCAATGGCCTATTGGCCTTGGACGAGGTACCATTGAGCTGGGGGAACCATGAGAGGTCACTAAATTGTGCCGGGAATTTGGACCGAAGCAGGAGGAAACTTGGCTGAATCTTGGGCATCATCTGGATGCTGGGCAGAATGTCGCTCCTTTCCGGACAGATCAATCTGCTCTGACGATGCTGGGTTTGATTGTGAGGTGACGAGGGCGTTTCCTCTGGTGAGGAATTCTTGACATTCTTATTCTTTGCCGAGGTATCAAAAATTGAATTCCTAATCGTTTTACTGGTTTGTTTTGCGGGATGGAATTTGCAATGACGACTTAGAAAAGAAAAATGAAGGCAATTATGGAATTGTGGAAGCCAGGTCAGGAAGGGTAGCTTTGATGGGTGTGCTCTTTTTGTGAACATCCGTACCCTCTCGGATTGCCCGTGAAAGTGAGCCGAATCGGATTGTCGTGTTCGAATACAACGTAGACGAGTTGCTTTACGTGCATTCATAAAGTATGGAACCTAATGTTCGAATATGTCATCCCGAAGAAAAATATTAAGCTAAACAAAAAAGAGTAGTCAAACTTGTAAACATCCCAAGTTTAATCGTTCTGGCTGTGTTAGAAATCAAAATATGCCCTAATCTCTTTCTAGGATTTCAAAATGTAAGATTTGATTAAACCACCAAAGCATATTTTGGTAGGAAAAATTACCAAAAAAGTCTTAAACATATTGTAATTACGCCGATTCAGTCATAAACTTTTTTTTTTGGCCAATTGAGTTATAAATCTTTTATGATTGTATCATTTCAATCCATCTACCCACATTTGGTTGACTGGTGCTAATGTGGTTACTAGCCGACGCTGGAGACTATTTTTCATTAATATATTATTTTTTCAAATTATTTTTTTCTTTTTTCTTTTTTTTTTCTTCCTCCCACCTTCTTCCTTTGCTCCGGTGACTAACCAAAGGAGAGGGCTGGCCGATCGCCGAACTAAGGCAGCTAGGCGAGCTCGCCTCGTCCAACGACAATGAGGCAAGCTCGCCAATCGACGGAGAGGTGAGCTCGCTAGATTCGGCGAGGGCTCACCCGGCCGCCTCAGTCCAGCAACTAGCTAGAGGGGAGGAGGGAGGAGGGAAAAAAAAAAGATAAAAGACAAACAATTAATAAAAAATTTGAAAAAATAAAATACTATTAAAAAAATAATCGCTAGCGCCTAGTAGCGGCCATGTCAGCACTGGCAACCCAAATTTGGCTAGATTGACTAAACTAGTATAATTGCAAAAATTTAAAACTCAATTGACTAAAAAAATAAGTTTAAGATTGAATCGACATAATTATAATACGTTTATAACTTTTTTGGCAATTTTCTCTCTTTTGATAAGTATGGATTACAAAATGAGCATCACATAAATATATGATTGGATAAGATGTTAAATTAAAGGGAAAATCAAACCATAAATTATAAATTATATGGACAAAACATTATTATGGTTTAAACTTTTTATTGATACAATCATGTCCTAAACCAAAATATAATAAAGTATTAAAACTTTTATCTGGTGCAATCTAAGTTTAAAATATTTCCCAAAATGTGCACATTCAAGTCCTAAACTTACATTGAAAGACATTATATAAGGATGTCCAAAAAAGCTAAATTTGAAGAGCCTCTTAAGAAATTTTGGATACCATTCACCAAAAAGACTTGATTAGTTTAATGGAAAGATTCGGGATCTGTTGCATTAATCAAAAGTTAGGATTCAATTGACACCTTTTACGTGAAGTTTAGAACTTTCAATGCATTTCTTTCTGTCCATTAAATCAATTGCTTTGGTATGAATTTGACATTCTTGAAAGCTCAAATAAATTACTCGCCAGACTTGGAAAACGAAATTTTCCAAATAGGTCGTAGTGGACGTGATGTTACTATATCCGATGCTAACTTATGCCTGTGGGAATTCCATTATCACAGCACCATGTATGTAAAAGTCTTTATGCTAATACACGATACTTCATATCTTCACGCAATGATGGCTTCAGTTAAAACCATCTAATCACCAGGATAACGGCATACCAGCCGATTGCCTGGCCTACATCCCATTGTAGTTTGAGCACTAGTAGTCCTAATAAAGCAATGTCATCCACTGTTGCACATGATGATTTCATCTGCTGTCTCGATTACAGGATTGCAACGTGTGTCCATTATTCTAAATTCCTACTAGGGGTGAGAATAATAACGGTTCAAACCGTTTAATCAAAACCGAACCAAACTCTTTTGCCAGTTTGGTTCCGTTTACGAGAGGCGATTCTCCAAAAAAACAGTTCATAATTTGCACAGCATCATAATATGGTTTGGTCTAAAAAAAATCTAAGAATCAAATCAACCCGCGAAACCATATATTACATATATGATGTGTACGTTGGGATTATTGATTTTACAATCATTTTCTATTAATGTTTAAGGTAACATTGTGAAGAACATCATACTTTGTTGTTCAATTTTGACTTTTGTTGGTCAATTTGGATCAAGAAGCTAAGATTGACATGTGTCTCTCTTATGGCGATATTGGAAAATGCAACCTCTTAGGGTCATGATTTGATTCGGTTAGAAACCAGCATTTAGTTTGGTTTAGTTCCAATATGTAAAATAAGAGTTCTTGGCCAACTGTACTTGTACTATTTGATATAGTCTTGACCTTCAAATCGCATTCAACTATACTGTGCTCACCCCTAATTCTCACTCTACTTGATTAAATGTTCACCGAATCTGTTAATCCTTTGGTCTCTCTCTTCTTGTACTCTTTAGCCATTGTGTTCAACAATTGGCATGTCATCCACCATCACTACTGCCGGCAAAGTTGACGCCGTCGCCTATGAGTCAAGTGGCCACCACAACCATTGCATCGTCTCTCGCAAATTTTCATGTTCATCACCAGTTACTCTATATCTCTCTCACGCACGTGCATAGGGAGGAAAGGATACACATCTAAAAATAAGTTCATCATTGTGAATTTCCCTCTCAAGTATAGTTGGATTACATGAGATGCATAAAACAATTTTTGATATAGCATATGGGTCTTTGGACACGTCACGATTTATGCAAATAAATAGGTAGAAGCAACAGGGTTGCAACATCCAACTTTTTATTTGGGGGTTACGCAATTTGAGGTATAAATATTCAATATTAGGAAATAATGAAAACCTCCAAAGAAGGCACCATTATCGCCATCCCCTCCTATGTGCAAGTGCTACTGGCATTTGTGGTAAGAAGAGATTTTTAAGATCGATTTAGTATAAAATTGATACCTTCCTTCGAAATGACCATCTAGAAGGAGTCCAAATTTTAGCATATCAGTATATTTAGCTGAACCCATTTTTACTCGAAATCTTAAAATCAATGAATTACGAGGCAATTTGAAGATATTAATCTGCCACACGTTACATTATATCCTCCATGAATTGCCTAACATATAAAGGCAAACTATTATCGTAAAAGAATTTAAGAAAGACGAAACCTTGGAAAGTGTTTAAAGTCCTGACCACTTAAGTCACCACGATCGGCGGCATGGATTGATGCGGGTGCGAATAATCTTTTAGACTAAAAGACCTGACAAGGACGCCATCGGTTTTGACATTTGCCGTCTCGTTTTCGGTCGCATTCCTCATCAGTCCGCCATGGCCAGAATCCAAGAAACCCCTCCTCCCTCCTAGTGATCATACGCCCGACTCTCTCTGACCATACGCCATACGGAACCACACCAGCCGCACTACTTCTGTCGAAACTGGGACCATCCCATCCCATCCCATCTCATCCCATCTCTCGTCGTCTGATTCATGGCTCCAAGTTTTCGGTTTTGCGTATGAATGACAACTTCCCCTTTTTCGGTCCGATAAAGACCCCATCTCTCTCTCGATCGATCGATCGATCGAAATCGCTGGTGGGTTTTGCAGATTTAACACGTCTCCAACACCCGCACGAATTATAAGGAGCTCTCTCTCTCTCCATTTCATGCTTCTTTCTCTTACCAGAAGCAGAAGCTGATATAAGAACGAGACACCAAACTCTCCCCCATCGCACCACTCCCACCTTCTCACCATTTCCTTGAGTATATAACTTCTTCGTATACCCATCACCATCTCTCTCTCTATCTCTCTCTTAAACGTTCCGGTTTCGCTTTCCCTACCTCCACTTTTCCTCGTCCAGCGTCTCCTTTCCCCCAGCTTGAAAACCTCTTCTTCTTTCTTCCCGTTTTCTCCGACTCTTCTGTCGTCGTCAGAGAAAGAACGAACCTCCCGATTCCACACCGTTTGGGGAGCAGCTTCGGAGCCAATAAATGCCCCGAGCTCTTCTCAACCCCTGATCATTAGGAAACTTCCCCAACAAAATTCTCTTGAATTTTGCAAAGATATCCTGTCAAGATATTATTTTTCTCTCTTTTCCGAGGAAGAAGGGACAGAGAAGAAACGGTTCGGTCCGAATGGGGAACTGCCAAGCGACGGATGCGGCCACCGTGGCAATCCATCACCCCGCAGGAACCAAGGTGGAGAGGATACACTGGTCCGTGAGCGCCCACGAGATCATGTCGGCGAACCCGGGGCACTACGTCGCTCACGTGATCGCCGCCCCTCCTCAGACGGGGGCAGCCAAGGGCGAGAGCGGCGGCACGCCGTCGAGGCAGCTCAGGCTCCTGCGGCCCGACGACACTCTGCACATCGGGCAGGTCTATCGGCTCATTAGCTTCGAAGGTATGTATGTTGCCGAGGTTCATCGCGCTGTCGCCGGATTCTATCGGCTTTAATGTTATTCCTTCTTGGTTTTTGAGGAGTTTGGTTTTCTCTTTTTGGCTTGGCGGAAGATGTGTTGAAGGAGTTCGCGGCGAAGAAGTGCGTGAAGCTGGGGAAGCTGCTGGAAAGATCAGGAGGGAATGGAGTCGAGTCGAAGAAGAAAGAGTCGAGGACGAGTCGGGGGCCGAGTTCGAAGCAGGACTCGGCATCTGCTGACGACTGCATGTCCACCGAGGTATTTTTCTCCAGCTTAGCACCTATGCATTTGGCAAAATTTCTAGATGAACACTTTTTTTTTTTGTCAATCTTGTTTACGAAAATGACTTAAACTCACTTTGCAAAAAAATAAAATAAAATCTCAATATATAAAAACTCCGATATAAATCATTAAATGTTATTATATTCATTCATTAACTAATTAACAAGTGACTAAAATCTGATTAATTTGAAAAATACTTTTCTAAAATTGATTGTTTATATCGTTTAAAATAATTAGTTAATAAAATATATTTTCATCATCAAGTACAACTTCTATGTAAATATTTTTCGTGAATGATGAAAATATGTTTCACTTGTCCATTTTCGTAAGTGATACAGACAATGTTGTAGTGACATGCCAATTGCCAACCATGCCTTTGATGAATCTTATTTTCGAAACAATAACGGTTAGAATTCGTGATTAACATAAACCCTAATTAGTGGGTTACCCATAAATGATGACGTGGGAATGTGATCATTATGTAAATATTTGTTTAATGTTTGTAGCGTAAACAAAAAGTCAAAATAATGGAT
Source organism: Corymbia calophylla (assembly GCA_014182845.1). NCBI lineage: Eukaryota > Viridiplantae > Streptophyta > Magnoliopsida > Myrtales > Myrtaceae > Corymbia > Corymbia calophylla. Next base: position 19,481,687 of record CM024700.1, on the reverse strand, counting down.
TTCTCTCCACATTGGATGCCCGAATTCAGGGAATACGAGATTTGGGGCCTTTTCATTATTTCTCACGGTTGGATCCCACCTAATAAATCCTAACTTTCCTTTGACATTCGTAATTTCTTTCTTTAACAATAATTTATTAATTACTTATCATTTTACACCTTGTCTTTACATGGCATAGTTCCCTATTATCGTCCTAAGTTTTGTAAATTCTATGGCTTGTAATATTCCTTAAAACGATAATATTCTCTCCTAAATTAATAGCAAAATCCTTTTCACATCGTCACTAAATTCTTTTAATGAATCATGACTTTCCTTTAGAATAATAATTTGTCTGGAAAATAAAACTTTTCTATAAAGGGCCTAATATCCTTTTGTCAGTCGTAAATTTTCTAGATCCAATAGTTTTTAACTTTTTGTTGAAAAAGTAATTCTGTCTAAGTTGATAGTACATCTTTTTTTTATGCCATTGTTACTATAATACAAAGCGATCTTCCTGAGGCTTTGCAGCTTATGTGTCGATAATTATCCCTAGTCCTAAATCAAATGTAAGTCTGATCGCCTTGCGTCGGTAACTTTCTTTTAATGTCCGGAAGCTATAACAAAAACCGATTTTGCAAAGCAGATCTTACAGACCGCACTTTTTCCCTTTTCATCACACGATCCAAATTGAATGCCCGATCCAAATAGACTAAGGCAAACAACATTAAACGATATTGCCTTTTTCTCTTGACCAAAATGTCTAACTTTCACGTGCGTCCTCAGTAATCTTTTAATTGATTTGTATAATTCCATTAAGTCATGCTTCGTTTAGTAATTTTCTTTTTGTTTGTGGGTCCGGCTAGTTTTTCCTACATATGTTTTTTTCATTTGATGGTGCATAAAGTAAACCTAGTCCCATCTTTCTTTCGGCCATATTGACCCTTATTTCATTTCCTTACGCATGAACCCACATATGATTGGACCTCTAAGACCTTAGAAAGTTGCTTAGAATAAATAATCTCAAGGATCGATTCATCTTCCACCATGCCCGTGACATGCACAATAATGGATGGGGAACCAACTTCATCAAGAAGCAAAAGATATTCCGAGCCACACTTTAGCATGCTAATTAAAAGAAACTTTTTCACATAAAGTTTTGATAGTGGAGTCGGAGATAGAGATCTCAATTTCGATTTCTCATACTTTTTCACATTACAATATCTCTTTCACCCACATGTATCTGATTGACATGCTTAGAGCGATTGTTACTAAATTGATTTTTGAGAGAGAGGGTGTCAAGATGTGAAATATATTTTGCAATGTTGTCTGATCACGGTTTTTCTATTTGCATGATCTTGTCCTTACATGAGATCATTCGATCTTTTTTTACCTATTATTGCTTTTAGATTAGTTGTACAAACGCTCTTTGTACTTTGGCCTTTTTACTTAGCGACATATTGTCATTTTCTGTATGATAGAAATAACCCTCGTACTTTCACAAATCACACTTAGAACTGATCAAAGTGGGTCCTTGAGGAAATTGCATATGCACACGGCTGTTTTCACCAAACTAAAAGTACATAACTCACTGGATTAGATAGACATGAAAATACGAAGATGTCTATGCAATTTATCCTAATTTTATCCCGCGTGACATAGCTCAACCAAGACTTCAATTTTTCGATTCCTTTTTTTCTGAAATTTTTAATTTGCAGGAGGAGCAGGAGGTTGATGAAATGGGAAGCAGTAGTAGCGGCGGCAGCGGCGGCGGCCTGAGAGGGGTGATGGGTGGTAGGCAGTGGAAGCCAGCCTTACAAAGCATTTCAGAGATTTCTTGAACGTAGTCTCTCTCTCTCTCTCGGTCGAATAAATACAAAGTGCCACCAAAAGTTGTCCTTACTTTTGTTCACTTTACACCATCTCCAATGTGGTAACTAGCACTTTCCTTGTTAATGGAACTAGCGACTGTTCTTTTTCCCCCCTTTGTGTTGTGGTGCGTCTCAGGAGTGATACTTGATTGTCAATGTTTGGTGTTATAAGATACATTAGATTAGGACGTGTCGCTTACTTTTTCTCTTTTGAAAAGTGAGGACGATAGGGTCGGTTGATGACTGCCCCAGTTACAAGTCTCAATTAACCTCCAATTGTTGACTTTGGAAACAACAAATGCTATAATTTTCTGTCTCATGAATCAATCAATCAATCAATCTATAGTAACATGATCTTGATCTAATGAAAAACACTAGAACTGCTTTTGATGACACAATTCAAATGCGTGAAGAGTGAAGAAAGACTTTCGTATGCATGTGAAGGTTCCAACTCACTCATCGATTCATTCTATCTAGATTGGAGGTAAATTTGACATGTGTCTAGTAGCAATCTTAATATTGTTTGTTATGGGTTCCCTGAAGTGTCTACCTATTAGTGTAGTTCTTAAACATACTTAAATCAATGTACATGGCGGACCATATTCAACATGCAATATTAATTTGTGCTATGATTTAATATACCAATATCGTTAATTAATCTTTATTTTTAAAGTTTAGTATAGTGATGTTGAAAGTACTGGCAATACTAAGGTCTGTTTAGTACAATTTTCTTTTAGCAATTATGTTACGAAAAATAGGTGAGCTGTAGTTTTGTTAGGTTGTTTTGACGGGCTCCCCACGATTATAAACACCATCAAAGTTATAGAAGCTTATAGCATCTTTTAGTAAGTTATTCACCAGTTTTGAGGTTCTGCAGCTTTTATGTATTGTCACATACATAAATCTCAACATTTCAAAACGTAGTCACTAGGCGACACTGCTACAGCTATAGCAAATAAATACTAGAATCAATATGCAACAATTGAGGCAAATAATTTGGTGGTCTTGGGTTCACCCTGCTCTTTATATAGAGGATCATAGAAATTGGACACATGAACATTTGCTTGCGCTCAACATATATAATATCAAACCCCCACCCCCCACCCAAAAAAAAAAAAAAATCCGAAACCTTTCTCCTGTTCCTCCTCTTTTCCTCTCTCCATCCTCAATTTAGGTCATGTAGATCGTTGCATTGTTGAATCGAACGCTCTGTTACCATTCCATCTTTAGTGAGCTCAACATCACTACACAGAGGGATGTGTCTGTGAGACGCGATAGTCCCACGTCTTTTCCATTGAGGAGTAGTAGATATTGCATATCTAACCTTTGTGATAGGTAGACCTATTAAACGAGTGCGTCGTGTCAGATTTGGGGTTGGGTCGAAAATGGCCCAACTTAAATTAACCCATTTTAAACTGCATTGGGTTAGGCTTTGAAAATGGATCTTGGAGAAATGCAAATGGCCTAAAGGGCTTTGAGAAAATACAAATTGCGTTTAATAAGAAATTCTTTGCAAATCTACTTTGGCATAAATAGTGTTTGGCAAATCTTTTTTTGTAAAGAGCTTTTAGGTTTAATTTTTCCTTTTTATTAAAAAATATTGAAATCTTTGCCAACTCTGGCAAAGGTAAGGATAGTTTGGAAGAGAAAAAAAACCAATTTCAACTAAATTCTAAAAGTCCAAAGCTATTCCCTATCAAGATTAGACTTTCAGCTTTCCCAAGGCCAACATTTGGCAAAAAGTCCCTTGGAAAGCTTAGCCAAACACTCCAGCATTTTCCTCAAGGGGTTTTGGAGGCTGAAAGTCACTTTGGAAAGTTGAAGCAAATGCACCATTAACCCATTTTGATTTATTTTCATACAATACAAATCTAGTGATCTATACTAGTTAACATATACCCATTTCATACCCGATCTAATTCATATTGCCAAACACTTCTCTATGAAAACTCATACACAAATTAAGGTAAGAGCACAGAGTAAGCAAGTGTGAAATCGAGCAAAGGCAAGAGGAAATGAAAAGAGAGTCATAGAAATAGGTTAGGTTTAAGTAAATTATAAACCCATTTAATATATATATTTTTTTAGATCTCACCATTCTAAATTCATTTATGACCAATTTTCTAAATATGACTAATCCATATAACAACCATAGCCATCAAATATGCATTAAGAAATTGGTTTATGACCCATTTTAATAGGTCCAATGACGAGGAAGATATCAACGCTATCAAGGTTAGCTGCATTAAGAGAGAAAGAGAGACCCCTTGGTTGAGCTTTGTCCATGGACCAACACATTCGTGGTGGTGATGACCGAAGCAAAGGTGATCGATTGGGGCAAGCAGGCCGAGGTGTGGCGTCAATGCCGTTGTCAAGGCTCATGCAATAGGATTAGCAGGTTAAGAGACATCATATGGGTTTTTATATAATCTGATCCATGGTAAGCTGATATGAAAGTGGAATATAGATGGGACTGTTGAGTTAGGTATTTCTTTTTTTTTTCTTTTTTTTTTGGGTTGGATTTTAGGTAGTTCTACGACCACTCAAACTCTTTGTCGAGTAGAGGTGAGCACAAATGCTCGGTAGCCCGGAATCTTTTGAGCTCCGATTGTCTACCGAAAATCAATATTTATTTTGGGCTGGGCCTATCTTTTGGGGTTCAAGTACTTGAAACTTGAATGGGCCAGACCGGCCCAAAATACCATTTTACTATCTTCAGAAAAGGAAAAAACCCTACCCCAAGACGCATCCTCTTCTCTTCTCGCCTGCCCCTCTCTCATTTATCCTTGTCTGCGACTACTCCGGTGAGTCTACACGCCAAGGCTATGCATGGATCAACACATGAAGTTGGACCATCACTTCGTTTAAAAAGAAAAAAAATGACATTCTCGAAAAACCATGACTACGTCTATCAAGACTAATAATCATTTAGCTGATGTATTCACTAAGGGTCTGCATGGTAATACTCCCGGAAACAGCTATTTCTGTTCTTTTGTTTCCGGGAGCAAATTTTTTGTTCCCGGGAACATAAATGCGTTTGGTAAACTTTTTGTTTTCAGAAACAAATATGTTCCCCGGAACACGTTTGGAGTAGAAATCAGAAACAAAAAAAAGTTGTTTCTTGTTTCCGAGAACAATTTTAAGAAATAGTTTTTTTTTCCTTTCTTTTTTTCTTTTCTCTTTCTCTTTCCTTTTCTTCTTCTTTTTCCTCTTCCTCCTCCCACCCCTCGCCCGCCCCCATCGCCCGCCGGCCGAGGTCCCAAGCTCACCGAGCCGCCCGAGGTCGCGACGTGAGGTCGACCAAGCCTCGCGCTGGCCGGGCAAGCCTTGCGCTGGCCGGGCAAGCCTTGCGCCAGCCGAGCCTCACCCAGCCGCCACCAGCGAGGCTCGAGCCTCGCTGGCCAGCGCGAGAGCGCAAGGCTCGGCCTCGCCCTACCATGGCGAGGCCTAGCTTCGCGTCGGCTAGCGAGGCTCGAGCCTCACTGGCGGCGGCCGGGCAGGGCTCGCCTCCCCACATCTGGGTGAGGCGATGCTCGCCGGCGGCGGCCAACAGAAAGAAGGGGAGGAAAAAAAAGAAAAAAGAAAATTAAAATAATCAAAAGAATGAAAATTTTTACTAAACGCATTTTTGTTCCCGGAGTAAAAATTTTGAACAGTTATTAAACGCCTTCAAATGCTCAGAAACTGTTTTCGGGAACATACACACAAAAAAATCATTTCTGAGCAGAATTTGTTTCTGGGAACAGAAACGTTACCATGCAGACCCTAAGACTCTTTATGATTCTTGATATATATTTGTGTATACTATTTGTGCGACATTATTAATCTTGGATGATTACTAGTGTAGAGATTGGGTGAACTTGCTTGCATTGATGAAGTAATTTACAATATATATACATAGGGTTTAGGGCTAAAACAATACAATGACAATTATGCCTTTTAGTATAAATCTAATTTACTAATACTCCTCCTCAAGTTGGTGAATGTAAACATGTCAACAATTTGTTCTTAAAATTACCAAATAAATCACGTGTGACCGGTTTCGTGAACAAGTCCGTGAGTTGGGAGTGATCGGGAACATAAAGAGTACGCAAAGTGCCATCTTGAATTTTTTCACGAACCAAGTGACAATCAATCTCGATGTGTTTGGTTCGTTCGTGGAAGACAGGATTAGTGGCAATGTGGATGGCCGCTTTATTATCACAAAAAAGATTGGCAGAGGTAGTGTTGACATGGAGATCCGAGAGAAGCATGTGAAGCCATGTGATTTCGCATGCGCGCACGCCATAGCACGATATTCGGCCGCTGAAGAACGGGCAACAAGTGGTTTGTTTTTGGAACGCCATGAGATAGGACAAGAACCAAGAAACATGCAGTAGCCGAAAACGGTCGTCGGGATGTAGAACAGGGATGCCCAATCGGGAATCGTATAACCATTAAGTTGGAGAGTTGAATCGGATGGAAAAAATAAACCGGTGCCGGATCATGCTTGAGATACCGCACAATGCGAAGGGCAGCATTCCAATGATCTTCATGAGGAGAGTGCATAAATTGACTAAGATGTTGCACCGCAAAGAAGAGTAAATCCGGACGAGTTACTGTAAGATATAATAATCTACCAATAAGTCGTCGATATGAACCTGGATTCTTAAGAATTGGAGAGGAGTCCGAAAATTGTATATTGGGTTCCATCGGAGTATCAATAGGACGTCCACCAAGAAGACCAATGTCAGACAAAATATCAAGAGCATATTTCCTTTGCGACAAGAAAATCCCGAGACTTGGAACGAGAAACTTCAATGCCCAAGAAATATTTGAGAGTGCCCAAGTCCTTGATACGAAATTGTGTGTCGAGAAATCGCTTGAGAAGTTGAATCATAACTTCATCATCACCCGTTATAACCAAATCATCAACATAAACAAGGACAATGGTCAAGAGAGAGCCACGGACTAATGTAAAAAGTGAATAGTCCGCCTTTGACTCCGTTGAAAACCAACATCAAGTAGTGCGAAGAGAATTTAGCAAACCATTGCCTCGATGCCCGTTTAAGACCATAGAGTGATTTCTTAAGTCGACAAACTAAATTCTCCCCTTAGTATGAAAACCCGGTGGAAACCTCATGTAGACCTCTTTGTCAACATCACCATACAGAAAAGTGTTATTCACATCTAATTAGTAGAGAGGCTAATGACGAATTGAAGCAAGAGCTAATAAAGTGCGAACAGTTACCATTTTAGCAACAGGCGCAAAGGTGTCATGGTAATCAATTCCCTCTGTTTCAATGTAATCCTTTTGCAACAAGCCGAGCCTTGTAGGCTCAATGGTGCCATCCAAATTATATTTGATTCGGTAAACCCATTTACATCCAATGGGATGTTTGTCAGGAGGAAGAGGAATGATTTCCCAAGTGTCATTTTGTTCAAGGGCCTGTATCTCAGAAGACATTGCCTCCCGCCACTTGGGAGATTGACACGCAGCGTCATAAGTTTCGGGTTCCTGTTCAGAGGATATGGAGGCTAAAAAGGCACGATGAGTGGGTGAAAAACGCGAGTATGATAAACAGTTGGATAAAGGGTAAAGAGTACCGATTCAGCTACCTTAGAGTCCGAAGAGGATTGATCGGAGGCCACAATAGCGCGATGAGTAGTCCCAAAGATATCCGGGTGGATGGCGTTGCCGAGATGGCCGAGGCATGGCTTCGGGTTCGCCTTGGTGATGGTGCGATCGTGGGTGTAGAAGGTTGAGGAGTTGAGGTCGGTGCAAAGACCGGGTGGAGGGAGGTGGGTATGTTTCACCAAGATCGGGTATGGGTAATGGAAGTACGAGGTCCTGTTCGGTTGTGGTATGTTTGACGGTTTGACTAAAGGAAAATTTTGTTCATAGAAAATGACGTCGCGACGGTAAAAATTGTTTGGTCTTGAAAGTCATAAAGACGGTAACCTTTGTCGTGTGTGGGATAACCAATTAGAACATATTGACGAGTTTGGGGGCCAAGTTTATCGGAATGAAGATTGCCGGTAGAAGCATAGCATAATGAGCCAAATACACGAAGATGAGAATAGGAAGGTGGTTTGCCATTAAGAAGGTGATACGGGGTTTTATTGTGTAGGAGAGACCGGGTAATCTATTAATGAGATGAGTAGCAGTTAAGACACAATCCCCCCAAAAGTGAAGAGGTATGCTAGAATGAAAACGCAATGCACGAGCAACATTGAGCAAGTGACGATGCTTACGCTCAACAACTCCATTTTGTTGAGGAGTGTGAGGACAACTACGTTAGTGGTGAACACCATATGCACAAAAAAACTCTTGTAAGCGAGAGGAAAGGAATTCAGTCCCATTATCAGATTGAACATTTTGGACTTTGGTTTGATATTGAGTCTCAACAAAAGTAAAGAAGCGAATCATAGAGTCAATTGCATCGACTTAAAAGTAAGCAAAAAAATCCAAGTATAACGCGAATAGTCATCAACAATAGATAAAAAATAACGACATGTCTTATGTGTAAAATGAGAATAAGGTCCCCAAATGTCAACATGAATAAGCTCAAAAGGACGTGAAGTAGTAATAGTACTAGATGCAAAAACAGCGCGTTTGCTTGGATAAATGACAAGCGTCACATGGACTGAATTGTTTTGTCGGACTAAAACATAAAGTTTGTTGCAAAGTAGATAAACCGACTCGGATGGGTGTCCTAAGCGGGCGTGCCAAAGATGAGATGAAGAGGTTGTAGTAGAAAGAATGGCGGGTTCGGTAGGAATTTCCGGATAATAGAGACCACCACGCTCATGACCCCGACCAATGATCTTCTTCGTCAAGAGGTCCCGAAAAACACGGTAGGTAGGATAAAAAGTGACGAGCAGTTTAAAGTTTGAGTGATTTTAGAGATTGACAATAAGTTGTATTTGAAAGAGGGAGCGCAAAGGACATGATCAAGGGAGATAGTTGGGGTAAGGGGGCTGAACCATGTGATGTCACAGAATACCAACACCATTCAATTCCAACGGTGGGATGTGGAGAGGAATAGTATGTTGGATTTGTAAGGTAATGGGGTTCAAATGTGATGTGATTGGTGGTGCCAGTGTCAATGACCCAAGTATTGGAATTAAATGAATTCGAAGTTAAGCCGAGAACATTACCTGAGAGGTTGGCTTTCGGGATGTTTACCTCTTGCAACAAGCGCATCAATTGCTTATATTGATCATTTGTGAATGGTGGAGGTGCTGCATCAGAAGTATGACTGGACTTGTTATCCGCGAACCGAGAGGAAGTAGATGGTTGTCCATGGCGTTGCTTGTGGTTAGGAGGGAAGCCATGAAGTCGATAACACACATCTCGCGTATGTCCCGGGATGCCACAAAGGGACACATCTTTCCCGGTTGCGAGACGTGTTCGTCCGTTTAGCTAGGTTAGTGGACGGAAGCGGGGGCACCAAGAGAGCTGGGCTGTCCATGGTAAGAGGAATTCATGTACGGTGGAACATTATTTCCATGAGTGCTAAGCAAAGTGCTGGTTTGGTCGGATCTTGGGCGGTCCAATTGGATATGGCGATGTGACTCATCTTGAAGAACTAGCGCATATGCACGTGCAACACTAGGTAACGGATTCATTAGTAAAATCGACTAATAACATTAGCGTACCTTGGATTGAGACCCATGAGAAATTGAAACAAGCGCCGGTTCTCTTGTTGTGTAGTGATGATAGAATGAGCCAACAAGAGCATTGCGGTAACGGATCCAAATTATTCAATTCATCCCAGCAGCTTCACAAATTGTTGTAGTACTTAGTCACAGCATCGTCACATTGAGCAAGGGTGCATATCTTTTGCTCGAGATGAAAAATCCTAAGACCATTCGATGGCGAAAAACGTTCACGAAGATCGGCCCCCAAATCCAAGATAGAATCATATTGTTCACACGAATCCAAGACGCATAGGCGGGATCTCGTTGTAACCGGCTTTTTATTTCTCCAAGAAACAAACATCATCTTGTTTTTTTTTGGCGGAAAGGGGCAATCTCCATGGCACGAGACCAATTGTTGTAATTGTCACCCGCTTGCGGCCAAAAGAGCGTATTGAGGGCTGCCCACCCGATCTGGTATAAATACCACCGCCGAGCCTGGCGAAAGCCGCGATCGTGTCCGGTCCGGTCTCTCTTTCTCGCGCGTAAACGCAAACCAAGTAATAAACCAAGAGTAAACTAAGAGGATCTCAAGATCCGTAAGGATCTAATTCGAGACGCGATGGCTCTCCGAAGGATCCTCCTACCTCTGCGCAATGGAATTTGTTGAGTCTAGATTAAAGAACACTGCGGGGATGCCAAAGGGACTCTGGCCGGGCTCGACATTGGGCGCGAAGATGTCACGGCGGGGAGCAACGAGGTTCGCAACATCGGGGCTACACTCGCTAGAAAACTCGTTATTTGAATCAACTAGGGTCAAGGCGTCAAGTCTTGAGATGACGAAATTGATCCACTATAAAGCACATGAGAGGGCCCAAGAATTCGATGAAGTAATTTACAATATATATACATAGGGTTTAGGGCTAAAACAATACAATGACAATTTTTAAAAAATTTCAATAAATAAGCGTGTCATCAAAATATAAATTTCAATAAATAAGTATAAATATGTAAAAAAATAAAATATCAGAAAATTAATAAAGAGAGAAATAAAAAAAACCTAGTTTTCTCTTTTTTTTCTAACTCACTTCCCATGATATATAATTCACCCCCTAAGTTTGTTTTTTTCTCTTATTCCGACACATTTTGACATGCAAGTCCAGAATGTCATTTTACAACAAGATGGTATTGTTATTTGTAATATAGATTCATTATTAATAAGATACCATTGTTAATTATATATACTATAATCAAGATAACACGAGTAACGTTATATTTAAATGCGAAAATTCAGATAATCACATATTACATGCAATTAAATGATAAATAATATGCTTATTATTAAGTCATAGATATTACTATGAGCATCATACCTAAAAAAGTACATTATCGAGATATTAAAGAATGTACCGGCACTATACTAATTTTCTATTTATTATTAACGATTATGATCATATGTAAATGCTAGTCATATTTTGAGTATTCAATTTCAATATAATAATTATTAAACTGCAAGCAAAAATTCGGCTATCGTAACTTTGACTATGATAGGGACCATGTCATACCAACTACTACCGAAAGCAAACATTAAAAACCAATCGTGAACTTGTGCTAAATATCTAGTGCAATAGCCATTATAGCAAAGTATACCGATTTCAAGAGAATCGTGCGTGTTTCCTCTTGAAAGAGTGACGGGGCACGGGCTTTGGGCCCCACAACCCGGCCGGGGGCCCAGGAAGAATGCCGCCGGGATGGGGGGACGGGGGACCGAGAAGCGGGCTGGGCCGCCCCATTCTTCGGGTGAACTATGGGCCCTTCCGGTGGGCTTTCTTAATGGGCCGCCGCCGATTCTTGATCCAGTTCGGTTCTTTCTCTTCTTTGAGAAGGCAAGATGGCGCTTTTGAATTCTTACGGTTGAAGAGAGAAGCTTTTGGAAAACCGGGCAGAAAAATACCCTCCTCCGCCTACCCCCGGCCGCGACCCCGGCGGCCACCATGGACTCCTCGCGCGGATTCGCAGCTTCGTTTGCTCCTTCTTGCTCTTCTTCGTCGTAATCCATGGCGTCTCCTTCAACGCCGCGGAACCCACCTTCGGTACGAGCCGCTCTCCTTCGTTTCCGTACCTTCCTCTGTATTCGTAAGCTACTGGGTTCGTTCAGCTTCCCTTGGGTTCGACGTACGGACACTGGTTGTTTGTGCGCTTCAGCTGTTCGAGATACATTTTGGGAACTTTGTTTTTTTCCTGATTTGATTTGGGTTCGTGTTTTCTTTTGGTTTTCTGGGGTCCCTAATGAGACCCACTATGCTCAAGTCTTGTCTCTCCTCCTCCTCTTGGAAACCTCACAGCTTCAGAGCAACGACAGAGTGCAATTCCTCATTCCACTTCTCGACCCTTTTCCCCTGCGAGAGAAAGAGAGAAAATTTCTGTATTTTGTTTGTTTGATATGGGCGAGCGGTGTTGGTCGCCCGTGTTTGATTGTGTTCCGGCTTCGCAATGGATTGGTAGAAAGACGAGGGAGATGAATTGGAATCACAATCGCCTAACGAGCCCATGCCTTACCGAATGTGTGGTTTTTCAAGATATCCTCTACCAATTTCATAGTTTATAGTCGCAGTCAGTTGATTCAGCTATGCCTTGTGAGTGGCGGCATTATAATTAATAATGCCTTTTGATGTTAGAGCTTTTCCACTTCTATTATATTTTGTGCTACCACTTAGTGGAAAATGATTTTTTTCTTCTTCTTTTTTTCCGTATTTTGTCATATCCATAGATCTTGGATCTATCGAAGATTACTCTTCCAAAGTTCAAATTAATTTGCCATCTTGACGGGTCATCTCCTATCAATGACTACTATATGCTATGAATTTGCAATGATTTTTGTTACTAAAAGTTTGTTGAATCATCGTGCATCCGAAATCGCCAAGAATGCTCAAGTGGTAATTGTACCATGCAGAGAGTTTTCCTGTTTCTTTAACCAATTGAGCTAGAATCTGAAAGAAGATAATTGAAGAAAATAAGAAATGGGCATGTGTTGGGTTATCTTGACTTATGGGTAGCTTCACTTTCAATACCTGGAGAATGAATGAATAAAGCAACCTTCAAAAATCAATCAAGTTGGCCAAAAAACAAAAAGATAATCTTTGCAGCACGGCAAGAAAAGGATTATTTCTTGATTCCTCTCTTTGTTTTTTGGTTTATTTGGAAAGAGCTGAACAAGACAACCAGTGAAGAAAATGAGTGTTCTGAATTGTTTGTAATTATAGCAAACCGGTTCAACTTGCATTATTGGGATTATGGAAAATTACAATTGATGTAAATGCATTAACTGACTTTCTATATTCTTTTTTCTTTTATCTGAGCTCCCTTTTGGTTCTTGAGCTTTTTCTATATTTGGTTTTGCATCCCTTGGTGCCCTATGGTGGATTCCCCCTTAGCTATAAGAGGAAGAAAGAAAACTGATTAAAATCCTTGTAATTCCTGATTTTTGCTTGGCTATTAATATGGAAGAATGGATTTGTGCATTGCCTTTGTTAAGCCATTTCATCTTCTCATGGTTGTGGCATATGATAGAATTAATTGTCTTATAGCCTTTCAGTTTTTTAAGTGCATCCTGGTCAAGGTAAGTTTGGGGAAGACATGCATACTTCTATCTTCTTCTTTACTCATTGGGCAAGTTGTTCAACCTAAACCATCATTGCCTTTATGGAAGTCTTGCAAAAGAGACTATGAAGTATCAATTGTTTGCATAAGCTACTACATTTTGAACACTTAGTTCCTTGATAGTTTGCATCAGAGATACTAATTGCCAGATAGAGGCATCAGATTTTTCTCTTTAATTTGATAAAAGAGTTGTGTGATGTACACTAAAATTAGTTTCATGTCGCTTCTGATTCAAATTGCTGAACTTCTATGCTTGTATATCCCAGAAATAGAGGGGTGAAAAGTTGTAGAAACAGATTATGGTCATAGTCAACACATCATAATGCAGCGTAACTATTTCTTTCATTTGCATGCATATTCTTAAAACTTACCACTGTAGTATTAATTTTGCAGTCATTGGTCAATCTACTTCAATGCAGCTATCTCCTGTATTGTTGGTGGAAAATCCTCCTGGTTCTAGGCCCGGCACTTCTATGCTTTGTGAAAGAGTTCATATCCATGGTTTATCAAGGATAAAAAATTTGAGTAAAATAGCCCATTCAGCCAAAGTGAAAGTTTCCTCTAAAAGTCCGACCAAATTTGAGGTTTGCTTCCACAGGTGAGTATTTGTGATTCTTTGCTGAGTGTGCCTCTGGAGTGTGTATCAAATTTTTACTCTTTCATTGTGGAACAGTGTCAAGTGACATGTTGATCTACTGATGTTAGACATTCGATAATTGAATCCTCAGAATCATTGTACCCCTGTTTTTCAGTGGAAGGGGGCACAATGTTTTGGGTTTTCTTTTGAGGAGAGTTGTACCAATCTCAGTGGAGGATCCCTCTTGGCAGTGAAACTAACTCCAAGTATCACGTAGAAGCTATACTTAACTTGAGAAAATCTTTGAGTTCTGCTATCAAGAAATTGTTTTTTGGGGAGATTGGTGCTGCAATTCATGTTTCAGAAGGCACAACGGAATATCCTTTCTTGAGTGTGCATAGTTTAGTTTGCCTGATATTAGTTATGACTTGCTTGAAAGTTCTTAAGACAGGAGAAAGTTCTATCCAGTTATTCTGTTCCATACTATTTATATTAACCTAACTGTTACCTAATTTGCAGAAATTTTTCTCTTGGTATGTGCATGTGCCCTCAAAACCAATGGGAAAAAGTTGGCAAGGGTTCATGGTTTCGGCCAATGTCACCATTTGACCATAAGCTCTTAGATATACGAGTAGCTGGTCCATCCTCGGAAACTTTTGAGATGTCAATTGAAGAAGGTGTCTGTTATATTATTTTCCAAGTATTCAAATTAATGAATGAATTGTTAGCCTGCATATTTTATCCCTTTAACTTTTGACACTTCTCAGTTATATCGTTTGTATATGTTTTACAGAATTTTTCCCGTATCGGGTAGTTCTCTTGATCGTGGGCTTGGTTTTAATGACCTTTGCATCTTCTTTGAGCAATTCTTTGGCTTTCTACTACAGCAGTGCAATGGCAGTTGGCATCATCCTTGTAGTATTGATGGTTCTATTCCAGGTGGAATGGGTTCTCTCTAGTTGATTTTTCATAGTATCATTCTTGGTTGCTTCTTTGAATGGACAATGATCACATCTCTATGGCTTGGATATATGGTTTTCTTGGTTCCAAATTTAGTATTCTAGAGATTTGATTGATGTATATTAACTGGTTATGTAGAATTTTAGTCTACTCTTTCTATTGTCATGTGTTTAATGTCAGTTCTAGCCAGTTCTCTTATAGATAGATACAATGTGGTTGTGTCAGGAGACTTTAATCTGTTATATTGCCTTAGTTTGAGTTTGAAGAGGGAATATTTTCACACATTTCTGCATATCCTGTAGCCATGCACTGTTCTTGTTGTACATGCAACCATTTTATAATTCATGAGTACAGGACTTCTATAAGTAAGCCCTATTTTTGTGCTTCCTCTGGCTCATAATATGCATGGTTATGTATGTTTGCGTGCAGTTGTGCACATACACATTTATGTTCTTTCCACCAAGCTATCCAACTTCTGCTTACTTTGTGAATATTGTGCATTGTACTTTTAGCCTCAAAAGCCATTGGTTGTTCTTTTTCCATGTGTTTTTTATAAGGCCCCTTTTTGCGTTCTTTAGTTCTTATTTCTTCATTAATGATTATGGACAGGGAATGAGGCTGTTGCCGACTGGGCGAAAAAATTCACTAGCGATATTTATGTATTCATCTCTTGTGAGTATTTGAATTTTGAGCATAATTGTTAATCTTTCACTGAGAGAGAATCTACCACATTACGTATCATGTTGCTTTGTTCAGATCGGTTTGGGCTCTTTCCTTCTCCGCTACTTGCCTGGACTTTTTCGTTCAATCCTCTCAGAGATGGGAATTAGTGAAGACATGTACAATCCTGTATGTAAGTTTTCAACAAAATTTTTATTGCTATCAGTCTGTCAAGCAGATAATCATTTTTTTTCCTTCCAACTACTGAATTATGACCTGTTGACTTTTTAAACTACTAGCATCATACCCATAAGTCGCATGGAATTTCTGTCTACATGATTTATATAATTCCATGGTGTACTTAAGACTGGAAGAAGATTTTTTTCCATTCTAATTTTTTTCATTAAATCCTTCTGTTATTTTTGTGTTTCTTATGTCATGCAATGTTTTCATGGCAAGAAGAAAAACCTTCAACTTTGAATTCTTGGTCAATGTGAATTTTTCATGAGGTTTATTACTTCAAATAATATTATTTCCACACTTTGATATTATAATCATGGTACACCAATTAAAATATAAATAAATCAATTAACTGGAATGTATCTTTTCAATCAGTTAGTACAAATCATTGATGGACTGCAATTTAATATGAGACAAGTTTACAATATCACATTTCAGCTGAGAAGCTTAAACTGTTTTGCATTGGATTCACTTGAGTGCTTGGAATGATTGATACAATTCCAAAGCATGCTTGTTAATTACCCAATATAGTCAGCTGTGTATTCTGGAATGCTGTAAACAAGGCCAGCCCTTTTTAATTGTCATCTTTTCACCTTCCAGGCTGATATTTTCCCTTAAGAAAGTAACAGTTTCCCTTGTGCCAATTTCATTGTCTTATCTGCTGAAGGAGAATACAACTTGAAAATTGCATATCCAATTTGAATTGATCTTCATTTATCATGCTTTATACCTAGGTCTTGTATATACTATCTATAGGTAGCAGGCTTTGTTGGATCCTAATAGTTTTGCAACCAGATAGTAGATTGTTATTCATTTTCTGTCTAGGACTGTATTCTAAGCTAATATATGCAGGTAAATTAAACCATCAATCTGTTTAGTAAAGTAATCTATCTATCATGAAGTAATGCCCAGTCTCAGGTTCAGTCTTGAGAACAAAGGCTCCATTGACTGTTCACCTACATTGTACAAGGAGTTTGTCATGTGTTATGCTAATTTAATAGATTGCGACACAAACATCTTGTTTCATAGACCTGCTGCTGAAGTTTGCCTGCTTTTTTGGAAACTGCAGTTGGCAATTTTTCTCCTAGCCTTTCTAGTTCTTACTGGAGCTTGGTTGGGATTTTGGGTTGTCCGGAAACTTGTCCTCACAGAAGATGGTTCAGTTGATGTAAGCACTTCTCATTTTGTTGCATGGTCCATTCGAGCTTTGGCTGCTGTTATGATCCTTCAGGTTTGTTTCCTTTATCTTGAGAATCTTCTATTAGCACGTAATCTCTGTTAATTACAATCTAGCTTGACCATTAAGGCCTGACTCATTGTTTGTTGCCGGTTGACTACATTTCAGTGTTCCCTTGATCCCATACTTGCTCTAGAAGCATTGATATCTGGAATTGCTACCTCATATATGACCAGGAGAATTGGAAGATTGAAATTTTTTCGCCGACTGTACAGGTATACCAGTGATCATGCATTTTTTTTCAATAACCATTGCAGGGTTGTTACACTGAATGTATGATGAGGTTTAAGCCTTAAGCTCGGAAGAACAGATTTATATATTAGCTTTATCTTTACTTACATCTCTTGTTTTGTCGTCAGCAGTCAAATTTACTCACTTCATTAAAATCATGACCAACTCTTTTGTTTATATTCATAGAGCTTCTCAGTTGGTGGATTTAGAAAAACGTCTTAATTTTGTATCTATCAATTCAGCCCAATGCTGGTGCCTGAGACATTGAGTTCCATTTCACTAGTACTTGTCCCTGAGCTCCTCAAACTTTTCCAGGAAACTGTTTTCATCCCCTAAGGAGTCCCACAGAACACCACAAAACATGGGATCACATGTCTTGAAAGATTCGTATGATGAGAGAGGCAGGTCCAAAATGTCCTCGCCAGCATTGTATAATTCTCCCTTGCAAGGTTTGCTTCAGTTATTTGATATGATCTCTATATTGCTAAGTTGGTCCTCCTTATGTCATCTTCTGCATGAATTGCAATTCCTCAGGGGCAGGACGCCACCTTCTCAGCCATCAGGTCCAGAGACTTACTACTCTACCTTCCACACCACGCCTGATAGGAAAAGATACTCGGATGACGAGTGGAAAAAGATTACCAGAGAGTACACTAAAAAATCCCTGGAAGAACTCGTATCTTCTCCTGACTTCAGCAAATGGGCAGTCACTAATGCTGAACGAATCACTTTGGCTCCAATCAACAATAATGTGAGCACTAGCTGGGCAACTAGACTTCGCAACCTGCTACCATGGACTTAAGCCACATCTAAGGGTCATCTTGAGATGCGAGACGTGAATTTGCACTGGATGGGAGTGCAAAATTAATTCCCATATACTTATCCAAATAGCCTTTTCAAGGTAAAGTGGTGCAAGCGGTCGCTTAAACAAGTCAGCTAATTATCCCATGCTGCCCTTTTTGACATGAGGCAGTAAATTGGTATTCGAGTTCTCATAGCAGATCAGGCCTTTCCTTCTGCGAATGGTATGTAATTGTAACATTGTAGTTTAGTTTAGGAGATTGTGTATTATAATTCTTGTCGGTAGGAAAAAGCACGCAGCTTAACTTCTTTAGATTTAGCGGAGTTCTGTCATAGGTATTGCAGTTTCTTGCTTAATTAAACTTTGATGTCATAACTTTGGAGAGGCGTATGCATATGTAGTCCACCCATTTGAAATTTTCTTGGTGAAGGAGAGAAGGCAACATTATGCAGTTTCAGCAATCTCCTGTTGGGTGATGATGCATCTAATGTTCCGGTGTGAGAATGTGCAGAATTGATAAAGTCTCTGGATGCAAATATCCGTCTCCTTTGTTCCTTTCCAATCCATATTTGGTCAGCTTCTCAATGCCTGACCCTGCATACAAGTGAGATTGCTGCATACTTCAAAAGGCAGCAAATTGCATTGTGCCCCATGTATTTCAAGGCCTGATTAGACCCCTTATAGTAAGTCTGGTTTCCAGTCAATCCCCCATAACTTGAGTAAAATAGCCCTTATATTGACTCGAAGAGGGATGTGCTCATTTCCAGGTGCTAGGAAAATAACCCCGATATTGTTATATTAATTTCAATATAATAATAGGTTAATTGTTTTTTATCGTGGAAAAATCCAGCCTGTCTTTAGTGGAATTACCAAAAAAGTCATTGACCTATTGCACTCATGCTAATTTGAATATAAACCTTTTAATTTGGTCAATTTAATCATAAACATTTTAACAATTTGCCAATTGAATCATTCCAATCGATTTTGGCTAGAAATCGTTGATATGGATATCAGTTGTCCTATATAGTAGAGAACGACTAGCACTGACATTAATAATTTTTGCAATTTTTCAATTTTTTTTATTTTCTTCATTTTTTTTTTCTTTGTGCCTGATGAAACTAAGCTGGTGGCAAGTCCCTTATTGGCTACAAAGGCCCTCTCCAAATCTAGACAAGGCCATCACAGCCTCGCTAGCTACGAGCGTGGCAATCGATGGCTAGCTACCTAGTTTGGGCAAGGCCTTTGCAGCCGATGAGGACCGTCGATGACCCTCATGCAACACAATAAAAAAACAAAGACAAAGAAAAAATAAAAGAAAACAAAAATTCAACTCTTTTTAGTTATAAAGATTGTTCACATCAGTACTAGTCGTATTGTCAAAATTAGTCGACATGACTTAATTAACATATTATCAAAAAATTTATGATTAAATTGGCGAAATTGAAAGATTAAGGATTGAATTGGCATAAATACATTAAATTTCGAAAAAAAAATTTATAGTTTCCCATCATAGGGTTATCATGGTCAGCATTTTGACATTCGCACATTTTTTTTTATTTTATAGTATACTGAATAAAAGGATCCAGATATTCAATACAAGTAATCATGTCATTTTCATGTAATATTATATTTCATACTAATATTTGGTGTTAGGAAATATATTTTAAGATTTTTGTTTAAGCTTGCAACTTAGCCACTTAACTATATCTTAACCACATTATTCTATTATTATTATTATTATTATTATTATTTTAGAAACTCAAAATCATATCCTTTTCCCAATTATATGTCCAAAAAAAGCATCCGAATTTTTTTTTAAACCTGTGATGTTTGTCGCGTCCATGTTTGCTTTTTCACATGCCAAAACGATCTATATATTCCCGTGGAGATTCCATTTTCTTATATTACCAAACTTGGAAAATATATTAATGTTAAAAAAAAAAATCACCATCGGTTGGTTATATCATTGTCGGCCTCCACCTAATAGCTATTGACCCTCGTCACTACAAAATAGATATGTTAAACGGGTGGATCGGGTTGGGTTTGGGTCGGGTCATAAATGATCCGATTCAAATTGACCCATTAATCAGTTTATGACCCATTTAAGCATAGGATAAAATTTTTGACCCATACCCAACCTAATTCATACCAAACCTATACCCGACCCGACCCATATGATTAAAACACTTTTCTATCTAACTAAACTTAGGAAAATTTATTCTTATAATCTTTTTAAAGATTATATTCCTTTAATATTGTTTATTTTTTAAGAAAATTGAATTATTAATAATTTTTATTTTAAATATTTTTATTTATTTTTATTTTTTAAAATCACGCACACATACGGGAGAATGAGACTCACTTGGGTTTTGATGGCCAATCAGCCACCATCCGACGATGGCGGCGACCACGTGCGATAGCGCTGCCATGTGAGTGAGAGGAGGAGTTGCTGTACGAGCGGTGAGGGCGAAACGATGCGCTGTCATGCGATGAGGAAGGTTTCTTCATTTTGATTTGAGAGCGAAGAGGAGATGAGTCATCTCTAAGGACTGATGAGTAATTGGGTTCTAAGTCGATTTAAACTTTAACCCATTCACGACAAACGCACCCTTAGTCTTTTTAATTTTAAACCCATTATAGGTATATCTATCAAAATGGATTATGCTTTCTTTTAGATAGGTTTAAAACTAAGGGTGCGTTTGTTTCGCGGAAATCGTACCATTTTTGGAAAATGTTTTCTAGGAAATCATTTTCATGGAAAATGATTAGTTTTCTTGTGTTTGATGATATGTGATTGAAAATGTTTTTAGGCGTTTGGATCACATTTGAAAAATGATTGAATAAGATTTAAACTAACAATTTACACTAGTATAAAAAAGAAAAGAAAAGAGAGAGAGATTTTGGAGAGTAAAAGAAAAGGACAAAGATAATCTAATAAAAAGGGAATGACCTAAAGATTTGATAAAGAGGGAAAGTGTTTTCCTTTCCCACGCATTACGAATTCATTTTCCTAAAACAATACATGATATTTATGTTGACTGGAAAGTATTTTCCATTGACCAAATCGTTTTTGGAAAAACAAACAGCGGAAAGTCCGGAAAATACTTTCCGGGAAACTATTTTCATTGAAACAAACGCACCCTAAAAAGACTAAAAGAAAACTTGACCCATTTATGACACATTTAATATTTAAATGGATCATGCACCCATTTTAACAGGTGTACTACAAAGTAATCGTAATCTAAGCATTCCATATATGCCATAAAAAGGAAAAAAATTATAAAATATCCAGAATCAACAAAAATAACAAAACCAAAGGTAGAAAAGATTAAAAAGATAAATAAAATAAATCAAGGGTTCGTTCATTATGAACTTATCAAGTAAATTTTACTTGATTGTTAAAATTCTCAAAATAAATGCATATATAATTGAGAACAAGCAAGATGATCTTACGTTCCAAAAAAAGTTGTGCCACTTTGAAATGTTCGCGATATTCAGTATAAAATGAAAATCAAACTATAAGGAAAAGTAAAAAAAAGGTTCAATCAATAATAATTAAGGTGAAGAAAATACGATCAAATATGAAATTCCTGAAAATCAATTTATATTTTGATTTGTGCATGCACAAAAGAAATTATATTATACACTAGTGCTCTACGAATTTCCTGAATCAAATTCAAGTTAATTTATTTAATTCAATTTTATTTTTTTATTTTTATTTTCGCGCGGAGTCTCTGTTTTCATTTAGGCACACGATTTTTCTTTTTCTCCCGTTCTTCTTAAATTTTTGGGGTAACGACAATTAAAAATAAAATAAAATAAACTTGTCCGTAAATGCAACGCCTATTTCATTTTCACTCTCGTCCTTCTCTTCCTCCTCCCCCTTCCTCGCGGACCTCGCTGATCGCCGGCGCCGGAGGTAATCGTCGGCCGCCTCATCTCTCGCCTTCTTCCTCCTCCTTCTCCTCCTTCTCCTCCTTCTCCCGGCGCGGCGATGCGGCGGTTCGAATCGCCGCCATTCCGATGCGGCGCCGGCGAGCCGCTTGCATTAACGTCGTTGCGGCCTCCGATTCGCTCAATTCCCCCGGTTTCCTTCCTCCCGTTTAATCCGGGTTGGCCCGTCGGGGAGCCGGCGGGGGCGACGGTCGTCCGCGACGCCGCTCGCTGCGTTCTCTCGCTTGCTTTTACGTTTTTTTTTCCTTCGCCTCCCGATTTCCGTTTCGTCGTTTCTTTCCGTCACTGCTTCGCTCGCGGATTGATGGAATTTCGTCTCGTTCGGGAGCGGCAGCTCCGGGATTTGAGCTGATTCTGGACGAATTCGCGTGCGATTGTCCGGAATCGCCTCGAGTGAGAGTTTTTGGCTTTCGTGCGATTTCGGTTTAGTTAGATTTTTGGCAATTCGGTGCGTAATCCTGGCCATCGGTTGTCGGCCGCTTAAACAGAGAATGCTGTTCTTTTGTTTGATTGCGGAGTTTCTCTCCACGGCTGTTGTTTGAAATTCAGGACCGATGATTGATTTTGTTTTCTGATTTCCGTTGTTGAATGCTTGCTCAATGCTTAAGACCTCTTATCTGTGTTGATATCTGACTTAGTGCTGATGGAATTAACTAAGAATTGATCTTTTAATGTTCACCACTGGATTTTTGTTTAAAAATTTGTTCTGGGCTTCAGTTCATGGGTGCTCCTAAACAAAAGTGGACAGCAGAGGAAGAAGCAGCCCTTAAAGCTGGAGTAATCAAGCATGGTGCCGGAAAATGGCGTACTATACTCACGGACTCAGAGTTCAAAGTCATCTTGAAGATGCGATCAAATGTGGACCTTAAGGTATCTACTTGAACTGGCTGCAGTTATAAGTATTAAATCAGTGTAGAGATGATTTCGGTTCAGATGACCAAGAATTTTACGATGCCCCCATGGCACTTAGCTATATGAAAGTGGCAACTTTTCTCAGATAAGTGTGACCAAGAACTTTTCTCTGATGATTTGTGAATGTTTGAGCAGGATAAATGGAGAAATATCAATGTGACTGCAATATGGGGATCGAGGCAGAAGGCCAGGCTTGCCCTTAAAAAAAATATGCTGACGCCTAAGCATGATAGCAACACCTTGGCTTTGGCCACTGTAAGGAAGGATGAAGAGATTCTTGATGCCACCCCTCTTGCAGTTTCCAGCGAAACAACTAACAATGCAAATCCAAAAGGGCAAATCAAAAGGTTGTAGGCATTATGACAGTTATTGCTGTTTCTGTTTGTTATCTTTGACTTGAACTTTTCCATTTTCCAGAGTAGACATGGACAGGAAGAACAATGCATGCTAATTAACATAAAAAGTTGATATACAGATTGGATAATGTGCATAAGTACTTCGTATGAATCAATGTATAGAGGTTGGAGCAATTTCAGGATTATGTTGTTTTCTGAATTACGGGCAACCGTGTGATGCTGATTCCTTGAGTTATTGGACATTTTCGATTCATGTGTAGTTTGAGTATGATTGTAACAGAAATATTAATATCATATCAGTTTTACAGTGAGTCTCTTTTTGATTAGTCGGATATAAAATTGTTTTTTACCCATCATAAATGTGCTTATTCATGAAGTACAAGTAGAATATCTGTAACAGTCTTCATATTGGTTGCCATGAGGTAGACGTGTCCATTCAGCATCAAACATTATCTGATTTTCATGTGGGAGCCGGAAGAACCTAACTTTTCTGGGCCTTTTCAGTGCCTTGATTAGCTTCTCAAGCATTCATTCACCACCGTCAACTCATTAAGGGTTTTGCCCTTTTTGGCCTGCTTTCCTTTGTTGTAGGTTGGATAATCTAATAATAGAAGCCATTACAAATTTGAAGGATCCAAGTGGTTCTGATAGAGCTGCAATTGCCGCTTACATAGAGGTACATTTATTTGTCATGATGGGCTTGGGCCAAAAGGTTAACATGTATGTCTATATATATTTTGATAAGATTATCTTCTTCTTAAGTATGAATTTGTTGCCTGCTTATCTAAAGAGAGGAGCAAAAAGACCATTTGCTTGTATGGTTACGTTTTGATTGTTTCCATCCTCTCTTCCAACATGCGTTATCAAACTATTCCTCACTTCAGCTCTTCTAATGAAGTTGCCTTTTGCTATCTATGTATTTTGTGTCCATCATCTTGTCAACATGCGTATTCATGTATCACCTGCATGTAGTATATCATACATATTCTTGTTATGTGGGGGAGTTGGGTTAGGTGGGGGTCGCCTCCAATTTCTATTTGCACTTGAGCCCGTCATTCATCTTGATAGTAATTTAAACCTCCTTAGACTGTCTACATCCACTACATTAATGCAGCTGCAGATGAGAAAAATTAGTGCTTTATTACCTAAGACTTGGTAAAATGCTAATGCTTATTACTATCTAAACAATACCACTTTAAATAACGTTAAGCACCAAATTATGTCTTTACTAATGTTAATAATTGTATGTTATCGAAGAAGTAGGTGTAATTTATATGACTTCTTCTAAAACGCTTTAAATGTCACCAGTTGTCCTGGAATCTTCTTTGATACAAACAACATTTGTTAAATGCAGATTTTTCATAATTGTGTGTTTTCTGCAATAGTATGCATAGGAGTTAGTTAGCCATTAGGAGGCCAGACTTTTAGAAGCCTTTGAAAACTCCCCAAAGAGCACCTATGCAGTCATTTACAATGTTACTTGTTAGCAAGGTCAAATAAATGGTATCAGAAACAATCTAGGAGGGGACAAATGCATATGCAATGTTTTTCTTTCTGAATGATAAACCCATATGCAATGTCAAGATTACTAGGTTGCTTTTAATTTGTAAAGGCACCTAAAGGGAGACATTCTGTTTGTAGCCTCTTGGGATGTTGCTCGTAATTCCAATTTTGGTGCATTTAATCTAAATCCATGGCAAAATGGCAAAGAAAGTATCTATCTTTTCATGAAATACTGTACGTGTACCTGTTACTAAGGTATAAGGTATGAGGGTTATCGTATGTAGTCATCATAGTTCTAAAGTAGTTTCGTGGCCAAAAAGAAAATGAAACCGTAGTGAGAAAAATAGTCAATCTTGAACCAAGATCAAGTGCTGGTTACTCTTGGAGAGATTTTTTGAGTACTAAAGAGTAATCACAACCATCAATTTCAACATAAGAAGATATTGGAACACGCAAAAGATTGAGATTATTAGTTGTGATTGCTTGTGAGTAAGAAAAAGTTTGCTCCGAGAAGCACCAAAAAGTTTTTCATTGCCACAAGTTACCAACTAATTAACATATAAAACCGTATCTTAAGAATCTCTCAAAAGTCCTACATGGCATGGTCGCAACTGAGCAAACTTAGTTTATATATGTTGTAATATTTAGAAATATTTTGTCAAAGTGGTTTGCATATGATTTATTGCTGATTCCCGCCTCCAGTCTTGAACCTTAGCTACTTCTAAATCTAGCACTCTACTAGCTAATTTCGGCGCGTCTTGTCAAAAGGTTCATAGTATTAACTGGTACCAGCAGGATGATTTATCTAATATGCATGAACAAATGATTTGCCACTATCCAATTTCCAACAACATAATTTTGAAATTGTTTAACGGACCATGGTGTCTCTTTAAAATGTGTGTATCCTTGTATTGGAGTTTTTCAGTAGAAGCTTGTTATGATTGTATGGATGTTGAAGGGTTTTCACATGCAGGACCAATACCTGGCACCACCAAACCTCAAAAAGTTATTGTCAACGAAGTTGAAGGCTATGATTGCAAATGCTAAACTGATTAAGGTATGTTGTCCTTGAATCTTGCTGCAGTCAAGGGGTTTGGAAGTTCTTGATGGCATGTGCAAATACAAACTAAAAGAGGGGAGAGCTGATATCATGTAATAAAACATCTTTATTAAATTGCTTATTTGAGATATTGGGTTTCATATTTTACTTCTCTATATGATAGTATGCAGATTATTATACACATAATAGTCTTTTGTGGCCTTGAGCTTTGTTAGTTAGTATGAATTTTCTGGATCAAAGGCTGTTGCATGGGGATATATTTTTAAAGCAGATGAAGGGGTAACTGCATGGGGAGATTGATAACTTGGCAATGCCTCCTTTAAATGACAGGTAAAACACCGGTATAGAATTGCACAAAGTCCGAAAACCATGGAAGCGCGAAAGGGCTCTTCTAGGTCAATTCTAGAGGGAAGGCCCAAGGATTCTTTTAAAGGAGACAAGAGAGAGGTCAAGATTTTTACTAAATCACAGATTGACGCAGAGCTTTTGAAGATGAAGAGTATGACTGCTCAAGAGGCTGCTGCGGCTGCTGCAAAAGCAGTTGCTGAAGCAGAGGCTGCCATTGCAGAAGCTGAAGAGGCAGCAAGGGAAGCAGAGGCTGCGGAAGCTGAAGCTGAAGCAGCACAAATTTTTGCCCAAGCGGCAATAAATGCTTTGAAATGCGGAACTCTTCATGCATGGTAAAGTTCTTTCTCTACTCCAGAAGTACATAGCATGCACTGTCTTGTTCAGATTGTCTATATGATCTCCACTCATTCCAGAGCAAGTGATACAGGAGAGTTGTGGCAACATTTTGTTTTGGTGTGGGTATATCTTCTTATAGATATGAATAGCCCTTTGTGGCACCTTTTACCCCATCTTAGCTCATCGTTGCAAAGGAGCCAATATCTGGAAACGAGATGCCTTTGTGTTGGCACATATATTTCGGTTAAGGTCTTGTTTGCCTAGCAAACTGTTGGTTCATGGAAATTGTTCTGTAGATCACTCAGAAAATGTTCAGTAATACTTATTTTCATAGCCGTTTGTACTCAGTCATATATCTCCAATGTTACTCCAACTCATTTATGGAGGTCGTGTTCCTTTTCAATAGAGAGACTTATGTGGGTGTTGGCATGGATGGGTATCTACTACTGCTAATGTGAACCCCATCATCAACACCTCCTAGCTAATATATAAAATATTTATCTTGAAGGGAATCATCAAAAAATTGCGTACAGCAATAAGTCAGAGCATGTATCACATTCTATTATATATTATTTTCTAATTTACAAGTTTAAGTGTCCAAAGGTTTGCATTTTTATATCATGACATCGTGGGAAGAGTGTAGAAAATCTTAAACCTTATGTACAAAATGAAATTAACTCACAAAACCTTTTGAATGATGTAATTAAGTCTTGAACCTTTTTAAAAAATTGCAATCAAGTCTCCTACCAGAATTTGCTAACATGGCTAATAGAAATTGCCTTCATCACAGCCTTATAGTAGGCCACGTAGGAGAAATGGGGTTGCATTTTTACTAGGACTCGAATGAACCTTTTTCAAGAAAGTTTAGAAGTTAATTGCACCAATTGAAATGCTTAGAACTGGATAGTATCTCATACACAATGATTTGGCCTTCTAGTGCAATTTTCCCCATTGACTCAGTCCATCTTTCCTGGGTAGTGGTCCTAGCGAGCTTTATTTCTGCTATGAAAATGCTCCAGTTAGATTCCTTCTCTGTTTTATTACTTATCATCTGGCTGATTATGTCTTCCTCTTGTTGGTTCCTCAATTTCTGTTAGTAGTTGAAAATTTTCAGCATTAGCCCCAGCTGACCTTGTACATGCCTGGCCGCTACTGTGCTTGGGTCTGAGTGGGATCATAATGTGTGCGTTTGTATTTCTAAAAGAAAGTATGACATATATTTTTCATTGGCCTAGCAGCTCATTCTTTTCCCGTTTCTTATCAAGTTAGTTATGTTCTGTGTTCATGCAGACAACTGCTGTGACCTGCAGGTGATCTCAAATGCTGGCCATAAACCATTGCTCGAGATGGATGTGAACCGATCCAGCTACTTTTTGTAACTCTTTTTTCACTGTAAATATGTTTTGGGCTGTAAATCTTGGGAATATTTGGGTAATTTTGCGTCTCCAGAGAAAAGAAAAAAAGAAATATGTAGAGCCGTCTGGGTCTTTCGGTCTGAAGGACCAGAATGAAATAGAGGCAAAAATAGGGGAGAATATGGGGAATTGAGGTGCCAATTATATGCTAAGACGACATTGTCTTTGTTTCTGAACAATGGAGAGAACGAAAGTATAGATTTTGTATAAATCTTCTAGATCACTGTCGCTGAACACAATGGCAAGGACTTTTGTGGCTAAATATGCAACAGTTTCCAGCCACACATTTTCAGACATGTTATGCTATACCCGGATCTTGTTAAGAAGTGTCTCAAAGACACTGAACGAAAAGCTTCAAAACAGAGAGATCTGTTCAGATACTTTGAATATTAAAAAACGCAACAAAATGTTATTACTGCTTCTTAGAGAATACCATACAGACATCTTTTCATAAAAACGTTCTTTGGAAAGGGGGATAATAATCGGCAATGCATGTCCAGAGAAGGAAGATGGGAAAGGGCGCCTTTCGGACACTCGTTAACTCTTATTAAATGTGCTTTGAACATTCGAACTTTACTATTTGAAGTGGATAACTTTGTTAAAATTTGTATATTTCCTTCATTTTAAAGGTCATTTTCACTTTCCATAGACGTCATTAGTGTCTTGAGGGTATTTGTTAATAAGAGCCTTCAAGGAGATACTTGAGTTGTAGACGTCATTAGTGTCTTGAGGGTATTTGTTAATAAGAGCCTTCGAGGAGCTACTTGAGTTGTGAAGATGCTCCAGCAAAAGTTTGGGATTTTAAGTTAGAAGTGACTATTTGATCTAAATTATTATTTTTTTCTATCAATGAATTTGCTCTCAAGGTAGGTAAGGAATTTCTCTGAATTCTGTAACTCTGGTATATAGAACCCAAATCCTCTTATGCTAGTATCGATGGTATGCTTTTCAAGCTGTATTTGGTTGTTTGGATTTCAAGTTAGAATATGGCTGAATATGATAAAAAAAATTCAGAATTTTGCTATATTATATGTATTATTTGTGAATTTCAATTAAAGCCAAATATTTTCATTGTTTGATAAGAACTCTATATTAATGTAAATGAGCTCGATAATGCACAAATGGTGATGATAAGAATCTCCCACAGTTAATTATTAAAGAAACTATAAATTCACAAATAGAGACAACCTTTTGCAACCAATTCATATTTTTTATATATCTAAACATTAAACAACAAAGGAAATTGTGGCATTCCAGAGCGATAGATTTAACTATAACCAAAAAAACATAATTGAGTTGCAACAGCATTGACAAGATAAATTAGCCAGTAAATGCCAAATCTAGTCAAGGAGAGAAAACATGACTATTCACATTCATGATTCCAAAAAGTGTAGTGTTTTTACTCTCTTTCACAGCTTTGGTGAAGTTTTTATGTAAGATAAGGAGGAGGAGCTTCAATTCTATTGGTACTTTCGTGAACGTTTGACATAAACTAGAGAGTTACAAAAGAGAAGGGAATTCGATTCTATCTTCCTAGAGTGTCAACATTAACCAAAAAGCTACTATGGAACTTCGTGCAAATATAATAGAAAGGAATTCAAATATATAAAAAAAGTAGGACTAAATAAATTACTTTGTTTATTTTAATTTATTTTTAATATTATAATTTTAATTATGATTTTAATCTTATTAATTTTTTGGGTCTAATTAATCTTATTAATTTAAAAAGTTTGCTATAGGCGGACCAACTACCTGTTGCTAAGACGCGGCTGTTGGATCGCCTTTCCTCAGGCACGGTGAAGAAGGATTGGGAAGGCCATATTGGCAATTGCTTTGGTGAGCGCAAAGCCTAAAACATTGGGTCAAATTATTTATTTTGGAAAAAATAAATAATTCAAAAACATTTTTTAGAAAATCATCCCCTATATTACTTAACATGTCAATAGAAAATATTTTCCTTATTGATAACAATTTATGTCTAAATAATATCATGGACGATAAAAATATTTTTCGTCCACTCATTTTTTCAAGTGATCAAGCAATTATTTTTAAAAGACATTTTTCAAATCATTCATCTTTTTACGAAATAAATTGAGCTCTATATTATTAGAGTCTTATTAGCTCTATATTATTACAGTCTTATTCTTAAGCCCCAAAGATCGAACCGCAACTTCTGGTTACAGTTCGGGAACTATGGGGGCACTTTAGAATGTCGCAAATATCGACCAACGTAGTTGAAACCACCGTTGGCCAAGATGGCGAAGATCTCAGGTGAGAGAAGAGTACTCTTTCTATCATCGAAACCCCAACGATCCCTCCACCGGGCAGTTTGTGGAATGATTGAGCAATGAGGACTCATATTCCATTATATTGCATGACTCCAGGTTTTCCACATTTGGCTTCTGAAGATTCTAAATCTCATATGGACACCAACGGCTGTTCAATGCCAACTTTACATGATTGAACGTGACAATTAGGAACTATACTTGATTCCTTAGACCTCTCATGCTGCGAGCACAAGCAGCACCAGTATCATTTGGGCAGCCATGAACTTGCTCAAGCGCCATAGGATCCATGAGCAATTTCACAGCTTGAAAGCCAGCTTGTACGGGCTTTCATTCTAGATTTTAAAAGCAGGAAGCAAATTTGAGCATGTCATGTCTCATGAGCATATATGTATCATATATGTATCAACCGCGTATCGAATACAATAGATAAACAGTCATGTTTAATCCAGTCATTCTGTAAGGCAAAGGCCAACCTCAGAATTCAGCCTTGATACCACCTGTCCTGAGAGTGATTGCAAATCTTTCTGGCAATACTCCATTTTCTCTATCCTGAGAAATCAGTGAGATATTCATCACGGTGCGTAGTATGATATAAGCTAGTGCGGTAGCTATGATTGAATAAGAAGCTTCTTACCAGCAGCAGTTATGTATATCGATAGGTGAACTCAGATATGACTGACTACCAAGGACCAAATGACTAATCCTTCAAATACATCATTATAACATCTGCAGGCGTGAATTACCATAAAACAGTTAAAAGCAGACACTGCGTTTCTGATTACAATCTCTGAATCGCACTCATGTGAACTGATCTGCAAAGGTATAGCTCGTTACTGCTGGACTGCCTTAGAATTCCTAGTTTTCAGGTAATATGTAAGGATTGCCATTTAGAAGCATATATTAGTCCAACCCCAATGGAATGATATTGGCAACAAAGAAGCAAGAAACCAAGGAGGATCCATCAATCCCAGAAGATGTCATCCAAACAGCCTTAAGATATTTACGTGAAGAGAAAGGATAGAAAGTAGAATGTACCTTTTATGATCCAGAAGCTCCACCATCTAGAATTGGACTTCTCCAACAAAATACACAAATCAGCAGGAAAACTTATAATCCTTCAGTAGAAAGTCTGAACCAAAGCGCTATTTCCATATCAAGAAATGAATCCGGTATACAAATTCCGAATAAATCCCACCAAGAAACTCAGAAATGAGAGGCTTGATGAAGCAAAGTTCATTTGCCAGCAATGACTCCACCGGGAAATCGAAAGTGGACTGTCGATTGCCTCTTTGATTGAAGCAATGTTCAGCTTCACCAAGCACTTTCTCAAACATGTTCCCAGCACAAAACCCACAAGGAAAACACTATGATTCCGGGAACTTGACAAAATTCACGCATATCATCAAAATAATTCGATTCATTTGCCATTGCTCAACTCAATGTTATTCCAAATTACAACATCGACTCGACCAGGAAAAATTAAAGTGAAATGTGAAAAAAAGGAACCAAATTTCATTCCAATACCACGGTAGCACCCAATTCCTTAAGCTTCTCCACGATCGGCGCCGCCTCCTCCTTTGTAACCCCTTCTTCAAAACCGCCGGCGCCTTCTCCACCAAGTCCTTGGCCTCCTTCAGCCCCAAATCCGTGAACCCCCTCACCTCCTTGATGATCTTTATCTTCGCCGCGGCGTCGAACTTCTCCAACTTAATGTCGAACACCGTCTTCTCCGCCACCGCCGCAGCGCCCGCGCCCGCACCCTTCGCGTCCGCCCCGGATCCCCCCGACCCGACTCCGGACACCGCGGGGCCGTACCTGTTGAGGCCCATCTTGAAGCGGAAGAGGATGGAGTAGTCGTATCTCTCGAGCTTGTTGAGGCTGAGGAGCTCGTCGGCAATGCGCTCGAGCTTCTGGGTATGGGGCTCGCCGGCGGGGGCCGTCTGGGTGCCGAAGGAGCGGGGGCGGGCGGGGCTCCGGGAGGCTGCGAAGAGGAGGTTCTTGAGGAGGAGTGATCTGGAGTGGATCATCCTCGCGGGCATCTTTCTTGGGTCGATTTCTTGAGAGGGTTTTCTTGGAGAATTTCAATGGCGGAATCGGGTTGCAGAGATCGTTCAACGGGGGTTTAGGGTTTTAGGGTTCTTGATTCGATCGGAACAGAACAGTTCGTCAACTCTTCAGGGGGAACACACGTACACCGGACCGGACGATACTTCTCTACCGCTGTGGCATTTGGTCACTCTTATGTTTTTTATGTTTTTCCTGAGGTTTTCTCTCTACTTTTTTTTTAGGAAAAATTCCGAATAAGAATATGATGTATCATCATTTCTTAATTAAAAGACTGAAGTAAATTTTGTGTCAAATAAATACTAACATTTTCAATTATCAGCCAATTAAATATTTCAACTGATAAAAGGCGTTTTTATCTAAATACAATTTTAATTTTAAATTATATTTATTCTTTTCTTTTCTTTTCCAACAAGGGCGGTACTTATTGGCATGGGCTAATGATTCTCGCTGGTCACAAGCGAGGCCACCTAGGTCGGCCTCACTTAGAGCCGACGAGGGCGGCCTCACCTAAGACAAGGGTCACCTTGCTAATGGCTGGTGAGGGATGGCCTCGCCAAGGGTGAGATGACCATTGCTTAGATTTGGCAAAGCCCCACCTATGACCATGAGGGCGGCCTCATCCAGGGCGGCCCAAGCAAGGTTGTCCCTTACCTATGGCCGGTGAGGGTTGCCTCACCAAATCGAGAAAGGGTGACTCTCGCCCGACCCCACCATCAACGAAAAAAAAAGAAAAAAGAAAGAAAAAAAAAAAATTCAAAAAATAAGATAAAAGGACAAACATGCCCTTCCTTATTGGAAAATCAGTCCTTTATTTAAATTAAACATAATTATTTCAAGTCTTTATTTAAGAAATTGAAGGCACTTTAAACCCTCATTTGAATTTTTTTTACTCATTTTTTTGTAGATTTTTTTATTTGGATTAGCCAGAAAAATTACCTCAAAATATAGTGGAAACAGCGTGATTAGAGAAAAGATCATTTTCTTGAATAATTTTAATATGAAGCAAAAGGAAACTTTGGTTGTTTCGCGAAAATTGAATAGTTTTGGGATATTGTGTAAATTTCAACAAAATAAGGGTTATCTTGGTCAATTTTGGTAAATGGACATGGTCGTGTCATCCCTGTAACTGCAAAGATCGCCATCCCCTCTTGAAAAATATTGAAAGAAGGCCTTGGTGTTCCTCTTTTCCCCCAAAGAAACATAAGAGAAGAAGACATTGGTATAGCGGGCTATCTATACAACCAAGCACAGAACAAAGAACAAAACACAATATTTTTCCTTCTGCAAATCCATCCTACTCACAGACGATGCGGCCGGCACATTGGCACAAACAATACTTCACCAGACAAATCCCTCATGAAGCAGCCAATCAGAAAATGTCGTAGAACAGCTTGGAAGAGGATCGAACATATATGAGAACAAGCTTTCCGTCGAACAATGACTTGTAAATCTAATACAGTATGATGAACTAGGGACTACACATACTTTTGCCACTAATCAAACATCACATATCTGCACTGTGGCAATCACCTAGGTTCTTGTTTTCTGCCAAGTTGAAAAGGGAAGTATATACCATCTTTTTGTCTGTTCAGTTTCCACGTTTCCAGAATCTCATGCGCGGTCGGCAAGTTCGGTTCAGAATCCTTGGTTCCATCGGATGGCATGTCGGGTTCGTCTTCATCAAACTCTTTTAAGCTCCCATCCAAATTAAAGCTCCAAAGAACACTGTCCAAGCTACTGGATTCACTGTTAACCATGTCATTTGCTAACGCAACATTGTCAAGGTCATTTCTTCCCTCTTCACAACATGAGGAACTCTGAGACCTATGCGTAGTCTCTCCCTGAGGCTCGTCTCCTATCACGTCACTGCTGGTTTGGCTAGTAGAGTTAACCATGGAAGAGGCAGCATTTGCAGTAATCTTCAGCCAATTTGTCTGTTCAGTTTCCAGTTCCTCGTGACCTCCTGAAAGATACTCAGTTCTCGGTCCTGGCAGAGAAATGCCCAAATCTGAGATATCTCTTGATATGGCAGATGCAGATCCACACAGAGAGCGCAGTGACCTCAACAAGTTGGTGAGAGTGCCTTCTGTCGTTACATTGCTTTCTTGGAGAGCACTCAGAAGGTCCTGCAAACAATGTTTTCCAATCCTGTCTGCATTGTCCACGAAATGTTCCGTCCATTGCTTTTCACTAAGCTGAAAGGATGCATGAGTCATAGCAGTAACGATGGTGACCGCTCTTTCATACTGATGTTGAATTGCAGCTTGGAAAACCATCTCAACAAAGAATAATGGATGAGGCACTTCACCGCTTTCTAGAATTGCATCAAACGCATGCTCAAGTAGATGGCCCTATAGTAATAACAGCATAAATTATTTTCTACTGACACATTTGTCAAGAAGAGCGAATAGAAGTTGGACATAAGAGAACTCCACACAGAGTCAGAGGACAAAAATCTGAACCTATTCAGCTATTGATAGTGTAGTTTCTGGAGAATAGAGGAAAGAAATCCATGATGTCAGAAGGAATCCAGAAAGGAGTAGTTTTAGCAACAACAACACAAACAAAAATCTACAAATCTAAGCATCCTCTTGTGCAGATACTTCACCCAAAATTTCCCAGTGCCTCAAGTATCACATATACATGATGATAAGAATGGGCATCGTGTAGTCAACTTAAGAGGTTAACAAAACGGATCCAGTCCACCATGCACCTCAGAAAAACATTCAGCAAACCAAGTATCCTTCTCCATGAAATCACAGAGTCAAAAGCCAGGAAAGACTCTAAATACCATTCTGAATTTTGAATTTACAAACTTATAGGATAATTCTTATACATCGACATTTTTCTAAAATGAATTAACAGCTTCAACTAAGTGTGTCAGGTAATACTTTCTTTAGCAGTTTATTTACCAAAAAAGAAAGAATTTGAAATACCTTGCCAGCTTTGGATGCTGCCACAAGCAGTGAAGCATGCTTGTTTTGGTCTAGCTGATACCCCGCGAGTGACATTTCCTTGTAAACATATTCAAAATACTCCCACTGAAGGGCACTAGCAGATGCCTCAAGCATTGAGCTAAATGTGTACTCATCTGGAACCAATGTATTGCCACCATCCTGGCACTTAGTGGAAATATATCTGGTTCCCTTAACTTCCTCAAACAATTCTTTGGCATTAGAAAACATGTCATTTTTGCCAAAAACCTTTAGCATGATGTTTATGGTCCCTATATTAGGAGAACAAAGACCTCTCATCTGATTAAAAATGGACAGGCAATCATTAATATGTCCACCTTCCATCGCAGACATTATCATCCCAGTGAAGGCTACTTCTATTGGTTTAGCATCTGGAAGCTTCCTCAGCTTCTCAACCTGCACAGTTGGCTTTACTCAGAAAAAAAGTACCAGGAAACAGAATTTACATTCATTGCTGTCATCTCAATGTTTACTCAATAGATTACTTAGATGACCAATTCAAAAGAAAAAAACACTAGATATACTGCTTGATGAGAACCAATCATGAGCAAGCATGCAGTTAGACCTAAGTGCCTCTTAGCAAGAACAGAAAGTTCGAAAGCTAAAGGATCAGGGTCATCAAGGGCCAATGGCCTACAGTCTTCCAGGCATGGCAGCTTTTTGCTTCCCCCATATCAACTGAGGAATGAGATTATCAGGAAAAGGAAGTGAAAAGGCAAGAAGTAGCAAGTCCTTTAGGCAATAAAAGAATTCATGATGGATGGGAAAGACTATCAAATAATGGGAGATTTCTTCTTCAGAACTAAGTACGATCATCTACTTCTACATATAAAATAAACCATAAATTTTACAATTTGGCATGGACTGCCTGCTTCCATTTTGTACCTAGAAGAAGAAGGTCTCTCATAACCAACCAACCGAAAAAATTTGGGCTATTATGGGCCAACAATCATATTCCAGAGAGAATTGACCGTGAGACACCTCCCTTCACTCAAACTAGCCAATGAAGCAGAAAAACAAAGATAATTATGGTCCACAAGCTCAGAGAAAACTAATAAAAACAGCTTACTTGGAAAGAGGACAAGTTCCTCTAGCTTCTTAAGCAACGTCAACACAAAGATAGCTACATATTTTCCTTAAGAACAGTTTGAATTCTCAATCAATTGATTCTACTCTTAACACTACAAAACAGACAAAGCCTGCCCCTGAGAATGCCCTCTTCTTTCTGCCCTGTCCTTTCAAAAAAATGTACATCCGAAAAGTTTCAGCTGCCAATATAGCCTCTTGCCATTCTTCTGGCAGAAGTTAGATTATAGAGATTTAAATTATTGAGCCTAAAACTAACTTCTAGGCATCAAAAGGTAAAAAAATCACCTCCAATATAGCTTCTTGCCATCTTCCACTGTTACAGAGGCAGCAGGCCAATTCGTAATATACACCAGCCTTTCCAACCACTCCCCTCCATTCCATGTCTCTAACAGCTTTTACCGCTTCATCAATTTTACCCTCCTCCCAAAAGGTTCTGACAAGGACTGTAAGTAGCATATACTTATTGTATGAGTTTATCCAGATTCTTGCATGAACAAATCTCTAAATGAAGAACAGAGAGTGTCACCTTTATAAGTAATAGCCCCAAGGGCTTGCCCACTTCTCTTCATTTTCCGGAACAAATCATGGACAAGGTCATACTTTCCACATTGAAGCATTACCTTTCAAGAAGCACTTCCTGTAAGACTTGAATGCATATATAATTTGAGGAGATCAAAATGAAAAGTCTGCCAAGCAACAGCAATTCCCCCTAGAACTGCCAGTAGCTAAGAGAATTCGCCAAAATAAAAATCAATTGCCTACAGTAACAAAATACAAAAATAAATAGCAAAAGACTCAAAAATATTAACTGCGATATTATGTTGGTTACAATTTCCTGTTCTTTCATACTTTAGATTTTACCAGTTTGAGTGCTTCCAAGCTCCTCTCCGTCTTGTTCGTAGTTGGGATAGGTTAAGGAGTTGTCAGCCTGGTGAAGTTCAAATGGTTCTTTGGTTGGTTGGAACACTGATAGTAAATGTGTTCCTTTCTCAGAAATCACTCCGAACCAAGGAGGAACTAGCTCACTCTTGCCTTCTATGTGACCGTTAGTCATTGGACCACCAACTGGTCCTATGGTCCTACATTACAAAATTTATCTACATGTGTTGATGACAGGTAATCCACCTGGGCATGAGTCAAATATTTTCCCCCTTTCCGTTTCCATTTTGACAGACCCCCAAACTCCCCCGCCCAAAGCCCCTTACCACAACGGCAAGAGATATGTGCTCCTCAATCTATATAAAATGCAATCAATTAGAAAACATATTACCTCCATTGCCAGTCCATATGTTGCTCCACTGGGTTTCAGTCCACTCTTCCTTAACTGCTTGAACACCCAGGAAACACCCTTCCACTGGTGAGATGGAACACAGGCATTCAGCACCTGAACAAATTTGGCACCACCAATCAAATATAGAATCAACTGCAAATTTGCATATGTCGAACGAGTGAAAAAGAGATAGTTACTTACAGCGTTATACACAACTAAATCAGGTTCAAGGACTGGATCCCAGTTCTTCGGGCGCCCATTTTTTATTATCTTCAAAGGCTTCTGTCTCATAAACTCAACAATGTTCAACAATTCTCTCACAAGACCACTCTGGCCAAGGGTTACAGCAATGCTGTGGTATGCGGCCATATCAGGATATAGATGAAAATCTTCCTGCGCCACTAAAAAATTAGTCCCATGGCAAGTTTTTATATTACAAATGCTAGAGAAGAAAAGCACATGAAGATTACACGCATCAGATTGAAGAAATGGAGAGCTTCCTTGGGCCTCCTTGCATTTCCAAGAACTGCCAGGAGTTTTGTGTAGACAAATCTGCAAATGTCAGTCACTGTTTATAAGTATAAAACTTGATTACTTATTCAGATATTAGCAACTGAGTTTCCAACATCTTCATAAAATAACTGAAGAAAACAAAGTTTGACGTGAAGGATTTAAATTCATTAATTCACGGCAATGCCTCTTTCGGGTTTAAAACATTTAGCACTGCATTAAACAATCTAAGGTGGATGATGAAGAAAAACACCAGAAACTCTAATCCAACAGAGATTATACTGCCATGTAAATTTATTGTCCTCCCACTGAAACAATCAAAATCATAATGACAAATGACAAGGTATGACCTGCTCCTCCAACGTCTTCGTTCTTTATCATGATACACCCATTCAACAACCGCTATAGCCTGTTTCCAATGCCCACCATTTCCAAGCCCGCGCAAAATCTTGAGCAACTGCTTTTCCGTGAACTGCAATTCTGACAGCTTCATCATCCTTGAGAATTTCCAATCCTTCCATTCAATCTCCTTGGCACCTAACCTGAGCCCCAAAAAACAACCTCAGGAACCTCAAGATCCAACCCAAGAGCTAGAAGTGGTATAATAACTGATTGAGAAGTTAAACACATCTCCATCACAACAGAACTATACTTTCCTTAGACTAACAATTCAAATTAACTTGAAGAAAAGATTCAGGTACACGAATTGCAAAAACAAATTCAAAACCTTTGGACAAGAAAAGCAATGGTCTCATCCTCAGTCCTCCTCTTCCTCTTCGCTGGGTCCCTCCGGGACACTTCACTCTCCCACCCAACCCCCTCCAACTCTATGTCATCGTCCAAGACCCACTGCAACTCCTCCCTCCCTCTCTCCTCAAACATTTCACCCAGCTCCCTCAAACTCTCTCTCTTGAGCTTATTCCCGCCGGACCCTTCACTCCCGCCAGCAATCTCCCTTAACCTGACCCTCTCTATCCTCTCCCAAGGCACACCCACCATCGACCCTCCACCGCCCTTCTCGCTCCTCGCCCTTACGGCCTTGTTGAATTCTCTGTACTCTTGCCTCAACCTCTGGAAGTCCGGCCTCCTCGGCCAGCACTCGTTTCTGGGTCTCGGAAAGGGGCCGGGCTTGGGGCCTGTTTGGCGAGGCGGTCCTGCCTGCGGTTGTGCTTCTGGATGGCTTTCTTGCGGATGTTGTGGACGATTCTTGGGGTCGGGAAAACTCCATACTTTAGGAGCCTGCGCTTGATTTTCACGGTGTCAGGTTGGAACTTGGGCGATGGTGGAGGTTGAGATAAACCCGGTGAAGATTCCATGGCGGGAGAAGGGCACTTGCGGCAGCAAAGGATGGAAGTTGGCAATGGCGACGGTGTACTTGCGCAGCAGAGAAAGTTCACAATTTTTTCTCTCGACCAAATCAAGAACCGCGAGATGGTAGTGAGGAAAGAACAGAACGCGACCTGATAAACCTTAATTGCAAGGCGCCATGTCTTGTAGGAATTAGACAAAAGAGCATCGCCATTTTATGCCATAAAATCTGAATATGTCGAACTTGTCTAATTTTTTGTAATTGGGATTTTGTCAACGAAAATCTCGTGACATTTGTTGATTTAACTAACGAGGAAATGTTTTCATTTTCGATACATTTTGAGAATGACAAATTTTCATCATTTGGGGGTTTAATAAGTGCGCCTAAAACACTTACTAATAAAATTCTTAAGGGATATTATTTTCTTTTTACACTATTTGGCCTATTACCATCTCGACCATAATGAATAAAAGAAAAGGAAAATACCAAGAAAGCACTTTAGGAGTAACGACAAACTAATATTCCTATTCAAATTTTAAGTTGTACATTATTTGTATTGTTGTTATTAATTTGAACAAAGAGATATAATCAAGCGATAGTCTTATAATTTATTGTGAAAATTACAATTTATTTTAATCACAAAAAAAAAATAACAAATAATTATAAATTGTTGTATGATTCACTTATTTATAAACATATAACTAACTCATAACAAGTTATTAATTTTATAATAATTCAAAAATTATTATGCTAACAAAGTCCTACATTTCCACTAGAGGCGGAGGTAAAGGCAACCATCAAAGAAAATGAGTGATACTTGCATGGATCCGGTTCATATCATGTTTGTTGATCACATGAATCCGTTCAATAATCATAATGTGTTTGGATCATGGGACTCGAGTCCATGGAAAACTTAGCCCCTAAACAATGTAATTTTTTTGGCTCAAACATTAAAATTAATAAAAAAAATGATTGACAAAATTTTATGAGAACAATCATTCAATTAAACTAAATTGGAACACAAGCGCATTTCCAAATAATTTGAAAAAAATCACATAAAATGACACCATAATAACGATTACACGAATTACACCAAAGACAATGTCCAGTAAATTTGCTATCTTCGGTGCCGTGTCCCTTGCCATGATTTAAATAATATGGTGTGATCGTCGTCTTCTTATTTATATTGAGCACACTTCTCTGGAGTCAATTCTTGTAAAAATCAATCTTGTCATACGACAACCATTTCTATATATTTATGCAGACAAGCTGAACATATTACCTTAAGTTGCTTAGTATTATATTGGATTCATATGATGTTATAAACATCGGCAGGATTTGTAAATCACGAGCCATGATTGAAAAAAAAAAAATCGTAAAACTAGTGACTCCCCTCTTCCACCATTTCTTTCGGCATTTCACAACATCGACCTTGTCTTAGCCGACTCTATCGAAGTGTTCAAAGCAGCATATTCTCAAAACACGTCTCCATCTCGTTAGTAGATGAAGACAAAGACTAGCAGCAGCAGAGACTATAGATTTCTGGGCACTGCCTGATGAAGGGGGATCATCTCCGTCGTGTGGCAAAGCAATAACTTTGAAAGTGATATGTGAACGAAAATCGAGGACGGTGACAGATGAGAGGAGGCAGACCACTTCATATAATCCCATATATGAAAAGCATGACACATTAAGCTTACATATATTTCGATCCATCTTATTGATTTGAGAAAATGACATAAATAGTCTCTAAATTTTGACTAAATGTGTAATTTGATTCTTAAACTTTTAATTTGTTCATAATGGTCCACTGGACTTTAACTCATGTGCAATGTGGTCCCTGAATTTTTAATTTATTTAATGCAATCCATAAACTTTTGGTATATATTTAATTTAGTCCATGAATTATATAAAAATATTCAATATAATCATTTTCCATGAATTTAAGAGCAGGAACTACATTGAACGTTTTCATACATAGTTCAAAAACTATATTGAACATGTACCAAAAATTCAATGAACTATATTGAACAAATTAAAAGTTTAGGGATCATATTGAACAGATTAA
Organism: Corymbia calophylla; assembly: GCA_014182845.1. Taxonomy (NCBI): domain Eukaryota; kingdom Viridiplantae; phylum Streptophyta; class Magnoliopsida; order Myrtales; family Myrtaceae; genus Corymbia; species Corymbia calophylla. The sequence goes on along the minus strand of CM024700.1, from coordinate 19,440,393 downwards.
AAAACTAGGAATAAATCGCACATTAGGTCAAAGTTTAGGAATATTTATGTTATGTCCTCTATTAATTTCCATATATTCTAGTGTGGACATGTATGGAGAGGATCATCCAAGAAGAATTCATACCATTTTCGATGATCTTCGGTTCATTTTCTCGGCACGCATCGCGCTCCGCGGAGTCCATGGATGCACAAGGTTTGAGAAGAGGACGTAAAAAACCAAAGAAGGAGAGGAAGAGGAGGCGAGAAGAGAGGGTTACGTGTGGAAGAAAGAAAGGCATGCATCAGTCCAACTCTAATTCGAGCAAAAGCAAAAAGGGTTGTGGTCAACCGATCCCTTCCCCTTCGCATGAACCGTAAGCATAGCCTCAGGATTCGTTACTCTCCCATGGAGTCTCTCTCTCTCTCTCTCTTACATACGTTTCTTGCTTCGTCTGAACAAGAATGAATATTCCTCCAAAGCCATGGCCACAAGCTATTCTTATCTTGGCGAGGAAGTCAAACCCATCATCTCCCTCCTTGTCTGTCTCTCGTTAAAGCTGAGAGATCGTGACTAGTGCTCCATCACATTCATACAGCACAGCCTCCTTTTGACTGGTGGATAGAACATACGTATCGGAGGGGCTCGCCTGTTATATATGCAATAAGCCCCATGTCAGGAGGCAATGGGGTTCTCGTTCCTTTCGTCCTCTTCCTGGTCTCGACGTCCGTGTTTCCGCCCCAGTCGCTGGCATCTGGATCCCCCGATGCTGGAGGAAGAAGCAGCTGCGGGCGGCCCGATCCCTCTCGCCGGTTCAAGCGTTACTGTGGAGGTTATGATCTCCGGAGCAAACATTATTGGGCCGTAAGTTTCGTGCGCTCATTTACCGTCGTGCCTACTTCTTTCTTCGGTCGAGTCGTTTTGGAAAGCACGCTTCGGCATGATCCGGCTATCCGCCTGGTTTACTGCATTGCGTTTGTTAACGCTGTGAACATTCGTTTGCCTTGTACCATCTCATATGAAATGGAACAAGAAATTGTAAGGTGAAATTGGAAAGGTGGGGATTGACTGTGTTTTGCTCATCTTTCAGTCTGCGGCATTTACAGGAGTTCACGGATACGTGATTGCCGGGGCATGGATGTTGAGTGGACTCGGCTTCGGAATCTTCATACTGTTGAAGAGCACGAGCACAAGTTCGACAGACCCGTCGAATCTCCAAAGAGTCATAGTAATCTTGCTCGTGCTCTTGCTCACCCTTCTCGCCATGTAAATGCCCTCTCTGTTCAGCATTTCTTTCTTCTCACGTTTTAGTCTTGCTAAGATTTAATCAAGACAGAACTATATTTGATTCCATCTGGTAATGACCATTGAATAATCGGATTAGGCGAGTCTAGCTTCGAGCTTTGTTCTGATCTTATAAACTAAAGTCAAGTAAATCCACCGGAAAGTGCACTCAGCCAAGAAAATTATAGCCCACGACTCGATTCGTCTGATGTTATGTGTGTATATTCTCTTGAAGGGTAGCCAGCGGTTGCATCCTCACGGCGAACCAGAGGTCCCACCACAGAATGAGGAGGCTGAAAGAAACCATTCTCAAAGTGGGCGAGGATGCTCGCCGAACAATCCGAAGAATCATTACAGCAATGACGGAAATGGAGTACCTATTGCTTCCCTATGAACCTGTCGTGTCTTTCCGATTGAATTTGACCACCCATCGACTCGGAAAGGAGTCGAGGGCCATCCAACACTTCGTCCAAACGAACGGCCATTCAATCAATCTGGCAATTCAAACTTCGTAAGCATCTGTCATCTCTCCTCTCCCATATGCTATTCATTCTAGTCCATCGTCTTCTAACAGCAGTAACAGAGTCGAATTTAGGGGAGTCGTTATAAGTTATTCAAAAATGAGAACCATTAAAATGGAAAGAATCGAATTTCATATGCCTTCTTAGCATTTTCATGATTCAATGCCGTCTGTTTTGATTTCAATGTGCTTATATAGGTACATTGCACATATTGCGATCGTATCAGTCAACATGATTCTGCTAACTGGGGCGATCGGTATGCTTTCTTTCTTGATTCTATTCTTCCCCCTGATTTTTGCTTTCTTGTTGGGCTAATGATGTCGGTGCTTCCTTTTCGCGCAGTCCTTCTTCTACTGCACTGGCATCCAGGACTCGTCATGTAAGTTCATGTGCAAATTTCATTAGCTACATATGGTTGTTCACTTGTAATCAATCATCTCTCATTTGACTTTTCGCTTTCAGGATAATTCTCTTTTGCTGGATCTTAACAACTCTTTGCTGGGTTATCACCGGCTTCGATTTCTTCCTCCAAACGTGAGTAAACAGATGTTCTGCTTATGCTAATTGCTAACGGTCCTTTGAGCTTAAGATCTTAAACTTCTTTTGGTTTTTAGCAAGTTCCATTTTGTCTCAGCTTTCCTGATCTTGTCATTATTTAAAAGGAAGTGTTAGCCTTTTGCTCTTGGTGAACTAAATCCTAAACTCTCTTAGTTTTGTGGTAATTCCATGGCGTTTCCATGCAAGGAAGTGCCAAACAAACACGCGAATGCTCAAGAAATTTTCATTTTTCATTTGACTGAAGTTTTGCAGAGGATACTTGCTCGGCATTTGAAGATTTTATACAAAATCCCAGAAACAACAGTCTTGCTACAATCCTACCATGTATGAACTCGTCATACTCAGATCAACTCATGATGGAGATCGGCTCCACCGTTCACAACTTCTTCTCCCAGGTACTTACTAGATCAATTTGAAAGCATGGAGACGCTTCCAATGTCCAAATGTTGTTTTGACCTCTAGTCTTTTCTCTTGTGATATAGTTGAATGCCAAGACAACCGAGTTATATCGGTCCTTAGGAAGTGAGCTAGGCGACGAGTTGCCTGAAGCCATGAAGATATGTGAGCCTTTTTCCGGACCTCCTGACTACAGCTACGTGCCTGGAAACTGCTCAAAAGGCGAGATTCCCATCAGCAACTTGCCAAACGTAAGCATTCCGGCTGGTTAATTGTCGACAACACATCATAAGCATTCGGCGACTCTCAATAATTCCCATCACATGTCATACTTTATGAGTATGATGCGTATGTGCTTTCAATAGGATTTGTGCGAGTCTTTGGTAAAGTCTGATAGATCAAGCCATGATTGAACTTGACTTCTGCAGCAGACATAACACGCACAAAATCTTTTTTCTCTTGTCATGTCGATCCAGGTCCTCGTGCCGTTCACGTGCAACCGGGGAAACTCGCCAGTGAAATGCAAGAGCGAAGGGAAGTTCGTGCCGGAGTCCACCTACTACATGGCCTGGGCATACAGTAGGTCCATCCAGGATCTGATGAACATATATCCTGATCTCAAGGGCCTATCAGAGTGCTCTTTTGTGAAGGGCAGGTTTGAGGAGGCTGTGTTGCACCAGTGCAGGCCATTTAGGGCCTCCATGCATTGGTTGTGGTCATCAATGCTTGCCCTGTCAATTGTGATGGTGGTTTTGGTGTTGGCATGGATGGTCAAGGCATGGCAGGATAGGGGAAGAACCTTCTCTAGGTGTTCCATTTTTCCCAATTCTTAGATAGAGGTTACCGATGACCGGATTTGGACCGTTCCGGGCCCTTGAGTCGGACCTAATTTGTTGTCTAAAACCGCTCGTAACAAGAACATTTAGGACAAAATTGTTGGGCTGGCCCAGGCCAGCTTCGCAATGAAATGGCCAAGCCCAAGACCACACTTGAACATGCCAGTCGAGTGTGGCCCATGACCCGTCAAGCCCACAATCAAGTCTATGAGTAGGAAGGATTCATAGAAATAGAGGACAAAAACAAAACATGACACAACCCTTTCTTCACTCATTCTTTGTGGAATTTTCTTTGTTTGCCGGTGGTGACTGCAAGGTGTACATACCATGGAGAATAACCTCATACGTCACATTTATCAAAGAGAAGAGAAATGTATATACATTTAGAAACATGCAAAATACTTTCTTTCTTTTTTTTGCTTTGGCCCCCTTTTGTCTGTCTATTACAAGTTGTCTGATCTCAGCATAAGATCTTCTCCATGTGGATGTGTCGGCATTTAATTGGCAATGATGGAAACATGGAACGTGGTTAAGTACATAAATAAGCTAAATGTCATCACTATCTATGAGGTTTTGGCTTTTAGATGGGTTTGATAAGGAGTTTTGAGTACTTTCCTATCAAAACACTTCTCAATCTTTTTTTTTTTAATATAACTAAAGAAAAGTGAGAACTAAGCTCACAGCACTATCGTTGTCTTGTCTAACATAGAATCTACATTATGTTGCTATACCAAAATCATGACCATGATCCATCTCAATTGTATTCCAAATCATAAAAGGTGCGTTATCACAAACGCACGCGGTCTATAATCTTTTTTAGAAAGCACCCGGATTCTTCTCAAGTCAAGTAGACTTATAATGAGTTGGAGAGCATTCATCTAAATCCCATTTTATTCGAGCAAATTCTTGATCTGGTTAGGCCTATTATCAACTTTTTAGAACATAAATTACAAAGAATATATGAGTAGAACCTTATCCAATACACATGTATGAAATGGTTTTCGTGTACTCGTGGGAATTAGTTGAGTCACAACATTCAAATACCCATGTTATTAGAAATTGAAAAAAAAAATCATACGGTTTAATACTTACGAGATAGTAACGTAGAAATGAAGCAATTCAACTTGTATTGAGATGATAAAATTGGCATAAAAAATGAGGAAATTAAATGATATGATAAGTGGGCATATTAATAATAATCAGTGTATTAATTTTATAACTCGACTTTAAATTACTTAACATTATTCTGAAGAATTAAGGAGTGAGAAATTACATACACGTATATATATATATAAACTTGCCAAATTAGGAAAGTTGAAAGATAAAACAAAGGAAAAAAAAAAATAAGGGAAGACAAGCATCCGAAATTAATGCAGAACATTTCACACTCTCCTCATCTCTTTGCAGATACACCTCCCTCCCAACAAGAGCTCCTCCTCCATGTCCTCCAGCTTCACCCTGACTGTAATAATCACTGAACGAAGACTTTCGGTGGCGCGTCCCATCCACCAACGACCGCCCCCCCTTTCTCTCTTCCTTCGCTCGTCTTGTTCTTAAGCCATCTCTCCCCCGTTCTGTATCGGTTGCATCTTGGGCCAGCTCTTGAAATCTCTTCGGAGCCTCAAGAACTCGATCGGATTCAGCTTCCGGCCGTGATTCGGCCGTTACATGACCAGTGGAGTCGAAAGCGAGCCGGCATGAACAGACCCATGTCGAATTTCGGGTCGCAGGTGGTGCGGGTGTTTTCGGGTATGGAGGCTTTGACTTGGGTTTCCATTCTTGCGTCCTCTTGTTTTGACTGTGGTCAATGATGGAATCTGCATCACGTTTTGCTATTTAGTTGTGGGATGAGATTGGTGTTCCTTGTTGCGTTGTATTCTTAGTCTTTGTTTGGTGTTTTGACTTTGATCGTGAGATACACTCGTCCTGGCATGATGCAGATGTATGGAATTTTCTTGGTCTGTTGACCGCGGTTTTATTGGTTTCTGATTCAGAGTTTCAAGGCTGAAGCGTTCTTTGAATTGGTTTGTCTCCAGGAGATGCTTTTTGAATTTGACTGTATGGCTACGGTGGTTAAGTTTTATTTAGAATCGGAATGACCTTGGTCTTTCACAAAAATTGTTGATGAGCTTCTTTGATATTCACATCTTCTCTGTACTGGCATTTCCAATTATCAGCATGAATAATGCATACCACGTCATGAAATACTAATTTCAATTCTATATCTAGTGAATAATCCCGAGAATATAAGTGTAAAGTTCGTTTGAGCTCAGCATCCCGTTCCTTCTCTCTGTTAGTTTAGCCTATGAAGTAAGTTTAGAACCATTATCTTTTCACTCTTTTGTCTGTGAGAAATTTCATTCTTAGCAGAACTATTCTAATGAATCAGTCTTGACATGATATATGATTTGTCACTTTGCTGTATTTCCATAGATTTCCTTTTTATGCTTTTCATTTGCAGCATTATTTGGAGATAAGACAGAAGAGAAAATGGGGATGAGGAACAAATACCGGAAACCAACTACTTTGCATTCCAATGCAGGAAGCAGATGTTCAGCCTTCACTATAGTATGGAGCTTCATGGGGTGTCTTGTTCTGCTTCATCTGATCTCAGTTTGTCTTCAAAAAGATGCCGCAAATGAAGGGAACCATTTGCGAACAAGTAACCGTCCCATGTATCTTGAACTTGAGATGATTGAGGAGGACAATTTTCAAATTCCTCTGCCTAAAGGAAAGCGTTCATCACATGCCCCTAAGAACAAAAGTAGACATAGGAGAACTCACCCTATAGTTGATGAGTTTCTTGATAAGAAATCCCAAATTAGGCATGTCTTTTTCCCAGACAAGAGAACTGCGATTGATCCAATGAATAGTGCAGGAAATGACAGTTTTTACTACTTTCCGGGTAGAGTATGGTTAGATACTGAAGGAAATCCCATTCATGCTCATGGTGGTGGCATCCTGTATGATGAGAGATCAGGCACATATTACTGGTACGGAGAGTATAAGGATGGGCTTACATACCATGCCCACAAAAGAGGAGCAGCAAGGGTAAGTTCCAGAATCTTGAACTCATGGCTATTTTCTCTACTTTTAAGTTATTATTTTTGTTAGCTGATCATCCTCGAGGCATTGAGTTGGATGTTGGATTCATGAAAAATTAGAATGATTAGTGGGTAATTCCTCATACCTTAATGAGAGTGCTTCCCTGTTCTCTTCACCTGTCTTTTCATGCCAACCTCATGCATCCTTTGAGTGGCTTTTCTTCTACTCCATGATAAGCCACATCTATTTTTGTTATATGGCGTGTTTGTTTGTCTTGAAGTGTTAGTGTCTTTTGTTGCTCCCCTGAAAAAGAAGTGATGCTGAAGGATATGAACTTTGGGGAGATAAGAACACTGTGGGAATTGGAACACATTGCCACTATTACCCCAAGATTCTTGACAAAACATTTTCTGATGAAAGAGCCAAAGCCATCCGTTGATGTAGAGTTCTTTAGGGGCCTGTTTGTTTACACATATAGATAAGCAAAAAAAATATTTGTTTTGCTCTCCTGCCAAGATTTAAAAATTTATTTTAGTTTCAGAAAATTATGAAGAAACTACAGGTAAGGCTATACATACTGTGAAAGTTCGGGAGTTCAGATTTTTAAAAGAAAAATCAAAATGCAGGTGCTATAATTTACATTAAGTAAAAAACAGAATGTAAAAAGTCAATCTTAGACACCTTGGTGACTTTGCTCAAATATTCATGGCAAACTTCTCTAATGGTTTTTATTCAAACTCTAAATGCACGTGCAGAAGATGTCTTGCTCAACAGATGGAAGCCCCTGCACATGTCATGAACTTTCATTAGTGTCATCAGTACAGAAGTTGCTGGTCGACTGCAATATGTCTAATCTGTATATGCCAGCCTTTTGGACGGCTTGCCAGTTATCCTTTTTATGGCACAACTATACCTATTTCCTCATGGTCATTTGACTTTTGCGCTACTTTCCTTATGGTGATTGTCACTAAAAGATATCGATCAAGTTGTTTTTCTTTATTCTGGCTTTCATAGGGTCCTGCATTTTCTTCTTTTCTTTCTTTTGCCCCACTTTTTTTTATTTTTCTTGTTGAAAAAGTGATGGAAAGCATGGTGGCATGCAACATGGCACATTGATAAAGGTCCACGTTTGACATGTCAACTTTTAGTCAATATTTGAAGGAAAAGTGTTGGAGACTTGAGTAATCTCACTTGAAATCATTTGAATAGTAAAGTGACCTAATCAAAACCCTATTTTAAGTAAAATGATCTTGTCAAATGCAGCTCCAAGGTTGGATTACTACCTTGGTCCCTGATAATTTATCCATCCAATCTTTCTTTGAGTATGTGGCACTTCATTACTGTTGGTGGGATGTTGGAATTTGGGAATATGATGTCCATTGGTGAATCCTCACGTGTTATTGTTGAAATAAACCACTAGACTTCGGACATTGCAGTTTCTTGAGTATCTGTCATTTTTTAAACAATTTTTGGTCACACATCAATTCTGCCATGACTTAATATTCTTCATGAACAAGAGATGGAAGTCCCAATTCTGGTGAGGCATGGTTGAGTCAATATTTTTCTAAATCTGCATTTTTTGAATTTTTTATTCTTTCTTTTTTGAACATGACTTTGCCAGAGGTGCGGTTTTCTTGTGATATGGTAGCTTCTTGTGCAATAATGAATGTTAAAGATTAGTGCTTCTGCTGGAAATGGAATGCCGAAGGACAGCTTCACTAGAGTTGTTGGGTTCTCCGTATTCTCTACAAGTGAAAGTGATGATTTCACCTTTCTAAGGATTTCTTTGTTCCTCTCACTATTAACAGCAGCCTTAAATTGCACTTTTTGGTCAATGTGCAGTACATATCAAGGATGTGGTTGAACATCCATGTTATTTTCCTTTGATCTTTTGCTTTTTAAGTCCATTATACAAAGTATCAATGTCCTATTGTGCCATGTGATTACTTTGTTTGGTGTTTAGTGTGCTCATGCTAGATTATTGTAGAATGTTTATCTTAGGTCTCGACTTTGGGTTAAATTCAGGTTGATGTGATTGGAGTTGGATGTTACTCTTCCAAGGACTTGTGGACATGGAAAAATGAAGGGATTGTTCTGGCAGCTAAAGAAACAAACGAGACCCACGACCTTCACAAGTCCAAAGTCCTCGAAAGGCCAAAGGTGATTTACAATGAGAAGACTGGGAAGTATGTCATGTGGATGCACATTGACGACACTAACTACACCAAGGCTGCTGTGGGTATTGCCACAAGTGATTACCCTACTGGCCCCTTTGATTATCTCTATAGCAAACGGCCCCATGGGTTTGATAGTAGGGACATGACCATATTCAAAGACGATGATGGCGTAGCTTATGTCATGTATTCCTCAGAAAACAATAGCGTACTACATGTTGGACCCCTCACTGAGGATTATCTTGATGTGGCCAATGACATGAGAAGGATACTTGTGGGACAGCATCGGGAAGCTCCGGCATTGTTTAAGTACGAAGGGACTTATTACATGATCACGTCTGGGTGCACCAGTTGGGCCCCAAACGAGGCGATGACCCATGCAGCGTATTCAATTATGGGACCTTGGGAGGCCATCGGGAATCCATGCGTAGGCGGGAACAAAATGTTTCAACTCACCACATTCCTCGCTCAAAGTACATTTGTCATTCCAATGCCGGGTCAACCTGGCGCTTTCATCTTCATGGCAGATCGGTGGAATCCAGCTGACTTGAGGGACTCTAGGTACGTGTGGCTTCCTTTGCTTGTCGGGGGTCCTGTGGATGGACCCCTCGAGTACAGTTTTGGGTTTCCATTATGGTCGAGGGTGTCAATCTATTGGCATAAGAAGTGGAGGCTTCCTAACAGGTTGAGTTCATCAACGAAGTAAAGGTGCTTTTCACGAGGAAAAAATAAAGGATCTGTGTATATCATCTCTCTTCTTGCTCATTCTTTCATTGGCTTTTATATCTTTCTGGCTAGAGGCTAGAGCAGTTTCTGGTTTGGAGCTGATGGTGGTAACATGCTGACCGGACTGCATTGTTGGTATAGTTTCTTCTTTTTATACATTCAGGCGATGTGCATATTCACCGAGTATATCTTTACAAATGAATGTTGTTTTTCCATGAATTTTTCAAGCAGTTAAGCAAGCAACTTAGTTGGTGAAGTTCTGAATGGTTGGCTTTACTTGTTTTTCCATCTTCCATCGCCCTTTGATTTACATAGACATCCTGGAAGTAGTTGGAGTACTGTGACTTATGTTATACAGACCAAATTGATGTGTGACTGGTTTTTATCGATGCGAGGTCGTTTAATATCTAAAGATGTCTTAGCCTCACTCATGTAAACAAGGGGAACAAGCGGTTGGTTTCAGTTCCCAATTTTTTCTGTTTTTGCTTGGACAGATTCAGTTCCTGAACAAGAGAACTTTAACAAGAAGCTGAGAAGGTGAAAAGTGTCTGGTTTTGTTAATGTGAGCGGTACTGAGATATTATCCTTTGTAGGTTTAGTGACTCAGATCAACATTATGGAATCTTCTAAGTCACTAAAAGGTGTAAAGATCGAGTTTAGTGCCTAAGAGAAATATAAAATGCGTGTGAAATCCATCTTGAATCATATTAACTGGTAGTGTTTTGTTATATTTTTCCAACCACTTACTTCGAAATTTTCTCTTGCAATCAATGGTTCAAGATATGATATGCTTATTATCATACTCCCGTTGACTACCGTTACATGGTAAATCGGCACATGCCAGAGTTAGTCCGTCCATCAAAATCAGGACATAACACCATGAAGGACACGGATAATTTACACTCAAGCAGCAATGTTTCACAATGCGGTATATAGATAATTGATGTGCGTAGCATTTCATTCAATCGAATTCTAGTCTATAACACTAAAAACAACGCATCGGCCCAAAATCCATCTTTCTAGAAATAACACGGGATCTATCTTTATCTCAAGAGAATGAGTGTTTTTTTTCGTACGACGTGCCATTATCGTCACACAGTACATATTGAGAAAAATTATGAGTACATTGGGGCAATCATCCTCAGGTACATGCACATGATGATATACATAGGAGTCATAAACTAGTACCAAAATGATACACTCGGATCAATTTTTCATTCCATTCCCTCTGGTCCCATCACAAGCTTTTGTGCCGAAGTTTCGGATAAAGCTGTCCATTCAGCATCGTCGATCGAGATCGAAAGAGAGAAAGATGAGGAAGCAACGTGGAAGCGACGGCCCATTCTACCAGTACAAGATTCCAATGATCTTCTGTCCTCTTCTCGCTCGTTAGGCGTTTTGCTTTGCTTGGAAGCTGAAACTACCGAGCTTGCCTCTCCCCGACACTCTTGCTCTCAAGAAATAGCTAGCTAGACCACCCACTTCTTCTTCTTCTTCTTCTTCTTCTTCCTTCTCCGGCAGAAGTGCTCAGTGGGGAAAGTGGGAATGGCGGTGATGATCGCGGTGGTCGTGGAGGGGCTGGGGACGCTGGTGAGGGCCATCTGGGGGCTGCAGGACCGGCGGGTCTCGGCGACGTTTGAGGCAGTGAGCTCCGCGGCATCGTCAGTGGGCATGGCGTTCCTGCTCTGCTTCTTGTCCGGCGTCCACAGGCACCATAGAGGCGGTCTTGGCCTCGCTTTGATGTGACTTTCTCCTTCACCATCATCATCATCATCATCTTCTTCTTCGTATTTATTCGATGCACTTTCGTTCCTTTTCCCATTTTCCCATTTTCAGTAATCAGACGGATGCAACGAGCGAGTGCGTGCATTGTCTTGTAAAGTCTCAGTCACTCGCTTCTCTACTGTGTGGTCCAGCATGTCTCTCTCTCTCTCTCTCTGTGTTTCCTGCAGGAATCATGGGCTTTTGTACATAGGGGAATCTGCTAAAATGGATTTATGAAATGTCTGCATTCATGTTTGCAGCTCCAACATCTTTTCGTTTCGCGTAACCTGCATGAGCAGGTGAACTAACTTCGTCACTTTTGGGTTTGCATCATCCTCAAGATCCATTTTTTCCAAACATCCCGCAAGTTTCAAGGTTACCCATCATCATCGATGAGCAGATAAGGCCACGTCTGGTCTGCAGACCCAAGCAGAAAAGGCAATGACCAAAGTACATAAACGGAGGAACAAGATAAAGCCTTGTCGAAATTCCAAGAAGCCAATCCACTAAGGTCTCGTTGGGGAATGGGGACCCAAAATCTCTCGTCATGAGAGCCCTGCCTAATCTCTGTTCCCCCGGACATGATTGCACCTCCATGACATGAGTGACCCCCAAAGCTCAATTGACCTGTCGGCCAATAGCTGCTGCATTGTCTGAATCTTTTATCATGTTATCTACGCTGTCACTTTCGCTCGATCGATCGAGTGTTTCCTTCTTGGCAAATGCATGTACCCATTGTTTTGCCGGTTCTTTCGATATGCCGGTATCTGTGAACACTCGATTGATTAATAAGAACGTTTCGACCGTATACACCTACGTATCGTATACTCTGCATAGGCAAATTCTAAGCTCGCGTGAGCTATTCTACGGAATACTCGTATTTGAGACTATCTCACTGTTTCATTTCCAAAGAAGCAAATTGGACTCTACTAGAAATTAGTGACCTTGCATTTGGAAATAACAAGAAATTGATTTCTTAAAAATCACATCTAATGTTGAGAAATTACTCAACGCTCAAGAGCCTCGTTAGTAATCACAAATTACTTCTAAGATTTACTAACTTATTTGGCAAACTAATCACTAAAAAAAAAGAAACTTACATATGCAATTTAGTTATTACAAATCAACTCGGGAAAAATTATTAGATATTCTAAAGTACTTGAGATGTTCGCAAGTTTCTAACTAATTTCAAAGATTTTTAGATATTTTGAAATTACTAAAAATTCTAGTAAGCTACCAATTGTTTGTAAGAGCGAACTTACTTTATTTGTTAAGTAAATTATCATTCTCCATATTTCTCAGTAACTAACTTAACAAATAAAGTAAAATATTCTATGTAGCTAGTAACATTTCATTTACTCGTAATAGTCATATGTTATTAGTCTTTTACATATACATCGAAGTAATTTTCAATAAGCTTAATAACTTAAAAATAAAAAGAAATAAACTCTATGAGGTTGGTAACTTCTCATTGTCTAGTATTATTGATAAGTAACTTTTAGCATGCTTAGTAATTTCAATATAGATAAATTTATAATCATATCTAGTTAGCAACTTCATATATATTGTTAAATTCACATGTAAATAGTAATTTTCATTATATTCTCCATAACTTTGAAAAGAGAAAAAAAAAACGGATTTTATGTGGTTGGTAACTTTTCATTACTAGTGATATTGATGGGTGATTAGTAACTTTCTTTTAATCTAATTAAATTTATAAAATTTAGCCACTTTCACTAGATTGTAATATTGAAATGTGATTAGTGATCTTCATATATGTCAAATTAGCTTTTAATATTGGAGAAGTAACATATATATGGTTAGTAATTTTTATTTTACCAGCAGTATTGAAATATGAAGTAAATTTTATAAATTTTAGTAACTTTCAATCAAAAAAATTTTTTATTTAATGTAACGTTCTGAGGCATCACAGGTTCATTCCTCATTTTTCGGTCTGGCAGTATGAAAACGGGACCAGACTACTATTTTCCTGTTTTTATGAATGCGTGTGGCTTTTTCTTCGGAGAAACCCTTATGTTCCATCTAATTTTGATGTTCCTAACTAAGTTGAGCATCTATGGTCTTTTTGCATCAGGGAGCATCAAGTTCCACCTTAGATATGGATAAGAACTTTACTCCGATCGATGTGGATGTGAACCGGCTACGGTCGATTGATTTTTCTTCCCAAGAGGGACTTCTGAATCAGCTTTGAATTTGCTTGATCTCATGAGACTTCGGCTTCCCTGAGACGGCAACAAGGGGAACTAGAAGCCACGTTAATACCGCCTTCTACTGTTCATGTAGGCAACCATATAGATTATTAACTATTCTTATAGACGAAATCTTGATAGAGGGCAAATTATCGCGGGGTATGGGGTTTAGGGGTCATTAGTTCTAGGGCGGGCAATTCCCACCTTAAAATTGAAAACTATCCACTAAAGACTAGTTCCGAAAATTTGGATTTAGAAACTGTCCGTTGGTTCTATAAATTCACTTAAGAACCAAACCAAACCAAGATGGTTTGGTCCCCAGCTGAGTCTATGGAACTGGTCGAAATGTTATCACTTCAGAAGAGGCATGAGATTTGAGAGTGAGTGACAAGGTCAAAAGGCCAAAGGCGACTAAGAGCAAGAGTGACAAAGGCAGTGACAAGGCTAGAGGCGATCTAGAGCAAGAGTGGGAGATAGAGACAAGGCTGCAAGACAAGTGAGGCAAGAAATGGAGAGAGACGAAAAGAAAATTAAGATTTTGATCTGAAAAGTTAAAACTTAAAATTTAAAAGAAAATTATAAATATATATATGACTGATCCGAGATGGGTGGTAATACACCTAGAATTGGGAAGCAATCAATACTTATCAATTCCAATAAATTGGAACTAGAAATCAAATCGGTCTCCATCTAAATCACTAGTTGTAGACTAGCCCAGTCCGATTCCGGCAATTCCCAGTTCCTTTACGCATCCCGAATAAAATTTTTAATGTCACAAAAGAAATATAGTAAATATATCGCAATAGACATAATTTGAGATTTTATGTGACTTTTTTTCAAAAAAATTATGAAAATCTTATGAGTTAGTTTACGTCTCATTTTACCGATAAAAAAAAAAAGTCTACGTCTCATTTTAAATGTATACATTGAAAATTTCTGGATAAGGAAAAGAAAAATCAAAGTTCAAGAGCCGCAGGATTTTAATTTAGCAAAAGTCAAAAATAAAAGGCAATCCAATCATAACTTAATTTACAACCCATGTTACTATACCAGTAAATTCCGGTGAGACAGCCATCAGACACCATCGAGGAAGAAATTTTCAGGATGTATTCTCCGCTCAAAACAAATTTTGCACGAATTTTGTGATACGACCAATAGAATATCGACAAGGGCGGCTTCCAATATTTGTGGTGAGCCACCACATTGAAAGATTTTAAGGACAAAATAGTCTTAAAATGAGAGTAACTACTTTGCCCTCCTACATTGCTTCATTCCATTTAGGATTAAGAATAGGCTCACGTGAACCACCTTTCGCATATCCACGATGATCTAAGAAGAAGCTCGGCCATAATATACCACATGGAAAATAAATAAATAAATCAAATTTTTAGATTTTGTTTATTTAGTGAAAAATAAACAATTTAAAAGGGATTTTCTAAAAAGCAATCTTTTGTATCGACAAATTGTTATCGATAATAAAAATATTTTTCATTAACTAATCATTTCAAACGATATAAGTGATCATTTTAAAAAAATATTTTTTGGATCATGTATTTCTTAGGAAACAAAAGAAACCTTCAAAACCAACCTGCTAAAATATCATGTATCCTAGACCAAGAAATAACATACACCAAAACAAGCTCCCAAAAGCTTGCAAACTTGACAAAGCTTTATTCCACAATAAAATTAATAACCAATAGAAAGAAGCATTAAAGACAATTATTTGTTTTTACAATACATTCCTATAAAATGCAACCAGCCCCAGACCAAACGTTCCATTTTTTTATTTATTGCAGCCTAAATTTTATAAGCTACCCAACAATGAACAACTTAATAAATTAATCAACGGTTTAATCTATGAACGGAACAAATCCCCACCGGAAACGAGGAGTTTCCTTAATGCGAGAGGCTTGGTCGCCAGTTTCAGCGGCACGGATGGTTACAGGAGTAGAAGGCTTCGGACAAGATAAACCGAGGGGCCAGTTCGCCACGTTAGGCCCTGAGGTACCCTTTCTCCTCCAGGAAGCAGATGACTTCCTCAGCCATCTCACAAGGGGAAGCACATTCGGGTCCCTTCTGTTGCAACACTATCTGCAACATCCACAGTTTCTTTCAGTTTCTTGCATTGTGACTTAGCATCAAAGAAGATGCAGAGGACGTTTTCTTTTTCTTTTTAAGCTATTGCCAAGATCGAACCCAGACATCAGAACTGACGCTCCAAACCCACCCTCCCTTGACCACTCGGCCGACCACCTAGGGGTCCACAGAGGATCTAGTCCTGAAAGAATATAGGAATGGCTTCAAATCAAAGGAGAGTAAATTGCTGCCCCACGTTGAAGCTTGTATTCAAGACTTGTTCTCTGAGTCTGACCGCCCAACGGATACACCTAATGGCAATAACTTCATGGACCCAAACACAAAGAAAAGGACTTATGCAGCCTCAACCTCACTTCCCTTATTTTATCTTCCGAGTATACCTCTCTAGTTCATCCTATTATCTAATGTATTTTGAAATTTAAACAAGACTTACCTCACAATCCAATGGAGGTTCGTATGGATCATCAATGCCTGTAAAACCTGCAAAATCATACACCCAGCAACCACTAATTACAATCCACCAGCAGGCACAGAAGATGACACCGTTGATAGCTAATTCAAGTTTTATGCGCTATTCAGAAAATAACATAACTGAGCAGAAGACAAATTGTCGATGATCAACTTCAGCGTCATGCCAACAATGCTAGATAGTCATCATGATAACTCAAGATAGCACAAAATTCAGTCCCGGCCATCTGCTTCTGTTAAGGTTTGAGCACTTCTCACTCAGAGTGCTCTTGTTTACTTCCCCTTTTTTTATTAATATTTCACCAACACCTTCACGTTCTTTTTCATCAAGCTTATATCAGTCATCATCAATCAAAAAGCATTTGAAGGGAAAGTATGTTATAATACAGAAGCCAAGATAGTTTACCCACTTTTTCATTTACCACCCTCGGTAATGCAAGAAATAACCACGATAGATTTCCATCTTCATTGCGTTCAACAACTCCAGTAGTTAAGAAGGATGACTTTGATCCAAATAAATCAGAGAAAAAACATTCGAAGACAACATGAAAGATTTGATACAGCTAAATCAGGAAGGATCAAAGTAGCTTCCTCTGTCTGAAGAAGTATTGAAAGGTGCCATGTCATCTTAAATATTTTTAGTATTCTTAAAAAGACAAACTTCATTTCACCCCAGAAAGATATTACCAGAACATAGAAAGAATGTCAAAGGAGGACATCAAGCACTCAGAAGACACTCTCCAATCACGCTCCTGCACAGATACCTTTAATTTTTCCAGCTCGTGCCAGCTTGTACAAACCCTTGGGATCCCTTGCCTCACAAACTTGGAGTGGCACATCCATGAACACCTGCCATATGTGAGCTTCGCTGGTCATTTTTTTCCTCGCAAAAAAGAACTGATTATCTGGCTCTGGAATCAGCTTTCCTTGTTCTCCCAAGTTACAATATGTCAGGCATAGACTACAACCATCAAGTACCACCTACCTCAATGAAATCACCTTCTGGCAACATGGCACGGCAAGCTGACCTATCTTTTCTATATGGGGATATCAAACTAGCAATGCAAATCAACCCTGCATCTGCAAAGAGCTTGGCTACTTCACCTGAAAATCACATATTAATGAAGTTCAATGTACTTAAATGGATGAACTTGATCACTACAAGGAAAAACTCAGATCCCTACATTAGAAACTAAAGCAGATGCTCACCAATCCTTCGAATGTTTTCCACACGATCTTCCGCCCTAAAAGTCAGATCACTGTTCAAACCATGACGAACATTGTCACCATCAAGGATATAGGTCAGCTTTCCTCTTGAATGCAAGCCCCGACTTAAAGCACAAGCTAGCGTGCTCTTCCCTGTTAAATTCATATATATATATATAAATACAAGAGAGAGAGAAAATGAAAATGGCGACAGAGTTGAAGTTGATATTGAAACTTCTTGTGGAATAAATGAAACGACCAACCATCAAATACAACCATCACAAAAAAGGGGAAAACATAGAATTATTGCATCATGATCCAGATGGTTTATGCCGGAAAATTTACAAAGATTGCCCCTACTTCAAAGATTGAGAAACCTCTCTAGAGAAAGTACGTCATTAAAAATAGATCAAGCATCCAAACCCGAACATCCTGGCAAGCAATTCAGATGGACACTTAAACAACACCCACAAGAAACTTTAAAAGCACTATCCTCACCATTTCTTCATCCTTCTAGATATTGATGATTGGACTAATAATTTGCAAAATCAACTGAGAGTCACT
This sequence comes from Corymbia calophylla, assembly GCA_014182845.1. Lineage (NCBI taxonomy): Eukaryota > Viridiplantae > Streptophyta > Magnoliopsida > Myrtales > Myrtaceae > Corymbia > Corymbia calophylla. The sequence goes on along the minus strand of CM024700.1, from coordinate 19,422,568 downwards.
TAACAGCACATTCCAGCCCATTGAAAGATTGCAAACATAACAATCGTGACCTTGGACCTGGCTTAAACTTTAATCCTCAAACGGCACTAGGTTTGGTCTACACAAGCTGCAATAAAGTTCACCTAAAAGAACGCGCAAGAAATCCACCCAATCCCACTAAGTAGGCATGAGGAGAAGCTACATGTTTATGATTGTTGGATACTGATTGATATAAGCTAGTTGGTTAGAAGCATTAACTGAAACTGAAAAAGAAAAAGATCAAAATGGAAGTTTTGTACCACAGCAGGCCACAATGAAACAAAGAATCTTTACAAAAGGATTCAACACTAAACATCTACCTAATCATACTAAATGCCATCCATTAAATCACTCTCTCCATAAAAGGCAAACAAAAACTACGAATACCTATCAGCTAATTGAGAAACCAATCCATTTATTCAGTCGATCCCATCCTCTGGTTTTGGCACATTTTATGTATCAGTACTGTAAGAAACTAAAGCAAATTTTAGAATAGATAGTACGTATTAGTAGCCTCAACAAAACCAGCAATTACCAAACAGGAACAATCAAAATCATCACAAGACCTGAAGATCCAGCTTGGCTTGTGCAAACTAATATTTGGTTTATCTGGGCGTATCACATCCTTTACACAAGAAGCAATGCAAGATCTCTGGCAACAACACATTGTCCAGGTCTAATAACAACACTGCATAAGTTAGAATGTAGCTTACAAAGTGGAAGTTCAGTAGCTAATCTAAATAACCAGCCAAAGATGGCACAGTGCTTCTCTAGTTTATTGTGACGAGACCAAGTGGTATACACCCGTATGCCCCAAATATGTTCATCTCTTCACTATAGTTAGAACCAAGCCATCTATCCCGGAGCAGGAAACCTGATGAAAATTGAACTTTCTATGAAAAATACAGAGAAATTAACTTCAGATGCACCACCAAGGGCCATTAAAAGAAAATCACAGATACTAGTTAGATCAGTAGGCACCTGATAATCTAGCAATCCATTCCTTTGCGCCTTTTTTTTGTTCCCCATTTATGGTGGATTTCTTTTCAAAAGGAGAGGAGAAGATCTAGCATGTAACCTTATCTAGTAACTGCAGCACAGTCAACTTGAAGTTCACAAAGTTATTTCATTTTTTTTTCATGGAAAATATCTAGTCTAAGACTCAATTTATTGCATCTGAGCAATACCCAAGAATATAACTTTTTTTGTTGGCGTAAGATAATACAGCTCATGGAAAATTGTAGGCATAGCACTCAAAGAGGCCAGTATTGAAACGAGTTTAATGCAATAATTTTTCAGGGAGACAAATACAAGTGGAGTTCACAGCAAAAGCTAGTTGTTGCCAGTATTGTCCAACATTAATACAAAGAAAAACTTAAGAACAGAACGATCTCATGAAGAGTATACTTATAGCACTTTAGCCTCCATAGGCCTGATGAGGACCTCTACGCCATCTACAATCCTCTTATTTGGCCTTCCCACCTTTTCTATATATTAATTCCAGACACAACTTACATTTGCTGTTACAAAAATGTTTTTTACAAATCAGGTTACATAATGGGCTTTTCACTAACTTACAGTGGTAGACTTGGAAACACATTATGTAACTAAGACAAGGAATGAGACCTATTTGTTGAATATCACTACCAGTCAAAACACAAGATGCAATGTACAGAACCATACAGTAGCACAGCTAACAATGAATAACTGCGGGTCTGAAAATAGGTATGTCTAGGATATTCACAGCACAAAAATGGAAAAATTAGCATGAATTCTACCTTATCTAAACAGGCAACTCAAATACTAGCTGATAAAAATGGGTTAAAAAAAAAAAGGTTGCTTCACCACATAAGATGCAGGTTTCCGAAAAGACAAACCTGAACCACTGAGCCCCGTGATCCATATGACACAGCCTTTTTGCCGAAGCAACTCCTGCCTCTCAAGTTTACCAACTGAACAGCTGTGCCACTTGATGTTTGTTGAGTTTCCAACAGTAGATATCTGGTGGAGATGTTCACCTAGTTAGATAGTCAAAATGAGAATCTCACAGCTTATGCAGTCAAAAAGAGAAGTCTAGGGGCCAGATTTTCAACAAGTACAAAGTTTCCTCAAATTTCCAATTAACTCAGATCGAGAAGTTGATGGGATTTCGAGCTACAAATGCCTCTGCCCGGTAAAAGCAGATTAAAAAAAATCAAAATTGTAATCATTACATCAGTCAACCACAACTGCAGAGGAATCTCAGAAGAAAGTAATTAGTCTCAAAATTCCTCAGCACAAAGGTCCATTCAGGATGATTGACAGACATTCTACTATAATTGGAATAAGAGCAGCTATAAACAAGATTCCTAGACTGTCAAAGCGCAATGGCTGCACGGGACATGCAAAATCCAAATCAACAGCAAAGGCATCTTCTTCTTTTTTCAAATAAAGCTACAGCTCCAGAAAGGAGAGAAATGTGGAAAAGACCATTTTTCTCTTTAGTCAGCATTTTCAACCCAAAATTTCCACAGGAGACATCCATGTACCTCACTCGCCTCGCATTTCAACATAAATGACGTTTCCATGACAGGATCCAACACACTCAAAATCTCGAATGACTTCGCCAATTTGGCATCGGCAACGCGCTAATAATTCACGAAATGCAAGCGCAACCCACAACACCCCCCACCCCGGGCGCGGAACCAACACAATAGACAAGCGCGAAAGAGAGTCCTACTTCTCCTCGCGAACTTAAAGCTTTGATTTTTACGAAGGCACATTCGGGGAGAGGAGAAAAGAAATCAAAATCAGACGCCAAATTCCTCCACAGAATCGAAACCCAACCCCCCCCAATACCTTCAGCGCCATCAGCTTTGCCATTCACGTACGCGGTCCTGCCCTGCTCCATCTCTCCGACCGGCGCCAGACGAGCCGACCTCCCGCCGACACGGAGACGCGGCAATCGCGGCGGCGGCCCGCGCGCGGCGCTCCACCCGGAGAAACTCACTGACCCTAGCTCCCCGTCCTTCGCCCCCCGCCTCAGGCGGAGCGCCCCAGAGGCCCCGCACACGCACGAGCCGGGCCCTCGAATCGCAGGCATCATCTCTCTGAGAGCAGGAGGAACCCAACGAAGCGGAGCCAATCGGAAGACGACCCCGGAACCAGAATCCAGCGAACCCAAGAAGAATAACAAAACTAGAAGGAAGAGAGAGAAGGGGCGAATTTGAAGGCGGAGGAGGAGGAGAGAACACGAACGGCCACGGCTCGTCCTCACTGGCTAAGCAGACACCGCACACAGCAGCACGTTTCTACATATATATATATATATGCAAGGGGGCGCCATGGCCACGAACACACGTCGCAAGCGAGGATTCAATACATGCTAGAGAGAGAGAGAATGGTTGGTGAGAGAGAGGGTAGAGAGAGAGAGAGAGAGAGAGAGAAACCATGTCTGAAGGAACTGGAGAGAGAGGGAGAGTGGAGCGAGGGAGGGGGGGAGTGGCGATGATGATGGGGGGTGGGGACAGAGGGTGGCGGATCCCATGACAACGCCAGGTTGGTACGGACGCCGGACTAGACATTAAGCAGAGCCTTATAAAATCTCGACACAATCCAATCAGAAATGGTAGGAAAGTGGAGGCTTCTTTTGCTTTGCTTTTGACTGGCCATACTTTTTCAGCTCTAGCTTGTCTCTCCCTCCCCGGAGGGAAGTGTAACGCATGGGGAAATGGCAATTTGAGGAAAAATATCCAAACTTTAGTAGCTTTCTTCGTTTGATTTTAGGGTAAGTCTTTATTTTTAGGATAAGGATGTCATGGGTATCATCGAGTTTTTTCTTTCCCAAAAAGAGGGTCGAAACGAGTTTCATTTTGAATTAGTGTCCAAAGCGATTAGAGATCCAGACTAGCACCCGCATCTCGCGTGACATATGTGATCGGGCAATTTCATCCGTAGCCTTTTTCATTTCATTTCTTCTTCTTCTTCTTTTGTTCTTCTTCTTTATCCAGCCAATTCTAAAGAAGTTAAGGCATTTCGAATTGTTTGTTGACATGGCTGAGTCGGGGAAAATTTCAGAAATTATTTCGATATTGGACCTTCTTTAGAAAGAAGATCTCGTCTCACGGTAACCTACTTCGATCCCCTTACAAAACCCTTCTTATTGGATCAGCCATACGCTTCACTCCATTCTTTCCCAAAGGTGGCCGTTTCTTCATCAGCCGCACGAGCTTGAGGGCGATCGACGGCGGTAGCTTTGGCATTGGACCGAGCGCATGTGATTTTTCCAAAGGAAAGCAAGTTTGGTATAAAAAGGTTGGAGATTTGAAGGCCATTCGACTACATTTTTTTTGGCATCTGAGGCATTCAGGATCAACATGCTCTCGCTTTTAAATCGTGTCCATTGCCGTCATATCTCTCTCTTACAATCTCTCGGAGTTTCACTTCTTACGCCTTATCCAGCTTTAGAGGTGCTCGAGTGCGATTGGCTCTCGCCTCGTCCTCCGATCTCTAGGACGACATCGTGTCCAATTGCAGGGTCCTTCACAGAAGGTGAGTTATTAGCAAGTCGGTCGGTTTATAATAAATTAATTCCACGTCAGATTTTCTAGGTGAAGAGCGATTTTAATCATTTGCTGCACTCAAATGCTTGAAAAATGAATATGACAGTACTTGCGATGTCATTTTCCCCCAATTTTGATATTGAAAATTTCTAAGCTATTATCAAATGGCACAACTTTTTGAAATCAATCATTTATATTCTATTGATAATTTACCTTGATCGAAAATCCAATATAGTATTAATATAGTAATAAACCATCAGACCCGGCTCATCGAAAAGATGACAACAGCGACATTGTTCAAGCTCCTTCTTGCTCCCAATTTAAGGGTTTGGGACTGAATTAGGTTGCAATCAAGATGCTAATCTTCTTTCAATTGCAAACCAAAAATTGATACATGCAGTAGCTACTCTCGATACAGATCCAACTAAGAGTCAAAAATTTATACGGATCCAAGATAAAATTTTCATTATTCAAGAGGTTTTACGCCAACTAAGAGTCAAAAAGAGGAAGAGGAAATTTCAGGCAGTTCTGAAATTAGATATTCAAAAAGCCTATAACTATGACCGGATGGAATGGGATTTCCTTTGTGATTATATATTGAAAATGGATTTTTGTGACAAATGGGTCTCATTAGTAAAGTGATGTATTTCTTCAACAACTTTTAGAATAAGAGTAAATGGGGACTACAGTGAAACCTTTCAACCATCCCATGGAATCAGACAAGGCAACCCTTTATCCCCCTACCTCTTTATTATTATGGCTAACGTATAATCTACCCTCATGTCCAAAGCAATGCTAGATGCTATTATAATAAAAGGAATCAAGCTAAACTTCCATTGCCCTACTCTCTCACATCTTATGTTCGCGGACGATGCTATTTTCTTCCTAAACGGTGCTATCAAAGAAGCATAGAATCTAGCAAACATCTTGAACCAGTATTGCTTCACATCAAGTCAAGCCATTAACCATAATAAATTAAGAATATATTTCAGGAAAAGTTGCTCACAGAGGTTGAGACTGAACATTGCAGCAGAACTGCACATGCCTATTATGGAGAAAACAAGAAAATACTCGAGGATACCTTTAGATTTGGGTCAAACGAAAAAGCAAATGTTTTCTTGGGTGCTAAGAAAAGTCGATAGGAAATTAGAGGGATGGAAAAAATAGCTAATATCGAAAGTAGGAAAGGAGGTTTTGATTAAAACAGTCATTCAAACACTACCTCAATATGCCATGTCAATGTTTGAAATCCCTATTTCCATTTGTAGAGCAATTAAAAAAAAAATTCAGATTACTGGTGAAAACAAAATGCTACTCAAAAAGGTGTCCATTAGAAAAGTTGGAATCTAATGAAGGCGAGGAAAGATCAGGGAGGACGAGGCTTTAGAGACTTAGTATACTTTAATAGAGCCTTGTTGGGGAAACAAGCCTAGAGACTTAGCCAAACATCGAAGGCATTATGGAGCAAAATATTCAAAGGACTTTGCTTCCCTAGAGGAAATTTTTGGAGTGCTCATAGAGGCCCTAGACCATCTTGGGGCTAGCATAGTATTAACCGAAGATAAAATGGGAAGTTGGGAATGGCAAAAGTATAAGGATTAGAGAGGATAAATGGCTAACATCGGGGAAAATTGGAGGTCCTGCAAATCTAAACGAACCTATATTTGTGGCTAACCTTATTAACCATGAAATAGGGGAATGGAATTCTTGTCTTCTGGATGAGACCTTCGGAAAAGACATTGTCCAAAAATACTAGATGTGCCTTTAAGCCTAAACCTTGGACATGATAAACTATTATCGATTGCACACCATTCAGAGATGTACAAGATCAAAAGTGCCTATAACAAGTCACGTTCCCAAGGGAACACACATTCAGAACATCCAGCATTGACTTCCTATCAAAACCCCAAAAGACTATGGACTAAAGTTTGGAAACTATAAACATATCCCAAGATCAAGTTCTTTCTATAGGGAATTTGTGATAATGCTCTTCCTACTAAAGATAATCTCCAAAGAAGAAAGTTGTTACCTGAACCACTATGTCCCATGTGCGGTAATGCTCCAAAATCAACAGAACATCTTTTCCTCCTATGCGGTTGGGCAAGAAGTGTTTGGGCCAATTGACACCTCCCCAACAAATATTTCCCGAATGGACGAAAAGGTATGTGAAATTCTAACCTCATATAGTTCACCTCAATTCAAAGCTTGATTTGCAAGTGTCATGTGGTACATATGGAAGGCACGAAACGTGTTCACTTTCCAAGGACATAAACAAGAACTAAATCAAGAGTGGGTGAAGCAGAGTTATCAAACATGTTATTTGCAAAATGGAACAATAGTGCTGGCCGAAGCAACTCTTGATCGAGTCCCCCGATGGAAACATGGAATCCACCGCTTCCGGGAACCTTCAAGCTAAACGTCAATGCTGCATGGAAGAGCTCATCGATGGATGGATCCATAGCAGGGATCTACAAAAACAAGGATGGAAATCTTATGGATGGCTTTGCTCAATCGATCTGCACCCCATCCACCTTCGTTGTCGAAACCCTAGCAATTAGGGAAGCTTTGTTGTGGGTAAAGAGGAAAAGTCAAACTACTTCAACTGCTATACTTGTCTCTAATCTACACGTGCTTATGGCTTATGATAGCTTATCAGCCGTGAAAGGTATTTTGGGCTAGGAGGAAAGCTCATGAGCCACTCGATTGATCATGAAAGATTGCTAGATTTTATTAGCCCTGCTACTAGGAGTTTGACATATGTATGAGTCCAAAATCACGAATTAGGCTGCGGATTGGGTAGCAAAAACCCACTTAGTTGGAACTCTCTCATCGAGTTGCTTGTCCCTTGTATCTTCTATTGACGATCTTGTGTTATGAGTTTGGACCAGCTTGTAATTAATCTCTAAGTTAGTAATGAAAGATGTTTTCTAACCAAAAAAAAAAAAGGGCATTGGACAAAGCATGGAAAATCATTTCAAATTATTATAGTTAATAACACATCATGTAAGTTCTATATAAATAAAATATTCCATATTAAACAATCATAGAAAGTGAAATAGTGAAAAAAAAAAATTATAATCAAGAATCAACATGTAACGAAATGTTTGTGCATCAACATGACAAGAAATTTAGCGAAATAGTATTTTAATTGATCATGTATAGATCGTGTCTGATAATTACATACACTTATGCATTTCTACTTTCTTGATCTTTCGAAACATTGCATGTGCACAATCACTAGTTAAGTAAAAAGGAAGATACACTTTGGGAATGAATCCATATATTTTCCTAGGACGCAGTTTTTATGCCAAAATTTATGAGTTGAACTTCATAGACCATCCATATTTTGCTAAATCAACCCAACTATGACCAAAGGTGACAAAGTTGGGGTTCACATGTATCGAGATCACCCGATAATAACACGGGTGTCGAGTTCGCCAAACTTATAGGTCGAGATGGATTTCGACTGCAATTGAGCTCAATTGAAGCTGGTCATCTCCGCTTATTGATGCATAACAACACACGTACTCCGCTAACCAAACCAAACTAAACAATTCAATCAAGCGGTCCAACCATCAATACGATCAGTCCAACCATGAGTACAATCAACTCATTAAATTATTTGTGGCCAACATATGTCGATGCATCACAACACGTCACAAGAGTAGCAAAAGACTACATGAATAGAGTATTTAGGGACCCGTTGTCAAAAGTTTTCACTTCAAGTGAAATTTTGACGGATGAGGGGGAGAACGAACTTTCACGAACTATTTATCATATTAGAAAATCTCACTCAAAATTTTAAATTAAAAGATGGAGAGAGATCACATAAATATAAATAGCATTTAAAACTCATTGTAAAACGGCATAAGATAATACTTCACTAAGCATGACAAAAGAAAAGATATGTCCTCTAATAATTTATATCCTTACAGTTCATAAAGATATGTCCTCTAATAATTTATATCCTTACAGTTCATAAAAGGGATTTATATATATATTTGTTGTGATGCTTAGTTGTACCCTCGACAATTTTATAATTATTGTAACAAAGGAATGTGAAATAGTAACTTATCATTTTTTTTTTTGTCGAACTTATCATGTAAGATACTTCACTAAGCATGACAAAAGAAAAGATGTGTGCTCCAATAATTTATATCCTTACAATTAACAAAAGGGTTTTTTTTTTATATTTGTTGTCATGCTTAGTAGTACCCTCGACATTTTTATAATTATTGTAACAAAGGAATGTGAAATAGTAACTTATCATCTACTCTCTTTTTCTGGGGCCAGAACTGATCATGTATTTTTTTTTTTTTGGTCGAACTTATCATGTACTTTAGTGGGTGGTTTATTTAGTAGTAGTAGGTATTTTATTCTTAGGGTGGGAAGTTACTCCCACTAAAGTTAAAGCTCATAAAAGCACCCAAAGTACATCTTTAACTCCACTTACATAGATTGTGTATCGAAAGCCCAACTTATTATCCATGTCACATATTTATCGGCATAAGTACAACGGGAGTGCCACAACTTGACATGGAAGGACACTTAAGTGCTAAAACTTATAAACGGTACACTTAAGTGCACTTTTCAAAAAAAAAATGGATCACTTCAGTGCCAAATCGTCGGAACCCTACCGGAAATCCTATGTGGCAATTTTTTATTAATTTTTTTGCCTACGTGGCTCGCCGGAAATTGAATCAACGAAAAATTAGCGCAAAATGACATCGTTTTTTGCGCTAATGTGGATTTTAAAAATAATAATTAAATAATAATTAAATATATATTATTATAAATTTGATTAATTTAAAAAAAAAAAAAAAAAATGAGGAACGGCGAGGCTCGTGCGGCCCTCGCCGCCGCCGCCGTTGCCGCCCCACCATCGCCGGAAGGGCCGGCGACGGTGGGCGAGGGTCGACGGGGTTGGCGGGCCCGGGTCGGCTGCGGCGAGGCTGCGGGCCCTCGCCCAAATCCGTGAGGGTCGCGACCCTCCCACGGGCGGCGAGGGTCGTCGACCCTCGCCGGCCCGGGCCAAGGGCCATCTCCACCTAGACCAACGTTGGTTTGGGCCCGACAACCCGGCCGACCCTCGCCCACCGGTCGCCAACCCTTCCTAGCGGGGGGGCAGCCGACCGAGGCGACCCCGACCCTCGCCCACCGTGAGGGAGGGTGGGGCGGCGGCAATGCCCCCCAATCCCCTTCTTCTCTTTTTTTTTATTTTTAAATAAAATCGATTTTAATTTTTTAAATCTTACATGGACAATTTTTTTAAAAAAAAATTGCCACATGGATTTTTTATTTTGAAAAAAATGCTCCGTTAGTAAATGAAGTGGTCTAAAAATGGACACGTGGCAATTTGGCCAGAATTTTTCGCCGTTGGCACTTAAGTGATCATTTTGTTCCGATTTTGGCACTTAAGTGTACCGTTTGTAAATTTTGACACTTAAATGTCCCTCCATGCCAAGTTATGGTACTCCTGGGTCCGTATGTCCATATTTATCGTTAGCATTGATTTCCAAACGAACTATCGTACAAAGAGAAAAGGTGCAAAATTCATTGACTTCGTAATAACACTTATCTACCTACCTCACTTCTTTTTAGGCCACAATAAAAAGAAGGTTGTTACTTCTGGTATGGTCGATGGAAATAATAAATTCAATAGAAAGATATTATATCAAACTTTAAGATTTCTCGCTCGAGAAATCTCCAAGTTTGTCCGCAAAAGAGTCATGCCTATGTGTAGCGTCCAAAGTACAATTTTGACTCCCTTATATAGATTGTGTCAAAAACCAAACCTATTCTACATGTCACACATTTAGCATTGATTTCCAAACGAACTCTCATATATATATATATATAACCCAAAAGAATCACATCTATGTGTGGCACCCAAAGTTCATCTTTGACTCCACTTATATAGATTGTATGTCAAAAGCCAAACTTATTATGCATGTCACACATTTATCCCTCGCATTGATTTCCAAACGAACCTCATACAGAGAGAGAGGGTGCCAAATTCATCGACTTTGTAACCTAACCCTTGTCTACCTACCTACCTCACTTATTTTTAAGCCACAACAAAAGGAATGTTGTTACTTCTGGTATAGTCTATGGAAATAATAAGTTCAATAGAAAGATATTATATCAAACCTTTTAATCTCGAAAAATCTCCAAGTGTGTTTGCAAAAGAGTCACTTCTATGTGTATTGGACAAGGATTCGAATCCTGTAGGATGGCCAAGGTAGCTTCTAACATTGCCATGAGTAAGAAAAAAATTGTGATTTCTCGGTACAGCATTCGTAGATTATCCCAGCTTAATACTTGACCATTTAGCCAAGCCCTTATCAAGACTAGCAATTACTATTTCTTAAGAGTAAATTATAATTTAGCCCATCATTGTGAATCTATTATTAATAACTAAAGTCTGGTTTGAGAGAGTATTTGCCCATATGCTTATCACGAAGCATTCAACTTAACCTCCGCAACAACAAGTATATGTAGAACATTAATAAGATTTTATTTTAAAAGGGCCATGGTTACCATTAAACGAAATTACTCATGATTCTTCAATTAATGCTCTTGGCATGTTGGCTTCTTGCTCAATGTCATGGATGGTGCCAGAATTTAATGTAGGCCGCTTTCTCCATTAAACCCTCTGTAAAGTAAACCCACTTTCTCCATTAAACCCTCCCCACCAACAACCCCAACAACCCCCCCCCCCCCCCCCCGCCCTCTCCCCCTCGTCTCCTCTTCTAGCACACTCAAATTTGTCTCTGTAGATAGCATTTGTTAATGGACGCTTTACTTGGACTGTTGTAATTAGGTCAAAGCTCCTAAGGAAGCAATCTACCTTTAGTTGGCCCAATAGATCCCTCATCTTATATTTAGACGCTTAAGCTATGAGTCGCTGTCAGTTATTTTGAACTAGGTAGCACAGAAAGATTGTTGAAAGTTAGGTTGAATATAATTATTCCAACGTGCACTGCTCTCTTTTCATGCAATAGTCAAGCACACCGTGCATGATCGAGGATTGATTGATGATGCGATTTTGTGGCGCTTCAACGTGTTCCATGATGGATCTCTTTCTGGAATATGATATTGCTGCTCCGCACCATGTGTTTAGTAGGATTAACATGTGAAGACAACCTAACCCTGCTATATTCATAGCTTAACATCTAAAGACAACCTAACATGTAAAATTGGTGGATCAACTTATTTTTGCTGAAGTGCGCGTGAAGACAGCTTTATTTTTATACGCTGCTTAAAGATACAGCTGTCAGGATCATCCCTTCTTGGTTACAGTTCTAGCCATCGGGAACAGCGCGTCCAACCTCACGTGGTTATCATATTATGTTCGAATCTAACGTGATGTTATCGTGTTATAAGAGTGCAGGAGATTTTCACGTTGACCTGTCGATGCTTTCCATTCTTCTCAAGTTAACTCCGTAAGCACGCGGGCAATCGATCGATCTCAAACGCCGTCCGGGACTCCAGAAGAAATCTGCAGTGTTGAAATTATTGAAATGGGGAAATGATGAAACGAAAGCTTACTAGCTTGATCCGACAACAAAATTCTCTTGAGCTTTGGGGACCTTACCCCGCCTTACGATTTGACAAACTTCCCTAGTCTGGAGATCAAGAGTAATTACCTGTACAAGTTGGGCATACGCCCCGGTTATTGTTCATCCATCTCAGAAAGTCTCCCACTTTCGAAGCTATGATGATTCATCCAAACGGGTTCGAGCAAAGCCTGAGAGGCACTCAGTCGGTTCTGTCTATACCCTGATATTTGTTCTCCAAGCTTTTCTCGATCAGAAGATAGATTTGATCGACAGAAGCCAACATCATATCAAGTTGATCCCAATGTCGATTTTCCTGCCCAACTAGCTTTGCAGTCACAAAGTGCAAGAGTCCCAACACAAGGTTGTCATCATCCCTCTCAAGCCCGAACACTGAACCAGCCAAGAAAATCATTCCTACTGCATCAAGTAGATTAGTATTTGCTTTCAGCAGAACGAGTACCGTTCGCAATACCTTCTTAAATGCTGGGTACTTCTCGGATTGAGAGATGCTCTCATCCTCCACTTCAGAACAATCTTCAGAGAGTTCATCTACCTCTATCCTTGCTACAACCGAAGGCCATGATGGAAAATGGGTTGAAATATCCGACAAGGTTAAAGAAACATCTCCATGGATCTTGTTCAGCATATATGTGGATCCTAGGGCCACAACCAAATCGGGCAGCCATGGTTTTGCTGCTGCAATAAGACGCATGGCGCAACCATACCCCAACGATAACTCAACACTAATTATCAGATCGAGCAAATGATTGGCTAGATCAAATATTTCCAACTGAACTCTTGAAGCTTCGCTGGTGTCTGTAAGGACTAAATTAAGCAATTTTACCATGTAAGTGAAGGAGCTCTTCAGACACGTGGTTATTTCTTTCATGTCATCCTCTGTCAATTGCAATGAGTGGCTAGATAGTTGTGCTAAATCTGAGATAATCTGTCGAACGGCTGCTGAGGTGTAATGTAAGCATCTCCCATAATTGCCAGAATAAAATCTCAAGGTTATGGCATCACTTAAGAACTTGAAAATTGCGGTTAGCATCTTCACCTTTCTGGATATCATTTTTCCTGTTGATTGTAGAGAACCTGGAATGATAACAAAATTAAAACGTTAGCTGCCAATCAAAGCACATGCAAAATATCTGTCCTAACCATACAATGACACTAGCTACTGAGATGATCCCATAGATGTTACTTCAAAGTGATTGTGCAGTTACTTTATTCAAAATTGGGTATTCATCAACAAAGCAATACTGTCAGTCTAAAGAAAGAAAAATCAGCTAACCAAGGCCCAGTTGCCCAGTAAGGTGTTCAAAAGGCAATATATGCTGTTCATCTATATCCCAGTCTTCTATAGATCATGAACTAAATCATGCCAACAAGAGTAACCCTTCTGAGAATTCCTCAACTCAGAATGTATTGGCAGTTTAGATGAAGAAAACCACAAAACCTACTTAACCAACAGTTACTGTCCCTCTGCAGATGAAAGCAGCATGGGTTGATGAAGAGTATCTCATGATAACAAGGATTATGCTTTTGCTAGTAAAACCAGGATAAGCAGATGCTACCATTTCCATCCAGACTTAGACAATTTTAATTTGAGTAACCCTACCATCTAAATGGATTGGATGGAACTGTGAACATATTCACGGCAGCAAAACATAAGCTGATTACTATTGCTTTATGCATGTTACAAGTTAAAATTCATAGGAATATGAATAAATGGCAAATTTATAAAATAGCATATAATTAGAATGAAGGATCTCTCTTCCTTTTTCTCATATGCCCTTCCACATACACTCACCGCTATCACTTGGTCGAGAGGTGTCTGTTGCTGTTTCCTTTTCTTTTTGTCCAGAGGCAGGATCAACAGGGCCACCAGCTCTGAGCAGCTTCTCCGCACAATTTAGCAACTGATCCATAACCTAATGATGCACGATAATTAGCCAAGCACCTACTCAAGTTCTTCAGTTATCTACCACTCGTAAAAAAGTCTCACTCAATAAAAGTATATAATTCTAAAACCTCAAACCAGGGCCCTGAGATTAAAGTTGAAAAGATGCCAGTCCTATTCATTTCTTTTCTATGGGTGGCACTGATGAAGCACAAAAGGAAGAAGCATAACCCAGCTGTTAACATAAAATTTAACTCCATCATAGAGACTGATTGGCAAGAATGCAACAAAAGGTTCAAACTGCCCGAACAGTTAATTTCAACATGTATAATGAAGACACATCTAAACCTATACAAGTATCGAAAGAACACAGATTGGAAGATGTTTATGAATGTACAAATCAAGTTCTGAACCAGATTTGTCACTCTTCCGCCCTAACTCAGTTTACATAAATGCTCATGATGTTTCCAGTGAAGCTTACAAAAGTCCAATTTCACATGTGCATTTGTTATTCAATTTGCACTGTTCCACCTGACGGTAATATTTTCACATGTTATAAGCTTTAAAATTGGTCACCAGTCAGAATCACAATGTAGGCATAGTGCCTGGTAAACAATTCTAGGTTTACACTTTATTCTCTCCAACTGATGCTAACAAGAACAGAATGAGAAGGCTGGTATAGGGAAAAGTGAGAGAAAGGCAGAAATCTATCATGCAGACAGACCAGAAACCACGATGAACAAATAGTACATAATCATCATCACCGTTTTGTTCAAAGTTAATTCGCTACTAATGATAGTCATCACAAATCATTTTTAAAAGAAAGATTTTTACCTCTGTCACTGCTCTTGAAGGGTTTGATGTGCTATACATACTGTTACGAGAGTTCTGTGAACTACTCAAGATAAGATCTGCTGAGGCCATGTGCAGCACCAAGGTTGTATATGCCAAGAGAGGGTATATGCTCATGTATTCAGCATTCACACACTCCACAATGCTGGCTGTTGTAATAACCTTTAGACTATTAAAAATCAGTTCACAAGATGAAGAAGCCAACATAGCCTTCCGAGAGTCCTCGCATCCAAGCAAGTCTCTTATTTGCCAGGCTACTCCTACAGCAGCCAAATAACCATCCTCAAAGCTGGATGGTGTCTGTTGGCTGACTCTTCTCTTTTTAGCTAAACTTTTCACCGATGACTGATTTTTTTTCCTTTTTGAAGAGGAAATACTCTGCTTCTCTGACATATCAATGCCAAACTTCTTATGGCAATGGAAAGCAGCATTTTGCAGCAATTTTGAGAAAGCATCAAACATATCATCACATCGATCATAATAGAGCAGCAACTTATGGGCACTTCTTACTTCAGATTGTCTTTCTTCATTTTCACATATGCCAATACAGTCCATGACGAGGCGCCCACATTCTTCAATGAGCCCTGACACATCATCTGGGGAGATGGCAGAGACAATATTGAGAACAGAAGATTGAGCATGCGCAGTTGGTGCCGCAGCAAATAAGCACTTCAGCTTATCATTTGCAAATATATCCTTCAGGGCATCCTTGTATGATGGCTCACCAATAAGTTGCTTACAGATGTACGCAGCAGCATCAAGTAAACCCTCAATCTGATCTTCATTCATCTTATCAGTTGACAAGACAAAATTAATGAATACTTTAAAAAGTTGCATAAGAGACTTCAATGGTGCACCTTCCGAGGCAGCATACTCACAAAACCTTGCTCCAGCCTTGGGCGACCTCTTAATAAGCGTAACACATCGATTACATGCCTCTTCAAAAGTTACTTTGGAGGGAAAATATGATGGCAAAAGCAATCCCGTGATCTTTTGTGCAACTTGTGCCTGATCAGTTGCAAGCGTGGACAATAGTGCTTCTAGTGTTACCACCTATAGAACATAAGTGCGAATAAGAAACAAAACCAGCCAAATAATAAAAGACTGCATTATTTTAACATAGAATAGATTGGAGACAGGACTTCAACCTTATTAAACTGAAAAGATCGATTATCTCTAATGAGGAGGAGAAGTTCAATTAGCGCAACCCGCACAGAAAGAGTACCATCTGTAATCAGATGCCCGAGTCTCGGTAGTAGCACTTTAAGAACCTCATGTGACTGTGCATTACCAAGCAAATATGCGATTCCATTTATAGTGGAAAGCCTAACTTCACTGCAGTTGTCGTATGCCATGTCATCGAAAATCCTTGTAATAATCTTGGTGAGGGTAGATGAAGGAATAACTTCCCAGAACAGATTAAGGATGCGGCAACAACCTTCTACTGCAACAACTCTTACATCAGGACAATCATCCTTGAGCAGTCTTTCCAACAAATAGAACTGTCTGTCCAGTAAGCTGTCCTTAACCTCTTTAGTGGCATCTGGATCTTCTAGAGGGAACACGTCCAGCAGTAAGTGCAGTGCATTCTGTCTAACATCTGAGTTTGCGACCTGTCAAGGCAAGTGTAAACATTCAGACATTGCATCAGCAAACTGACATAGGAAAATTTTCTCTTGTTCCAACTCCCTCAATTTGCTCAGTACTAATTGGTATCACGCAACTACAGACTACTGACTAAGAAGGGCCACTGATCCACCTTTCACTGAACATTGGAAATAAACAGCAGAATCTGCTCCAACATAATCCAGCTAGGTGCTGGTTCGACACATGCCACAAACTCTTCCTAGTTACCATCATAAAATTCCAGTTTGCTCACCTCTAACCAAGATAATTATAGATGCAGTCAGTATCAAATTATTTAAGAAAAAGGGAAAACCTCTGTATCTGTATGTAGATAGCATAATCAGATCAATCGATTCCTATCGAACAAACCCACAAAATTCGTCTTTTTCTTTTGCAATAAATTCGTCCATAATCTGTCGATACCTGTAGTGAGCGGAAAAGTACTGGCTCGGTCAGACGGAAAAGGACCTTCTCAACGCCATCAACAGTTCGCTGATTGATAAACCCACCCAAGACTCTTCTGATCGATGTCGCAAGTGCTGCTGAGCTCGAGTGTATCGCCCCTTCAATTAAACCCTGCAAAAACCCATTTTCAATCTCATCTTTTGAACCTCCTTCCGCAGCATTCCACGCCCTAAACAGTATATCCCCATATGCCTCCAACATCGACTTCCTCCCGAACGGAATCTGCGATTTGATCATCGCCAAAGCTTCCTTCACGAGCTGTCTGCTCAGCCCAAACATGAACGCCACGAATCGCTTCCCTTCCTCGGTTTTCAAATACAACGGCGAGATCACACACCGGATCAACAACATCTTCAAGTCCTCGATGCTGTCGTCCTCAAAATCAAACAAGCCGAACGCATCACGCATCGCGTAGACCCTACCCACGTCGACCTTCTTCTTCAAAGTCAAGGACCTCGACACCAGGAACGGCAGGAACTGCGAAATCAAATTCTCTCTCCCGGGCAGATCGCCCTTCCACCACTCCTCGCACAGGCCCACGATCTCCGCCGACAAGACCGAGTCCGACTCGAAGAGGACCAAATTGTCGTGCAGCGCCCGCACCGCCGGCAGCAGATCGTCCGCCGCCGAGCGCGCCTCGCGATGGGCCGAGACGCATAGCCGGGCCACGTGCGCCAAGACCCGGAGCCTCTCCAGGAGCTTCTGCTTCCGGCGCTCGAGACCCGGCTGGGGCCCGCCGCGGTCCGGGGGCCCGGAGAGGCGGCGGGAGGACCGGCGGGGGCGCTTCGAAGGAGGGGAGGCGAGGTCGCCGGGGTCCGCATCGGGGGAGCCGCGGAGGAGGTCCCTGAGGGAGGCGACGGACTGGGAGACGGCGCGGTGCAGGGAAAGAGATAACGCCGGGGAGACCAGAGGAGGGTGCTGCGGGTGGAGGAGGACGGATTTGAGGGCGGCCCTGGAGGACTTCAGGCTGAGGCCGGCGACGGCGGAGAGGAACTCCTCCGGCGAGGATTTGAGGGAGGAACGGAGCCGCTTCTCCATCGGCGACGGAGAGAGAGACAGAGAGGGAAAATGGAGAGTCTCTGGCTTTTTGAATTTGGGAAAGGGCTGATGACGACAGCGAACCTGACAAAGGGAAAATTAATTTCTCTTTTGCCCCTAAATTTGCAAGTTTTTCTCAAATTTCGTCACTGTTTCTTTTGATTTATCTAATCGAGTCCTTGAAAATTGCGTGTGACCCTTTCGATTGAGCCCCCTCGGGCCTCGACTCCCACTCTGACTAATCGCAGCCCACATGTTCTCTGTAGGTGGCGACAGTTTTGACGTCGACTACAATCTCCCTGCAGGAAAAATTCGTTATTTACGTTGTGATCATGATTTTCGCCTTTGCAATTTTCAGTCTTATACATTAGTTAATAGTCAAAGGTTTCTTGTCAGAGGGACTTAATTAGAAAAGTTATGAAAATTTATGTACTCAATTGAAAAAAGTGAAAAATTAGCAATCTGATTATTTTGTCCTTTGGTCCGAGGCATTTTCTTTTGTGCTTTATCGTGCATTTTTTTTTTTTTTTTTTTATCTTGTTTGTTATTCCTCTAAAGATCTTCGTGTACATCTCATGTTAGACAATAGCCAAAGTATGCACATGCGTTGCATGCATGTATGCACGATATTGACATTTGAAAAGATTTTGCAAAATCTCATTACTACGAAATATATAGATCATTAATGGTTAGAAAGAAACTATTTACACGATATGAAGAAATTCTACACGTATATGTGAAAATATTTCATAATCGAAAGTTGTTTACAAGATAGAACAAATTGGGATTTTAAAATTGAAATTGTGAGAAATAAAATACATAGAGTAATCAATTTATTAATTTTTTCATCAATAGAATTAACTAATTGAGGATATTTTTGAAGGGGGGGAGGGGCATTATGGCGATCCCTTAAAAGCGTGGAGATTTTCTTGATTTTATATGATAGTATGGATGATATCTTTTTTTATAGTTGCAGCACATTGTAACTTGATTATTATTTGTATTTTTCCAAATATCAGTAACTTCGAAGCACCTAAGCCGACTCAGCATACAATTGAAAAGCAATCGCTGTGAAGGCTACTATATTAATTCATGGTTAAAAAGGTTCCTGCCTTTTAACACTAAATTTCAATAAATAAATAAATAAATAAAAAAAGAATTGTTGAAGTGGCATTAAGAAGAAGTAAATTAAGGAAGTGAAAATATATTACTTCAGAGAGACTAGTGCCCTTGATCAGATGGTATGGTCTTTGGTAATTTCTGTTGCTCCTTAAGAAATTCACTTTTATTTCATTAGAATGGAGTTTACGAATACACATCTACAAGCTTAAGAACAAAGGAGTTACCAAAGGATGGGAGGAGAATAAGAAGTCCAATTTCGCGCCGGTCTACAGGTCTAGTTCTTTCTTTGGGCCTCCACAATCCAATCAATAATTCTCTCACTTTAACAGATTGAGGGTGGGTTTGGTTCAAACTTTGGAAATGAGTTTTAGGTGCAATGCAAATTTTAAAAGCCGAAACCCTTTTGGATATATACAAATTGCCTTTGGTAAAATCTCTTTACAAAGTGACTTTGGATTCAAGTGGTATTTGGCAAAAAAAATTATAAGAGACTTTGGCTGCATTTTTTTATATTTTTTAATTTTAAAAAAGAAAACTCAAAACCCCTAGTCAGAACCAACAAAGAGCAAAGGCCACTGATGAGCTAGATTTGGCATTAGGGACAATCAACTGAGGTCGCTTGACCTCAAGTAATCCCTAGTACATGTCACATGACCTAGGTGAGGGCCACTTGGATCTCGTGATCTTTGATAAACCTTGTCTGGTCTTTTGAGGGTTGCATGACCTTTACTGGCTCTTTGCTAGATAAATCTAGCTTCGTTAGGCCTCGCTTGTCGCCCACACGTGAAGAAGATGTCAATAACAAGGAGGGGCAAAATTAGAAAGCTATTGTATTGGTGATGGAAGTTTTGAAAGAAAAAGAAATTACTTAACCCTAGTTTCAACATTCCTCAAATGCAAAGTTCAATGCTGGTCCTTATCAATATTAAGCTTTCAACTTTCTCAAAGCTAGCATTTGACCAAAAATTACTTGGAAAAGCTTACCAAATACCCCAACATTTTTCTAAGGGGTTTTTGAGACCAAAAACTTTATAGAATAACTGAACGAAACGTACTCGAAGCCAATTATGGATATTAAAAAATAGTGAGGCCTTTGAAAACACAAATTCCTATACCATTTTTGAAACGTGAATACTAAAGTTCATCACATCTAGAACAAGTCAAATCTAAATATTTTATTTTCATGGGGCATAAAGGACATGATTGCAAATTGGAGCATTGTCTAACCTAGATTGTCACGAATCAAATTAATTACATGTGTTGATGAAGATGGGTCTCATGTAATCAATAAACGCGACCTCATAGGTCCATGGACTCATGATCCATGCAAATCTTTCCTCCTTTAAAAACAAGTGGGTTTACCAAATATGATTTGTTGTGACAACATCCGGCCACTTGTGATAAAAATAAATACTAAAGAAAATTTCAACGAATCATATGTGATCATAGTCATCGATCGTTATGAGACACACGATCGATTGTCATTGACCCGATCCATCTAAAACCCAATCTAGGTAAGCCCCACCTATCCATGAAGGCATGTGGGAGCATTGGACCTTCTGACACCTTCAACTTTTATGAATCATAAGGAAGGCCCCCCAAGCACCAACTGAGGGAAACCAAACATAGCACACTATGTATTTACCTAACATTCCTGTGAAAAAACCAAGGCCTAGGTTTAATGTTCCACGATTTTACGTCATTGTCAAACCAAAATAATAAATGCGACAAAAAAAACAAAATAATAAAGACAAATTTGTGTCTCTAGGAATAGATGGTATATGAAATAATTCATAAGAAGATTTTTGTTGCTGAAATTCTTTTACGAGCAGAAAATTTCGATCAAAATTATCTCTT
Source organism: Corymbia calophylla (assembly GCA_014182845.1). Taxonomy (NCBI): domain Eukaryota; kingdom Viridiplantae; phylum Streptophyta; class Magnoliopsida; order Myrtales; family Myrtaceae; genus Corymbia; species Corymbia calophylla. The sequence goes on along the minus strand of CM024700.1, from coordinate 19,401,584 downwards.
AATTCACCTCGTGCTGTAAGAGTTTTTCTAAATATTCTCAAGCTTTACTAAGGAACAGATAAATCATCCTTGTGTACAAAAAAAAAAGAACTTAATGAGCATATGTGGAGAGCCAAATTGATATGTTGCTGAATAAGGAGGCACAAATCTTTTCAAACTCAATCTTTGATTCAAATATGGAATTAAAGGTAATTGTACATTTGCTTTAAGTGTGCTAATTACATAAAAAAATCAATATCTTATGTACCACCTCGCATTCTTCATCCTGTAGCGTGAACAAACATAAAGAAGCAGAGTTTTTCAAATTGCCTTAGAGTCTAAGACCATGAAAGAGCATCAATGTGGCACGCGGACATTCTAAGCTTAGAGCACCTTCATTCGAAGCGCTATTTTATCTTTTAGATTTTCTAGTATCCATATCAATTTATTTTTATTCAAATTGTATAGAGAATTCATTGCCTCATTTGGGTTCATAGACTTATTATGATCTTAAGTCCTTCGGTTGTGGTTTGTCAACTCTTTTAGAGAAATTTCTTTTCCAAACTAAAAGAAATTCTTGACCAAAACAAAAACATGATTTCAAACATTAAACAAACATAAACCATCTTCCTCATTCCCCATTACCTAGAAGATACTCATTAAGATCTAGACACTAGATGGCAATGGAATGTGACCCATCTTGTGGTATAGGCTCCCAGACTACAGCTTAATGGGAAAAAGGTGAGGCCACTCATGAAAAGCAAGGACTCCCCCAACCCAACATTCCAAGCAAAATATTCAATCACATTCAACATCTCATGCTTTTCTTATTGGCCCAAGCTCAACACAAATGTGTCAAATCAAGCAAAAACAAACAACACATTCCCTCATGGCTTTCAGCCTTTTGAAAGACACAAGGAAGCATCCCAAGCTCCCATCAAAAGGTAGGGACTCTGCTAGGGTTTTACACTACCCAAATCACTACCGACCAAACAATTTCATGGTAAACAAAATCGAAATGAAACAAAATGCCAAAGTGGGCATTAAAGCAAATAGTAGCATTCTGAGCAAGCTGCTATTTCTAGCATGAATATAGACAGTAGGATTTAATTGGCTTCCACTCTCCTCGGTCTCTCTGCTGAACTTCATGTCATCTTCTTGCTTCTCTCTCTCTCTCTCTCCTTGTGAAAAAGTTTCAATCTTTTTTCAATTATATCCTCTCTTTTCCTCCAGCCGCTTGGCCTTCAATGGCTGAAGAAAAAAATTCTTCTTTTTCTCTTTTTGTGGGTATTGGAAAATGAAGACCCCCAAGTCATCAAATCCAATCATGCTATTGAATTTGGGACTTTTAAACACTCATTAGACGTGTAATCATCATCATCCCCTAAAGCAAGAACCTAGCTCGATGTCACAGGAAACTATTGCCTTCTGGTCTTTTTCTTCACGGGACAGTTCTGATCACTGTCATTGAATGGAAGCCTCCTCTTGATGCCACCACCACTGGCGTAGGTTAAAGATGATGAAACACTTCTCAGAACATCTCTGTGAGAAATTCTTTGGCGGAGTCTTGAGTTTTTCCTGCTTCATTATTCCCTGAATAAGGTTGTAACAGACAAATATATGCTCCTGTTGCAGTGAGATGAAAAGACTATTATCAGAATTAACAATGATATCATTAGGAAAGGGACAGCATCTTTTGCATAAACTCACATTATCTTGAGAATCCCATGATGAGATTCTGCTTGTTTTAAGTTCCATTGCTTTCCTACTCAACTCAGCATCAGAAGATGATGATAGTACTGCAGCAGCGGCAATAACAGATGGTCTATAATCCACCAAATTAATCTCTGGCACATGAATTGAATACGAGGACATAAATACACGTTGTATTGAAAATGAATACACACAGCATCAATCTCTATCCGCAAAAGGCTTAATTTCACAGCTTAGACTAGCTTTCTTTTACCTTTCGATAGCGCAAGAACAAGCTCCATGGCATTGAAGAAAAACTCCCTCTCTCTGGATTGGCCGTGGAACTTAAGGACCAAATAGTGCAGATAAGAGAAGGGCGTGATTGAACCCAATTTCCACTCGAGTGTTTTCAAGATCAAGAGCTCCGTGTTCTGGATTATTTCGCCCTCGAAAAGAAAATCTTGAGCTTGGAAATCTGATATCGCAGGGACTCTGTACTCCTCCATCTTCGCCGCCAGAAGCAAGCACGCCAGCGACAGCAGTCGGACAGCCCACAACTTCCCGTCCTGCAAAATGAATCCGGCAAACCCATATAAATATCATTCAGAATCAGATTCATCAGAACCAGACGACCCAGAAAAGCAGAAATGCAAAAAGGATCTCATCTCTAGCTACACTCAGAGACCACACTGATAATAAATGTTCGGATTCCGAAAGCATCGATAAGCACTCGTCGACAAAATTCAAATGAAAAAACAAGAGGAGTTCACTTACGGCAATGGAGCGGATTGCAAGGAACCGATCGAAGTAAGTGATGGACAGATAGGCAGTGTGCAAGTGAAAACCGAACGATTCCCTCCTCTGCAAAATGCAGACTTTTCTTCTTTTAGCAATAGTGACAATGACCCAGAAATGATAAAGCAGTCAACTTTAATGAGAGAACAATACAGACAGAGACAGAGAGAGAGAGAGAGACATCGAAAATCCAATCGATGGCGCTGGTGCGAGCACGCTTGAGCCAGACACTGCGAGGGGCGGCGGAGGCGCAGCGGAGCGAGAACGGATGGTCTCGGGTCTCTCGCCGGATGAGCTTCTGGAAGTACTCGTCCTCGTCGCCGAAGACGAAGAACTGGGTCGTCAGCTCGTCGCCCCTGCGGTGGGGCGCTCGTCGTAAGAGACGAGGAATGCTTCGTCTTCTTGGCACAGCAGGGAGACAACGTCGGAGTCGTCGACGCAGTCCATTCTTGTTTCTGCAGTTTTCTTTGCCTAGTCTCGTGCGTGCTCTGTCTTGTCTTTTCCTTGGACAGCTATCGTGAAGATCTCCGAGTGGGAAGAGATCGCGGGAAGATTTGCCGCTAAATCAATGTTGATGGGATTGAGAGAGAGAGAGAGAGAGAGAGAGAGAAAGGATGAAATCGTGGAGAGTGATGGATATGGAGAGGAGGAGGAGAAGGAGGCGCTTTCAGTGCCGCCAAAATCAGCGGGAGAGAGAGAGAGAGAGAGAGAGAGAGAGGGAGGAAGGGAGGGAGATGTTATTTGCGGTTACATATAAGCACAGTACTGCTATATTTACTGTACAGTGTACCTTCTTTTCTTTTCCTTTTTCCCCCCTAAATTAGGCATTATTCGCCTTTTTTTTCAATTTTTTTTATAAATTTTTTTTATTTGTTTCTGAAGGAGGGTTGATGTGGAATTTAGGGAAGGGGGAGGAAAATATAACTTCTCATATTTGCTAGATTATTTCCCCCTAGGATTAATATTATTTGGGGTTACTATATGAAATGAGAAGACATGATGGAATTGCAATGAGACCTAGATAGATGGGGTACAATGTCCAATTTTAGATGAAAATTAGTGAAGTGTTAAAACGATCCAAATTTTGTGCATCTCACTAAAGAGCAATAGAGAGAAGTTGCACCAATTCCGACATGGTGCCAACATGCACAATTTGCTTGACTAATAGCAAAATGACATGGCCAACTACATTGCGAATCATATGTGATATGTGATCAAGCCAATAGTCATCAATACTATCAAATATGCTATGTCAAGGCTAGAATCTTCCAACCAACCACAACGACAATTTCAAAGTATCTTGTAGTATGAGGGTATGTTCCTAGTCCAATTGGTCAAATTTAATGATGCAAATAATTTAGGCCAAGTTTATCAGCCCCCTTTGGCTATTGTAAAGGCTCGAGACCTCATATCATGGCCAAAACAATGGTAGTAATCAAAACAATGCTGATCAAAATAGTCAAATGAGTAACACTAATTTGGTGAATTAGACTGGTCGATGGAATGGTCAAGCACCCAATACTAAAAATATTGGACCGATCAGTGCAACGGTGCCATCTAATGTGCTAAATATTCTTTGTAGGCCTAACTTGCTAGTTAATGTTAACATAGATAATCCAACAAAACTAGCATCATCTAAGGGGCAGCAACAAAAGCAACAATTTGCCGAAACAGTTGGACAACAATTAAAAATAGACATGGGAGTTATCAGACCTATCTAAAAGAAACATGATCATAAATGGGTCAATAATCAGCCTTTAAGTTATTGAACATGTCAATCCATTTTCACAGCCGAAGACGAACAAACGACTATTGAACATGTCAATCCATTCATAGTCCAATGTGGTGAAGTAGGAATAAATGAACTTTTTAGATTTAAGTTATTTACTTTGTCTTTATTAAATATTGATTTACTCTGAAACTAACCTGCCACCTAATTCGGTTTGTAATTGGACAGAGATGTAAAAACAATTCCACTCTTTATTTTATAAAACTATACCAGAGGAATCAATTGTTGACTATGCCGGACTTCACCAATACAACAAGTTTGTTGATTGGTTTGTTACTTGATTTAAGAAGTTTAATAAGGGATGCCTCACTTCACTCTTAAAAAAAATAATTTATAAATTTGCCTTCGATAGGTTAAAATTTAACTGGAGAGAAATATTCGAGAGCTAAGACTTTGCTAATTTATTTCAACCGGCAACAAGAGCATCTAAGGATGAGCTGCTGCACAAAGAAAGAGATAAGAGACCACAAAAAGACTATTAACAAAATGTGGCTTTAATAAAGAGTTACGGGATAATAACATCACAAGTGTTTTTTTATATAACGTTTATTTTGAATGCTACAACTTTTTTTTAAATAACATTAATTTTTAAAAAGTTCACTTGGGTGCCTTAATTTTTAATTAATCATTTAAGTGTCATAATATTTTACAAAAATTTATCGAGGTGTCGCAAATCAAACATGGCATGGCACTTAGGGTGAATCTAAAGAGTCATAACATTTAAGTGAGTGATTGAAAAATTTTATGTCACTCAAGTCATTGAGAAAAAAAGTTGTGGTGAATGTCGTATGAAAATTATGACTCTTGTGATAATTTTTAGGTCATTATACATGTTTGTTTCAATTCCTACACTGTCATGATTTCAAAAATAATGTTTAATCTTTCAAAAGATTACATTTATTTTCTCCAAAATTATTTTTGGCTTTAAAAACCAGCTGAAAGGACGAAGAAAACCCTTGTCTGACGGCTGATGCGGCCAAATAATGACGCGACTGTCAATTATAAAGTTGAGCATGCATCATTAAATAAAATGTCATTATCATATTGCACGCGCACACTCACAAATTAAGGCTCATGCATATATTTGCAAATCTTTTACCTATTTTCATGCGTGCACAAGGAATCATGGCTGGCTGTAGAATGACGAAGAATTTTCACCAATCACGTCTCCCAAAAAATCAAAATTGCATTAGAATTTTAGGAAATTATTATGATAATTGCATTCAAGGAATTAATTTAAAAATGTGGTGTCGAAAGTGCTTTGTGGGGACACTAATCCTCTTGGTCAAGAGTCTTGACACATAACTAGGACCGCAGTTCTTTGGTTTTCGTAAATGACCGGTATGTTCACAAGTGCATAATTTTTCAATTAGCCTAATTTTCCTTGGAAAAAATTGGCATAAGTACACTTGAAGTCTTTAAACTTGTTTCGAAAGTGCAATTAAGTTGTAAAACTTGTCAAATTTGTATGATCAAAATTTTCTATTAACTCCGTCTAACTTGGCTAATAAAAAATCCCACGTGACTTTCTCTCTCTCTCTCTTCCATATGACATTGACATGGTTAAAATATGGTCCAAATATAATTTTTTAATACAAAATTTATTTAAGTTAAATTAAAAATAACCAAAATTTAAAAAAAAAAAAAGAAAAAAAAAAGAAGAAGAGGGAAAAAGCTGCCCCGTCACCACTGTCACCCCTCCATCACCAGAAGGGTTGGTGATGGTGGGGGAATGGTCAGTGGGGGTCGTCTAGCCATAGCAACCCTTGCCTGATCTAGGTGAGCGTACGCAAGGGCCGGTGACTGTCACTAATAGTAGATGAGGGTCATGGCCCTCCCCTGAATTGGGCGAGGGTTGTTGGGGCCTTGCAACCCCTACTCACCATTCCCCCACCATCACTGGCCCCTTCCTGGGGATGGTGGCCGGTGATGGTAGGGTGGCAGTGGAGTTCAAGCCTCACTTGCTTCTTTTGTAGTTTTTTAAAATTTTCATATTTTTTAAATATAATTCAAATAAAATTTATATATATAATTAATTTTTGATCAAAACGATTTCGTTTTAGCCACAATAACGCTATGTCAAAGAGAGAAAATAATAAAATAAGTCATGTCAGCATTTTTCGTTATTCAAATTGGACAAAGTTAACGGAATGCCTTCATTGTATCAATTTGATAAGTTTTAGGATTTAATTGCATTTTTAAAAATTTTTATGACTAAATTGTACTTTCATAATAATTTTTAAGACTTCTAATGCATTGATCTCAAAAAGATTAATGGTGGCTTCTCTTATTTCGAAACCCCAAGTTTCTCAAATTTTTTAACATGATGTTTTTCAAAGCCTATTTCTACCTTTCCAATCGTATCCGCTTCCTTTCAAAGCCCGATCTCTAGAAAGGTGATACATAGATCATCCTGGAGCAGCAATCCATGCTTTGCCCAAGATGTACAATCCCAGTTCACATCGATCAATCCTTCCGCAATGCCAATCGATCCATTGCCGAACCATCCGCCTTTTGCTCAATCACGCCCAACCCGCGGTTTCAATCCATGCCCGGCACGAGTTCGAGGCCACAACTCTCACCAACCAGAAGCACGGTTTCACGTGTCCAACACGCGGGGCAAACGAAATCATTTTATATATGGAGCTAATCACACTCGTTTTCTAGAAATCTAAGCAACTCTCTAGCGTAGGGACCATCCAAAGTTCCCTTTTTGTTATTCTTTTTGGCAGTAGGGAATTAAGGCCAAAGAGAGATAGGGGGGAAAGCTCGGGGGCACGAAAGAAAGCAAGCAATCGATGGAGGAGCGTCTCCACGTGCGAAAGGCTGGGCACCCTCTTTGAGACTTTTGCTCACAGAAAGAGATGTTGTATGATCAATTTACGAGGGAAAAAGGAAAAGGAAAAGGGTGGGAAGAAGCTTTGGCTCGGAGACGCTCCTCCTCTATCCGGCCAGACACAAGAGTTGTCATCCACCACTATTCAGTATTTTAAGGATGTGGAGCAAAGTGTCTGAATAAACAATCATCTGGCATTGGGGTTCCTTCTGGCTTGGGAGGAAGTGCATTGGAAACTTTGACTCTGATAACTTCACAAGCCCGAGACGGTCAGCATCTTTGACTATTGTTGTTATTGTGATGCTTGGCTACACGCCTCGTGCCAAGCAGGCCGGAGGGGAAAAGGAGTTTTCAAAGAGGGTCGAGCTTTCTTTAAATCTTTTCATGGACCTTTAACCTTGCTTTAGATGGATATGTTGCAGATTCATGGAATGGTGGACTTAACTTCTTTTTTTTATTGTATGAGAGGTAAGCCGAAGTTCAAATGAATGGTCTTCAATATGAAGAGTAATGTAGAATGTTCAAGAATTTGATGAGTGGAAGGCAAAATAGGTTCTAGTATCTCATTGAGAATATCCAATCCAAAAGTTTCGATTAATAGGTAGAGGAATAACGCTCTATATGAAAAGTACATTTTTATAAATCATTCCAATGACTTTTAACCTTGCTTTAGTTGGATAAGTTGTGGATTTATGGAATGGTTGAATAACCTTTTTTGATTGTATGAGAGGTAAGCCAAAGTTCAAATGAATGGTCTGAAATATGAAAAGTAATGTAAAATGTCCAAGAATTTGACGAGTGGGAGGTCACACATGTGAAATAAATTGAAGGCAAAATGGGTTCTAATATCACGTTAGAATGTTCGACCCAAAAGTTTCAACTAATTGGTGGAGGAATAACGCTCTATATAAAAGGTATATAAATCATTTCAATAACTTTTAGCCCTACTTTAAATGGATAAGTTGTAGACTCATGGAATGGTCGACTAACTTTTTTTGATTGTATGAGAGGTAAGCCAAAGTTCAAATCAATGGTCTTTTGAATATGAAAAGTAATGTAGAATGTCCAAGAATTTGACGAGTGGGAGTTCACACATGTGAAATAAATTGAAGGCAAAATAAATTCTGATATTGTATTAAAATGTCCAACCTAATAGTTTCAACTAATTGGTGAAAGAACATTCGATATAAAAGTTATAATTTTATAAATCTTTTCAATGACTTTTAACTCTGCTTTAGATGGATAAGTTGCAGATTCATGGAATGGCCGACTAATTGTTTTTGATTGTATGAGAGGTAAGCCAAAGTTCTAATGAATGGTCTTAAATATAAAAATGAGGTATGTCCAAGAATTTGATGAATGGGAGGTCCCACGTGCGAAATAAATTGGAGGCAAAATGAGTTCTAATATTATGTTAGAATGTTTAAGACAAAAGCTTCAACTAATAGGTGGAAAAAGATCGTTGTATATAAAAGTATATAAACCTTGTAAACAATCTATGTGAAATATTGTCATATAAAATGTCGTTGTGAAATTGAAAATGAGATGTGAACTCAATCTATATATAATGCAAAAAGATAAACCCAACTCAATGTCAAACAATTTATTTAGATAAACAATCTATTTTGAGGGAAAATTACACAATTAGTCCTAAACTTACTACACGGATGCCAATTTGACCATAACTTATCAATTTTGACAATTAAGTTCTAAATCTATATGTGAAATTTCAATGTAGTCATTCTAGTCAATTTTTGTTGGAAATAACTAATATGGTGGCAAAGATTTATAATTTAAGTAAACAAATTTGAAAAGTTCGGGACTATATATATATTTAATAAGTAGATGATTGATATGATACTTTTCTCTCTATTATGATGTAACATGATATTCACGTCTCCCGAACAGTCAATCCGGTTTCCGAGGACAAGATCACCAGCACATCTTGATAGGTTCTATCCGCTTGAGAACTTGTGCCCGGCATGAACATGTTGGGAGATTATTTAATGGATCCTCAAATTAAGGGGATCCAACGAAACAATGCTAGCCTTTACAATTCATTCCCTCTCGTGAAAATAATTGACTTGATTGATTAAAATAACCGAAAGAAAATGGATTCCATTCATCTTCCCCTATTTTTCTTGTAGCAAGAACTTTTTGCTTCCTCGGACTTCCAGGTGCACCACAAGTAGCTTGTAAAATGCCAAGTGTAGTCTATTAAGATCTTGCTAGAGAGAGATATTTGAGACTCTTCTCTAGGCTAAAAACTTATGGGTATCAAATTAGATATAGAGAAGTTGTTTGAAATAGTATCCACGCTGCAGTTTCAACTATGAAAAAGAGTGCGCTACGGCATGCCAAAGTGTTTGTCGAATAGCTCAAAAGCCGCATGGACCCCAAAGCTGGGATATAGTTTGAAAACCCACTTCACCCGATTATGAGAAGTCGCGATTTTAAAACATGCACGACACATATAGGTTATAGCACGTCATAGGTACGATTTAGCCATAGTTTCATACCAAATGAAATCCGAGGCTATTGCGAGCATCTAATAATCCCCCGGTGAATTCTAGACTTATTATCTTCCATTGAAAACTCTCCGCGGACTTTCATTAACCGCACAGGTCTTATCAATGAGTGTGCTCAAAAACAATTATTTATCATGCCCAGTAAAGTAACATTTCATTCTCAATGTATTGACCGTGCATATCACGAGGATGATCGATGCACCGGAAATCACGATATTTTCCTTTATTCGATTACTTAACAAGTTGCCCGGGGCCGGGCCGGGGCCATGAACTTGAATTAATGGATGTGATGAGGCACGATAACTCTCTCTTTTTTCTTTTCTTTTTCGCCAAGGAGTGATCATTTTGGTCGTTGGGCTTTCGCCCATCTCGGCAGTCTTTTAGATCAAGGTGGTCGGACGGCCTGGTGCAGTAGACCCGGGCCTTCCAGTGGGCCTTTGCGCGTGGTGCCTTTCCCATTGCACTGGTGGAAAGTGGTCTGCCGATTCATCCCTCTGTAAAACCGTCCTTACCAGGTGCAATCAAACGTACTGAGCACCATCAATTTCAATTATTGGCATTAGTCTCGATCGCATGCTCGTGGTACGAGAAATGGGTCGTCGCTACAACTCGACGAGAATCGGAATTTTAGCGAACCGAATCGAGTTGGATTCCGGAGGGATTCTCCGGCGGATCCGTGGATAAAAGTTTTATGATGGGCGGGCTTGGATGGAGATTTATGCCTTGACCTTTGTGTTTGGCCCGATTAAGGCCCGATGATCACCTCCGTCTTGAACTGCCTTGTTTAGATTTATTTTTCCTCTTGCTGGGAAGAGAAATTTATTCTCGATGATAGAATGGTAACACGCCAATGAATTTCTTCAACTTATATCTTTGATTTGAGACGATGGTAATACTTTTTTCAATCGATAAAATGCCTTTTTTTTTTCTCAAAGTGGGATTATCTTGCCACAAGAATTTGGATAAATCAATACAACATTGTGAATTTACACGTCGATCCAGCACTTTATGCAATGCTCTAATCCTCACAACATATAGGATAGAGAGAGGGCCTGAGGCTCGATGTATAAGCTAGCTTGCCCACTCACATGATCGCCATCTTAAGAAGCTGCCTTAAAAATTAAATAAGTATTCATTTTAAAAGCTCAACCCATACGAATGGAATTGCGTCATTTCAATTTGACAGCGAATATTTTTCTGAATATTCGAAATGGTTATTCTCTAATTAGTGAGATTCATTGAAAAATGAGCTTCTCACATATACTAACACAAAAAACTTTGATAATATATCTATTTAATATATGATTCTATGCATGGGACTTGACATGGTCTTGAGTATAAGGAGTTGCTATAAGTCAATTTGATTATATATTTGTATTATAAGTATATGTTATAGGCCGATAGCTCAATTCGATTATATTTTATAATGGGCTAAGGACGAAAGGTACGTGGGGGAGGCACTGAAATGTTGGGGACCAACGTGGAGGCTACGTGGACGTGATTTCGTCCTTGTGCCTTTTTTGCTTTTTTTTTCTCCGTGGGGTCATTGGCCGACATGCTAAGATGTTGGATTGGTCGGTTTCTCCCTTCCTGAATAATGCACTCCACGGGGCTAAAAAAATAAAATCATAAACCTGAAAATGTCAATTTATATATTAAATTTTTTAATTTGATCAATTTAATCGTAAATTTTTTAAAGATTTGTCAATAGATACCGGATATCCTATATGGCATTGTCGGCATGACGTGGATATTTTTTGCCATTTTTTCAAAATAGTTTTGAATTTTTTTGAATTTTTTTTCATTTTCTTTCTTCTTTTTCCTTTTTCCTCTACAATCATCATGGCCAATGAGGGTTGACCTCGCTCGAGGCCGACGACCAGCTAAGGAAAAAGAAAAGAAAAAGAAAAAAATTCAAAAAAATTTAAAAATTATAAAGGTTGCAAAAAAAAAAAATTTAGGTCAGTACGTGCTATCAATTTTGATGAGCAATGTCCACAACGGTGAGAGGAGAATGGGTCACGGCAGCCGGAGGATTACGGCGATGGCTAGGGTTTGTACATAGTGCCCTATGCTAGTGGATTGTGTAGACGTAAAAATGAAAATGGAGCGAGCTTGGGCATTGCATAAGATTAAATTTGACCCATTAGAAAAAGGAAAGGGAAAAATGGGGAAATGATTTAAACTGTTGATAAGCTAACGTAAAATCATTTAAAAGGAGAATAAAAGAGTAAACATGTTGGTGAATTTTTTTAAGGAATATATTTCCAAGCATCGCTAGTGAGAACATCTAGGGAGGTGAGGGCCTCTTCCCTCTTTTTTATGCGTTGCAATCCAATCTACACATGAATTTTTAAAATGAAGTATCTACTCCCCTGCAGACAAACTCATCCATGAAATGAGAAGCAAGTGGATTCCTTCGACTCATGTCTTTGATTCGATTGGTAAAATTGCATCTTGTCACAATATAATGTTGTGAATTTTCATATTGATAGTGTTTTATATTCTTTCACAATGAATGGGAATAAGCTAGCTCACCCTCTTACATAATCGCCATCTTGAGTGATTGTCTTAAATACTAAATAATTATTCTCTAATTAGTGATATTTATTGAAAAATGAGTTTCTTACATATACTAACAAAAACTGTGATTACAGACTATATTATATATATGTCGATCAATCGATCGCATGGGACCTGACATCATTTTCGAGTGAAAGATCTTGCCATAAGTCGATCTGAATATATATTTGTATTATAAGTATATTTTATAGGCTGATAAGTCAATTCGATTATATTTATAATGGCATAAGGACGGAAGGTTCGTGGGGGAAGTACTGAAATGTCGGGGACCAGCGTTGAAGCTACGTGGACATGATATCGTCCTTGTGCTTTTTTGCCCTTTCTTTTTTTTTTTTTTTTTAGGGGGAAACATGCTGAGTTGTTCTAATTATCGGTCCGCCCTGAAATAATGCACTCCATCAGCAAAAAGAATTTAGTAAAAAGTCTTAAACATATTATACTAATGTAATTTAAGTTTTAAATATTTTAATTTGACCAATTTAGTCCTAATATTTTTAAGGAATTGTCAATAAGTCCTTCCGATAAATTTGGACTAGCAATTGTGGGAGTGGACAATTATATATATATAATTTTTTTTGAAATTTTTGCATAGTATTTTTTGAATTTTTCATTTTCTTTTCTTTTCTTTCTTCCTTTAAGACCTTGTCGGAGCTAGTGATGGCCGTCCCACTCTAGCCTGGTGCAGGTGAGGGTCGATCGGTGACTCTTGTCAGCTCTCAAGCCAAAATGAAAAGAAAAGAAAAGGAAACACCAAAAAAATCATTAAAATTTTCAAATGAATTATTAAATATAGTTAAAATGTTCACATCAGCATCAATTATGCTATGTAGGACCGCCAACGACTACGTTATTAATTTCCGATCAAAATTGATCAAATAGAGTCCATTGACAAAATGTGAAAAGGTTTAAGACTTTTTTGAGAATTTCTATTGATTTAAATAGGCCTTCTTTTTATTTTGCAAGGGTTTTCTTACATTGACCATTCGATCTTGAAGAGCGCTTAACCTTTAGTTCTGGCCAGTAAGGATAAAAAAAATTATAAAAACTTATCTTCATCAATGCACGCCATCAATCTTGACAAGCAATGTCTACAATAGTGGAAGGCAAATAGGTCATGGCAAGCAGAGAATTATTGTGATAGCTAAGGTTCTGTCCATTGTGCCCTGTGTCAGTGTGGATTGTATGGATGTGGAAAGGAAGACGGTGGAAAGAGATGAAAGGAGAGCTAAAAACGATTTCAACCGTTGATAAGCTAATGTAAAATCATTTAAAAGGAGAATTAATGTAGAATATAAATCTACAATCTAAATTTAGAGAACCTTTATCTGAAAGAGTTGCCAAGAAAATGGAGTACCCTAGAATCCAACCTAAAAGAAATTGCGCTCCTTTTTCTTTTTTTCCTATTTTCGCTTATTATTCGTATTATGATTTAAGAAAGTTGAAAATTAAGAAGTCACCATCGATACCTCAACAAATCTTGACTTTTGAACCATACTTTTCCTAATCACGGGTGTTATTCTCACATGAAACACAACGGTTCGAATGAACGAGACATCACATGGAAAATGCTAGCAGCAATTGGTTAAACTAATCGATTAGAAAAATCATATGTAGTAACCGCCGAAAGAAAAGTTAGGCATGCACCTAATCCGTGCATGATTGCATGGTAGATCGATGGACATGAGACCCTACATGGCCCCACGTACTAGAAAAACAAATGCAATTCCAATCATGGTTGCATCGCTGAAATTAACATAAGAAACATGTGTTCCTTTGCCTTTTGTGATTTTTGTTAGTCTCTCTTTGAATCCTTTATTGGCTTTAAGTGCCACTTCGTTCGCTGGTGCGAGTGCTGGACGTATCTCGGACGAACGCACATGCACCGACAATCTAAGATGCTTTTTGACTCATGAGATGCACCAAGATCTCATTTGATCCACCATGAGACTTTGAATTGTAGCAGAGGTAAACGTTAAACTCTTGAACAAATATATTTGATCGGGTTGGATTTGCTTCCATCTTTGATTAGCGAAAACCTCCTCCAATCATGCTTCTGACTAGGGGTGTGTATTGGTTTCGATTTAATTTGGGAACCGGATTGGACTGACCAAATGCGCTCGTTTGGGTGGTTTTCGATTCCAAAAATTTTGAATCGGGAATGACTAATTCAACTGTTGCTTCCATGTAAGAAACTGGATCAATTGGAGCAGTTGATACATCTTAATTTATTTGGCTGAAAAAAATACATCTTAATTTCCTTTTATTTTTCATTATGAAGCAAATTCTAATTGGTAAATTATTTCCTTCTTTTAATGTTGAAAATCTCTTACTTGTTGAGAATAGAGGAACAAAACAAAAAAAGGAACCAATCCTGCCTGATCTAATTGTTTTAAGATGAGAACCGATTCATTTTGAAACTGATTACCTCTAATTTTGATTGGTGGATCGAAAATCACGAGTGTCATGCACATACAAACTTAACTTAACATGAACAAGCCTGATGTCGATGTTTATATGCCGTACAGTGTGCATGCATCGGAGATTACCGTCCACTAATTTTCTTTCTCGCAAATCAAGTTGCTGTCTTGCCAATTCACGACCGTACATGTCGCGATCGAAAGGGACTGCTTATGCATTCATGGCCTCCAGCTAAAATTTTGTCATGTATTCACTCTCCATGTATGCTAAAACATCTGCTAGCAAATCGGTCCACCGGTCAATTCATCCACTGCGGCGGTAGTCGGTGGGTTCCCATCAAGTGAAATGGACGTACATAAAACAAGACAACCTCTACGGGTGGGTATTGGTTCAGGTCTAACTTAAGAATCGGATTGGACCATACCAAACCCACTTGTTGCAAGTGATTCTTGATTTCAAAATTTTGGAACTAGAATAACCGGTTCAACTCCCGGTTCCACATAAGAAATGGGATTGATTGAAGCCGTTAATACATCTCAATTTCTTTTTATGTTTATTCTGAAGCAAATCCTAATGGATAAATTATTTTTTCTTTTAATGTGGAAAACTCCCACTTATAGAGAATGGAAGGATAAAAATAAGAAGAAATCACCGACCCTAAAAATAGATTGAACCGATCGGTCTAATTCCAAAATTGAGAGGGCTAACCGTACTTGGTCTGGTTGTTTAAAGGTGAAACCGACCCCTCTTAGGACCAACCATCCTTAATTTTGATTGGAGGGTCGAAAGTCACGAACGTCGTACACATGTAAACTCAACTTGCCCAATGTCCTTGTTTATGTGACGTAGAGCGTGCGTGCATCGAAGATTACCGTCCACTAATTTTTCTTTCGCCGCAAATCAAGTTGCTGTCCTGCCCATTCACGACCGTGCATGTCTCGATCCAAAGAGACTGCCTATTCATGCACTGGCCTCCAGCTAAATTCTTGTCGCCTTTCAACTCCCCCAAGTACGCTAAAAATAGCCGGCGGCAAACCGGTCCACCGGACGATTCACACCCCGCGGCGGCGGAAGCGGTGGGTCCCGGTCGAGCGAAACGGACGTACAGAAAACAAGACAACCTCAGCTTAGCTGGGCATTTCGATCCTCGTGGGTCCCACCAGAAAATTTTGTCTTTATCCTCCATACCATTTTCTCCTTTTCTCTCTCTCTCTCTCTCTCTCTCTCTCTCTCTTTTTAAATTAAAAATAAATTTCCGGGTTTATTTTAGGAGCATGAGAACCACGAGCCAGGGGAGTTTGGTTGGCGGGCCGTTGGTCGTCGATGGCGAGAATGCGATAATTAGGAAAGAACCGGTTTCTCGGTTTCTTCTTCCGTCCCATTTCAAATTCCCTGACGTGTTTCTGAATCAGCAACGTCATCCTCTTCTTCTTCATCTTCATCTTCTCTCTCTCTCTCTCTCTCTAGCTCTCGCCCGCGCTCTGACCTTCCGTTGCGCGTGCGGGGTTCTTGCTTGTTGCCGTAGAGAGAGAGGAGAGAGAGAGAGAGAGAGAGAGAGAGAGAGAGAGAGGGACGTGTGCAAACCAAGACTGACAGATAGGAAACACGCGACGTCACGTCGACAGGGGACGCCGTCCTCCTTTCTATATAAGCTGGTCGAGACATGCTTTGAGGAATTCCGGTTGGGTCGTGCTCTTTCTATCTCTCTCTCTTTCTCTCTGCTGGGGCAGTTGGTTTCAAGACAATAACTGAAACTGCACGACGAAAGTTAACGCCTTTGCATCTTGGGGATCGGTTCTTGATTCATTTTCGGGACAACCCAGAAGCTGTTGCTTTGTCTCCTCCTGATATTTTTGTAAATCTCCTTCGGCCTTGGTCGGTCCCATTCCTCCATTTTTGTTGGAGAGGAGAAGGCCCGATTTGTGCCGGCTTCCAGGGATTTATAGAAGCGGAAGGCGTCCGGGGAGATTGGATTGGATCGAGTCGAACCTGTTGTTCTCGTGTCGTATCTGGGTTTTTTGTTTCTTGCCCGGGTATCTCCGGATCGGAACTTGGAGGTATGTGATTCTTTCATCCTCCCACAACCTGGGATTTGATTAGAGTCGGGTTCCGGAGCCCGGTCTTTTGTCTTAAAGTTTCGCTTGTGATGATGATAAGATTCATTGAGCAAGTCAAAAATCTTGTGAGAGTTATGGAAGTGACTGTTCTGATCCTCTTAACCTGAAACATTCTGTCAGATTTGCACAGCCTATGGCTTAATTGGGCTTAGTCATTAGCAATGTGATCTTTTTCAGAGAATTCTTACTTGGTTCTGCAATTATTAGCTCCTCCATGATCTGTCTTTGATGTCAACCTTAGATGTTTCTCCTCTTTGACATTGATCTTGGTCTGATGGTAGACAACAGAGTCTATTCAATGAATTGGCAATAAGATCTGCCAATAACCAATTTACAGTATCAAGCCTTTCTTGTCCAAATTGACAAAAGTTTTGCAGCTGACGAAACATAATTGGATGAATTATGGTCTATAGTGCTTTGGTTAGAAATTTGAATGTTAGGTACAGTTTCCCGGGATCATATGCTTACTTACCCGAGGTTAATGTTTGTTGCGTGTCTTGTCGTTTGCCTGGATAAAGTGAATAAAACATCTTGAATTTCACCAGGAACTGCAATCAAGCCTGTTTCCATTTGTTTGGCAGAATAATCAGAAACAGATGGGAGGGATCAACACAAACAGCGATGATTCATTGATCAATGCACAGACTGGTCCCCCAGCAGTAGCACCTCCATTACCTGGTCCGCTCCTGACCAGATGTGCCAGGAAGGGACTACAAACGAAGGGGCTGCCTCAAAGAGGCAATTGCTGCATCTCGACAACAGCGATCGATCTATGGGAGCGACTTTTTGATCAAGGCTACAAAGCAGATGTCCGAATTCACACCGACGATGGTGATGTCGTCTATGCACATGCCTCTATAATTGTAAGAACTCCTAATCCAACCTTGTTCAATTCATACCGTAAAATCTTTCTGGAAATAATGATTTGGTCACTGTCCATCCAACATGCTCTGCTGGAATTTTACTGCTCTCTTGGTCGAAAATCTGAATTTCTTATTGTGATCATGAAAGTCGAAATTTTCATATTCTAAATGGAACTTTGTTCCATCGATATTTTACCTTTCTAGACAACCTTGGCATGAAGATAATTCTTCTCCCTTTTATGATCGTTAATGAAGTTGTGAAACTATCATGTCACGAGAGTGGATCTAATTCTCTTTCCCACATGAAAATTGATATCTTCGATGATTAAGGCCACATGGATGTAAAGTGTTGTGACTTTGTGCTACTAAAACCCATGACCAATTTTCTATTCTTTTGCAGAGCATGGCTTCTCCAGTAATGAAAGGGATGCTAAAGAAATCAAAAAGAAAGGGCCGTTATCAAATATTATCGATCCATGGAGTTTCTAATGACGCCATTCGTGTTTTTATTCGATTCTTGTATTCATCCTGGTAAATATATCTCCCTCGCTGTCGCTTCAAGGAAAGTGGAAACATTTTAGACTTTCTACTTGCAGTATTCTATGCTGAGCGTTGCTTGTGTTTTTGTGTAGTTATCAAAACGAAGACATGGCTGAGTTCGTCGTGCCTTTACTGGTTCTCTCACACTCGTTCATGGTTCCTCGGCTCAAGCAAATCTGCGAGCAGCAACTTGAGCAGGGTCTACTTAACACGGAGAACATCATCGACATCTTTCAGCTTGCGTTGCTCTGTGATGCTCCGCGTCTTAGCTTCGTCTGTCACCGCATGATCGTGAAGAACTTCAAGGATGTGTCAGCCACCGAAGGATGGGCTGCGATGAAGCAGAGTCACCCCTTTCTAGAAAAAGAGCTACTAGAGTGCGTCGTTGAGGAAGACAACGTAAGCATTGGAACTTATTGTTTGCACCACACCATTCTTTTCCCTACCTTTTAGTTCTATGAGAAAAGAGAACAGAAAGGAAAATCAATTTGAGATATGATATTGCAGAGAATAAATGAGAGGATCAGAAGGAAGAATGAGAGGAAGATCTATCTGCAACTATACGAAGCGATGGAAGCTCTAGTTCATATCTGTAGAGACGGGTGTCGGACGATTGGGCCCCATGACAAAGTCTTCAAGAAGGACCAGCCGCCGTGCAGCTTTGAGGCTTGCAAGGGCCTAGAATTGCTGATCCGCCACTTTGCCGGCTGCAAGTTACGGGTTCCGGGCGGTTGCATCCACTGCAAGCGAATGTGGCAGCTGTTGGAGCTGCACTCCCGTCTCTGCGCCGATTCGGATGTTTGCCGAGTCCCCTTGTGTAGGTATGTCCCTTACATGCAACGGCACTTGTTCTTAACGAAATGACGTTATCCTCTTGTATTTTGACTTAATTATGCACGCACGTTTTGTTTGCACAAAAACCCTTGTGCTCACTTGGTTCTGAAAGTGTCGTTTCGCTCTAAACTTGCATCTTTTCGATCTAATTAAAAGACATTGTAATGTCAATCAAAGTCTTTGCTGAACAGAAGTTTTTCCATTTTGTAGGAACTTCAAGGACAGGATCAAGAAACAGAACAAAAAGGACAAGACCAAGTGGAGAATACTTGCGAGGAAGATCTTGAGGACGAAGACCATAGGAGTAGCG
This sequence comes from Corymbia calophylla, assembly GCA_014182845.1. Classification (NCBI taxonomy): domain Eukaryota; kingdom Viridiplantae; phylum Streptophyta; class Magnoliopsida; order Myrtales; family Myrtaceae; genus Corymbia; species Corymbia calophylla. The sequence goes on along the minus strand of CM024700.1, from coordinate 19,382,300 downwards.
CCGTTTTTTACATCGGCATATGAGAGTTAACTAGGGAAGCAAATTTTCAGGTTTCTGTGGGATGCCGATACAGGTGTAATATGTAATGTTTATATGCAATAAGAAGCCTGAACTGTATCTGGTGCTTTTGGATGCATCTTGATCGATAGTATCAGAAGGAAGGAAAAATAGATTGCATTCTCGTATATGCCTCGACCTTTTATGAATCTCTCAGCCGGACTTGAATGACTCAATAATCTGTCGATGCTTAAAAAGTCGACACCAATGTGAATGCTCATCAAATATAATAGGTTCACATGATCTTAAATACACGTATGCAAGGGCTTTGAATATAAGGAATTCCAATAGTAATCTCTTCTCTTATTCTTGGTTTGTGCTCGTTAGGGAATGATCCACTCGTCCAGGTTTCTAGAGATCTGAAACTGAAAAGCCCAAACTGATGAACAACATTCGTAGCGAGATAGGAAACATAGACCACAGCAGACATTGCTTTTCAAAATCATCTATGCAGATTTTGGGATTTAAGAGCGTATGAAGCTAGACAGAAGGACATTCATCAATGGACGTTTGCTCGGTGCATATTGGGTGCGGAATTCACTCGGGTCTTGTTTATATCAGAATTCAAATCTAGCGCTGCTTTGCCAGGCATTTCCATGGGATGAGATGAGAACACCAACGGATCCTCCCAAGTTCAAATGCCAATTTCTGTCTTGTAACCTGGACTGTGACAAGTGATTTTGAGAGAGAGAGAGAGAGAGGAAATAAGGAAAAAAAAGAAAAAAGAAAAAGGATGGTGACTTGGTCGGAAGCTACTCTAATGTATCAGAGCCAGGTTTCGATCCTGGGACCTGTGGGTTATGGGCCCACCACGCTTCCGCTGCGCCACTCTGATTTGTTGATAGTTGTTTGTCAAAAATTTTATATAACGTGTACACAAGCGCCTTTCTCCTCATGAACAAAAACCGAGTCGAAGGAATTCCGATTCAGGTCCAGTAAATCCTCGAAAGGTTATGCTTCGTATTCGTATTCAAGAACCTCTGATGTTATATCGCAGCTTGTTGATAGTGTTCATACGAAATGCTTCTCGTGCCTTCACTTCACCTATGAATTTCGGTGTCTCTCTCACTTCCGGGTGGGTTCAGGTTGCTTTTCTGTCGACTTTTGCAGTGCAGAGCATCGACATGTTATGTAGAACTTTATATCAAAAACTATGATTTTCTCAGACAACTCTCTTGATTGATGACAGAAGAAGAATATGCCATGACCATGGGTTGACCGATATAGTTGAAGCACTTCATAAAACTTGCATACCCTTTTATTTGTCAAAATTGAGAAGATCTCGTGAAAGAAAAACTAGAACAGAAGAAAAGCATCAACCCGCACCAAACTCTTCAAATTAATTGCAGATATAGGCTACTAAAAGAAGAACAGGATTGTAACAGTAGTGTTGGAAAACATGGTCTCTCCTCCAGCTGGATTGTGCCAAGAGTTGATTAATCGAGCCAGGAATGCCGGTCGTGCCAATCGATATAAATGCTTTGTCATGCCTCACTTGCAATGACCTCGAACTCCTTATGCAGTGAATAACATCCTCGGTGTGATCTATCAACTAACCAAGATTCTTAGTCGCAGAATAGCCTGTGCAGCCCCTGGTGAGTCGAGAACCCCAAGTTAGCCTTCTCTTTATATAGTTGTTCTAAAGAACAGTACAACGAATTGCATTTTCACACGGGATCGTATCGTGCCCAGTTTAGCTTGGGCATTCAGTTCCTTTGAGACATACAGAACATGTCCAGTTTAGCTCGGGTCCCTCCTTTTTCATTTGTATATTTTTGGGCCTTTTATCGAAAAGTGCCTAAAGTAGCTGCTTAAATCATGCTCATTATCTTTCTGGCCGACTGGCAATGGAGAGAGCTTAAGGGCTTGCAAAGCCATCATAGGCTCTTTCCTTCGCCCTCACATGCACGCACCTTCCGACCTCTCTAATTCCTCCCTCCAACGAAGAAGGAAGAATACAGTATCATGCGCGAGCTGGTGATGGTGGATCCAATTCGAGTCTCTAAAATCACTATACGCATCTCTTTTCGCCATTATATTATTATATATGCATACATATAGTGTACTGTGTCATTTGGATGGTTCAAAATAAAGCTAATGGCATTATACAAAGAAAGAACGTCGAATGCCCGTAGACAGAACTACATATAAGTAGAATGTGAAGGAACAAATAGAAGAAACATGTGAGACAATTGCGACAGAAGAGTGCGAAATGAAGTCATGCACCAGAGATCAATTGCTGTCTATGAGACACATGACCAATGAGAACCTTCTCCACCTTCTTAATTATGATTTAATTTCTCTAATCATTGTAATTAGTATTTGTCAAAATATAGAAAGCAACTTGTCAGCTCCAGGACAATGAAACTGACTTGTCCACCCCTTCATCTTCTTCTCTTTCATGCTCAGTCCTCAGCACACTTTATTAGATTATCACATGGATCGTGTAGCTCGGTAAATATGAAGAACTGCTCCAAAGCAAGAAAAAGATGAGACCTTAAATTAACACAAAATTACCAGTTCTCAAAAGTCAAGATCAAAGGCTAAAATCCTTTCAAATGGCCAAAGAACAGTGTGACATCTCCTGGGTTCCAATTGTGACTTAGCCTCAGGGGATTCCTAATTATCCAAAAAGTAGCATACAGGGAAGAAGATCTAGGGGACAAAGAGCTTGAAACAACTTGACATTCATCCTCATTAATCTTCATCACGATGAAGACTTCAAATCTGTCTGGAAGCATCTCCTCAGAATTTTTAACATACGAACCAATACAGGTCATCTATGACTAATCATTGTACAACCAGGCGCATCACAGGTGGGTTGGACCTGCTTAAATAAAATTGAAGAGAGGGATGAACAGTATTGGCAATGGTGGATCCAAGAGGGGCCAGAGTTATATGTGGAGGCCGGTTGTGCAACTACGTAATCCACATAAGAATACACTGCTATTCTCCCTCAGTCCCAGATAAGACATCCTTTCCTTGACAAAATTAGGATGCATAATAAGCATCAATTCATCAAAATCACACAATTATACGAGGAAGAAGAAGAAAATGCCAACAACTGATATGATAATATCACATTCTAACATTATAGTATGCTTCCATATGCAAACATTGAGAATTAAAGAAAACCATAAACAATAACACAGATAAAACTAGATCCTGAAGCTTATTGACTGCAGATCTGTCGCGATACTGAACCACACGCATGCACTTCTCCAATAGCTTAACACCATCTTCAAAACTCAAGTTCTCGTTCCACTTGTCGTGAAGAATCAGCTGTGCAAGAATCAGGTTTTCTTCAAAACTCACGCCTATCATGTAACCTGGATAAAATTGCAGGCCAAGTGAATGAGAATTCGACTACATCCTGAAAAGTCCAATTCAAGACCTACCATGCCAAGATATTTTTGTCCATTCTTAACTCCACCTAGAACTAGTGAGTTCCATAATTGGTTGAACTTGTTCACCCTATTATACATAACCTGAGTCAGATAATTATGCACCTCTTTGGACCCCAAGGAATTCCCATCATCGCACATATTGTCATAAAGACTGCAACAATAAACCCCAAGATCAACAGTCTTAGTCAGAAGCAGCCTCAAAGTTAGAGAAGCAAGGTAACAAATATTTGGCAGTAAGAACGAAATTGTTGCTTGCAATCTTAATCAATTGATACAGACATCAGTTCATCAAGGTAACGCAATATCTCCTGAAAATCACTTATCTCTCCACTCGCACCCAGGAGAGAATGTTTCCAATAGGCTTCATTCGCTCTATATTTTTGTATCTCAAGGTGGATCCATAAGAACCTGCAAAATATCTCGCACTACCGGAACACCGAGATAAGCCAGAAACTAACATACTCACAATTAAGGAGAATGTAGGACTCAATAAGCATGTTACCAGAACATGTAAGCAACTAACGATTGGAAACCAGTTCTGAGATCACCATACTATCTAAAGTTAAAAGAACTTCGAAAGCTATGTAGTAATGATAACTTTAATAGGTAGAAATAGCGAAATGGAAGAAAATACAGAAGCAGTAGAATGTTTCCTTCTGGCATGGCTAGTCAAGACAAATGTTCATAAAGAGCAGATATATAACATGCCAGAACAAAAGGTGCAGTGAAGCTGTAAACAGCTTTTCTGATTTTCCTTGAAACATGACAACAGGCAGGTAACACTGAAAATGACATCCAGCCAAACAATTTCGTTCGAAAAGCAGAGGCATCGGGCTGTTACATTCAAATTAAACCACACTCTCATGTTTCAATATGGAATACAAAGACCTTCAATTTTCCTCAAATAAACATTTCAGAAGTTAACAACATATGTTCAAAAATACAATTGTGTCATTTAAAAGAGGTGTGAATCCGCACCTGTCTGCATAAGTAACAACAGACCATAGTTAATGGAACACTGATACAAGTCCATGGAATACTCCAATCTGAAAAGGGGACAAGGAGACCATATTAATGCATTGCAAACCAGTCTACCCTTAGAAAACCAAACAGTGACACTCGGTAGTAGCACTCTTTCAACATTAATTGTAATTTTTACAAACATTGAAAATCGACAAACGGCCTTTTCCACTCGCTTTGGATATTTTAACCCCCAAAAAAAAAAAAAAAAAAAAAAGATCACCTCTAAAATCCAACAATTCCAATCTTAAGACAATGCCATTGGAGAACTTCATATATCCTAAATTCCCAGCATACACCATAACCAATCCGATGGTTACTATGAGTTTCCTCAGAATCTTCTTCTGGATGTTCCGGCATTGAGCTTTGGATAACTTCATATATCCTAAATTCCCATCATTCTATGACCTTGACAGATATCTAACTCCCCAACACAGACAAAAAAGGAGCCAAAACTTCTCCCAAGCGAAAGTAACAAAATTGTTCAAAATCAAAGCGCACCTCCCATGTCAGCAGCCATCAGAATCCCTTCGTCATACTTGATAGCCACAACAGACGTCCCCGTCACATATGGTCTGTGGGCCATTGGACAAGCAATCTAGGATTTGAAACTCCGTCGAACTTTTTTTAAAAAAATTATTTTTGGTCTGTGGGCCATTGGACAAGCCCAATTCGCCCATCGCTTAAGCCCATAAGAATGCAGAAGCATCGAAGCCCATAGAGCCAGATTCGAAACGTGAAGTCCAAACCACTCAAGCTCATAATGTGAAGCCCACGCGATGCAATTGAGGGAGGCCCAGATTTGAAGCCCATAAACTCGGCCATTTCCCTTTCTTTCTCTCTCGGGCCTTATGGAAATTCGAAATAAGAAGGAAAAAAAAAAAGAAAAAAGAAAAAGGATGGTGACATGTCGGAAGCTACTCTAATGTATCAGAGCCAGGTTTCGATCCTGGGACCTGTGGGTTATGGGCCCACCACGCTTCCGCTGCGCCACTCTGATTTGTTGGTAGTGGTTTGTCAAAAATTTTATATAACTTGTAGACAAGCGCCTTTCTCCTCTTCCCCCTGTATTTGAAGACCATGAACAAGAACCGAGTCGAAGGAATTCCGATTCAGGTCCAGTAAATCCTCGAAAGGTCGTGCGTCGTATTTACAATCAAGAACGTTTGATGTTAATATTGCAGCTCATTGATAGTGCTCATACGAAACGCTTCTTGTGCCTCCACTTCGGCTATGGATTTCGGTGTCTCTCACATCCGAGCAGGTTCGGGTTGCTTTTCCATCGAATTTTATTGTTCGGAGAATGACTTGTTGTTTGGAACTTTATGTCGAAAACTTTGGTTTTCTCGGACAACTCTCTTGATTGATGAGAGAAGAAAGATATGTCATGACCATGAGCTGACCGATTTAGTTGAAGCATTTCGTAAAAATTGCATACCCTTTTATTTGTTGACATTGAGAAGGTCTCATGAAATTGAAAAGCAAAACTAGAACAGAAGAATAGCATCAACCCACACCAAACTCTTCAAATTAATTGCAGATATAGGCTACCAGAAGAACAACAGGACTGTAATAGTAGTGTTGGAAACCATGGTCTTTCCTCCAACTGGATTGTGCCAAGAGCTGATTAATCGGGCCAAGAATGCCGGTCGTGCCGATCGATATAAATGTTTCGTGTCGTGCCTTACTTGCAATGACATTGAACTACTCATGCGGTGCATAACATCCTCGGTTCGAGTGATCTACCGAGTCACCCGAGTTCAGCGTTTGCCCAAACTCACCGCAGACATGCTTGGTAGTGACGACAGAGAGAACTCAATTAGCTGACTAAAGTGGGCCTAAATCATTCCCATGAGATCCGCTGATTTGTTGTCTTAAAGTAGCCCAAAAAGAAAGCGTCCAAACCAAATTGGGTTGAGGGGAAGATCTCTATTCAAGGCTAATCCAAGGGAGCTGTGCTCCAGACCTCGTGCTTTCATTCTCCTGCGAACTTATCAACACATGGATGATACTATTCTCTATCTTCAAATCCTCTGTAGACGATTAGGTTCTTGTTCCCCCAGGTTGTTGAACCAAATCTTCGGTATGTAGTACTGTTAATGTATTACCTACCTCAAGTTAGCTTTTCGTCATGGAAAACTAATGTTTTCATATCACGATAAGAATTCTTAAAACAGTTAATATGACTATCCTTGAACTCGACTTTGTGTGCAAGTAGTTTGTTACTTAGGATAAAAGACCGATGGTCAAATTGAATGGAATTTTGGTGTTTTTCTCTTTATAGATTGGACATCATGAAATAAATTGAGTAAGAACCTAAAATGATCAAGGGTGGATTTGCGTCAAGTATGAGCAAGTTTGAAAATTTTCTTTTCTCATAATTGCATAGACGTGGATCTATGAATTTGAAGGTGTATGCTTAGACATACGTCGGATAATACACATGGCGAAAAGAGATTCAAGTAGCGATTCGAGAGACTCGAATTCACCTACCATCACCAACATGCACATGATATTGGATTCTTCATTGGTCTTTGGAGAGAGGAACTAGGAGAGGTTGGAAGGTGCGTGCATGTGAGGGCGAAGGAAAAGAGCCCATGATGGCTTTGCATGCTCTTAAGGCTCTCTCCAATGCCAATTGGCCAGGAAAAGACCAATTGAGCATGATTCGAGCAGCTACTCTAGGCGCTTTTCGATAAAAGGGAAGGGCCTGCGAGAGGATCCTAAAACCAGGAGATCCAGGACCACCCTCTCCTCGATTCCCATGTGTTATGAAAAGTAGTTCATGCATTGTACTTGTCGCAGTCCCCACTTCCATATCCCTAGGGTTTTCTCACTTTTCTCTCTTTTTCTTCAACTTAGATTGGAGAGATTTATAAAAAAACCATCGTCATCCCTTTGCACCTTGGAATCGTTGGAAGTATTTGTTTCTCTTTTTGGTTTAGAGGGCAAAAGGTATAAAGTAAGGAGAAAGTTAGGATGGTGATTAATATGAAGTTTTGGAACCATCGTCGTTCTACCCTCTTTATCTTAAGATTTCTCTCAATTTAGCAAAAGATGCATTTTATCTTAAATGCATCTGAGAAATGCTCCATTACTGTTTTGAGCAAAATATAATTTAGATCAAATCTTTAAAAAGTTTGTCAAGGCTATTTTTTATAATTTAAATGCACAAGTGCAAATGCTTTACTATGGAACTTTAGTACCCTGCGAACTCTCATGAATTGTGGTGTCCTTAATCTAGTGTTGTTTATATGTAATTGGTGGGATTTGAACCGGTGAAAATCTCTTGATACCTCAATAGGCTGTTGCAACTCTTGCTGATTGAAATGATCTCAAAAACAAAAACAAATTATCCTTTTGATAGACAATAAACATGTTCATATTACTTGAATGGACAAGGGGAGAGAGAGCTAGCATGGTGGCACCACCCTAAAGGAGGCAGTAGCGGCTCCATCCACATTGGAGACAGCGACAGGTGCCGAAGTAGAGAGAGAGAAAAGGATTAGGATTAGGATTAGGATTGGGTTTGATTGATTGTTTTAAGCTCCTGCGAGATGGATACTTGTCATAGGGAATGAGACAGATCTAGGAGCACCATTTTGGTGCATAAGAATGCTCATCCTCAAGCATTGGGGTGCAATGCAAACACACTTTGATTGAACAGAATTTGAAACGAGCATGTAAATATAATTGAATAGTGCTTATATTTTGTCGACGTCTCTATCTCGAGTTATGATAGCTGCATGCCTCATACGAAATGCTACCTTGCGTAAGCTATAGTCATGTCAACATAGAATTGCGCTTTCTGTTGCCGGATCTCCTTGCTAATTGATTGAAACGATAGCTCTCGATTCATGGGAAATTGACAATTAGACGGCCTCAAATTCATGAGACCTGTCGACCTCTTCAAAGAGAATTCAATGTGAAAGAGTGTTGCTTGTGTTCTAGCATTCGACGACTGATGCGACCTTCGATGAGAGGGACCGTTTTCAACGATTCCGGCTTTCATGCGAGCCTAGGATTACGTATCTTGATGCACGAACGTCAACTTCTTGCCTCGTGTCAACCTTTCGAAGGGCACTTTGGTTTTTCTTAATCAATTGATTAATTTAACAACTTTGAAGAGTCGAAGCAAAAAAGGAAAAAAAAAAACATTAAAGTGAGCTAGCATCTCATCATTTTGTGCCATGTGTCAAGCAGCGGATTATCTAAGAAGTTTCTTTATTCATTGTTAACTTTTGTTTCTCTAATGCATCTTCTTTCCTTCTTTTCTCAATCCTAGTTCTTCTTCTTCTTCTTCTTCTTTTTTTGTATTTTGTATTTCCAGGAAATTTTTAAAGAAAGTTCTACTCTTATTTTCGAAGTAATTTTCCATTTGTTCAAAATACACATCTTTTTTAAAGATTTTATTGGCTATATTTTCAAAATGTTAAGATTAATAAACCTCAATAGAATTTGCCGTGCGACTCATGTGGGATTTGCTTCCCTTTTCTTTTTCATGGATTTTCCTTATTTGTCTCAAATCATGCCCTTACATTAATTTTCTTGTCTCAAAACCCTTATGTTAGTTTTCTCAGTTTGTCCATGATGATAAATTTTAAGAAAACATTATTAAATCTCCGTTGTCTTCTGCAAGCAAAATTGGACATTTTTTCCCATCCAATTGTAATAGAAAAATCATTAGGATTTCTCATCCTAAACCATCGATCGGAGGTGCGACCTTACAGATCCATTCTCATAAAAAAAAAAAAAACCGATAACACCTACGGGGTTTCCATAGTACAAAAGATTAAAAAAAAAAAATCATTACTCAACCAGACCAAGAGTACAAGAGCATTGCCACATGCTCAAGTCACAATTTCTTTTTGCCTTTTGATTGGCAATGCTTTAGTTACCTTGATCATTGAACCAAAACCCTTTAGCGGAAACTAATGGCGTTCAAAGCCGGGAGGACTTCTCCCAGAGCACACCGATGACTGCGCCGGATTATCACTTAAACAAAATGATTTCAGGAGATTTTGCAGTTAAGCAAATCAACATCGACCATCGCCTACCATCATTAGTTTCAATGTACATCCTTCGATTAAACGATGTGCTACCCTGCAGGAGAATCTAGTCCCATGTGCTTTGCAATTATCGTTACCAAAGCAGGGAGTGTAACGAAAGGCACGATTCCTAGTTGGAAATCTGTGGGTTTTTCAGTCGATATCAGATTTAGATGCATCTCTTGTTTAACCATCCTTTGACTGGCGTTGGCTAGGAAATGTACTCCCGATCAATCTCCCTGGCAAGAGAAGAAGACGATGGATTCTCATCGGTCATGGAGCTGGGGACCAGGAGAGAGATGGGTCATCCGGGTTGGAACCCAAGGTTTCATGTGAAAACGAGGTTGGAGATCCGAGTCATCGGCGTTATCGTCAAGTTGGACTTTTTCAGCCTGTTCTTGATATTATCTTATACCTTTTGAAAGAATAAGGAGTAAGCATCCACGCAAAGTTATGTTGATTCTCACATCAAACCTTTGCTTAACTCTATTCTCCAACAGGTTCATGAACTAGTTATCGGTCTTCTTCAACCTAGATTACTGTGGGATCGGTTTTTCTAGAAGGATGCGGTTGATCGTCAGACCCACATCACAAGGTATCATCAAGTGTGAGCGCCAATGATAGCGCGCCTGCCGTCTGCACACGATGGAGCCTACATTTGGAATTACGTAAAAAGCGAATGAACACGTTCTCGAATAGATACCATACAATCGCCCTTGATAATAAAACACAAAAAAAGGCACCAAAACGAACTGGTCCCTCTCTCCTTTAAGCTTAAGGGTATTTACTATTTCCACCATATGGGAGTCGATCTTTCTCCAAGAAAGTGCATAGAGATAAGGTAGGGCATGACCCTTCAACTAGGGCAATGGCAAGACCACATGGCAAGGGTCAAACTTCACAAAAACAGGCCAACCACAAATTGCCATCCCTCATTGTCCAAACCCACTTTGTTTTGAGTGGGCATATATATCCCTACAGTAATAGAATGCGATGAGGTATATGAATCATTCAATGTGCAAGGTCCAGCATGCCCTTTTGTAGGACCCTACGCTGGCCTTCCAGGAGCAGTGCACAGAATGAGACCTGACGATGCATGGACTGTTCTATTCCAAAAAATCCTGGTTGCATGAACCCGACCGGTTTCGATGGTGGATGGGATCTTTCCCAAAGATTGTGGCCGGATTTTATCAGGATTTTTAGTGTCGATCACGACAGACCAGGACCGACATTTCTCCAGGAACCAATCTCAATCCAGTCGTAGATCCTCTCACACACTGACACCAGCATTATGCAAGAGAGGGTTTTGCTTATAAAAAAAAGAGAGGGTGTGCAGGTGAGGAGATTCTTAATCAAGAATTAAATAAACTCCAGCATTTGGCAAAAAGCTGGGAATTAGTATTGGGATGTGTTTTAAAAGGAGGGAGGATATGACCAAAACCGAGAGATTTGGTGCACATTCTTGATGGGGTTTAGTGGCATTGGGAGGAGTAGATTGGAGCAGTGCATGTGAGGCTCAGTAAAGAAGACAAAAAAGAAAAAAAAATGGAAAAAAGAGAGGGAGAACTAAATAAATAAATAAATTGATAGACAGATAGATAAAATAAATGTGAAAAAAATAAGTAAAGATAAGGAAGAGGATGTGGTCACCATTTGTCCACTAGAAGAAAGGGAGATGGTTCCTGATTTTGATTGGACTAGTCAGGTAATTAAATAATTGGGTGATCATGTTATACTTCTCGAGGGCACAAATCAAAGTGACTCCATCTGATTCATTGAATCACCAAGGGAGCTTTTGCCCTTTCTTCTACTCTACTTTTGAATATTTTCCCTTCACCCTTAACCATTTGCTGTTTTCTGTGCCCTCTCAAATGAGTGATCATAAACAAATCGGGGTTTCCTTTTGTTGTTGGTTAATAAGCCTTGTCATCACTTTAATGGGGATATAGGGTCCATTGGTTTCACCGAAAACTTCCTATTGGTGGAAAATGTCTTCAAGAAATTCAATTTTAGAGAAAATGAACCATTATATAACGTTGGTTTGTCCCAAAAACTAGTTGGAAAAAAAAATCAGTTTTATGGTTTTTAATACTAAGTTAGATCAGTTAAAAGCACCTTGTATTGTTAAAAATTGGTTTCAGGAAAATGGTTTCCTTCTTATTAGAACCAAAAGTCATTTTCTCCAATTTGAAGTTGTTTTCAGTCCATAAAAATGTTTTATATTGAATGTTATTCATCAAACAAACCAAACCTATAGCTATTTCAAAATGTTAAGTTTTTAGATCAAAATACTTATTATACATACATGTGTAGATAGACTTTTACTTTTTTACTTTTTTACTTTATTTAAATCTTACAACGGGTGGACCTTGAGTTTTGTCAAGCTCGAAAACCTATCATTTCCACAATATATAAATGTAGACAAATGGAGTCATAGTTATTTTCTCCTCTTCTTCTTTTTTAATGTATACAATCTTTTATTAAGCATCAACCATAGCAAAACGCACCAAAAATGGACTCTTTGCTAGAATTTATAACATTATCCAAATTTCAAAATTGTATGACAATATTATATGTGAATCTATGTTTCAAAATTTGTATATTGTGAAATTTTCAGGGGTTATGGAAAAAAATAAAATTAAAGTGCGTCTGATGCAAGATTTGGATTAAGTAAATAGTAAAATGTAAAAAAATAAGCTAATTTTGGCAGGAAAGTAAAATGTAGCATTTTGTTTTATGAAAAACACAAACAAAAAGACATGCTATAAACATATAGAGCTAGCACCAAAGCACAAGTTAAGACATTGATCTCTTAGAGTTGAGGATGGCTGCACAAAAGTTCAGGACTTAGGTTAATTTAAGTATGTAATTTGAATATTGCACTTCTTGTAGCGAAGTGTTATCTCCCTAAATGCAGATAGATGTTATTGAACTACCTATATCTCTTCTACTAAAGTGAGATTTGTTGAACGTTCTTCACTTTGCTACTGCGGATCGTGGTCTGACACGAAATGAAGTGCGCAAATGTCTGAATGAAGACGAACTCGTTGTCGTCCACGAGGCTAAATATTTGAATCGAATGGACGCCTTCCAAGAAATGAGCGTTCCACTGAGCTTGAGATGGCACCCCATTTGGAGCCCGAATGTTATCCCTCTAATCCCAGAAAATGATAATTTTTTTTTACAAGTTTTCGATTAGATATATAGATTTTTAACATGCCCGAGTCAACAAGGGAACTTCTTGGTGACGCTGAGGGTTTCTTTTTACAAGAATTGGGTGCTAAACACATGATTTTGAGAGACAATAAAGCGTATATATCTCCATAGCTTTCGATTTCCAGTGACTCTAATTATTGTAGGCCTCTGTGATCGAATCATGTTCTTCACCAATTAAAGCGACGACAATCAAGCAAGACTTTGAAATTGTGGGAGAAGTTTCGTGCCATTTTCGCTTTCTATTCCTAAATGTACGTTTGACACATGGGCTATTATCTATAAAATATGATTAAAAGAGGTTAATCTAGTCTAGACCCTTCCTGGAGAGAGTAGAGTTTCTCAAACTTACGTTCTCATTTTCCCACCTCAAACATCTATCTCCTTTTTTTACTTTTGTTTTTGCTTTTTTTGCCCCACTCCAATGATCCCTTTTAATTATTCTTTGTAATTATTTAGTCCATTTATCAATGCATATTTCATGTAGTTTTATTCTGATTTGTCTTTCTTTTTGCCTTCTATCATAATTTGTTCAATTTTACATATACTAATACATATGGGAATTTTTTATGTGTTTTCTGTACATGACTTGCATGTGATAAGAAGTCTAAAGTTTTAATGGGCGAAGCCCTACTGAATTTATGTATCCTCAATGATGGAAAAAAAAATTAGGTAGCTGATTAACATAGCTTAAATCTTATACAATCAATCGAACCATGTTTAGAATTTTTGTTTGAATCTCTCTACTCTCACCAATGACCAATCTTTCTGACTCTTGTCCCAACCCTTTTTTAATATCTTTTCTTTTGCTTTCTTTTTTCCTTCAATTGATTATAATTAAGCACCATATATGGCGTATTTTCCATTTAATATGGTGTACTGCTATGTGGAAAACATGGCTCCAATCTAATGCCAAATTTGATTAGTTCAAATTTATCTTAATCATGTTCACATTTCGAAATTTACGTGGAGCTGTTACATCTGTCTTTGTGAAATATAAGCAAATCATTTTTAAACATAGTTAACAAAGATGTCATACTCAGTTTCACATGTTGATCTTGACTTTTAACCAATTACCTTAATTAAATGAAACGGTTATATCTAATCAGCTGATGATCTTCTATCTTTAAAGGTATACTAAAGGAAGTTTGGGGAAGGACATGTGTCCCTTCCTTAATGTTTTTAATTTACTTTATATTCACGCAACTCACCTACCCTGTTTCTTTTACTTAATTTATTATGTAAAATTGGCAATTTTTTTATACTTTTTTTATCACTGTCTCGATCTACAATTTCTTAATTTCAAAGACAATCAGTATCTCTTCGACTTAATCATAACTTTCTTTACAAGGCCATTTAAAGTAATCTCAATTTCTACTATTCACATAGCTTTTTCATAAGTTCGTACTAATTTGTGGTATTACTTAAAGTAAAATCAAGAATTTTTTTACTGTAGAAAAGTATATTTAACTATGAAATATAGTAAAAAATTCGAAGTGCTTTTACATTTTAATATTATGCATCTTAAAAAAATTTAAGATCATGAGTATCATCAATCACGCTTAGGAAATCAAATGATTATGAGTTTAAAACTTAACCAATTAAATGACAATGATATCAAGAGAGCAATTAGTAACCGTGTCTCAAATGTAATTAGATAAATCTAAAAATTCAAATTTTCGCGTGTATATATGCCAATAGTAATTCTCCTTTATACTTGGATTAAGTTTTCAATTGACTTAACTTAAGTTAACAAAGAGCACTGATGAACACAAATCAATCAATAAAGCTGATCATATTTAGTTTTGGCGAACAACTTAAACTTTGAATGTGAAAATTTCTAGAAACTTCAAATGTAAAAAGTTGGCTACTTGTGTCTGCAAGAGTTTAGTTCTCCGCATTTCAAAATTTCCATTATCGTGTTCAATGGACTCACCTAACTTTGCCCACCGCACCATGATAATTTTTTCCTTTCAAAAAATATAATAAAGCGCTCATCATTTTTAGTTACTTAGTTACTTAGTTTTTATTAGAAGTAATAACAAAGTTCACTCACAAATGAAAACTTCATTCACAGCAAAGCACGATTTACAAACTAGTGTTACTTGAAAGTTCTATATCAAGGAAAAGATCTTGAGATATAGACAAAAATCGACTATTTCGTTTGTAAATTCTCAAAGATGACTTATCCTAGTGATCATTGAGGTTCTTGCTTTCCGAAAATAGCTTGCACACACAAACACACACAGACACACACCTATATTTTTATTTATCATTATTTTCTTTAGCATAAAATGCTAGGAGAAGAGTAGCAGTTTGTAGTTGGGAAATTTTGGGTCACGTGTCATAAAAAATGGTGAGGAGAAGTGACACGCGGCTATTTTTCTAACCATTGTCTTAAGGGTTGTGCATTTATTATTGAAAATTTGATTTAACTCATAACTATTTTATCAGCTCAAAATTCAAGCAATCCGAAATTGACTAGCCTAACATTATAACCGTATTGACAGAACAGGAGGAAAAGTATATTTCCACGCAAAATAGCAAAGGCCAAAAAAATTAATTGACTAGAGAGTTGCTCGTGATAATATTCAAGCTTATATAGATAATTTTGGTAGGCTTTCTCCAAACCAACGCTTATTATATGTAACGATTGACCATTTTATTTAAGCTCGGTTTTTTCCTTAAATGAGTACATGCGGAATTTTTTTTTCATTAAAGAGTGAGGAATAATTATAGTCAATATGTTTATATTTTAAATTATATTTAGCAGCGGTTCTTCGAATATTCAGGACATTTTTTTATTTAAAATGCTGGACAACCATCCTTCTAAGCACATTGGTTATCTTGCAGATTCTTCGAAATGCACAAAGGAATCGATGCTTACAACACACATCTTGGAATCGCGGACACATGAAGGATTATTGCGGGACCAAATGCGAAATGGTTTGACCATGATATGTATGCTCTGTTTTACTAAACAGGGTTTAGTTTTGATGTATAAGCAAGCAAGAACACCTGCAAGAACCGTAATTGTTTGTATTTTGCCGAAGCAGAATACCGAGTCGAATGACATATGATACGAGAGAGAAAAAATGAGATGGATGCCATTATTATCAAAGTACGAGAGAGGTGGATGGGTCGTTTTCTAGTACAGAGTCTCTGCTTCCCTTTCTCTCTCTCCGTAACGGAGGATAGTCAGCTTGTACATCTCGCAGGGGGCAACAAAGCTATCCCTGTCAGATTGGCGTGCCTTGCTTTGTGGAGAGAGAGAGAGAGAGAGAGAGAGTGGGGTCCCCATCTTGAAAGGAAGAAAAAGCTCCATCCTTTGCTTTGCCCGAGTTCCATTAGAAAGAGGGCGACAATAAAAAATGCATCTTTGCGAGACGAGTTAACAGGAAAGAACGGAAAATGATTTAAAAGCTTATAATATTTCCGGGGTGTTGAAAAGCTTGAGCATTTATATTGTGGGTGGTGAAAAAAAAACTGGGATGTGAATAGAGAGAGGGAGGGAGAGGGAAAGAGAGAGAAAAGTAGTGTTGGTGGTGGGGGCGGTGGTGCTGATTCAAAGGAAAGTTAAGAGAGACTCAGCACGGGAGAGAAGAGAGGGAGAGAGAGGGAGGGAACATTTGGGGCTTTGGCTTTTTGTGAGCAGTGAAGTGTGTAGCTCTGGTGGCTGTCAAAAGGAGAGGAACAGCTCATCTTTTCGAGAGTAGGATTTTCCTCTCTTTTTTTCCTTTCGATTATTTCATATACTTGTGCGTGTGTTTTTCTTGTTGTCGTTGTTGGGTCGGGGTTGTTTTGCTGAGGTGGGATCGTCCTTGGCTTTTGCCCGCTGCTGGATATAGTGCTCTCTTCTTTCTGCAAAAGGAGGGGAACGCTGTTGGTGTTGCCGTGATCATTCCTGCTTTGATTCTCTATACCTGTCAGGGAGAGGGGAGGGAAAGGAAGTTAAAGAGAGGAGAAGGAGAGGGAAGTGCAATTAGGCATCGATTAGGTGGGTGTTAAGAGGTCCCTCCTCTGATTTTCTTCCTTCTCTGTTTCTGAAACTCCATTCTTTTCTTGTAGACAATTTTAAGTGGGTCAATGTAAAATCCCCTGCTTTTTGCTGGAAACTTTTTTCGATTTCTAATTGATTGGTTTCAGGTCTGTGAGCTTCCTAGTCTTGGCAGGTTGCTATTTCTTGGTAGTTTCTTCTTTTCGAGCTGGATTGTGCATGATCCCTCTCTCTCATTCGTTGTGCCAAAATTGGCACTATGGTGACATTTTCGGTGTTGGGTTTTTCGAGCTGAGCATGTTAGTAGTTGGGTATTTTAGAACGTGGGGAGTGTTTTTTTTGGTCGATTCGTGGGTTGCGGTCCGTAGCCCGGTCCTTGATTTGCTCTCACCTTCACCACTAACTTGAAACAATCTTGTTGGAATTGATGCCCACTTGTTAGTGGTTATCCTGATAGATTCTCTTGAAAATTGATGCCTGTTGTCTAATGTGTTGGGAGGTCTCGTTCAGCTCGTCATCAATACTAAAACTTTTGCTCTTCTGTCCTTGCAGGAGCTGTTGTAGTTTCAAGAAAGCAAATGGGGTACGCAAGATCTGCGAATTGAAAGCGGAGTCTGTTCTGGGTTTTGGGGTTTTTTTCTCTTGAACTTGTGGCTGAGGGAAGGGAGTCTTGAATCTGAGAGTTACATGTGCATGAGAGTCTTTGGGAGGATAAAACAAACAGGATTGCAGACAGATAAACAAATGACATAGGTGTTGGCGGTGTCAGGTTTTATGCAAGTGGGTGTTTCACATTCGCAGTGTGGGTTTGAGAATTTTTATAAAACCTCTCTGAGGATGTGTTGGCCATGTCTCCTTTGCTGACCCTTTTTGCCCGGGGACTGTGCTCTGTGTTGCTAATTTAGGGGGCAAGTTCTTTTTCGGGTCTCTTACCATTCAAGTGAAAGTTTGATTTATTAATTCCATTTCACACTTCTCCTGTGGCCTTGGTTTGTGGGAAAGATTCGGTCATACTAAGAAATACACAATCCACTTTCCCAAAAATTTCCCTCCTTTCATTCTCACTTTCATCTTGAATTGCACCACCAATTTTAGCAGCCGGAAGTTTCAACTCCTACATCGGGAGTTCCTGCACTAATTTTCCCTGGGGGAGAGAGATTTGCAGTCGGTGGCGGCGGCCGGAATTTATGCGTCGCAGGAAGCTCTGAATTGGTTATCGGAGGATAAATTGGAGAAGTAGATCTTTCGTTTGACAAGATGAAGTTTATGAAACTTGGATCCAAGCCGGATTCTTTCCAGGGTGATGGAGAAAATATCAGGTAAATCTTGAGATCCTCTTTAGGGAATCTAACATTTCTGGGATGTTTTGGCTGAGATGCTTTTTCCGTCCTCTTCTCGCTCTTTGGCTTTGCTTTTCTTAGTGCCATCGTGTGTGACAGGTCTGGTTTTGTACTTCTATTAAATCTCAGGCTTGAGCTATCTGTTGACAAACAATATATTGCAGACCTGGACTTTTTTGGTCTATAACTAAAATTACGGCTAACATTTGGGGAGCTGATTTTACTTGGTATAGGTTTTATGTTCCTTATTATTTTATTACCACAAAGAATCAGGAAAGATGAGGTTACAATGCAGTGATTACCGTTTTCGTAGTTCTGTATCACTCTGCCCCTCAACTGTGATGCTAGAAGGACAGAAAGCTGAATTTCTCCTTTATGATACAAACTAAATCTCTAGGTTCATTTCCATTTCCACCTGGATTTTGATGTCTGCATTATGTTCTTGTGTCTTCCTACTTTATCATCTTTCTTCAACTGTATGTTTGCTGCTTTTCTAGCCTAATTATGTTTACTTGTGGATTTCAATATGCTTCTGGGAACTTTTGTGTTTAGCAATTTTTATTTCACAATAGAATTGCCTGATGTGAATTCTCACTGTGATTTTTCTTTCTATGGATTCAATTGACGGGACTGTATAAGCAAAGTGATTATTATTATTATTATTATTATTATTTTGGGGAAGGCTGGGGCAATTTTCGTGGGCATGTCAAGTTGTAGTTTGATGCAGAAAACCTATTGCTTTACTTCTCTGAAAAATAGGTGCCTTGCATGCCATTAGGACCCGAAAAGACTGATTAGTGCATCTGACTTCTAGGCTTTATCAAGCTAATCTAACATCTAATCATGCAAGCATGAGTTTAATGCAGCTCCAGATGTACAATGCTTTTTCCTAATAATACTTACGCAGTTTCATGAAAGTTAATTTTGCAATCCTGTGGTGTCTAAGGTAAACTAATTTGAACAGAGGAAACTGCCCATTGATGCTTTTGAATGCTGGTTTAGGTTTGGAATATAAGAAATGATGTGGAGTAAATGTCTTGATTCCGCCTCTCAAATTAAAAGATATTTTCCTCTTCTGTTTGTATCAGGAGCTATTACACTCGTTTGCTTGAGGTAGCTAACTTCTAGAGGGTATTAAGAAAGTGGTCACATGATAAATTTTATTCCTCTCTGGTTTTCATGTTCATGCACTACCAGTGTACTATTGTTGCCCTTTGATCCAGTGGGTCATACTCATAGCAAAGCAAGCTGATATTCTTAATGTTTGGCCCATGCTGGGCTGTAAGTAAACATAATTTAGCATCAGTTCTCAGGTTGATTTTTTCCCCACTTTTACATTTCATCAGCACTCTCTTTGTATCTAAAGTTTTGTCGAGAGATTCGATATATGAAAAATAAGAATCTGCCTGTCGGTTTGGATTTTGAGATTTGTATTTACAAAAATAGCCTACCCTATTGAGCACCCTGTATTTGCCTTTGAGATTTGCCTCAGCAATAGAGAGTTTCTGGTTACATGGTCGTTCTTTGAAAAAGAAAAAAAGGAGGTTCTTTTATCATGTTTATGCTTTCAGAAAATATACTTACTCACAGTAGTTCGCGACCGGTATGATGGCCGATTGTAGTATTACCTGTTCTTCTGATTCTACTACTTGAGATTTTTTTCATTGAGATGGCATTGCTAGCCTAACCATCACATGCGCCTCATTCTCTGTTCCCTGCTTGTTTTATATTTCAATTATCTACTCACATAATGGTAAGATTCTTCTCGTTAACTGCCTCTATCTTTGTTTACAGGTATGTTGCAACTGAGCTGGCAACTGATATTGTGATCAGCATTGGAGATATCAAATTTTATCTGCACAAGGTAAGACAGTCATATCATGATCATGTAGATGTACAATTTTCAGTATATTGACTTGTCATATGGTAATGGAATAAAAATGGGGTCCTTGAGAAGTTTATATATAAACCCCAAATGGAAAGTAAATCTGCAGTAGCAATTAGTTCCCAGTTTTAATTATTAATTGGAAATTACACGATTTGAAGCTCCTCCTGTTCTGATCTAGTTGTGATCATGAGCAGCTACTTTCGATGATGTTATATATGATGAACATGTCTGCCTCTTGTAGTTTCCTCTTTTGTCAAAGAGTGCGCGGTTGCAGAAGTTGGTCGCAAGTGCAAATGATGACAACAGTGATGAAATCCAGATTGGAGATATTCCGGGTGGACCTGCTGCTTTTGAAATATGTGTCAAGTTTTGTTACGGGATGATGGTCACTCTCAACGCATACAATGTAGTTGCAGCTCGGTGTGCAGCGCAGTACCTTGAGATGTATGAGACTGTCGAAAAGGGAAATCTCATCTACAAAATCGAGGTTTTCCTTAACTCAAGCATTTTTCGCAGCTGGAAAGACTCGATCATTGTTCTCCAAACCACGAAATCCCTTCGTCCGTGGTCCGAGGAGCTTAAGGTGGTCAGCCGCTGCCTTGACTCAATCTCTTCCAAGGCTTCGATGGACACTTCCAAGGTGGATTGGTCCTACACTTACAACAGGAAGAAACTCCCTTCGGAAAACGGCAGCGATTCTCACTGGAACGGGGTGAGAAAACAGCTGGTGGTCCCAAAGGACTGGTGGGTTGAAGATCTGTGCGAGCTCCAGATAGACTTGTATAAGCGTGCGATGACAACAATCAAGGCAAAAGATATGATTTCCAGTGAAGTGATAGGAGAAGCGTTAAGCGCATATGCAATAAGACGGTTGCCCGGTTTCGCCAAGGGTGTGATCCAGACTAATGACATAGCGAAGCATCGATCTTTGGTGGAGACTATTCTCTGGCTGCTTCCCATGGCGGAGGGAAGCGTTTCGTGCAGCTTCTTGCTTAGGTTGCTGAGAGCGGTAATTTTGTTGGAATGTGGAGAAATGGAGAAGAACGAATTGAGAAGGAGAATCAGCCAACAGCTCGATGAAGCTGTGGTGCCTGACCTTCTGTTCCGGGCCCCTGATGGTGAAGATATGCTCTATGATGTAGATACCGTGCAAAGTCTAGTCGAGGAGTTTATCATGCATAATCAGTATGCTCAGGCTGATCCCTCTGTTGAAAGTGAATACCACGAATTCAAAACACACCATCAGCGAGGATCGGATGCCATGGCGAGGGTGGCGAGGCTGGTAGATGGCTACCTTGCTGAGATTGCACGGGACCCGAATTTGCCAGTGTTGAGATTTGTCGGCCTTGCCAATCTGGTCTCAAGTTTCCCGAGAGCAACTCATGATGGGCTTTACCGCGCCATTGACATGTACCTGAAGGTGCGTTCACGCAAAACAATCTTGGGGTCATCTTACAATTTTTTGCAGCACCTATGAACAATCATAGAAAATTAATTGCACTAACTTAAAAGTGAATTCATTGATATGCCTGTGAAAATACATTAGACGAGAAAGAGATGATGCTTTTGGTTCTTTGGAAATGTGCTAAACTCAAGCTCGGTCTTGTGCAGGAACACCCGGACATCAGCAAGAGCGATAAGAAGAAAGTCTGCAAGATGATGGACTGCAGCAAGCTGTCCGCCGAGGCCTGCATGCATGCGGTGCAGAACGAGCGGCTCCCGCTGCGCGTGGTGGTGCAAGTCCTCTTCTTTGAGCAGATGCGGACCACCACCACTACCACCTCCTCCGGCAACACCACTCCCAACCTGCCAGGCCCCATCGCCGCTCTGCTCCCCGGCGGGTCCCACGGGAGCTCAAGGTCTGCCACCACCAATACTGAGGAAGAGTGGGATGGCATCCCGACCGCGGAGGAGATCAAGGCCCTGAAAGGTCACCTCGCCAGCCTGAGGCTGGGAGAGAAGAACGGGAACCACGATGGCCTCAAGAACAGTAGCAACAACGCTGCCGAGAAGGCCAAGATGAAGGGCCAGCTCGTCTCGAAGATCTTCTCGAAGCTGTGGTCGAGCAAGGAGAGGCAGGGGGAGATCAGCAGCTCGGACACGTCGGAGAGTCCCAGTCCCGGCTCGGGGAACGCAGGGGATGCTAAGTCCACGCCGTCAAGGAGTAGGAGGCATTCAGTGTCTTAGGTTAATATGTAGAGAGGGAGGAGAGTTAATTTTTTTTTTGTCCTAAGTACAAAAGAATGAGAAAGAAAGAAGAAGGAATGGGTCTGTCCATTTTTAACATTAGGGAGATTAGAGATCACTTGATACAGGTTCCTTTGTGGAGGTGTCATTGTGATTCTTTGGGCTAAAAGAGGCAGGTGGGTTCCTGAGGAGGGTGTTTAGGGACACTCTAATGGGGGAGAAGATGTTCCTTTTCTTTTCAATGGGGATGGTGGTTCTCAAATGCTTCATTGCCCTCCAATCTTACAGGATATGGCCTTGGTTTTTTTTTTTTTGGTTCTACTTTATTAATAAACTAACTCTCATTTTTTAAACTTTTGTTTTGCTTAGGGTGTGTAAATCAAAACTCACACCTGAAATAAATTGTCCCTAGAATTCGTACTTCCCGAAAATGTAAAAATTCGAATCCTCTAGCTTTCCTTTCCCGTTCCCGTGTGGAAAGGGTAGTTACTAGGACAAATTTTATTGGTTAATATGGCATCAGTTGAAATCCCATTTTTTGCTCAAATTTTGGATGGAGTGATTAGGAAGGAAAAGAAGCGGTGGTAGGCGAGAGGAAAGAAGAAAATAAGAATGGAAAAGGGTTTGAGTTATAAAATTATTGAGATACTACTAGTGAGTGAATACAATGGGAAAAGGGTATAAATGAGAAAAAGATATTGATGGTGTTTATTAGTGCACTTATCCCTTCAAATCCTGTTAACACCCTCTCCATATTTGGAGAGATTCTTAAAATTTAGATAAAATTGACCGGATCAATCCTTCATAATCCATCATAATTAAGGGTGATAGTTTTCAATGTGCGTGAGAACACGATTTGAACATGACGTGAATTTGTAGTGGCAAACATAAATTTGACAGGATGGGATATGACTGGACTCAAAATTAATTTGAATAGACATATTTTCATATTTTTTTTATGAATATCATTTTCTCATTACATCGAAATATTTTTATAACGGCATGAAATGAGAGGGATGATTGATATGGATAAAAAACTGTTGGCGCTGCTCCTAATTCATCCTCATCATTTCTTCTTTGTCTCTTTCTCTCCGTCCAAACATATGATTGTGTCTTCAGATACCTTTCTTTTCCCTCTTGTCCATTGTCGATGACAGAAAGGGGGAAAGCAAGTGAGAAAAAGGAGGGGGAAGGCTTTTAGGTGATCTTGGTTCGCTAGAAACTGACTAGTGTTTGACTTACCAAACTTATCCTGAAAAATCAAAGATAAAAAGCTATACATTCTTGAGATGGAAAAATTATCCAATTTTTTTTAATATATTATATAGTAATCAATTTAGTTCAAATTTTTTTGATTTTATCAATTTAGTTCTAAATTTTTTAAAGATTTTTCGACATAATTCTTTAAATTAATTTTGACCAGAAATTATTGCCATATATTATATTTGCAATTCTTTAAAAATTTCTAATTTTTTTCTTTTTCCTGTTCTTTCCTTTCCTTTTTTATTTCACTTTTTCCCTCCTTTAGTTAAAAAGATTTGCAAAATTTGTTCATGTCAACACCAATCGTGCATGTAAGATAGCACTGCTTGCCTCCTTTATTCTTGATCAAAAGTAGCTACAATTGCTAGATTGACAAATCATCAAAAGGTTGAAAACTAAATTGGTCAAATTAAAAAGTTTATGATTAGGTTGCTGCCATACAATATGTTTAGGGAATTTGGACAATCATCCCTCCCTAAGACTTTAGGACTGTTAGAGTTACAACCTTCATTATTAGGGCTTCCATTCAAAGGTTATAAATGTGGATTCCATTTGAAAACCAATTTTGACAACATAAACAGTTTGAGAACAAGAATTCCACGAAGCATATGTAGAGAAAATATTTACATGGAAGGAATTCTAGGAGTGTTTACTATGGAAAGTGTCACATACCATAATTTTCTCATACTTGCGTACTCTTGTAAGCAAAGTTTGGGGTTATCGAGTAAAGAATAAGTGATGTAGATGTGATGATATAACTAGTTCGTGGGAGTGTCATCAAGATAGTTGATACGAGGAGTTTTAGCATAGAAAGGGTGAAACTCTACGAAACTTTGAAGGCAAGGTTGGTTTCTGTGCACAAATTAGTTGGGAGCTAATGCTACTCTCCTAATGAGGTCATGATAGGCCAAAGCCAGTGTTTTGCTATCTCGCTTAATAGAGTAGATGCCCGAGATAAGCTAGGCGTGGTACAATCCGTATGAAGATGTCATTCGTCGTGCTATTCTTAGGAACAACTATTGGCCTAGTGTTCTTGGTTCGCTAGACACCACACGGGCTATTTTGTGGCTAAGTGACTGCTGACCAATGACAAATGATATAAAAGCAAGATTCCTTCAATGAGTGAGTTAGAGTTGGAGAAAACTTGTGGTCTACCCGGTCCCTACGAGGGAGGAGAGTGAATCGTTGAGGCAAAATGTGCTTAGACAAAATGCAGCTTTTGACCAACTTCGCGGTATAGGAAAGAATTGATTCCTCATTGAATAGGGAAAATGTACCTAGAACAAAATGCAAATCTCAAGATGGTTCCACTGCCATCAAGGGGAGAAACCTCCATAGGTTTGTCAAGATAAAAAAATTCTTAGAAAGCATAATAAGGTGTTGCCAAAAGGTGCAATTGGCTCTAAATGCCACACTTGTTAGGAATAACAAGTGATTGGAGATCCTCGAACAGTCGCGATTAAAAGAAGCTACCAGTGGAGTGGCTTATTTTATTGGGTGAGCGTTGCCATTTGATGTATGATCCACAGTGGCACATCAATGGTTAAGTAACTATTCAATTTATGACTCAGAGTGACGCATTAATAATTGGAGAATGCAGAGAAGTGACTAAATAGCCCACAATGAGGGCGTTGCCAAATTGAGTTGGGGAGAATGTTATAGACTGTGATTCTCACGCACTTGCATATCCTTGTGAGTGGAGATTGGGTTATTGAGTGAAGTGAAGAGAAAATAAGTGATGCAGAGAGGATGATAGAATTAGTTCGTGGGAATGATGTTAGGATGGTCAGTGTTAAGAGTTTTATGATAGAAACGTTATATCTCTATAAAGTTCTAAAGATAGGATTGGCCTTCCCTGCATAAATTTGTCCGGAATTGATATCACTCTTTTGATGAGACTACGGTAGACCAAAATCAATTTTTATACCTAAAGTGTTCAGCTATCTCGCTCAATAATTAGATGCTCGAGCTGAATTGGGCATGCTACAGTATGATAGAAGGATGTTATTTGTTATATTGTTATTAAAAATAACCATAGAGGGAAGGCTAGCTCGGTGTTTTCGGCTCACCAAGTATTGCACGGACTATTTTGCAGCCAAGGAATTGTTGGCCTATGATAAAAGTATGTCCTTTGCACTAGGAATTTTGTTTTAAACAAATTAATCCTGGACAATTCAATTAAGGATTTTATATGTTACAATTAAGGGCGATTGATTCCCAATCTAGTTTGTTTCCTAATTTCTAGAATTGGGAACTAGACCACCTGGTCTTGGAACCATATTGGACCGCCTGGTTTGGTCGGTTCTCGAACAATCCAATGAAACTGGTGGCACTGAGCTTATCGGTCAATTTGAGGGTTTAGCCAAGGAAGAAGTCGAAGAAGATGGCCATCGGAGAGTTGGGGTGGGAGGTGAACCACAGGGCAAGGGGAAGGTGGAGGCGATAGTGCAGCAGAGGTCAAGAGTTGTTGACAAAGTGGAAGATGACGTTCTTGGGAGCAAGAAGCGTGTTGGAGGACAGAGAAGATGCCGGTGACGGAGCCCCGGAGGTCGGTAGCGTTGAGGGTCATTGCGATGTGATTGGTGCCATCGGCATCACTATGATGTGGGCGTGTCGGCCACGTCGTTTTGGGTAACTCTCTGTCGTTTTGGAATGCGAGGGGCTTCTCGGAACTTTGGGAGATCGATGAAAATGGCGGTGGAAGCAGCAGAGACAAGGAGGAGAGAACAAGAAGAAGATGGAGAAAAAATGGAGGTATTGGTGAGGCGACGGAGGCATGGAGGAATAAAAAATTGAGCTTGACGGAGGAAGTTGATTGGCGTTGATGTGTGAGTGTGAGAGAGAGAGAGAGAGAGGGTATTGTGGGAATAAAGTGAGGTTGTCCTCTTGTGATTTTTGGGGATGTGTGTGCCATGCTTGAAAAAGTAATTTTGGGGTTGTCTTTTTAGGGTTTTTGGGGATGTGCATATCTCATGGAGATGGAGGTTTTTATGGGAGGCCTGTGGTTTTCAAGAAATAGTTTCCCATCCGGTTCAGGTGATTTGATTGCTTGTCACCGATTCCAATTTTTATGGAATTGAGAATTGGACCGACAACTTTAGAAATTATCTAAAATTAACTAGTGCAGTTTAGTTTGATTGATTTCCGTTGCGAACCTCTAATTATAATTATTTATGTTTGCAAATATGTATTGGCGACTGCGAGAGCATTAAAATAGTGCGGCATTTGATTAGAAGACATGGATAATGACAATCAATTAGATAATGGTTGGTGACAAATGTCCACACATCTGACCTCCCCCACCATCGACCACCGTCCATCGCCACCTTTGATTGCCTTGCCAACATTGATGATGCCACTTGCGAATGTTCAGTGATGCCCTCTTGACCTTAAGCATCCCTCGCTGCAAGATGCCAGATCTAGCAACCATGGATACAAGCTTAAAGGGTCAGGCTTGCCATAACTTCGAACTCAAAGCTTCGAGCAAGGCATGGCAATCGTGAGCCCAAAAACTAGGGCATGAGTGGCCGAGCTCATTGCTCAAGTAGCCGTGGATGGCTATTAGCGTGTGCGAAGAAATCTAGTTCAAATTATTAGCAAATCATTTCTCATTACAAATTGTGTAGTGTCTTTCGTTCTGAATATTTATGTAACATATCTTCGGTTATTGACTTTGGAAAACAAACTCTTTTTTTTTTTTTTTGATCCGTAGAAGATACAAACTTATAAAAAAAAAAAAATCAAATTTGAGGAGATGACCCCAAAAAGCCGGAGAAAATGGCCCCGGTAATCCCGGGTAACATAGAATTTAACTTGACCTTAAACCAATGTCATCCAAAGTGGCCACTAAAATCGGCACCATCCTCGAGTTGATAATCCGGGGTAACATAAAATTTAACTTGACCTTAAACCAATGTCATCCAAAGTGGCCACTGAAATCGGCACCATCCTCGAGTTGAAATTGAGAATGCCATTAATGCAAACCATCAAATGTGTCTTTGGTATTTGTTTCCTAATGTATAAAACAACCCGAAGGTCAATGGACATGTGGACGGGGATCGTTCTCGAGACTTGTGAAGTTCTCTCGGTCCTAGATCATTTATGACAAAAATTTTTTTTCTTGAATATTAACTTAACGTGTAATGTGATTTCTTAATTTAAAATTTGTTCAATGTAATCACTGGACTTTTAGTACATATTCAATTTGATCATTGAATTATATGAAAATGTTCATATTATCTTTGAATTTGAATTAATAGAAGGACAGTACTATATGTTTTCATATAATTCTGAAACTATGTTAAGCATACACGAAAAGTCTAAGAAATATATTGAACAAATTAAAAGCTAATGAACCACATTGATTAATATTGTGAGACGATCAAACAAAGAATAACGTGAGATTTTGTAAGATTATTACCAACCATTCTAAAAACATCAAGTTATTAAATGAACGCGTGGTTTATTATTTAAATATTCTAACATTTCTCATTCACGCTCAGTCTGGTCTTTTTGTCTTAGGCTTGGAAAAGACTCGAACTTGTGGCCTCTAGCTATGACATCGGGCGAGATTTTTGTAGGGTCATTATTGGTGGCGTTGGTTGTTCCGAAATTTCCAGGGCATTTATAGAATCGACATAGACTCATTGGCGGAACGACAGGGGTCCCCAAAACCTTGACTTATAAATATAATAAGGTCATGCAAAAGATACTTTACATCCGATGAGGATCAGCAGCTATTATATTAAAACGTGGTCAAAGTATTTTAACCTTTAAGGACGGTGCGC
This sequence comes from Corymbia calophylla, assembly GCA_014182845.1. Lineage (NCBI taxonomy): Eukaryota > Viridiplantae > Streptophyta > Magnoliopsida > Myrtales > Myrtaceae > Corymbia > Corymbia calophylla. The sequence continues at coordinate 19,354,093 of CM024700.1, read as the reverse complement.
CGGTGGTAATGGCCGTGACGAGAACATAGAATCGGAGAATTACCCGGTCAAAGTGGGCCCCCCCATCCCCCGCCCCCCCTTATCCTCGCCCCGGTGCTGGGGGCCGGGGCAGCCCACGTGAGCCCGGCTCTAGCGAAAGTTCGCGAAAGGGTGGCGCACGTGGGAAGTGGACTCCCCCGGCTCCCCCGCCGGGGCAATGGTCACCTGAGCCCCGGCTCACGTGAGACCGATCGACGTTAACCGTCGGATCGGCCGGACGTCGATGGAGGACCGCTCGATTCAGCGCGGAAGAAGGGGGATGTCGACTTGGAAGTCCTCGTAACTAACTCAGCAAAAAAAAAAAATAAAGAAAAAAGAAAAAAGGAAAATGCGGAATGGGCGAAGGAGAAACAAACAAAGCGGGAAAACTTCAAACCGAGGAGGCGATTGGTTCACACGATTTTTTCCCCCTTTTTATCTTTTTTTTTTCCTCCTCGGAAAAACGCATTTAAAGGTCGCTACTTTCCCGTGCTCCTCGCTTCCCCCGTCTTCGTCCTCGTCCTCGTCCTCGTCCTCGGTCCGCGTCGCGGAGCTTAGGGTTTTTTCTCGCGAGGGAGATACGGCGTCGCCGCCGGCAATGGAGGAGGTCAGGGCAACCTCCGCTTGGGTCGCCAGCCGCGCCTCCCACGTCGTCGTCGACTCCTCAGGTTTTTCCTCCACCCCTTTTCTTGGCTAGCCTCTACGTGTGTGCATGCATGTGATACGATCTCTGGCCGGTGGGCCGGTGGTGGGGGGTGTGTGTGTTTTGGCGCAGGGATCGAGAGGGTCGTGGACACCATCGGGGACTCGATTCCGAAGGTGGAGTGGGATTACGAAGGGATCCACTACTTCGACAATGGGCCCCTCACCGTTCAGTACCTATTCGTTCTGGATGCTCTCAACTTCTGCTTTTGGCCCGGTAAATAAAAAAAAACCGCTGGTTTGTTGTTTTTCTGTTGTTTTTGGTGCGGGCGTTTGGTTGTAGATGGTGTTTTTGGGGTCGCGGTGATTTCCGGGGTTTTTTCCGGTGTGGGTTCTGGTTGTCTTGAAGGAATGTAGGGGTGGATGTCGCGGTGTAGTCCTGTTCTTTTTTTTTGTTGTTGACTGGCTCTGTTTCGGCCTTCAGGTGTCGTTCGGTTAGCGTCCAGGGCTAGTTTCGGTAGCCTGGCTGCTGGCATTGTCTGGTGAATTGCATGCATTTACTAATTGTTTTTAAAAAAAAATGGAAATTGGTAACTGGTTAGGAGAAATGAAAAAGAATGAAGGGAAACCAGCTTGAATGTGTACTGGTGACTTGAGCAAGTCGACATTTTTAAGGAAAAAATTGTTTTTTACGCCATACTAAGAGAGCAAGAGGGCGACACGACAGTTGACTTTTTTGCGGTTATAATATGTGAAGAAGTTTCCCTTGAATGATTGACGTGATCGTCCTAGGTTTGAGAAATGGGAGTCTCTATAAAAATTTATGAGTATGCCTCCATATATGATTATTTCAGTCAAAACTAATAGGGTGGGAAGGTAACCTCCTGGTTCAGATGTCCTATGATGTGCTTCTTTATAATAATTTTTGGGGTGTTGGATGCATAATAAATATGTACTGTTAGTGGGGCTACTTAATGATTTTATGTTGCAAAGAGGTAGATGAGTTATGTTTCAGTATGGAGCAGCATTGAAATTTCGGTGATATACTCAAACCTTGATAGCTCTCTGGTAACATTGTCTCTTTTGAGCACCAAAACATCTGAGGAATCTTTTTGCTGAATTTGTGATGAGATCCTTTAAATAGCACCTACAGGAGTTGCTGCTTTTGCCATTCTAGAGTTGCTTCGTGGACATCTTCTACAACAGATTAGCTTCTGCTTCTTTTTTTGTTTAATTAGGGGAACTGTTTGTTGACTCTCTCTTGTCTCGTGTGTTGATCTGAACTATAAATGAAATGATATTTTTCATCTGATTCTTTTAGTGGATTAAGATCTGAGGACTGATGAGTATAACAAAAGATGAAAGGACACGTATATCCTGAACTGAAAATAGTTAAGATAGAATAATGGAACAAATATCTCCTTGAGAGCAAGGGAAATGGAAGCAGAGTATAGGGCATCACTGTGCAGAAATATGCGTGTTATCTTAGTGGTTGTGACATTTCATTCACGTTCAGGGAGAGTGCTGATAGTTTTAATCATACATGGTGTTTTGCACATTAAAAGACCGGGGATTTTGTTCTTATCAACTAGTAAATTGCCAAAGTTTTTGCTAAATTGAATGAGAGAACAATTTAGTCAGATTTCCAGATCATATAACTTGATGGTAGTGTTGATTAGTGAATAGGAAACAACGTGATTTTTCAACCTTTAATGAACATCTCTCCTATCTTGTTCATGTGTAATAGACAAGGATTTGAGTTACGATCATCTGGCTTTGGGGCTGAAGGAAGCTCTGGAAAAAGACAAATCTGCATTTGATGCTGATCGCCTGCAAAATTATACTGGTACTTTGATTTCCTCTTATTCTAGTTCTAGTCCTCCCCATCATACCATGATTTGTAACATTGCCATTTATATGTATATTGTGTGTTGTTTATGTGATTTTCTGAGAAGATATTTGATCTGATTAGCGTTGACACACCATGAATTGATGTATTTAGCCATTGTGCATCAATTTGCCATATTTAGTGACATTCTCATTTTATGGGTAGTTCTTTGTATTTTAGGTCCTTACAATAGGTTGGTGAATCCAATCCTGTTAGCAAAACAAAAATTGGTAGATTCTGGTAGTAGTGGTTGCAAGATTTTAGTTTTCCTGCTAATTGTAGTTGTTTGCTCTAAGGCAAGCAAGAGTTCATCTTTGAAGCAATCTATAAACATTTTAGCACTGGTAAAGTCAGATAACAAGATAAATAGTGTGCCAGATAATCCTCGAATTTTAATGTATCTTGGGTTTATTGTTTTTTCCTCATATCCTGTATTACTTGACCTGAACTTTGGGTATTTGTCCTGAATTTTGTGAATAGAATTAATAATATTGCTTTAAACTTTGACTCATAGTAGCCTTTCTGGCTTGCCTGTTGTTTTGTCCCTCATGTTAAAGATTACATGCTATGATAGGATGAAAAACCTTAGACTCTTATTTATCCCAGTGTATATATGGATATGCCTAGCATCCTGGGCTGATTTTCTCCATTTAAGATAGTTTCTCTTGCATCTTCTCTAGAGGAGTCTTATAATTAATTAATTAATTAATTATGTATGAGAGGAGATTTTAGAACATATCTTGGTAATTCCATCCATGCAGGCTTGTTCTAACTAAGAATCAATTTGAAATGGTTCACTGACTTAGGTCCTCAGTTACGTGAATTGTTGAAGTGGCCCAGGCCCCTACCTTTGGAGGATGAACGGCTTCGTTTACTGCATGAGGTATACTTGGTTTTAAATGATTGGAATGTTAGATTCAGTAAATCTTTCTCTCGTTATTATTTGTTTATTTATCAATTTGGATTTCAAATCTACTGTTGAAGGTAGAATTTCATGCATTTGATATCCTGGAGTTTCATCTCGTAGGTTGGACATGAATTAGAAAGAAGCTTTAATGGTAAAGCATCAAATCTTGTGAAGTCGAGCGGGAAGTCAGCAGGAAAGCTTGTAGCTCTTGTTACCCGTCACTTTCCTGGTATAAAGATTGTGTTTTTCTTCAGGGGGCTATTCTTCTAAGTGTATTGAAACTATGGTTGTGTACTTTTTAAATGATATTTGCAAAAGTAAGAGATTTGTTCTTTTAAGATCATTTAATGCAAATGCCAAAGCTAACCATATTACTTTGCTAGGATTTCGAGACCATTCAGTGTATAAAGGCCACCAAGTATTCTTGTATAAGAGAGCTCAGATATTTGCAGCCGATCTATGGGGTGCATTCAAGGGCCAGGGATATGGTGAATTTCACGATATTGGTTCGATTACTATATTTGCAGACTACATTGTTCCAGCTGTGCTTCGACAGCTAGGAGTCCTACAATATAGTTCTGCCCTGATGAACACCATTGAGGCTAACAATGAAATAGTTTCTGGCACTGAAGAGGAAGTCGAGTTGCGAGCTTGCTCTGTATATGCTGTGGAGAAAATGAGAGAGTTGATGAGTAGAAAATTGGGAAAACAGGTAATCACTTCATTCAACTTTATCTTTTACCCTTTCAGCTTTTATTCAACTCTTGCATTTTGTGAAAGAAATTAATATTTTCTGAATCACACTATGGTAAGATGATTGTCTAGTAAGTTTATCTATTTAAACAATTTGGACTACTTCTATTAATACAGATCAGATGATTAGTAAGTGATATGAGAAAGGAAAATAGAAATGTATATTGTACATCAGGCAATGTAGAGCACTTTCATGTGTTGATATCAATTTATCAGCATGATAGTTGTGGAACTTTCATCTAGAGAGGCAGAGGTTAAGTGGCCAAATTTTAGAGCAACTGTCAACATCTACCATTGATTTTAGGAGATGATTGGCTGCTGCTGGGGTAGAAATTGATTCAACTGACAATTTTTTACCATATGTAATAGAATATGTGTATATGTTGTCCAGCAGCTAGGTGAAGTTTTGCTATTCCATCTGGGAGATCAAGAAGCGCACGAGCATTAATTGAATCAATAGTTCACATTCTTTACTTTTTCTCTAGAAGATCAGGACTGTTTACTTGCAATTACTTACAAAGGAAGATATCCTTTTCTAGAGCACCTTTTTATCTCATCTTGCATATTTCCTTAGCTGAAGGTGTCTTTTTCTCAGGTTCTGAGTGTGGAGTTAGATCTTTGGCTTTGGTCTTGCGGTGTCCAGAGCCCATCACTCCGGCACCATCGAACACTTTCGATATACTATTGATCCTACAGCAATCCTGCTCTTGCATATTCAGCTACAGTTCCTTAGATATTTTCGTTCAAGAACTGCGGAGGTTGTTTAGTGTTTGCTTTTTCCTCTCCTTAATCTAGTTGGAGAAAAGGTCTTTCATTTCAAAATTTTGCATAGCTTATAGGTATTGACTTGTTCTAACTGATGTAAGATATGACTGATGGGTTTTTGTTCATACCCTATGTGAGACTTTTGGCGTTGTTTAGTGGAATTCAAGTTATAGTATCATCTTTGGGCTTTTGTTACATAGTCATACGAAGGAACAAACATCAATTAATTTCTCCACGTAACTGTGGTGGGATTTTTCTTTCTTGTGGGCTATGTGCGTTATATTAAGAACAAATATGAGTATTGAGGAATACTTGGTCCTTGGAAAGTGTTTTTGGGTTATTAATACTGATGATGTAATGGAGAAGCAGATCCATCTGTATTTGATTGCGTAACTCATTGGCCTTTCTCAGTAAGAAGCTCATCCATTATTTAACCGAGATGTAGAGGTTGTACATAGGTGACATATTTCTTGCTTTCACAGGTCTACTTATATTCCATAAATGTGAACACGAAGAGGTACAAGCACATATGTTTTACTCAATTATTGAGATTTTGGCCACCTGAGCGAGGGACTACATAGTGGCACTAAGGTTCTTCGTTATAGGTAGATTCCCATCATAAGTGCACTTCAGGACATCTGGCTTCCTGACTAGCCGAGGGCCGACTGGAATCTTGTTCTTCGGACGAATATCCTGCAATAAAAACACTTCTTCTTAGATGGTATACCATCCTGACTTTTTGAAAGTGATCCGGATCTGTTGGCAGATTGATAAGCAAGAAAAAAAACACTCATGAAAGATAGACCTTGTGTAATGTCTGGCAATCTTAGTTATTGGTGGACTAAAGCGAAAAGAAGAACAAGGAAATGTACATTGATGGATTAAAAGGTGGTGGGAGATGGAAAGAATATACAGCCAGCCATCAAAATTATTTGGTAGTTTGACGATCTTATATGCACCAGTAGAGTAGCATGTTTCATCTAGTTTCTATCTGTTGCGTCATTCGGCACTTTGTGAGCGAATTATCAGTAGATTCTAGTGGAATGTGGTCTTTTATGAGAATGCGTAGAATTCGCCATCCAAGGAGGATGAGGAGCTAGCATGTGTTGAAGTTTATATCAGAAGTACCTGATCAAAGATGGAAGTGGGGATGGCAAGTGTTGCACAAGCATTAGGGGAATCCACAATTCCAGATATCCTTCCTTCACATGGGCAGCAGGATAGTAGAAGATACATCTGTCAGGACATGTGATTCTGTTAGTCACACTAGAGAGAGACTATATATAAGATTACTGGAATTTGAGGATTGGGAGTCTTTGTTTTTTTCTCCTTTTGGTAGTGATCCGATTCACCGTGAATTGAATGATCACAGCCATTGAATGATGTGGACCCGAAGTGCGACCCACTGCAAGATTCAACTGGTCCTGGCGGATCGGACCCAGGCAAGAATTTTCCGCATGTGTTGAGTAGAAATTTTAGTTTTCTGTGAGAGATGTGCAAACCTGCTCCTTGGAGTAGCCGAATTTAGAGAGGTAGTCTATGGCGTTGAGTACGGCCCGCTTGTATGCAACGCTGGCATCAAGGTAATGCTGCCTCCCGCTCTCATCGACACTGATCCCTTCAAACACCAGCCATTCTGAAAATCTTGGCTCCACCGGTCCTATCTCGAAGATTGGGTTCACATGGAGAAGAGTCGGTCCCATTGGTGTCAGGTACTCTTTCATCCCTCCCCTGATGATTTCGCATCTAATGGACGATGAAGCCACCAATACCGTTTAGCACCCAAAAGTAAGGACTTAACCTTAATGTGTTGCATAACGAGTGAGAGTGATATGGAAAAGAAAAGGTTAGTCGAACTTGGTAAAAGAAAAGTCAGAGGGATATAGATGCTCTGTAAATCATGAGACTGCAGATACCAGTCCTGCCATAAGCATTATGATTGGATCTTGATCATTTACTACCGCAGCTATGCAACTTTCGGCTTGCCAATGTCTCAAATTCCATGTGACTAACACAAATTTTTCTAGAAGGAAATGAAGTTTCAACCGTTTTGAATGTTAAAGATTACTTTGTTACTTCTCAGTTAGTTTATGAATTAGGGTGCTATGTTACACTTTTAAAGTAATAGTCACTGCTTCGATTGAACTATAATGTAATAAATGTGAAGAGATGAGAAATGAACCGTACTTGAGCTCTAAGAAGCCACTCATCTCGATTGCCCCGCAGAAGGAGACCTCACCATCACCCTGAGAGAAGTGCATATCACCAGTGCTGAGGTTTGCTCCTTCCACAAAAACTGGGAGATATATCTTTGAACCCCTACTTAGATTTTTGATGTCGCAGTTTCCCCCATTTTCTCTTCCCGGAATTGTTCTTGCAGCTTCCTTCGCGATCCTTTCCCATTCAGGAGTGCCCCCTTGAATCTAAGGTTGATATCACGACTGATATTCAGTTTAAGCAGCAGGCAAATGACATTTTCGTGGATTAGATTACCCTATGCACGCTTTAATATGAATGGCTTTCTATTGCTTGCGTTGATTGCTACGAGCGAGTCAATTGCATTGTACCTTGCCGAGGACGCAGCCTTTGGTTGATGGTAAGTTTGCTAGTGGCCTTGAATGCAAAACCTCACATAGCTTGAGTGTCTGCAGTCCATTTTCTTCAACCTCTCTTTCCCTGTCGTTCCATATTTTTAGGAGCTCCTTAGATGGAGCAGTTCCAACTATTCCAGGGTGAGTCAAACCTGGGAACCTCACACCTAAGATTCATATAGGAAATTGTCATATCCCAGGCAAACTAATATGATATATTCAACATGCTACTATGCATTAGGCATTAGGTTTGAAAGAGATAAACCATGTAGAATTAGGATATATACCCGGTATTTGTGGTGAGTATGCGTAGATTCCTTCGAAATACCATATAGCTTTGGTTGCACATGGGAAATGATCTGTCAGAAACCCGCCTCCATTTTCTCTGTCAAATGTTGCTGTGAAACCCCATTCATCGCCCGGTAGAGGACCCAGGTTGCATATCTCGACGGCAAGAAGATCGCCCGGCTTCGCCGGAACTCCATCCGTATCCAGAACCCTGATCGGTCCACTCAGGTAATGAACCTGGATCAGAAGTAAACGACCAGAATCAACAACTCTTCTGCGGTGTTCACAAGACTTAAAAAGCTCCATTCAGAAAGTCTCTCGTATCACATAGTCTCGACTCCTCCTTAATTTTCAGCTGTCTTTTTATTGCTTCACCTGATTTGTAATCGAAGGGTTGGAAATTGTTCTTTAGCTTTCTCAGGAGCGGCTGGCACTTACTGTCGTGAGATCTACGGATTTTACATCGAGTGCGGAGTCATCATCTTTTATAGCCCCTCCAGTCCAGTCCACCATCTCTATCCTAAAGAGCTCGCTGCTCGTGACCACCGCGACCGCAGGTATTTCGGGGTGCCAACGGTTGTGGAGGGGCAGTTCTTGGTCCCATGGCTTCTTTGTCAAGTCTATTGGCACTACCAGTCTTGGTGTCCGAGGAGCCATTGATGGGGGTGTGGATGAAAAGTTGCAGAGAGTTTAGAATTTGAGAAGCGATGTTGGGGGACTTTGTGAACCAGACGAAGTTTGTGATTCATCGTGACAGAAGAGGTTTGACTTTTCTAGGATTGGTAGGAGATGACAAAATTGGAGCGACCCCATTTCAGATGGTCCCCCAAGGAAAAGTCACCATAGGGTGAAGGGGACCCACCTTCATTTCGTCATCATAGAAAAATATAATGCAAAGAATCTCAATTAGGTTAAAGTTAGTATATTCACGAACGGGTCCGACCGGTGGCAGTAATTTCCTCAATTCAATATTAATAACATAGTAACTTTGTGAGCAGATGCAGTAAACCACACAGGAGTTCGTACTGCAAGAATGGCCATGGTATTGGTCCTTTTTGAGAAATTAGTCTCGAGATAGGTAGTCAATAATGAGACTGGGAATGCTGGATTGATTTCTCTGATTTGTATTGGGTATTTGGAGCAGACAACAAAGAACGTCAATTCGTTAATAAAGTGTGTGAAATACTCACAGAGGAGGCATCGAAATGCTTGATGCCCTCGGCGGAGTATTCCTGCGTAATACTGCCGCCACAGGCGTCCACCATCTCGACCCTGAAGAACTCACCGGCCCGTGCTTCGGCGACCGGCGGGATCTCCGGGTGCCACCGGTTGTGCAAGGGAAGCGTCTGATCATGTGGCCCTCTCTTCAGGTCTATGGGGATGACCATCCTCGGACCATTTTGACCCATTTTTTTCTTGTGGGAAGAACAATTAAGCCCACTTGGGAAGCTACAAGCTTATGGAAGAATCTAATCATCAATTTATATTTGTAATTAGGGTAAAGAGCTTATGATGATTGCTGGTTAAACTGTAGCTTTCTGGGTGATTAAACAAGCTAATATTCCGAGTCGGCAGCTTAATTATATATACAGATTCCTAAGCTTTCATCTCGATGGAGCTTTTGGCCATCCGTCCGGCCGATAATTGCGAGGCGTTTTAGCCAAATATAACTGATATGGGAAGGCTAACTACGTCATCGCCTATTCACAACATGTTAAGAATGCACCTGGCCTTTTCTTAATTGAGTTTTCTCTATTGGCCATCCTTTCTTTTCTCTCAATGTTTGTCGTTGGTTCTGCTTATATTGAATACACATTCATTTGTGATCTTGACTTTTTTTTTTATCTCCTAGTGAGAATTGGATGGAGCATGTGGAGTTTCTTGTGCTAATTGTCACCCAATTAGCTAAGCCTTATTGCTTCAGTAATGTCAAGGAAATGTTCTTAGTACACTCAGTCGAGTCATTAACCTTTCATTTTGGTATCGGTTGAGTCTTCAATGTTTTTATTAAGATATAATCAAGTCCCAAATTTTATGTGAGTGGGTCCTGATGCCGAAAATCGTTCGTGAATGTCGCAGTGCATCTACATGGCAAGCAACCCAACTCCTAAGCTCTAAAAATGACATCATGTCCCGCTTATTCCCCAAAATCCCATAATTACTTCTCTAAAGCCCCAAATCATACTTAAAGGAAGCCCCATAAACCACAAGTCGCAATACATTCTCATATTGAATAAGAAGGGGATGGATGCTAAAGAAGAAATTTTTTTAGGAAGGAGAATCACAAGGCAATGGCAAAAAAATGATTTGCTCCGGCCTTTGTTTATTTCACGAAATAAAATGAATGATTTGAAAAATATTTTCCTAAAAAAGATCGTTTGTATTGCTTACAAAAATAAACAGACGAAAACTGTTTTCATCGTTTACGAAAGTATTTAAATATAAATTATTATCAATAATGATAACATATTCTATTGATTGATTATTTCAAGAGATACAAACAATTAATTTCTCGAAAATATTTTTCAAATAATTCATTTTTCTCGAAACTAATGGAGCTAATCTCATGCTGAATTCTCCATGAAATCATGCAGAAGGGCCTGATGTACATTCCTGTGTAAAAATGGAATTGCTTTTCCCCTTGATTTGGGGGTTTTTCGGCAGGTTAAAGAGGGGAACTGGGAAACAACTTCCTAGAGAAAACAGCCGTGCCATTTCCTATGTATACGCACGGTGGCAGTAATAAATGGCCAGTCATCATGGTCATATTAACACTTCTAGCGTCACAAACGCTTAGCGGTTTTTCAAATTCTTGATATGAAGTCAGTCGGGATGTATATTACGTGAATTTTATAATAGTTCATATCACGTCACGTTAATATAGCTATGTATTACGACCTCTTTAGCTCGGACGGTCTCCCCAAGGAAAAGTCACCACAGGACGAAAATGGACCTATCACCTTGTCGTTATCCAGCTGAACTAACATTCCAACCATCTCAATTGTGTCGAATTAGCATATTCACAAAGCACTCCAAGTTCTCTCCCTGAAAACCCCAACAGGAAGAAGAGTTTTCTGAACTTGGGATGCCTCTCCGAATGATCCTTCCGGAATCAGATTGAGAAAAGAAGAAGAAAGAGGTTCCTAATTCTCAATCCCCCCCTCCCCCGTTTTAATGATAGATTGAAAGTCATGAATTTGACTAGATAAAGAAAATAAGCGAGATGCGAAGGGAAAATTAGCAGCAAATTCTGAGAACTCACGATGGACATGTCGGCATGCTTGATGTCGTCGATGGTGTATTTGCGCGTGATCCCGCCGCCGCTGAAGTCCACCATCTCCACCCGGAAGAACTCGCCAGCCCGCACTTCCGCCACCGGCGGGATCTCCGGGTGCCACCGGTTGTGGAGGGGAAGCGCCTGCTCGCGAGGCTTCTTCTTCACGTCTATTGGGATGACCAGCCTCGGACCATGCTGTTGAGCCATTCCTGTCTTCTCCCTCCCAATTAAAGAAATGGTAAATCCACCTGGGGAGCCAAAACCTTATGGAAGTTGTGGGTGTATTTCTTGGTGCTCAGGAGATGACATAAGGACTCAAGAAGAGTTGGTTTAGATATGCAGAATTAGGTGGAAGATTTTGAGGGCCATCATTGACACCTCCAGTGCTTTGATTTGTTCTTTCTCAACCAGTGGATGGACCACTCTGTACCGATGGAGATTGGGATGGGAAAGCGATGTCGGGAGATCAATTATCGTCGAGCTCTGCATCGAGCGAACGTCCACGACCTACCTTGCTCTATCAAGACAGGACGTACGATCACGATGCGATTAGACAACGATGGCGTTAACAGCAACCACCATAACGATCAGCTAAGGCTTTCCATTTCTACCGCATTGGTATTTGGTGGCCCAGCACCATGGTGCTAGGAAGGATTGTGATGATGAATCGGTCTAGGTCCCTTGCCAATTGACGAAGAACGGAAGCGCGCGGTGAAGATAAGGTTTAGAGTCATGAAGAAAGGGAAGAACATTGGATAGCAAGAAAGGGGGAAAGAAAGTAGCCAAAGTTGGAGGAGAAACAGAGAAACGCCAGTTCAGGTGGGAAAGAAGAAAGCCCACATGCACAAAAATTATTAATCAAATCATCAAGCATAAGTTGTCTAAAAGTAAACCCTAATTAAACACTAGGAAAATAATTCTAAATAGGGAAATTTAGTAGAAATATATATCCTTAATCAAGGACAATGTCAATAAGTAAATCAAACGAATAAACAAATTGATAATGGCGCAAATGATATCCATTTTGTTCCAAAAATTAAATTCTAGCCAAGACTAGTTTCTCTGCAAAAATATGGAGAAAATTACCAAAACAGTATTAAATCTATTGTAATTTTTCTAACTCAGTCTTAAACCTTTTTTATTTACTAATTCAGTTCTAAATATTTTATAATCGTGTCAATTCAATCCATCTGGTTAAATTTGGCCAGCTAGCGTTGGCATGACATTTTTTAATAATACTTTCATATTTTTGGATTTTTTTATTAATTTTTTTCCCTTTCTTCTTCTTCGTCTTAGCACTAGTCGACGGTTGATAGCTGACGTCAACATCAACCTGGCTAAATTTGGCGGATGGATTAAATTGATACAATTAAAAAAATTTAGGATTAAAATTGTTTCAATAATTTTCCCCAAAAATATGCATTTGATAACCATACAAAATTTCTATTTCCAGGATTAAAAATTTATTTGATAACGATACAGAATTTCTCACTCTTAAGCGGCAGTGACAGACGATGACTATTGATTAACGGCGGTAGTAGGTGGGTGGCCGACTAGTGGTGAGGATGAGTGATAGGAAATTTTTTTATTTCATTTCTATTCCAAAAATAGAGAAGCTGGAAAAATTTTTACTTCTCATTTCTATTTTAAATTTATTTTTGGACTAAAAATTTATTCTAGAAATTAAAAAATGAAATTGCGTTACTAAACGAATTTCCGTACTGAACTTGTTCTCGGAAATAGAAAAATAGTTCTAATCAGAATTAAAATGATTGTCATGCGTACCTTAAATGGGCAATTGGAGAAACCCATCCTTGCGATACATCGCCTTAAACTTGAGTAGCATTAGATCGTCGTGCAAAACGTCAGGTTCTCAATTTGTCCGCAATATAGACCCAAAACATCATAAGCATTCATTCTTTTAGTATAGTTTGAACTCCAAACTCGTGGGCTTTTCCATTTCTGATTGAACAGACAAATTTAGGGTTTACAGACATACATCATCATCTTCGGAGAATCAAATGATCTTTTCAATGATACCTTTGGCATTGTGGGTGTGGCTGTGGATGATTCTCTCTCCAAAGAGAAGGACATCCAAAAAGCCAAGATGCTCGGGTGATACGTACCCGACAAGGACTTCGTCATCTCCCCGTCGTTGAAGTCGATTCACTCGGTTGTCTGAATTCGATTCAACATCGTACGCATATGCTAGATGCGAGCCCATCCTGATTAGTCGCAAGTTCATCTTTGAGATGCCGAGGAGCTTATGGTGCTTCTGAAAAAACTGAATGACAAGCCTTTTCCTTCGACCAATCCCGGATGGAACTCGGCAAGATCACATTCGTTCACCACCTTAGCCTTTTGTGACAGAAAGATGCTTCTGTCTGATCCTGATTTACTTCACACTAGCGGGCCCCGAAAATCGGAATCTTAGGACTATGCTGGCATTTGTGCCGACGTTTTTGAGGTCGTATCAGTTCCAGAGTTTTTGTTTGCGTAAAAATGATTCGAGTGTATCGATTTTGGATTTTTGATGATATAAGCCTTCGATTATATTGTCTTCGATTATATTGTATCATGTCGCTCCTTGTTGTACTTGCTTAGTGGAACTGTTTTTTGTCAGCAATTTGTTGCCGTGGTTGCATTTTACCTACCGACTTTAGTAATAATGGGAAATGATGTGTACTCCACCCTGTCTATGTAGTGATTGAATGATTCTAACTTTTTTCGGAGAAATTAAAAAACCATCTCAACTTTTATGTGCGGATCAAATACTCTCCACAGTTTTGAAAACCTGAAAAACCCATCCTCGCTTTTGCAATTTCATTTCTTGCATCCAACATCTGCTGTGATATTAATCTACTCTGTAAATTTGTCATATTTTATTCCAACTTTACCCCCTGCTTGCCATTCCGAAAACTATCTACCATGATAATCCACCTATTCAAATCCCCAGCCCAACCCAACGCATACAACTTAGCCCCTCTCCTCCCTGCGCTGCCCATGACTGTCGCGTCGCCGAGCCACTGCCCCACCGCCTCATCCATCTCCCTCTCTCCCGCCTGTCCACTGCCGCTCAAATTGCATTGTCCAGAAGTAGCATATTATCTGTTATCACAGGTCTACTTATACTTCATAAACGTGGAATAGGAAGAGGTGCAAGCACATATGTATTCCCTAACTATAGTGATCTTGGCCACCTGAGCGAGGACTACATAGTGGCACTAAGGTTCTTGGTTATAGGCTGATTCCCATCATAAGTGCACTTCAGGACATCTGGCTTCCTGACTAGCCGTGGCCCGACTGGAATCTTGTTCTTGGGACGAATATCCTGCAATAAATAGACTTTCTTAGATGGTATGCTATCTGGAATCTTTCTGAAAGTGATCTGGATATGCTTCCGGTTTGACAGGCAAGAAAAAACTCGTGGAAGATTAGACTTTATGCAATGTTTGGCGGTATTAGTTATGGTGGACTAAAGCAAAAGAGGAACAAGGAGATCTAATGTACATTGATGGATGAAAAGGTGGTGGAAGATGGAAAAGAATATACATCCAGCCATCAAAATTATATGGTAGTTTAACGATCTAATAGTACCAGTGGAGTAGCATGTTTCATCTAGTTTCTGTTTGTTCCATCATTCACCACTTTATGAGTGACCTATGCGTAGATTCTAGTTGAATGCGGTCTTTTATCAGAATGCGTTGAGTTCGTCATTAAAAATGAGGAGGAGCTTAGTTTGTGACAGAAGTACCTGATCAAAGATGGCAATGGGGATGGCGAGTGTTACACAAGCATTAGGGGAATCCACAATTCCAGATATCCTTCCTTCACATGGGCAGCAGGATAGTAGAAGATACATCTGTCAGGACATGTGATTTTGTTAGTCACCCTAGAGAGACTATATAAGATTACTTACATTATAGGAATGGGTTTCAGTTGGTAGTCCTTTTTTTTCTTATGTTCTGCATTGATCCGATTCACCATGGATCACATTATCACAGCCATTGAATGATGTGGAACCCAAGTAGGAACCGCCGCAAGATTTAACCGGTCCCTGATCTGACCCAGGCAGCAATTTTCTGTATCTGTGCTGAGTAGCAATTTAGGTTTCTATAAGAGATGTGCAAACCTGCTCCTTGGAGTAGCCGAATTTGGAGAGGTAGTCGATGGCGTTTAGTACTGCCCGTTTGTATGCGACAGTGGCATCAAGGTAATGCTGCCTCCCGCTCTCATCAACGCTGATACCCTCAAACACCAGCCATTCTGAAAATCTCGGCTCCACCGGGCCTATCTCGAAGATTGGGCTCACATGAAGAGGAGTTGGTCCCATCGGTGTCAGGTACTCTTTCATCCCTCCCCTGATGATCTCGCATCTAATTGATGACAAAGTAAGGAAGGAAGACTTAACATTGCTGTGTTGCATGATGAATGATAGTAAATTTGGAAAGAAAAAGGATATCCGAATTCGGGGAAAAGAAAGTCGAAGCTTATAGATGCTCTGTAACTCATGAGCCTGCAGACATCAGTCCTTGCCATGAGCATTTCATTGGATCTTGAGCAATTACTGCCGAAGCTATACAAGTTTCTGCTTGCCATTGTGTCAAATTCCATGTGACTAACACAAATTTCTTTAGAAGTAAATGAAGTTTCAACTGTTCTAATTGTTACAGAGTATTTTGTTACCTCAATTAGTTTATGAATTTTGCTTCTTGACCATTGCCAGGGGTGCTGTTTTAAGCTTTTAAATCAATAGTCACTGCTTCTATTGAATTATAATGTTGTGTAATGCAAAGAGATGAGAAATGGACCGTACTTGAGCTCTAAAAAGCCACTCATCTCGATTGCCCCGCAGAAGGAGATTTCACCATCACCCTGAGAGAAGTGCATATCGCCAGTGCTGAGGTTTGCTCCTTCCACAAAAACTGGGAGATATATCTTTGAACCCCTTCCTAGATTTTTGATGTCGCAGTTTCCCCCGTTTTCTCTTCCTGGAGTTGTTCTTGCAGCTTCCCTCGCGATCCTTTCCCATTCAGGAGTGCCTTCTTGAATCTGAAGGATGGTCGATGTCAGGACTGGTATTCAGTTTAAGCAGTTGGTAAATGACCATTTTGCAGATTAGATTACCCTACGCATGCTTTGATATGAACGGCTTTCTATTGCTTGCTTCAATTGTTACGAGTGAGTTGATTGTATTGTACCTTGCCGAGGAGGCAGCCTTTGGTTGATGGTAAGAATGCTAGTGGCCTCGAATGCACAACCTCACATAGCTTGAATGTCTGCCGTCCATTTTCTTCAACCTCTCTTTCCCTGTCGTTCCATATCTTCAGGAGTTCCTTAGATGGTGCAGTTCCAATTAATCCAGGGTGCGTCAAGCCTGGAAACCTCACACCTAAGATTCATGTAGAAAATTGTCATTCCCCAGGCAAACCAATACAGTAATTTCAACATAGTACTACACTATGCATCAGTCATTAGGTTTGAAAGAGATAAGCATGTAGAATTAGGATATGTACCTGGTATCTGCGGTGAGTACGCATAGATTCCCTCGAAATACCATATAGCTTTGGTCGCACATGGGAAATGATCTGTGAGAAACCCGCCTCCTCGATCTCTGTCGAATGTTGCTGTGAAACCCCATTCATCGCCTGGCAGAGGACCCAGGTTGCATATCTCGACAGCGAGAAGATCGCCTGGCTTCGCCGGAACTCCATCTGTATCCAGAACTCTGATCGGTCCACTCAGGTGATGACCCTGGATCAGAAGTCAAACAAACCACAATCAACAACTCTAATGAGGTATTCACTCACAACAGGCTTCAAAGCTCCCTATAGAGAGTTCCTCTCATAGCACATAGTCTTTAGTCTTGCTTGATCTTGAGATGTCTTTTTATTGCTTCACCTGATGTCTAACATCATCTTTTGTGACCCCTCCAGTCCTCTCTACCATCTCTATCCTACAGAACTTGCCGCCCATAACCACCGCAGCCGCGGGAATTTCAGGGTGCCAGCGGTTGTCACTACTAATTTTGGTGTTGGAGGAGCCATTCATGGCTGTGGATGAAAAATTGCAGAGGGCTTACAGTTTGAGAAGAGATGATTGGGAGTTCATGAAACCAAATGAAAATTTGTGATTCATCGGGACAGAGGAGTTTGACTTCACTACGATCGGTGGAAATCGTACAATTCAACTACCTCAGAAAATAAGGGAGAGAGCAAACTGGAGAACTCACGGTGGACAGGTCGGCATACTTGATGTCCTCGGCGGAGTAGTCTTGCGTGATCACGCCCCCGCTCCAGTCCATCATCTCCACCCGGAAGAACTCGCCGGTCCGTACCTCCACGACCGGCGGGATCTCCGGGTGCCACCGGCTGTGAAGGGGAAGCGCCTGCTCGGATGGCTTCTTCTTCACATCTATTGGGATGACCAGCCTCGGACCAGGTTGAGCCATTTCCAGTTTTTCTCTTACAACCTACGAATCGAAGAGTCCACTTGAGAAGCCAAGATATATGGAAGCGTCTTAGTAACCTTAAAGATGGCACAAGGACTCAAAAAGATATTTTCCGCCGAATTCGACTTCACGACAAATTGTTTCTTTCACTGAAAAGGTTTTTCCATTTTTTATTATTAAAGGAGATAAGTTCTGTGAGGATTTCGAATAGGAAATATCATAAATAAATAAGAAAATCAATAACTTTACTTCAGACAGAAACAAATATACATAATCTGTGCTAAAATTTAATCAATGACGAACCACTATAGATAGAAACATGTTGGAATTTAATTGACGTGAATTAGAAACTATAACTATAGCGCAAAAATTGAAAGATAATTAAAATATAACATGTTTTCCATAGCGAACGAACACTAGTATTCATAGAATTTAACAGCCTATAAGCAGTTCTTCAGCAGTTTTAGCCATGCCTTCACATCTTCGGAGCTTTTGGTACCGTATCTTCACTTCGCGACGACTTCTCATCTTAAGATGAATAATTTCCTCATCGTATTTGCATTTGCACGACATTCAAGTAAAATGTATCCATAAGAATCTTAAATATTCTAAAACATCACTATTACATGTCCATGTCAACAAAGATGACTTTACTCAAATAATTGTTGTTCGCTGTCGATAATTTCCTTGATTGTCGATACTCTTCGAGGAGTCAACATTAATCTATAAGAGCCTAAATATCTGAAGATATTGGTACTCATCAAATTGTTGACCGTTAGGAATGATAATCCTTAATGGTAAGTTAAATAATAATCCCTAAAAGAGCTAAGTTTATGCAATTATTCCTGAATGGTGAGTTAAATATTAATCCCTAATATTTAGGCTTAGACAGCTAAATATTACTCCTGCTTTTTACCAAACTTTGTCCTCATTGACTAAGTCTATAACTTGTCCATAATAATCAAAATTAGTGATTTTTGTGTGCAAGAGAAGCATCTGATCATGTGGCTTCTTCTTCAGGTCAATTGGGATAACCAGCCTTGGACCATGTCGACCCATTTTTTCTTGTGAAATAAGTTACACTAGGGAAGCTATCCGACCATCAATTATATACATGAAGTAGGGTAATGAACTAATAATGATTGCTGGGTAAATTGTAGCCATCTGGATGATTAAACAAGCCTATATTCGTTTGCAGATTCTCAAGCTGTCGTCTCAATGGAGCTCGACCTTTTCTCAATTGAGGTTTCAATTGGCTATCCTTCTTTTTCAGTGTTGTTCGTCAGTTTTCTGTACACTAGTGCATCGGATGGTTACATGTGACCGTGATATGCGAACAAAAAAATCAGCATTTATCAGTAGGAGTTCTCCAAATCTTGATATGAAATTAATCGAGATGCATATCACGCGTATTATATGATGGATCAATTACGTGATGTCGATGTAGCTAATGTGTGACACCTTCTTCAACCCATATGGTCCCCAATGAAAAGTTGCCTCGGGACTGAAAATGGATCCTTTCTTTGTCATTATCCAAAATAATTGACATTCGAAGCATTTCGATTGTGTCGTATTAGTAGATTTACAAATCACTCCAAGCATCCCAACAAGAAGGAAGAGCTTTTTGACCTAGGGATGCCTCTCGGAATGATCCGCTC
The DNA here is from genome assembly GCA_014182845.1 of Corymbia calophylla. Classification (NCBI taxonomy): domain Eukaryota; kingdom Viridiplantae; phylum Streptophyta; class Magnoliopsida; order Myrtales; family Myrtaceae; genus Corymbia; species Corymbia calophylla. Next base: position 19,334,855 of record CM024700.1, on the reverse strand, counting down.
GGAATCAGATTGAGAAAAGAAGGAAGAGGTTCCTAACTCCAGAATGACTTACTATTGATCTTAACTCTCCCTCTCTCCCATCATATGTGAGTCTCATTCTAATGAAAGGAGCTATAAACCCTGGAAATCATAGATTCAATTAGATAAGAAATAAGCGAGAGGCAGGAAAAATTAATAGCGAATTGAGTAACTCACGATTGACAGGTTGGCATGCTTGATGTCCACGACGGAGTGGTCTTGCGTCATCCCACTGCTGCTGCAGTCTACCATCTCCGCTTGGACGGAAAATTATCAAAAAATCCTAAGCCTATATAATATACCAATTCAGTTTCAACTTTTTTTTTTGTCAATTGAATCCTAAACTTTTTGCATGTGCTAATTCAGTCCATTCGGCCAAGACTGAATTGACACAATTATAATAGGTTTGGGACTCTTTTAATAATTCTCCCCCTGCCCAGAAGATCTCACCAGTATCTATCTCTACAAGTGGGGGATCTATGGGGCCACGGTTGTGAAGGGGAAGCGCCTGCTCGTAGGGCTTCTTCTTCACATCTATTGAAATGACCAGCCCTGGACCATGTTGAGCCATTTCAAGTTTTCTTACAACCTACAAATCGATGAGTCCACTTAGGAAGCCAAGATATATGGAAGGGTAGGTGTATCTTAGTAACCTAGGAGATGGCACAAAGACTCAAAACAACCAAGAGCTTTAGTTAATTGACTAATAGACAACAAGTTCAAAGTCAGGGAACATGTAAGACAGAGAACAAAGATAAGGAAGGCATTAGTGAAATAGCTCTTGATCCACCCACATGAGTGGAGGAATCATTAGGTAAAGCAACTTGAGATGAAGGGCTAGAGTTATGATGGGAAGAGAATAATTCTTGCTTGTCCATCATATGACTAGAAGCTCCTAAGTCAATGACCCAAGAGGTGCTAGGGGACAAAGTAGAGAAAAATGCCATGTTAGCTATACGTGCAAGAGTGGTAGTGGATGAGAAACTGGATGCCTCTAGCTGTTGGACACGTTTGATAAGTTGTGTAACTAGATCTCCCGTGCCATGGACTCAAAAGAACTACCCCTGGCCGGGATTGATAGATTCGTGTTGCCATTAGACACATTTCCAGCATTCCCTTTAGACATAAACAACATTTGCGATAACTAATTGCTGAAAAATACCTTTTACCGAAACTTTTTATTAGGAAAGATAGGTTTTGTGGCAATTCTAGATAGGAAATATCGCATGTGCATAAGGGAATTAATAACTTCACTTCAAGTGGAACTGGACATATACAAATTGTGTTGGAATTTAATTAACGACAAACCTAAGAATGTAAAGATGCAATGTCGGAATTTAATTGATAACAATGCACTATAGCTAAGAAACATGCCATAATTGAATCGACAATGTGAATCTGTAAAACATAACTTCAACGCATAAATTGAAAGACAATAAAATATAATGTTTTCTATGGTACATGAACACTAGTATTTATAGTGTTTACATCATAATTGCCTATAAGTAGTTCTTCAACAATTGCCAAGCCTTCACTTTTCCGGAGCATTTGGTTCCAATCTTCACTTTGCCACAACTTCTCATATTAAGATGAATAATTTCCTCATTGTATCTGTGTCGATGTCAATGACTTCATCCTAAAAGATAAATGTCGTTTGCCGTTGAAAACTTCCTTGGCTGTCGATACTCTTCAAGTTGTCGACATTTATCTAAAAATGTTTAAATATCTAAAAATATTGTTATTCATCAATTTGTCGATTGTCTTTTTTATTGATGACTTCTGCTTTTCACTGAACTCTGCTTTCATATATTAATTGTCCATAATAACCAAAATTGGTCATTTTTTGTGCAAGGGAAGCATCTGATTATGTGGCTTCTTCTTTAGGTCAATTGGTACAACCACCCTCGGACCATGTTGACCCATTTTTTCCTGGGAAATAAATCCACTTGGGAAGCTATAAGCTTATGGAAGTATCCAACCACCAATTACATACGTGAAGTGGGGTAACGAGCTAATGATGATTGCTGGGTAAATTGTGGCCATCCGCATGATTAAACAAGTTAATACTCGGAGCCGGCAGCTTAATTATATTTGCAGATTCTTAAGATGTCATCTCAATGGAGCTCGACCATTTCTCCATTAAAGTTTCTATTGCTTATCCTTCTTTTTCAATGTTCGTCGTTGGTTCTCTGTACTCTTCTGCATCCCATGCTTACATGTGACCGCGATATGCAAAAAAAATAAAATAAAAGAATCAGCATTTATAGGTAGGAGTTCTGAAGTTATTGATATGAAATCAATCGGGAAGGATATCACGCAAATTATATGATGGATTGATTATGTCACATCGATGTAGCTCATGCGTAATCCCTTTTTCAATCCATATGGTCCCAAGGAAAAGTTGCCATGGGACTAAAATGGACCCTCACTTCATTATTATCCAAAATAATTGACATTTGAAAAGTATCTCGATTGTATTGTTTTAGTAAGTTTACAAAGCACTCCAAGCATCCCAACAAGAAGAAGAGCTCTCTGAACTTGGGATGCCTCTCGGAATGAATCCACCGGGAATCGGATTGAGAAAAGAAGGAAGAGGTTCTTAACTCCAGAATGACTTACCATTGATCTCAACTCTCCCTCTCTCCCATTATATGTAGGTCTCATATTAATGATAGGAGCTAAAAACCCTGGAAATCATAGATTCAATTAGACGAGAAATAACCGAGAGGCGTGGCGGGGAAAAAATTAACAGCAAATTGAGGAACTCATGATGGATAGATCAGCATGTTTGATGTCCTCGGTGGAATAGTCCTGCTGCATGATTCCATCGCCGCCGCAGTCCACCGTCTCTACCTGGCAGACCTCACTGGTCCGTATCTCCACAACCGGCCGGATCTATGGGTGCCACCGGTTGTGAAGGGGAAGCGCCTGATCGCGGGGCTTATTATTCACATCTATTGCGATGACCAGCCTCAGGGACCAAGTCGAGCCATTTCCAGTTTTCTTACGAACTCCCAATTGATAAGTCCACTTGGGAAGGCAAGAAATATGGAAGTGTAGGTTGCATCTTTGTAACCTAGGAGGTGCCGCAAAGACCCAAAAGGAGAGCTTTAGATATGCACTCTCCGGTGAAGGATTTGGAGGGCCATTATCGACACCTCCGATGGTTTGATTTTTCTTTCCCTACCACCGGTGGATGGACCGCTCTATACTGATGGAGCTCTTTCCACCATGCTTTACAGATTGTCATGGGAAGATGATGTTGAGAGATCATCTGTGGTCGCTCTACTTCGAATGAACATCCGCGATCTTCCCTTCGAATAATTACCCTATTCTGATTAGACAAGACCTACCATGGCTTCATGAGATCAAAGATATGGCAAGGTGGCTCTAATATCTGGAAGACAGCGGCGATGACAAGGAGATGGCGACGACAGCAATAGCTACAACGACGAGGTAACCCTCTTTTTTTTTTTTTCAATCTCTGCTTCACGTGCATATATTGGTACTTGATCCCCATGTGCTAACAGAGGATCATGACGAACAATGGGCCTTATCTCTAACACCCATTGATGCAAAACGAAAGCGCATGGCAAAGATAGGCTTAGAATCATGGAAAGGAGAGAAAAGTCAGATAGAGAGAAAGGGGGAAAGAACTTAGTGATATCAGCTTGATCTAGGCTGGCGAGGGCTGCCCTCACCCCACTAAATCAAGTGAGGATTGCCCTCACCCACTCAAGCGAGGGTGACTCTCGCCCAAGGCCGGCAAGTGCAGCCCTTGGCCTTGCCAGCCTAGGCTTGTGTGTCCCTCACTTGAGACTGGTGACTTCCACTAGCCATCGACGAGGGTAAAAGGAAAAAAGATAAAAAGAAAAAGGAAAAGGAAAGGAAAAAAAAAAAGAAGGAAAAGAGGAAAAAAAGAAAAAAAAGCGAAAATACATAAATAGATACAAATTCAAAAAATATTAAAATTATAATTAAAAATTATCTACATTAGTCTTCTTTTTACTTTGGTATTCCGATTAAAATTGATCAGATGAATTCAACTAATTAAAAATAAAAAAATTTATAATTCAATTGATAAAGTTGATATATTTGGAATTGAATTAATAAACATATAATAAATTTAAGATTTTTTTTGGACAATTTTCTTGGTTAAAGACATCATCGTCTTTAGCGAATCAACATCTTTTGAGCTGTGCTTTCTGCGTCGTGGCTCCTCAATGATTCTCTCTGAGAAAAGGATAGCCAAAAGCCAGGATGCTCGGCCGTCCGTACCTGACTAGACTTTCATCATCTCTCCGTCGCTATAGTTGGATTCGCTCGGTTGTCAATATTTCAAATTTCATTCGATCGTACACACCGGCTGATGCAGCACCCCCATCCTCAATAATTGCAAAGGTTATGCCGAGATGCCAAAAGCTTTAGTGCTTTCAGAAAAAAACTAAGTGACCCCCCTTTTGCTTGACCTATTGGATGAAGCTGGTCGCGATCGACATCGATCGCAAACCTTAGCCTTTTGAGACATAAAAAGAAGCTTCTGTCTAATCCCTGATTTGCTCCCACTAGATGGCCCCGCAGATCGGAATCTTAGGATCATGCTGGCCATTGTGCTGACGTTTATTGAGGCTGTACTTGTTTTGAGAATTCGGTCCTGGTGAGTTTTCAGGCAATTTGCTGTAATTGGAACTTGAAGCGATCGTGCGCCGTTGTCTTGTCAGGGCCATCGACGTAGTGTACCTGTGACGCTTCTAGGCCCAGCTGGTTGGGCCGGTTTGGGTCCTGAGGAGGTCCTAGAGATCATGCTCTACAGCATAGAAAGCATCAACTACCCCTTGACCTTATCTTATTCGACAAAAAAAGTGCACATGCTTATCATTTATTGCACCCGGATCCACATTTAACAACATCTCTTTATCATGGTATGCCTGATCATGGGTTTGACTGCCCATTGGATCACTTGCGCATGCCCATTAGACACGAAGAACGAGATGGATGGATCTGGCAATGATTTTTTACTTAAGACTTGGACCATCCACTAAATTCTGTATAAATTAAGTTATTTTGGGCAAACGGTTAAATATTTATTTGAAATGACGGGTGACCTAGAGAATGACTTTAAGCCCAGTCCCTATCTTGGCCACATAACTCGAAAGCATTGTTTTTTTTAAAGATTTAGATTGAAAATACGATTTAGGAGATCCAATTCAAAGAAGGAGTTCATCACGCCAGCTCTAATAAACTATTTTACTTTCAAATTGAGTAACTGGAGTTGAACATTCATATCCCTCATCCACTCCAATGTTATTCAAGAGGATAAAACTAGGATTGCATGAGAATCATTTGTCTTCACTTCACTCTTGTTTTAAGGTTTGATGACCTTAGCTTTCATCTCTCAAAAGAAATCTTATTATTCAGATTCTATTGTGTAATCCTTGCCTATTTTAGCCCACTCTACACGAACTGTTAGCCCATTTTCACTCTGGAATCTTACCCTGATGTAGACCAAGTCTTTGCATCCCTATTGTTGTAATCTATTCGCGTCACTTCGAGACTTGATATTCGGATCCCTAACCATTACTTACTTCTAAAGAAAGACTAAGGTAACATTCTACTCAACATCGATTCCATGTTCAATCCAATGCTCTGAAAGAAACTTTGCTTTCTAGTACAGTCACGTTTAGCCATAGCTTGGAGATAATGTTGAAGGTATTAAAAAAAAACTTAAGCTTCCGTATGATAAGCTCCCAGCCGAAAGAAGCCATCCTTCCTTTCCTTATCCACGGAGAGGGCGACTCCCAACAGTCGCGGAAGAAGTCAATTCAGATGGGGTCATCTTTCGATTCCAACCCGTGATGCAGCCTCTGAAGACGACAACTTTCGATATTTCCTTCCTTTTTTATTTTCTTTTGCGGTATCTACTACTCTCGTGTGTCAAGTTTTGATGTATATCGTCGGTCATGAGATAGACACATCCGTAATTTATGACACACTCCACTTCCCAAGCTCTCTCGTAGCCTATCCAAATGCGGTTTAAGAAATTGTTTTTCTTTAAGAATCAGTGTGTGATGAGCTGAAGCTCAAGATGACTGGATTCTTTATACATATACATATTGGATTCATAAAAAAGCAAATTTTTGGAGGGTGAGGTTTCGATGTCGTTATAGAGTAAGAAGATATCTTCTTGTATGATAATCATGACTAACAGCGAAAGACATGCGGTAGCGTAATTAATCCGTTATTTTCCGTCAATTCTGCAGCTGGCGCATAAAATATATGAGTATGTATGTTGCAGGAAAATTGTCTAAAAAGTCCTAAACTTATCATACGATGGCCAATTCTGTCCTAAAATTTTCAATTGTGTCAATTTTGTACTAGAATTTTCAATTGTAACAATTTATTTATAGTCATTTGATCATTCGCCAAGGACTTTTGGACAATTTACCAATTTACTCATTTTACCCAATTTTGGTTGGAAATTATTGACGTAATAGTCTAGTTAGTGCTAATTGTCCTACATGATGCTGTCAACACTGAAGTGGACAATATCTGTAATTTTTGTAAAAATTTTCTCAATTTTTTCTTTCCTTTTTTTATTTTATTAATCAGTTATTTTTGTCAATTAAAATATATGAGTATGCATGTTGTGGGAAAATTTTCTAAAGAGTCCTAAATCTATTATACGGCAGTCAATTTTATCCTAAGTCGTTCAAATTGAGTTTAAGATTTATCAATTTAGTACTAAACCTTTCAATTGTAACAATTTAGTCATAGTCATTTTGATCTTTCACCAACTTATTCATAAACTTTTTAACGATTTACCAATTTAATCATTTTGGCTGAAAATCGCCAACTTAGAGATTTAGTCAGTGCCAACTGTCTTACATGGTGCTGTTAGCACTAACATAGACAATAGTTGTAATTTTTTAAAGAAAATTTTCTGATTTTTTTTCGTTTATCCTTTTTCCCTTCGTCAAGTGTTGTCAGGCCTCATCGATGGTCGGCAACCCTCACTGACCTCAAGCATGGCTACCTTCCCATGCCTTAGGCGAGGGTGGGCCGCCCCTGAGTCGGCAAGGGGTAATGAAGATCATGACCATTCCTAAATGAAAATTGAAGGACATGTGGGGGTAGTGAGATCTGACGAGACTGATGAATCTTTCTTTCCTATTGTTTTTCTCCTTGAAGCTTGTTGAGAAACTGCAAGAGCCGGTGTTGCGAGGGGAAGATAAGGACGCCACGCCCGCCGTGACTTTGACGTCTCGCTTCGTCTGCTTCCTCTCGTCACGCGCCGCTCCGTTTCATCCCACCATGATGATGAGTCACTCAGACACAGGGATCAATCGAATTTCAACATCCCAAATCATGAGCCACTCTCGACTGTTTGCTGCGACATCTCAATCGGGAGTTCAAGATACCGCAAGATGAAGATGTATCCAGGGGGTGTGTCGGCAATTCGCGTCGAAACATGTCATGTAAAATTCGGATCTCTAATTCAAACACGACGTGCCTATTAATCATGTCGAAATGAATGAACTACAATACGATGTATTAATCAAATGGATTACACGCCTCGCCGTGCTTAATACATTCTAAATATGAACTTTTATTTGTAAATTTGTAAACAATGTGCTTACACGTGAAAAATGTATTATGTCAAAAAGGATGACACATAAATCTATATAATTTATGGTTAATACAATGAAAAATCCTAAACTTATTTTTATGATAAATTTACCCTCTATTAGTTTCTATTAAATTTTACTGTCAAATTACTGAATTTAATGACACGCGACAGTTGACGGATGTACCCATTTGGGATTATACTCTCTATTTGTTACAAGTGTATCAATATGTAGTTTTTCATGATATTAATCTAATTTAACAGAAATTAACTGATGATATATTTATCACAAATGTATTAATTTGGAGAGTTTTATAATTAAAAAATTAATCTAAATATATTATGGGTGTATTAGTTTGTGGTAAGTTCATTACAGATTTATCGGTTTGTGATCTTTTATAATATTAACCCTATAATTTAACTTATCTATATGTGTTATAAACAGTATAAAAAGAGTCGATCCCAACATAATACTTTTATTATATATGTATAACCGGGCTGACTCCCTTCTTGTTCGTGTATATGAAAGGGGTTAGCCCATCTGTTCTTGACACGAAAACGCTTAGTTATGTCTCACTGTGTGTCATATAAACGGCCGTGTTCTGTCGTTAACATGGACTTTTCGGGACGCATCAACGAATTCATGTCTGAGTAGGTTTTATAGGACGCTCAGACATTTATTCAGCATCCATATAGCCAGGTACAAAGCCAAATTTTCACCGGTGTTTCACGTGATATAAAGTTTCCAACATGTCATTAATTGAGCCACCTCTAGATCCGTGCCCGCATGGATCCCAAGAATGAAAATCGACCCTCGTGTTAAATGTGCATGCCGGTAAAGCTTTGCTTTTACTGCGCGGTCCTTCGTCTGCCAGAGCAGTCTATGAGAGATTGCGTTGCCAGTGTACGTAGATTGGGGTTTCTCCTTTTATGTTTAAATGCATGCATGCATGCATGCGTTCGTATGGACATGGGTTAGAAAGCCTGGGTGGCCATTCTGGGAGGCTCTATGTCGGTGATTCTAGCTTGCAACCCGAAGCAAATAAAAAGGAAAAATGACATAAGTGATCACTAAATTTTGGTCAAATATGTAATATGATTTATGAACTTTTAATTTATTTAATATGATCTACGAACTGTAGCACAATATGCAATTAGTCCATAAACTTTTAATTTGTTCAATGTGATTCATGGATTTTTGGTATATATTTAATTTAGTCTTTGAATTAGAGAAAATGTTCAGTGATGTCCTTCCATTAATTCAAGGACAATATCAAACATTTTCATTAATTCAGGGATTAAGTTGGATATGTATTAAATGTCTAAGGATCACATTGAACAAATTAAAAGTTTAAGAATTACATTATACATTAGTTTAAAGTTTATGGATCACATTAAACAAACTAAAAATTCATGGACCGCATTACAAATTGGGTTAAAATTCAAAGACCATTTGTATCATTATTCTAACAAAAAATAAATCGGGAAGGTTTATTTCTCAATTGCTTTGAGGTGGTGAACAAAGAGGAACGAATTGCATTGCTATAAATCTTAGCAATGGAAATGTTGGGAAAAAAGAGAGAGGAAGTTGTCGGGAATGTATATAAAGTGCAAATAATGATTCCAACGTTTTGCATATTTTTTTTGGTAAATGTCTCTACGTTTGATATGTTCTAGTAAAATTGTTTCTCTATGTCTTAACGACCGCCATGATTACTTGTTGGAATTGTACAGTAAAGATCTTTACCTAGGGAGATCATTAAGGGGAGCCTAACTTTGAGCCCGACCCACCTTCAACAAAAAAAAATAAAAATGTCAATGAGTTACATATTGAGATACATGTGTGAGTTGTAATAGAAAAGTTCCATATTGAAAAATTAGTGCGGTGTGAAGATAGGTCCAACTAAATATGTAGATAGGGTTAGACTTGAGCTCTTCCTTGGTGAATTACCCAGATGAAAGTATTAGCTTCTACTCCACGCCTTTAACAAATGTTATCAGAGTCGATGGTTGATTGGTACTCTATCCCCAATTTGTACTTGTGTTTGGTGAATGTCTCGAGAAAGAATTCTCATAGTTGATGCTTGTTTTAGGTGGAAATTGCCATCATAGTTGGTTCGGTGAGAAGATGTGAAGTCTTGAAATTCAAGCCATTTGAGGAAAGAATGAACGTGAATTTCGTTAATGCATTGTTGGTCGATCTCACTCGGAATTAATCACTCCCGAAATACTAACCTTGAAGGGAAAGGCTAATGATGACAGAACTTGTGCGACTAAAGAACTTGATTTGAGAAAACGACTTAACCGTAAGACTTGCGTGAGGAATATCCTATAGATATGCAAGCCAATTTCAGGGATGACTAGAAGTTGATTCGCGGACAGAACATAATGGGATGATGGGTGATTCCGTTTACTAATATCGAGCAGGCGAACAACCCTATGTCGATTCTCGGTAATCGTGTATTTTGAAATAATAATCTATCATCTGCAATTTCATGTAGTCAAGGACATCCATGTGTTGAGATGTCTTGTTTTTTGGGTCTTCGTTACTCATGACCACCATTGACCTTCGCTTGCCAACTGCCACTGCCGCTGGTCGCTGCCCAGCGATCATTGACAGCTGGTCGCCACCGCCCTTCGCTGGTGATCGACGGCCAGCGAACTAGTGAGCAACGGCCGGCTACCCGGCATTTGGTGATCGGCGAATCGACTGCATGTAGCTGTCACCATTGAAAAAAAAGGAATAAATTTTTTTGTTGGTACCAAATGCATTCATATTCTTTTTCTATTCCGAAAATTAGAAATTTTTGTAGTTATTAAACGCTTTATTTTACTTATAAATTGTTCTAAAGAGTAGAAATAGAAAAGAACTATTTCTCAAAAGAAATTGTTTCCAATAGTAGAAATGTTATCAAACGTACCCTTAGGTACCATTTAAGAAAAAAAGATCACTTAAGTGCTAACTTCGATCTGAATCACTGGAAATCTAATGTGGCCATATTTTATTAATTTCTCAATTTTACATGGCTCGTCAACTTGCCTAGTTAGCATATTTCCTAAATGACGTTGTGTGATAGGTTAAAAAATGATTATTTCAGTGTTGGTTGTTGTAAAAAAAATGATCATTTTAGTGTTAATCGTTTTTAAAAGTGATCACTTTAGTGTCAATGTTAATGAAAAAGTGAACACTTCAGTGCAAAAAAAATAAAAAATACCACCTTAAATAAAAATTTTAATTTTAAAAGTTACGTAATTTCTTTAGTTGGAATTTCTCGTCAAAGATACTTAAGTAATTGTTTTTCTCCAATTTTAACATTTAAGTGAGTCTACGAAAACTTTTGACATCAAAATGAGCGCCGTACACAACTTATGATAATTCTAGTGTCATTCTCCTAATTAAGGAGAGTATATCTAATACTAAGCTCACACATAAGGGAGAGATGGTTGAGATAAATATGTTAATTGTGTTAGAAAAGTCTCGCATTAGAGAATTAATATGGTGTGGAGTAATTAACATATCTTAATTGGCCCATAACTCATTGATTTAAACTTTTGAGTAAAGATAGGTTTAACCGGATATATTAATGAGCTTAGATTTGGGCTTCCTCTTGTCATCTCTCAAGCAAAAGTGTTAAGACTTCTACTGCACGCTCCTAATATTATGTGTTAATTATAATATAATAATTACTTTACACCACACAAATTCTATGATGTGAGACTTTGTTAACACAATTCACACATTTATCTCAACAATCTCATATTCACTGATACTATTTATTAGGAATGCGTAGCAGAAATTTGATACTCTCCATCAAGGAGATTGTTAAGGAGGAGCCCAAATCCATGCCCGTCAACATATCTTATTGAATCCACTGTCATTTTATAATTTAAGCTAACGACTAATGAGATATGAGCCAATAAGGGTATATTAACTACTTCACACCACACCAATTATTCTATGTGAACTTTTTCACACACAATGAACTCATGCATCTCACCACTTTCGACAACTTTTTCGTGTTTGCCATCTGCCTTTCCCGTTTACCAACCAGCTTTCCTGCATATCTGGCCATGATCCCACCATCTTGAGATCCTAGGGCTATGGCTAAACTTCTTATCCTTTCTCTTTCTTGTTGCCACCACCGAAATTGACATTGGTCAAACTTGTATATGCAAAATCTCTTGCTGGCCAAGCTCGTGCCTGTCACAACCTGATCTCTATGTAAGGAGTGGTAATTGTGAAGCCGATATTCCTTTTACAGCCGACGCCTCACAAAGCCAATGTCGGTCATGACAACGATTTTGTCCCCGCACGATAAGAGCATCCATGGGAGACTCCAACAAAAAAAGAGAGCCAATGTTCTAGTAGAATAGTTTCTCTGCCATGATTACTTTTTGGGAGTGTATAGCAGAGATCTTTACCTAAGGAGATCATTAAGGGGAGCCTAACTTTGAGCCCGACCCACCTTCAACAAAAAATAAATAAATTATGTCAATGAGTTACATATTGAGATACATATGTGAGTTGTAATAGAAAAGTCCGGAAATTACATTGAACAAATTAAAAGTTCGGAGATTAATACTTCTTGTCCTTTCTCTTTCTTGTTGCCACCACCGAAACTGACATTGGTCAATCTTGTATATGCCAAATCTCTTGCTGGCCAAGCTCGTGCCAATCACAACCTAATCTCTATGTAAGTGGTGGTAATTATGAAGCCGATATTCCATTTACAGCCGATGCCCCACAAAGCCAATGTCGGTCATGACAACGATTTCGCCCCCGCACGATAAGAGCATCCATGGGAGACTCCAACCTTCGATCGCGATGAAAGGTGTCGTTATCGAGACGACGATTTTGGTGAGTGCTTCTGCAAGTTGGTCAGTAGTTGAAACATGGGAAACTCGAAGTGATCCTTTCGATGGATGATGATCTTGAACGAAGTGGAAGTCAATTTTTCAGGGAAGAATGGAACACTAGATTCGCACTCAGTCATGTGGCTCCGACATTCTCGCAAAGATAGTTGGCGATTTGATTGAAAATACACCTAATTCTTGCGATAAGGATTGAACTCGAGCAGCTTCGCATGCTGTGTGAGTACGACAGGTTGTTCAACCTTCGCAGAGGACCGAGCAACTAGGCTTGTTTCTTGGAAACAAAATGACATGAAGTTCGAGCCGAAAGACACAAAATAGGCAGAAGAGTCAAGCCGCGAACATCGTGATTTCCTCCCCTATCCGTGTCTAGGAAAGCATTATATTCTATTGGGCCTGCGAGAAAGGAGAAGACCGTGATCTTAAAATGGTCTTCCTCCTTAAACGTACAACTTTCTGAGGAGATGATTTACACATGCGTGCTCACAGATGCCACAAATCTGTTTATTCCAAGCCACTTTAGAATACCAGGATTTTTTTTCATTTATTGCCTTGGATCCTTTTTGCCTAAAGTGACTCAACTCTACCTGCCATCCATGAACGGTCTTCAATAGCATACCTTCTTCGTCGGGAAGCATTTAAGTAAAGGGCAACATCAATGTAGTTTGAATCCCTTACGGAACAAATAGTTTAAATTCTCTTGCATTAATTATCGATTCTTTAGGACTTTGAGCTCAAGAATCAAATTTTCCATTATGAGAATTTGTAAAATCATTGTCAATTGTTCAAAAATTAAAGTTATATAATATGAAGGTGTGATTTAGTATTTATATTCTACCACTCCTCTCATGCGTAATGTGGTTTAGATTTTGACTTGAGATTAAAGCATTAAAATATATAATAAGGGAGACAAATGTGGGTTTGGAAAAATTTTATACTTGGGGACATCTTGCTTTTGGTATAATGTGAAGTTTTTTGAGACTAGTGTCGCCTTTTTCGCATATGTGCATCCATCCCCATCAGTCGAATTCCATGTCATTTCTAATCTAGCTTGCACGTGAAAGAGGATGTTGAAATATCGTCAGATATCACTTGATAGTGGATATTTTTATATTTATGTAGTCTCCCTCTATTTGATAATTTTAGCTTTTAAAATATTTGATGGTGGTTTAGTAAATTTTCATATTTACGATAAGAATTGAATATACTACATACTTTTAGCATCTGATTGATTCCCATTCGGTTGAGAGTGGTCTCAATATCAAGTGACTACTATAGACCAAGTAATCCTTTCTCTTGTTGGGGGAGGGGGGAAGAGATAAGAGAAAGATTAAGAACAGTCGGTCAAAACTCGGGTAATCGAAAGCCCCTTTTGGCATTTTAGACGTAATTTCCCCTCTACTTAATTGGGAGCGTTGATCTTATTTTTACAATTGAAGCATACAAAATTTTAAGATTTCTCTATCTACTGTTAAAGCCAGTTTTAAGGGATATTAGAGATATTATTTGAATTGCTGGGGATATCATTCTATACTTTGCTAACTTTTAGCACTCGCATAAATCTCTCGCGATCTCATGAATCTTGCATTTAGCCCATTTTGATTCTAGTAGAAGTGTCAAAATGGGTCATAAACCCATATTATGACTCACTTTTAGTTAAATGGGTTAAATATGAGTCAAGTGAAAGTTAAATATGGATCAAGTGAAAGTTAAATATGGGTCAAATATGGATTGAGTGAGTTATTAAGTAGACTCATCATCTCTCTCCTTCCATCCCCCTCCTCTATGCGTTCTCGACCTCTATTGCCAATCCCGCCATCACGTCGTCGTCACCATCGCCGACTCCGAGCTTGTCGTTGCTGGCTGGAGCTCAGCTTGGATCTGGGCAGGCGAGCTGCGACAGAGTTTGGGCTAGCGAGCCCTAAGCTCACTGGCCAGAGCTCGGCCTAGATCTGGACAGGTGAGCCGCGAGGTCGCTGGCCTTGGCCGAGCTACGGCTCGCCCGAATTTGGGTAGGCGAGCCCCGAACTCGCTGGCCGCAACAGAGCTCGCGGCTCGCTAGATTCGGACGAGCCCGAGCTTGACCACTGCCAGTGACCCCGGCGAGCCTAGATCGGCCAAGCCTTGAGTTTGTCGGCCTTGGTCAAGTTCGGGCTCGCTGGCCTGTGTCTTGGTCAGTCGTCGTTAGGTGGCACCAGTAGAGGAAAAGGGGGAAGAAGAAGGAAGAAGAAAGAAAAGAGAAAAAAGAAAGGGAAAATAAAAAGAAAAAGAAAGAAAGAAAAAATAAAATAAATAAATAATAATAAATTCAAAATTTTAAAATAATTAAAAAATCGATTTTTTTATAAAAATTATTTTCCAAAAAATATTTCAATTTAGAGGTATCCACATTTTTTTATTTACTAATTTTTTTATTATTTAATTTACTTTATAAATTTGATGTGAAATTTTTATTCAAATAATTTATATGTGAAAAGTTTAAAGTGGACTAAATAAGTGGGAGTAGATTTTCTTAAATTAAGTTAAATATTAATATGTGTTGGTAATATGGGTCGGGTATGGGTCCGGTATGGGTCATCAAATTTACATTGCATGAAAATGGATCAAAACGGGTTAAATGGGTCGATGTGAGTTGGACCATTTTCAACCCGACCCAAACCCGATCCGACCCACCCATTTGACACCCCTAGACTCTAGGTTCACTTAGTGCTCACCCCATGTATTTTCACAGCTTAATTAATCTAGACGGTTTTTCTCCACTAATGTTATCTACTATTTGTTAGGTCGGACAACTTTAAACTCCTAGCCGGTTGAACATTTTCCCTGATCCTCTCCTTGATGTGGTGGTATCCGAAGTCCTGTATCGATGTAGTTACATCCTTGTCTAGGTGTTCCATGCAAGGCTTGGTGTCGCGATCCTAGCCAGAGGCCTTGGTCTAATGATTGTGCAACATGTATTACCATTGTTCATTGGAGTAGGATATCGGCCTATTTACAAGCGCGCAACTCCCCAAGAGTTGTGGGTGAATGCATGATTTAGAGAAAAGTACTGAAATGTCATAAACCTATTATATTGGTACTAATTTAGTTCATCCGGTCAATTTTAGATTGAAAATTGATAAGTGAACATTTTATTTAATTTTATTTCTTCTTTCCTTTCCCCTTTTCTTTTTTTTTCTTCTTTTTCCAATTTTCTTTCCTTCCTTTCTCCTTTTTTCCTTATTTTCTTCCACATTGCTAAACTCCATGATGGTCGGCAAAGGTCCTAGGTCGCTACCTGGCCCTCGCTAGAGGCCAACGAGGGGTAGCCTCACCAAGATGTTAAGGGGCTTGGTCAACCTTTGGTGATGGTGAGGGGCCTTTGAATTGGCAATGGTTGCGGGCATCCTAGTTTTCACTTTTGTTGCTATAGTAGTCTCCTTTATGTCAATCCAGCTTAATTAGCATTCTCCTCCGAGGTTTAGAGGACGAAACCCTAATTTGGAGCTTGAATCTTCGAGGTTTAGAGGATGAAACACTCAGCCATCCTCAATAGCGAAGGTCAGCCTCGCGTGTGGCCAACAAGGGAGTTACAACCCTTGCCCTTGTCTACGACCAGTGACCTATGTCGGCCATCTCGAAGGTTGGCGACTCAAGGGGAAATAAGGAAAAATAAAAAAGAAAAAAAGAAAAAAAAAGAAAGAAAAGAAGAAAAGAAGGAAAAGAGAAGGAAAAAGAAAAGAAAAGAAAGATTAATAAATTAAAAAAAAAAACAAAATGTAAATGTTAGCGCTAGCCATGCCATGTACGATGACTGATATCTACATTAGCAATTTCTAGTCTAAATTGGAATTAGTACTAATGTGAAAATTTTTAGGACTAAATTGATCAAATTAAAAGGTTTATGACTAAATTGATCCATTTAAAAGGTTTGGAACTGAATTGGTACCGATATAATAGGTTTAGGACTTTTCTAGTACTTTTCCCATGATTTAGTGATTATCATTCATTAGGAACTTTTTCGGGTGGGAGGTTAAATGGTTAAACTTGTTAGAATATTATATGGTAAATCACGCATTCGTCTAATAATTTATAGTTTTAGAATAATTGGCAGTTATTCTACAAAATCTCACATGGTATCAAGCAAGAGTTCAAATGTTTTGAAGCTCCTATTTGCTTTCCCAATTATATATTTTCAGGCTATAAGCTTAGACAAAAAGTCCAGTTAATAGCTTAAGCTTTTAGAACTATTAATAGTGATCCCACAAAATTTCATAGTACCCCTAAAAGATCTAAAGAGACTCGTGGACATTCTGGAAAGTGTCTGGCAAACATTGAGAATGACTAGTTTTGGGAAATATGGAACTACTCCTATGTCTAGGGATCTAAAATACATACAAGAGAACCGATGAGAATTGGTTTTGATTGTCATGACTCAAGCGCAGTTTCAATTGAAAGGTATATTGACTACTATTCTACCAAACCGGCCAAGGATGACATGCCCTGGACAAGATTGGCCCAAGCACCTCAAGCATGTCAAGACATGACACCTAGCTTACACGCAATTAAGAGTGTAAAATTGACAATATTTACTCGAAAGTTGTCTTTCCTCAGGCTCTAGCTCCGTCTTCGGCTGCACAAGCTTCCAAATGGTGCTATAGTCTTGTTATAAATTTGGTCGTGCTTTCTCAATGTAAACAGATAATTGCCATTCAAGATTCTATGCCTACCATCAAATTTTTTCTTTCTTTTCCAAATCCAGTATAAAATACATCTTGAGTTTGAGAAGATGTTGGAGAAACTATTTAAACATGGTGCAACCTTTTTAGTGGTTTGTTAAAAAAAAAAAATCAAATTCTCTTATTCGTTATGAGAATTCAAAGACTTTGGTAATATTTAGTCATTGATTTTAACTTGATAATCCACTTCTTTTTTTGTCTGTCCTACTTTAACTCTCAACTCATCCTTAGACTTTTACTCAACCTCTTTATAAAGTATGGGAGTCGAAACCCACACTTGAAATTAAATGTTCCCATCCTTAGCCCCTCATGAGAAGTATGAATTTCACTTTGTTTGAAAAATATCTTGTAGCCTTATAATCTATTTTAATCAATAGGTTTTTGTTCAACAAATCTTTTTCACTTTCAACGAGACATAAAGCTATTGAAAAGATTTCCTCGCAAAGATATTTTATCAATAGTGCTCCCATTTGTTGTGTCAATAAATCTCAACCACTGAAGAAAACCTCATTCTTAGAAATCAATTGTCGAGATTTTTTGAGATGTCAAGGAGAGTTTTGTGCACGATAGGTGGTTCACATGTACGGAATTTTCCTTTTTCCATAGTATAAGAATAAACTTTTTCACCAATAATTGCAAGCTAGGTCCAAAGATTGCTACAAGAAAATTGTGTTAAGATGAATAGAACCCCAATTAAGCGAAAAGGCATTAATATGGTTGATTGATTTCTCATTTTTGTTCAATTCAATTTGTTTGTCCTTCACGACATAGACATGACCACGCTATAATCGTGTTTTGAAATATTGTGAAATCACATCCAGTACTCATTTTGAAACTATAGTACCTCAAAATTCTTTGAGACAACTGTCAAACTATTAGAAGCAGCTGCATCTATAAGGATCCCGTAACTTCAAGAAATTAGTCAAACTTTTTGTAAAAACCACAACGTCTCTTTCCACCATTGTACCGGGCATTGACCAACATTTGAAACAAGGCAATCAAAGAGGACATTGGAAATGTCACCTAAATGAGCACTGCGCGCACTCAAGCCAATCTCCAATACTCTCGTCTTAATCTGACTCTAGTCCTTCATGATTACAAACCCAGTGGTCTTGACTTACTTTTGAAGCCTAAACAAACCAAACACTACAATTCATTCACATCAAAATCCCCATTCGAGCTCTCCCTCGATCTATGCACTATGCACTAGACCCCCGACGATTGGTCAATTGCAACATTGTTTAAATTCGATTTCGATTTTTTCTCCTCCCCACTTGGAATTCTCCATGCCCCACTACGGAGGGGATGTGAATATATGCCATTGATGTCCATTGCCCTCATGGCACACACCACCACCCCCATCACCCACCACACAAAAACCTAAAAACCTTTTTCTTTCGTGCGGAAAAAATAACAAAAAGTATTTCCCCATCAAAGTATCTGGTGACGCCAGTGAAAAGGTCGGCAATTTGAACAGAAGAAAGGCACAACGCAATATAAAAAAACGAAAGGAAAAGCCAATCAACATGCACTCAACTTTAAAAAGATAAGGAATCCGACGGTGGAGGGACGACCAACTGCGGAAACACGGAGCCGCTTACGCCCAAGACTTTGGAATCTAAAACCCCTTCCTCCTTCCCCCCCATATCGCCAGGAAAAAGAAAAGGAAAAGAAAGAGGCAGTGCCCACGCATCACCCACCCAAAGCATCTCTCCTCCCTCCACTAACCCGATTTCATGTTTGATTTTTCTTTTTTTCTTTTTTCTTTCAAGTTCAACTTGAGGGGGGGGAGAAAGCGACTTTGGAGTTAAGCAATTCCGTAGCTAGGGATCGCCACGCCCTTTTAATTATACCAAGAAGAAAATGCCCTAATTAGAGAAAGAAATGGGTTACCAAGAGATACCTTTTGTATGTCCCCCATGAGAGAATATGATATGACGGATCAGAGTGGTGCTCTTCTTCTTTTGCATGAGTGATTGTTTGCAAAAGCGTGACGGAGGTCAAAGCGAGTTTATTGGAGGAGAAATTCAATCGATGAAAGAGAGTTGATGGAGATTTATGGGAGTTTAGCATGCCGGGCAAAAAAGTATTTGACCCTTAAATTGCGAAACTAGGTTATATATCACTCTATCATCTCACCTCTCTTTCATGTAATGCACTCCTCCCGTACCATGGCCATCAGCAAAGGCATGCATGCTTTTTCTTGCTTTTTTTGGCTTGGTATACAGGGTTTTATAAATACTCTAGTAAACTCTCCTTCATCAATTGGATTTCTCTTTCTAATAAACTTATTTCGACAATATCTACTTATAAAAAAAAGAGTAAAAAAAGCAGAGCCATGCTTTTACATGTCATCAGTTGACAATATATAAAACAACGAATCATTTTCTGTCTAAATCACATGGGATGCACTAATATAAGCACGCACTGGTTCGAAAAAACGACATATTATTTTGGAGTAAAGAAAAGCACACAACAACTATTATCGCTTGAATATTTACAATTTTGATACAGAACCCATTTTTATAATGAAAAATAAGAGAGAATTGGCTAATAATTTCTTGGTTTCACCAACGATTGAAACCCAAGTAAATGAAGGTGATGGAAGCTACCGATAATGTAAATTTACTTAGTGAAATTAGAAACTCCAAATCCCTAATTACAACTTAAAAATGTCCTACCAAGTCCCGGGGCGGCCGGGTAGCCGCGGGCGGACAACAACAACATGGATTAGATGGATTTTTTAAATGAAGTATCTTTAAGAATAGGATCGATCTTATCTTTCAAGACCAATGCTCCATTTCTTTGAATAATTTAAGCCAAACATTTTCCAAGATTCCTTCGAATTTAACCCAACCCTAGTTAAGCCAATCCGCCTCTCCTAGCCACCTCCGACCCCCACCACCCCCACCCCAATCATCCCTGCATCTCTATATATCCCCTCTCTTGCACCCTCCAACCCAATTTTTTCCTCTCTTTCTCTCTCTAGCTCTCTGTGTCTCTCTCTACATCCATTCCCTAGGGTCAAAGCAATCCAAAGACCTGCTTCAGACCCTCGAAACTTTCATGTGAAGTGAGGAATCATCTGAGGTGGTCCTTGTTAAAGAAGGAAGGAAAGGAAAGAAAAGGGTTCGAGATCATCGGCGGGCCTTCTTGTTTCTTCGTTTCTTGAATCGAGAGAGAGATCGATAAGATATAGGTATGAGCTGCAACGGTTGCCGGGTCCTGAGGAAGGGGTGCAGCGAGTCCTGCATCTTGCGGCCTTGCCTGCAGTGGATCGAGAGCCCCGAGGCCCAGGGCCACGCCACCGTCTTCGTCGCCAAGTTCTTCGGCCGCGCCGGCCTCATGTCCTTCATCTCCGCCGTCCCCGAAGCGCAGCGGCCCGGTACGTGCGTGCGTGTTGTGTGTGTCGAGTGATTTCGACATGAACGGTCGGTCGGGTCGATGGTTGCGGAAAGTCTTTTGTTCGAGACGTGAGTGGATCCTCAGTTCTCTGACAGCTTGAGCTTTTTCTTTTTTACTTTTTTTACAGCGCTCTTCCAGTCTCTGCTGTTCGAAGCGTGCGGAAGGACGGTGAACCCAGTGAACGGGGCGGTGGGGCTGCTGTGGACCGGCAACTGGCACGTCTGCCAGGCGGCGGTGGAGACCGTCCTGCGCGGTGGCTCACTCCGCGCCATGCCGGAGCTCCTCGACGGAGGTGGCGGCGCCTCCCTCCCGGCGTCCGACGAGGCCTCGGAGGCTGGCGACACGTGCGCCGACGCGTGGAAGCTCCGCGATCCGAATCCGGGATCCCGATTCTCCACTTCGAGGTCGAGGGTCTCCCCAAAGCGCAAGAGGCTCGACGTCGCCGCTGCCGCCGCCGACAACGCTAAGCTCCCGCTCCAGCCCATCGATCTCGATCTCCGCCTCACGCCGACGAACTTCCAGGCCAAGACGAAGCCCGCGCTCAAGGCCGAGCATCAGACACGGCGGCCAGGGACCCCGTCGATGAACTCGGAGGAGTCCGGCACCACGACATGCTTCGAGAGCAATAATAATGCGGGAGAGCCGGAGATGAAGCTCCTCAACTTGTTCGGCTGACCGGAGAGAAGCTTCGGCGCCGCCCTCCTTCTCCTTTCCTTCTCCCTTTTTCTCGGGTGTTTCTGACGAACGCATACACGAGTTAGCTCTCGGGGTATTATCCTGCTAATTGATTCTCTTTGTTAAATTTCTTCTTCTTTTTCTTTTCCCCTTTGTTTTTCCTTTAAGTGGGAAAAATCCTAGCCGGCGTAGTTCTCCGGCAAAGTTTTGTAGGTCGCCGGCGAAACCCGATTTCTCTCTCTGGCCGAGTCTTGAGCAGAAAGAGAGAAAAATGATAGTTTGTCGGTGCTCTTTCTCTCTCTTCTTCTTTCTTCATCTGCTGCTACTCTTTTTGTTTTTCTTGATCATATATGACTGTGTGACTCCAATAAGAGCAGTTGTTTTATGTCGATTCGTGTTGTTCTTTGTATCTTTCCTTACCTTCTTAGCCGGTCGATGGAGATGGCGAGAGATGATCATGAAGCTTCGGAACTGGACGGAAGATGGGTGAAAAGTTGGTGAGGAGGATAAGGAATGTGAGGCCCGTGGAATTATCCATCGTTATCGCTGCTTCAATCAGAAGCTGAAACTTGTACTCTTAGGATCGTCCTCCTACGGAGTTTGAATACTACGAAAATCAGGTGCAAGCATTCGGGCGTCAAGACCCAAAAAGATTAGATGATCCTATAATTACCCAATTCAAGAAACGGAGCCTTGTAGAAAGTATCATGATCTAGGGTTCAAATCTCTTCGAATTTTCTTTGGTAATCACGGTTCGACTCGAGTGCATGTTTAAGAAGGATGAAAAGAATGCCCGGTCGTGACAACAACTTACCTAAATCATGACCCAACTAAAACATGTTACCCACCTTCCTTTTCGTTTTAGTTAGATCGGTCGCAGTTCCCGACCGAACAAAGGAGGGAACTCGCGAATCGGGACTCGACCGGCTTCGGGGCTCGCGGTTTCCAATCGACCCACTAAAGAAAAACCACCCCAGATCGTAAACGAAAGCGAAACGTTACAAGAGGAAAAGAACAATTTCAGGGGATGCCCATTAAAAAAAAGCACTTAAGAAAACATTTATTAACATCGGTCGAATCAAAATCCGAATTAGCCCATGGGACCCCAGTGGAAACTTCTGCGTGATTTCTTGGACGACCCGGGGGGCGAAATCCCATTCTTTTTCTTTTTCAATTTTTTCTTTCTTTCTTTCGTCCCTGTGTTTTCTGGTTTGTGGAATTATGTGCAAGTTTCCGCATTCCACCACCCTCTCTTCTCCTTATTCTATGCGAAGACGAAAGATGGGTCGCGACCTCTTCTCATCCGCCACGTAAAAAGAAATGGGAAATTGACACAAGCAATCATTGAACTTTCGTCTAATGTACAATTTAGTCCTTGAACTTTTATTTTGTTCAATTTAGTTATGAAATTTTGGTACACGTTCAATACAGTCCCCGAATAGTATGAAAATGTTTAATGTAATTCAAACATTGAATAAATCAAACTGAACCGCATTAAATAAATTCAAAGTTCATTGACCAAATTACACATTAAACCAGAGTTCAAGGATTATCTATCTCATTATTTCTAGATAAAGCTTCCGGTTGGACCATGGGGACCAAAGCCGAACGAATTGACCGAAAACCTTTCTTATCTACTTATCCACACCCCGGGGGCTAGAAGGGTCAGTAGATGAATCTCATTTGAGAAATCGTTGGAGAGGCGTCGTCTGTATTGACCGATGCATCGTTCATGTATGTATGTGTGTCTACGTGGTGAGGAGTCATCCGGCCCCCACTGGATTGGAGGAACGTGGGGGAGAATGCTTCCAAACAATGCGGGGAAAATAAAGGCGGGGGAGGGGGCGAAGGTGTGGGGTCCGAATGCGAGGGCGGGCACGCCTTTCTCATTGGACGCTTTGACCTCTCGGCATAGGCAAAAGGTCTCTCCATGTCTATCCGGTAAGACGAAATCCCCACCCGCCCTTCCTTCCAAGAAACAACAATTGAATAGTTTGGTCATGGTTCCTTTCTACTCTCTCTCTCTCTCTCTCTCTGTGTCTACCTTTCTTGTGAGGAAGAGGGGCGGCTTTTGGGGGGCGTAAAGAGACGTGGGGAAAGAGGGAAGGTATTTTCCCTATTTATTAGGGGAATTTCTTCTTTTTTTTTGCTTTTTTTACGGGGAAAATAATCGACGTCGGGCCAAAGTGGGGGATGGGGTTCTCTTTTACGTCTCCATCGGGCCAATGGGGCGACGAAACACCACGCCCCTTCTTCCCTCCCTTATCACTTATCATCGTCGGTTTTGGCATTTTATGGGGGGCGTGTGTGTGGGGATTGAACTCTCGAGAATTTGATTTCTTTTGGCCTTTTGTTTTGCTGCACTACTATAGTCTATAGTAGATTTGGAGTTATGCATGACGAAGAGGGTAAAAGAGGAATTACCAAGAAGATGGGAGGATATTTGAAAAATCAGCATATTTTTTATCATTTCCGTGAAGATGGTAATTATAACATTCGAAATTTTGACGTTTGTTTGACATCGAAAGTTTCAGGCATTTCGATCGTCTAAGAATTTTTCACGTATTTTTTACGACCCATGAAGTATTTCTTTTAGAATTCTGAAGGAAAAAGAAGAAAGCCCCTCATCTTGAGCTAAAACAAGCATATCCTCAGGTTTAAATACAGAGAAAAAGAAAATTCGTGATAATGCATGAACTAACTAAACTGGTCAGATATTTTCATATATATTTTTAATTTTTTGGGTGAAAAGATAAGTTCAAATATCAACCATGATATTTCGCATGGATTTTAGAATTAAAACTCGACGTCTAGATTGAATTCGGCCAATTTTATATTAGGCATAGCAAACAAATATTCCAGATAATAATAAAGGAGAATTTAATTTAATGTGTCGATCATGAGAAAATTAGGTGGAGCCAAACACAAAATAAATAAAAAAAGTGAAAAAAAGAAAAAGAGAGACGCGGGATGATGCGTTTTCCACCATTTGAGGGGAAAGAGACCCCGTCTGTTCTCCTCTCATCTTGGGGACGCGGTGGGCCCCCACCCCCCGACAAACGCCATCACCTCGCCAATTCCAGGTCGCAACTTGCATCCCCCTCCCCTCCTTCTCTTTTCCCTCTCTCTCTCTTTTTAATTTTTATTTATTTATTTATTAATAATCCTGTCTTTTTCGGAAAACCCCACGAAAATAAAAATAAAAATAAAAAAAGTAGAGAGAGAGAAGTTTCGCACTAAAAATGGCTTTTTCCACAAGTTACGCGAATGGGGAGGAAAAAAAGAAAGAACAAGATATTGGGAGAGAGGGGGGGGGGGGCGCCGCGCCTCGCCGCATTCGCAGGGTGGGGCCCCACGCGCGCGCGTTTGTGTGTTCGAGCGCTGTCAGCGCCACCTCAGCTTGCGCCCCACTTGCTGGCTGTGGGCTGTGGTCACTGCTCCTGTCGGGGGCCCACTTCCACCCCACTCCAAAAACCAAGTGGCTCTTCTTTTCATTTTTCTTTTCGTTTTTAAAAAAAAATAATTAGAGCCCCGGGGGGAGGGGGGCCCACCCTGAATTATTTACGTGGTGATCGAGCCGACGGTGGTGGAGGTGGTGGTGGTGAGATCTAGGGCAAGATTCTTGCCCGGGCTCCCGTCGTTTTCCGTTTCTAGATTTTAGGGCTCTTCCGTTCCGATCGGACGGCTGAATCGCCGGGGCGGACTATGCTCGCGTGCGGAAATTTTGTGGGTCGAAAGATTATGAAGTGGTACTTCGTTTCGTACCCCTTTCTTCCACCGCTGTCTTTGGTCCCCCGGCCGTGCGCGGGGCCATGGCCGGACGGTAAGTCGCTAGGGAACACTGCCCGGTTTTCCCCCCACCCTATAGTGACGCGGAATGTTGCTGAGTCGCGGGCTTTTCTATGGAATGGAGAGAGGCGATTCGTTGATGTTGTCAAGAGAAAATGAGCGGTTACGGTCCGGGGTCTTAATGCAGCCGCCGCCGATTGCATTTAAGGGAACCCGACTCAAGATCTTTTCATTGGCTCCGATGTCATGTTCGATTTGAGCTGGGCTGATCCACTACGACCGACCAAATAAAGAAATTCATTTCTTTTTTTATTTTATATGTCGAAAATGTGAGGATGGGAGAGCAATGCAGCTCTGCTTTTGGACAATGATATCACGTTCACTATGGAATATGATTGGTCAGAATCACATCTGGTCGGTCTGCTGACAAGTAGGGATGTCAACAATCGGTTTGGATTTTTAGGAATCTTGAACCAAACCATTTGATGCATTATCTTCGAACTAAATAATGACCCGAACCAAATATAAACTGAACCGAAAACTTGGTTCAATTCAGTTTCTCGGTTTTCTTTCGTTGTAATATTAAGAAGAGGTTTTTAGTGAAAAAAATAGAGATAAGTAAATTGTATTATTAAGAAAAATGGGCAATTTTACCAATATGAACCGAAATTTAAAAAAAACAGTTGTTAGTTCATTATTCGAACAAAAAATTCATGAAATTTTTGTTCGGTTCGGTTTGGAAACCTCTACCAACAAGTATGCAAGCCCGTCGTTACAGCTCCATCGGCAAACCGGAAGTCTCGAGGATTCTCTTCTTATTCAATAATAAACACTCGAGGTCTAGGCGGGCCAGAGGTTCCGCTCACCATATGGCTCGAACCCGCTACCTTTTTGTTTTAATTTACCAAGGCACGGATTACTTAAAAAAAGAAAAAAAAAAGAGAAGAAGAAAGGGGTAGGAAAGGTGATGCATAATTGAGGTTTCCTAGAGATTTCTCTCTCATATTTTATGCAGACAAAGACATGGGAGGATGGAGGGAAGGAAGGGAGGTGTGACGCGGAATTCACCACCGCTCACTTTCGTTGAACTTGGCCAACCACGACAACGCCCAAACTTCTTGGTGCAGTTGCGCCCCCTCTATTTTAAAGCACCCACCATCCATATTTAATGCCCTTCCTACCTTATATTATACGCTACCCCAAAAAATAATAATAATAAATAATAAAAAAGTATATATAACAACAATTTGCGGTTCCTTTTTTCCTTGATTGACGAGATTAAAGAATAAGAGTAATTGGTTATTGGGGTAGTTTGGTTTCAAGCGAAGTTGAGAACCAGGAAACAAACAGGACCTCCGATTCAGTTCGGCCCGATGGAACTAGTTACTTTTTTTTTTTTTCATTACTTGATGCATTCTTTATGATAGAAAAAAAAAAGAAGAAGGTATATGTATTTGGTTTGATCCAATTTGATCGGAATCAAACTGCCCAAACACCTATTCCACTTTTAGGAATCGAGTACCAGACCAAATCGATAGGTTCAATTCGGTTTGGGCAGTTCCCTATTTGGACGGTCTATTTTGCACGCCTCCTATTAACAAAAAGCAAGAGCTAAAGCTAGGGTCATTGCCTACTTTGCGAAGCTTTTTCCTTAGATGTTCTCATTAGGGTTTTATTTTTATTTTTTTGGTGCTTGGATTAAAAAATTGCAAAATTGCCGGGTCATTTGGTGGAGATTTTAAACTATGATTTGTATCGGATAAGCATAGATGCATAGATTCCTTCGGCAATTTGCTTTTGGATTAAATGAATATTCGACCGAGTCTCTATTGGCTGTGTCGCAAGAAGGTTTCGGCTTTATGTTTTACTTCTTTCCATGACCAATTTTTTGGGAATCCAAGATGGTCGTGAAATTCCGAGTTATATAATTATTGCCGGGTCCGAGTAATGACGTGGGATGTAATGTGACGACACATACTGATAATGCCTTTAAATTAAACCGCAATGTAGAAAACTAGACCTGTTAAATGGGTTTTGGTCCAATAAATGATCCTATATAAATAAACTCATTTAATCATTTTTGATCAATTTTCATACAATTCAAATCTAGTGATCCATATTATATTTGATTATATTATTAAAATACTTTATATTTAATTCAACTTACAAAAACTCATAACCAAATTGAGATGAGAATGCGAAATGAGTGAGCACAAGATTGAGTGGAGGCAAGAGAGATTGAAGAGAAAGTCATAAAAATAGGTTGAGTTCAAGTACATTGTAAACTCATTTATAACATATTTAATATTTATATTATATTTGAACCCTTTTATGATCCATCTACTTAATATAACTAAATCCATTTATAACTTATTTAATGCCCACATGGGTTAAGAAATGGATTCATGACTAATTTTGAAGGGTCTATAGAAAACTATGAGCCAAAGAGGCATTAGAATTAGAGTAAAGACGTCGAGATTTAATAAGTTGTTGGAATTTCATGGTGACATGTATTAAACTCGCAATGCATCAATCTCGTGTCAAATCTTGGGCTCTTTTTTCTCCTTTTCTTTCCTAAAAATGCCAAATCTCGAGGTTAAATCTAGGCAACTTAGAAATTTCTACGCTCTCTTTCTTACTTTTAGTCGGACTCTTCATTTTCAGTCATAGCATGGATTAGACATAAGGTACATAATGCCATGAAACTCTACATCGCGAAAAAGCGACGTGACTCAATTTTCTGTTCAATTGAATGAAAGGTTGAGAACTTATCAATGTGGATTGAAAATTGAAATCTCTAACGTGTGCACTATAATTGAGACATGCACATCCACAAGCAATTATTCCATGGTGGAGATCTAGCTTTACATTATTTTCCTTCTCATCTACCTCTTCCGACCACTATGGTAATTGACCCCGTCAAGACAACTTTAGACAGGAAGCTTTGACCTACTATTTTGAGATTTCCCCCAACATCCATGGTGCTTTGTCAATTTTAGAGAGAGAGAGAGAGAGATTGGCTAATTTAAGAGTAGGGTTTGAGGTCATCGACCATTGATTTTGTGGCTGTTGATGTGGTACCCCCACAAAATTATCCAGGTCCTTTAAATTGATCCTAATCCGATTTACTAGATTTTATTTAAAAACGTGCCCATGAGTAGCTACTAAGAGTCTATTTGATAACCATTCTATTTATTATTTTTCTATTCTTTTGTTCTTCGGAGCATAAAAAGATTAGAAATTTGTTTGATGATACTAGTTAATTTTTCTATTCTCCGAAATAGAAAAGTAGTTAGTGAATAGATTTGTAACATAAATAAGAAATAAACAAATTTTACTTCTTTGTTCTTGAAAATAGAAATGGAAAAAACTATTTCTAAATAAAAATTGTTCATAAAAACAGAAATGTTATCAAACACGTCATAAGTAGCTAGTCAAGAAGTTTTTGCAATTACTAATGCAATGACTATTTTCAAATAATTTGTAATAACTATTTTGTGAAGTAAGTTATTCTAAATTAAGTATGGTAAGCAAATGTCTTAAGGTTTGCTTGCTAACATGACCTTAGCACATAATGTTTCTTCCAATGTTTCACTGTACCTGGGAAAATTAAGTTTGTGCAAACTTTAGTTGTACATAGGAAAAACTAGCTGTCATTTCCAATTGTTGGGTCCATATGCAACATGACAAAACTTACCAAGCGTACAACCACCGGTCATGTAGTTAAAATCACTTGAAAAGCCCTTGGATTCCGCCATGTAATGGGCAAGTACTCCCCTTAAATTCCTTCATCCAACATGTGGATGGCCTCCGTACTTCGATTTTCTTTTTCCAATCTTGAGCATACGAAATTCGACGATACATAACCAGTGACGCATAGAATCATGGTAAAACTTTCATAATTTTTTTACAATGAAATAACATGCAAAATTTCTGACAGAAAAGCAAATCGAATCGAGTGATTCGTAATATCATTCGGAATGAATAAACAAAAACCCCATTTCGCTTTCGAGGGGAGATCGGATCTCCAAGAGCCAACAAGCCAACGAGTGGGGAAGGTCGAGACTCGAAACCCGGAAGAGCCAGACGATTAATAAATTCGATTTCTCCATGGACAAGTTGCGGGAGCAAGTGGGCAACTCCCGGGGTCTACCTGAAAGTGGATTTAGCTGACGTCTGGTGAATTCGACTTCTTCACCCATTTTAATATACATTTTGTACATCTTCTTGATTCCCATGTTGGCTTTAGAGATTCGGGGTCGCTGGAGGAAACTATTCTGATCTGCTGTTCCATATTCAAATGGCCGATTCCTTCTCCTTTGCTTTTTGCCTATCGCGAACGGGTGTCTCCGGATGTCCAGCCTTGTTTTTTGTATTGCGAAACCCTAGTTCAAAGGATCAAAGTGGGGCACGACTTTGGCTTCGCAAAGAGACATCTGGCCCTTCGCGGGATTTTAAAGCTGCTCCTATCACTTTGTAAAGTAGTGTGCAATTTCCCAATCTTTGGACATTGGAAAGAGTTTTTCTCCTTAGGTCTAGGATTCCCCCAACATTCCAGATCAGCCGTGCACGCCCGAGATGTATTTGCTTTCGTAGGGATTTCGACCCAATCAATTATTGCTGGGTCTACTGCTGCCTTACAGCTAGAGTACACGTCTATTATATAAGTACATCTTCTTCTTTTTTTAATATATATGTTACATGTACTTTGTTTTGCTTCAAGAAGATGCATCACTTGAAGAATTCTTTTGAACAATTTAAAATGTTTCTTGATGTGTTTCCCGTTTTGCAGCCGAAATAGCCGGACCATGTCGATCATCCACTAGTAGAGTCTCTTGCTTTGCTTTTTACAAGATTAACATGAGATTCTTGTACATAGTATCGGAGAACCGGACTGAAATTTCGTTCAATCAATTGTCTATGTAGTACGGGATTACCTAAATGATATAATTATTTGATATAAAAACATTTGCAAGAAAATGTTTACTGACTTTTTAACTATTTGGATATCGAAAAATGAATCGATCAATAGAAAATATTTCATATCGAGTCAAAAATGGCAAAGCTAAAACTTTGAAAAATGAATTCCCCTCTCGTGAGAAGAGGGAAATCATTTTCCTCCAACAGATACTACTATTGTGCTGCTAATGAATGCATCACTAATAAAGGTGACCAGTTCTGAGGTGTTTTGCTTTTCTTCTTGAAACCTAGAATTGAATCGGGTAGAGTTAATTTCCAGCTTGTGGAATCAGCCCACTTGGTCTTAGAATTAAACCAATCAGTCTAGTGATTATAGGGTTGGTCCCAGAGTCAGTGACTTTTTTTTTCTTTTAATTCCTATAAATGGGAATCTCCTAACATTGAATAATTTGCTTTTTCTTCTCACTAACGGGTGTCTCCAAACGTCCAGCCTCCGTTTTAGCATGCAAAACCCGAGTTCTAGGGAGCACGATTTGGCTTTACAAAAAGACATCTGGCCCTTGGCAGGAATTTTAAAAGTTGCTCCTCTTTGTAAAATACTGTGAATTTTCCAATTTTCGAAATTGGAAAAGCTTTTCCTCAGATCCAAGATTCCCAACGTCCCAGATCATCCATGCCCGCCCAGGACGTACTGCTTTCATCTAATAAGAGGGATTTTAGCCCAATCAATTATTGCCTGGTCTACCTTACAGCTAAAATACATGCCTACTATATACGTACCAATATTTATTTTTTATACATATCATGTGCTTCTTTTGCTTCAAGAAGATATATCACTTGAAGAATTTTTGAACCATTTAAAATGTTTCTTGATGACTTTCACGTTTTGATGCCCGAATAGCCGGACCATGTTGATCATCACTAATAGTCTCTCACTTCGCTTTTTATGAGACTAACATGATATCATTGTGCATGCTCCTGGAGAACCGGACTAGAACCTCATTCAATCAACTGTCTGTTTAACTCCTGTGTTGTTTTTTTCCTATGCTTACATATAGCATGTGATTATATTAAGGGTGCATTTTTTTGATATAAAATCACTTGCAGGAAAACGTTTTCATACTTTTCAATTGTTTGGACATTTGAAAATGAAATGATTGATAGAAAATATTTTGTATTGATCAAAATTGGTAGGCTAAAATTTTGGAAAATCAATTTCCTACTTGTGAAAAGGGAAATCACTTTCCCTGAAGAGATACTACTATTGGACTCTTTTGCTTCTCGTAGATTCTTCATAAATTTTTCAAACGCTGGAAAAGTACTTCCCTCTCGTTTTCATGTTCCCAACCAAATAGGGGAAAATCAATCACTTTTCTTGAAAATGAATTTTGGGTAAAACCATTTTCTTCAACATAAAGTTCTTTTATAAAACAAAAGGGAAAAATTTCATGATAAAATACTTTTCAAGAAATCATTAATGTTATCTTCTTATCAAATTATGGAATTTATTTTCCTAACTTTAAACATGCATATTTTTTAATCGGAAATGGATTTTTCTTGATTGATCATTTTTAGTTAATCAAACATGTGAAAATTTAGAAAGCTAATTAGTAAAAAATTCTTTTACTCAAACAAGTGCACTCTAAGTGCAAGAGCAAGATAATAAATACTTCTGTGTCATTTTTATGGATTTGCAAGATATAAATTTCAAGTGTCCAACATTTTCAAAACATGGCATGGGAACGAGATGAGACTAATCAAAACATCTAATGTTTCCCCAATTTCTCAATCAACTTTTTACTATCATAGTAATTTTGATTTCTTGAGAATTCAACTCTTCAATTCGATCAAAGGCGAGCCGTCCACGCGAAATTAAGCAATCCGTATAGAACTATTTCCTCGTCGGCCTTGCCCCAACTCCTTGCGCCAAGTGAGATCAAACATGAGGCCACACGTTTATTGAGACACGACACGAGATCTCAATCGTTTTCCCACTCGATTTATCAAGCGAGCTCATCCAAATTTGCCTCGTATTCCAAGTTCGAAGGGCCGTGTCTACCCTAGTTTAGTGCAAATTTCAAGCATCCACATCATGTCTATTTCTTGCTTATTCTCTCCCAGATTCCCTTCCAACCTGATCTTCATCGTTCGACATCTACGCTCCTCATGGCTTGGATCCGCAGGGACCACTCAATAAATGCCACTCAATAAATTGGGGGTTGGGGGAGAAAAGTTTTCCAGCCAAACTTAGCTCATGAACTTCCATTTCCGGATGCATGTGCTGATGGACCACGTCGATACTTCCTTTTTTGACGATCAATAATGCTCGCGGCGCCCCTACCATCAATGCATTGTTGGGTCGAGAAAGGGATGCTCAATGGAGGTCGATTCCTTTGTCGTCAGGCGGGCGGAGCCCCTGCGATCTCTGAGAGGTCTGATGGCATCCAAGGGTTTCGTGGTCTAGGTACAATGCCTGCCGGGTCAAGAACAGAGTAGGTGCTAACTTTGGAAGATGGAAAGATAGTCCGAGCCCGAGCTTTATGTTCTTGAACACGCGATAGGCGTCGGATGCCTCGACCTGAGGAGATTAGGAAAAGAGATTCGAGTTGGGATCGCGAGCCGATAACATATTTTTGAATACTCATAGGGAAAATCACGATGATTGACTTTAATCATTCATTTGTGCACACGCGATGATAGCGAAAATCATGTCGATGGGACAATAAAAGGATTTTTAAGTCTGTTCAAGCCCAAAAGCAGCTGGGCCCGAAAGCGCCATCGTATACAAATGATGTCCACGGGACCCGAGAACCGAGTTCATGCATGCTGCAGTCGACCAGAAAGAGGAAGGACCGAAAATGCATAGCAGCTTTGTGCTCCGCAATATATTGTTTTGATCTCGAAGGGTTGTTTGATAGTGGGTAGCTAAACCTACTTGTCCGTTTGCCAGAATTTGGGGTTCGAATCGCCGTACTCGCGTGTTTTCCCGATGCCGATACTAATGAGACTGACATGTGCATGCTAATAATCTCTCGAATGTGCATGCACTGGAATTGTCGCACTCGATGGAGTTTGCTCAAATATCGATCGACAATGATCGTGAGTGGGAGCATCGCACAAGCTCACGCAAGCCGCCGATGCTGTCTATGGCCCTTCGTCGGTTCACGATCTGAAACTCCCGTACAGACAGATGGAGAGAAAGAGATCTATCCTTCATCAGATGAGTTTGATCCGAGCTCAACCTCGTTCGGGGCATGTCTATCTTCAGCAGCTGATGTGGGCCGACAGGAAGTGGGGAAGGGCACGGCGGATCCACGTGAAGAGGGTGCCCCCTCCCCCTCCACCCCGGGATCGGCGGACCATTGGGGGCAGAATCTGTCGCGCCTGATATGTTTGACTTCCACCATCTTGCAGCCCACAGAATGTTTCCCTCGCGCTCGCCCACGTGACTTTGTCCCACCACGATGCACGGTGCAATGCATCGTGCGCGTAAACTCGCGCTGTCTTTCGCGTTTCGGTTGCCGTGCCGAACATCTCCTCCCCCTACCCCCCCGGGGCGATCCGACCGAGTACTGGAAATCTGTGTCGGGGGCCAGCGGCAGAGCAGAGCTCGTTTCCCCATCTCTCGCGTCTCGTCCTTGGGCATTTCGATGATACGGAGTTGAATAGGTGATCACGGAACCGACATGGATTAGGCGCACCGGACAAGTTTGATTTCCCACGGCACCAAGTGCTGAGCTACTTACTCGGAATGCCTGACTCGCGTCTTACCTGGTCTATGGGATTAGAGCATGGTATTTCATAAACTAGAGATTTACCTACTTAAGATAATCTCTCTCTCTCTCTTTGTGAGAGAAATTCTACCTTCTGTCAACTTATTCGAGGCCATGTAAAAACCTTAGAACATCGGCAAAAACCCTAGTAAATGGACTAAAATCGAAATTGCTTACGATTGAAATTAAATTTATTGAGCCTATGTCATGCGCTTAAACCACGCTCTTGAATATCTTGCCTATCTGCGCCGGGTTCAACTGCTAAAATCATCTCCTTTTCTACTGGTTCTGGCCGATTTCTTCCAAAAGTTTCACAAGGCTCACTAATGAGCGTGTTTTTAAGAGGACACATTAGTCAATCATCTCATAAATAACTGGAAAAGTGAATACAGTCTTACTTTTTATTTTACCTTTTATATTTTTCTTCTCTTTTTTCTTTTTCTTTTCTTTCTTTCTTTTGCTTTTGCTAGCCACGGCAAAGGCTAGCGACCAACCATTGGCGAGCTCGAGTGTCACTAGAGGATGGCGAGGCATGATGGCCCTCATTTTGTGAACGTTGAGATGAATAGGTGACACTCAAGCGTTCGCCAAAAAATATTTTTCGAGGCAGCAAGGCTCACGCCTCATAGATTGGTGAGCACCTCGTAGATTGGTGATGCTTGAGTGTCGCCAAAGCCCGTGAAGCTCGGGCATCGCCGTGTCACTAGACATCGCCGAGATCGTGAAGCGAGGCGTGATTGGCAACGTGATTGGCTGGTTGGCAATTGGTTGAGCAAAAGAAAAGGGAAGAAAAGAAAAGAAAAGAAAAGAAAAAAATGTAATTCAAAATTCAAAATTTTAAAATAAAAAATAAATAAAGAACAGAAAAAATAAAAAAAAAGTAAAAAGAAAAAAAAAGATCAAAAGAAAATGGAGGAATATCAATTAGATACCAAATAACGAAAAATATTTTCCACTTTAATTTTAGGTTCCAGTCGAACATTGGATAATATTGTAATTTTCTTGGAAAATGGCTTCACCAAAAATATTTTCTAGAAATGCCATATTTTTTGTGAAACAAATGGAGCTTTAGTGAAGTTAGGAGGCCCTTAATAGCTATCCAAAAAGCTCATTTAGAATCTATGTCAAAGGCATTTGTAGTTGTTTCTCCACGTGTTTCTAGCCAACTTTTTTTTTTTTTTTGGAATACGAAGCCTTGCTATGGTATCATTTCTCGCATGTTTAATCAAAGATGAGATGATTTGAAAGACCAACGGAGAAAGCTTCATTTTGCCATTTCGATGGAGTATAGTTACTTTTCTTCATAAAGAGAAATTTTACTGTGGTTTTTATTAAAATTAGTTTGCAAGAAAATGAAAGACTAGTCATATTTTGAAAATTCAAATCGGGTTTTTCTCAAATCAGATGGGCCTTTCGCGTGAAATCAAATTCAACCGAAGGCTGTGCCTTCAATTCTCATTTTGGATCAGCCCACGAGGCTATGGGGCCACATTCTGGACCGGGCCTAGCTTTCCTACTAATGATAAAAATCAAATTTTCCTTTTGCTAAGATATGATAAATTCTGCCCAGTACTTTTGGCCCTGTGCTTCGGTTCTTCGCCGTCCTCGTCCGACATCCGCAACAGCCGGAAACCTTCGATGGTGAAGCCGGGGTTGTATAAGTCGTGCAAGTCTCATGCATGTTATCGAACGTGGAAATTTTCTATACCGAGATAATGAAATTTATCTTCGATTATCTAAAACGCATGTGTGCATCGACATATCTGATAAACAAAGAAAGTTATTTCTCATAGATACATTTAAAGAAAAATGTGCCTAGCCAGAAACAAACAGTCATTTTAAGATATGTAATTTGTAGTTTTGAAACTAGAGGTATGTCTTTGGCTCATAAGGTAAAAATCGACTCATGTTTTTGCATCTTTCTTTTAATAAAATACATAGAATTCTTTTTTTTTTTTTTTGAGAAATTTCCCCCCACTTCCACGCTTCAAATATGGATGGTGACAAAGGATCGCATAGAAAAATAGATATAAAATTACTTTGTCGATCAAAGCTGATCAGCCTTGGAAACAAAACATTCTCACAACCACTCGTGTATACGTCCAATTTCTTTTCTTGGGGACTGGTAAGAAAATGCAATATACAATGCAACAAATGAGAATCTGGTGGTATTACATTGTACCTAATGTCGTCGACAGGGACAACATTCAAAATCACGTTCTTTGTTCTAAGTTAACGTAGTTTTTGTGTTTGTTCTCTTTCAGTGACAAGAAGATGCTCGCTACATGGAGATGATGGAAGTCGTACCATTGGCATTTGCCCGTGGAAAATCGACGTGCCATTTGTGTCTTTGACCATTTTGCTGGGGATCACGAGCAAATTTCCCAGACTTGCACGGGTCAAGCATAAGAAAAGCTTAGGATTGGGCACGTGATCGTCTAGCGCAAGGACAGACAAAACTGATGGGACTTACATAAGGTTCACTAATTTTCAATGATTCAAATATAGCTTAGTACATATATTGTACTCATGTAATAATTTCTCAACACGAGTACAACTGATCATACAATGTACCTTCTCTCTCTTTTAGCTCGAAGTTGCCACCATCCTCTTTTCATTGAGTCTTATTCACGCCAGTGATTTTTAATAAAAATTGACTGAATAAATTTAATTGGCATAATTGAAAGATTTAAATTGAATTGACACAAGCGTAATAAAATTATGATTTTTTTTTGGCAATTTCCTATAACTCACTAACTTAGTCCTCCCGATTAATAATAGTGTAAATCAAGTTTATGCATGGTTAAAATCTCTGGTTGACTTGAGATCCAAATATTTCATTTTTTTAACCTTTGCATACATTTGACACGTTTAACAATCCGACCCATTTCACATTAACCAAACCTTCAAGTGAATCGTTTGGATAGCATTGGAATCTCTTTCATCTAATGTTGGATTCGGGAGGTTAAAGACTCCATACTTAAGTATCGACTTTCTTGTAAGTGTTGGTCGACGTGGAAACTAGACTCGGACCAGAGATGCAGCACTCTCACCATGTAATAGGGATTTGCTTGAAACAAATTCAATAGGCAAACTCGTACGGCTTATCACCGTTCACGTGTGAAACTTAGTTCTAAGACTTTTGATTGGCGATTCATTATACGTATCATTTGCAAGGACCCATCTTATTGTAGACAAGCTCCTAAGAGAAGTAATTAACTGGTGGCTCAAGCTCTATCAACATCCAATGCGTGGCTGCAGATGTTAAACTAAGATTGCAGGAACAAGTTCGAAATGCTATAAACTCCCATGATGTTCCCCATCCACATAGAAGCAAGCTAAGCCCATGGCCTTTTCATCAGTATGAAGCCCATGGTCCTTTCCACGGGTCTTAGGTTAGCAAATGTAGTATTTTGTAGCTGTTCATCATGGCTCCCGAAGTGAGTAAGATCCAGAGAATAAGTCAGCGCAATTTACTCAAGCAGATATGAATTAATTATCAATGGAACTGAAATCGCATCCGTTGGGTGGGTAACGAGGGAGAATTAATAGTCAAAGTTCGGTCAAATGTTTAAAAAGAACATAAACAATTCAACCGTGGTTCAGACGAATTCAAATAAATGGGTGTATATCAATGATTGGGATTAAATTAGAGTCACATCTTAAAAGTTACAGAGTCCTAATCTTTTCTGCCAAATGCTGTCCTTCCCACATCGCGCCAATCCATCAAGGTATGCTATGTTGCAAAAGAATATTTGTGATAAGAAATGAATCCTAATTTTGGGATATTAGACCTTTTTAATTAGATTTATATAATATTTTTTTTGGGGAGCCAAAAAATTGCCCCTCCTGTCCTTCTTTGGATCTAGGCCCCCGACTTTGGTAGAAAACTTGCAAAACCAAATCATGTCACTGGCCTCAGGCAATGTCGAATTTGGATTGCCTGAATGGTGGTAGTGAGGTCATGAAATAGACATCTTGTCTAACTTCATTTGACTCTCTACTTAATTTTATAGTTGAGCTTGACTTGGCTCAATTGAATTATCAAAATCAACTAAAATTTGACTACCCATGACGTATGTGCTGAGTTCAAACGGGGATGCTCAAAGTAAAAGATAAATGAGGTTTTAGTAAATGATGAAATTATGCAATAGAAACCATTATTCAATGAGGAGAGGGCAAGGCCAAGGAGTTATGCGAATCAATTACGAACGAGCCTGGGAGATGATACCCGAGCACATCAAAACCGAACTCAAACTAGAGCAGCAGCTAACTGGTCGAGCATAGTTGTCATCAGGGCTACGCTTGTCTCTTTCAACTCCCTAGTGTCTCGTGATGGGAGAACGGTAACAATTCGAACAATATCGAATTAACGCAGCGGAATAAAATAATCTCCCCTCTTGTGTAAACCTAATAGGAACCGATATAGTAGAGCAAAATAAATACCAAGCACGCAAACACAAGACGATTTTTACGTGGAAAACCCCCTCGATGTGAGGAGATCAAAAACCACGGGACCGGAGTCCACCCGAAAATCTTCACTATCAGCAAAATTGGGTGAACAATGTTCTTCTCTAGCAAATACTAGAGGTACATAGCAGCAAATATCTCAAGAACATAATTCTTGGCAATACACATAAACTTAACAAGAGATCAAGGATAAATCTGACCAAAAATGCAGGTTTTGATCAATCCACGAAAAACCTGATGTAGGGAGCTTCAAACGAAAATCAAACCGTTCGATTCGAGGAGATTGCACCACGAACACGCTGACAAAATTTCAGCTCAATCGGACCTCGAATCGACCTCCGATGCTAGTTTGATGTAAATCAGACTTCGCCCCAGACCCCAAATTTTCTGCTTCCTCTTTTTCTCTTGTTACTATGTCTTTTGCGGCTACCACTTCTATGATAGTGAGAAACCCTATTTCTCCATATAACTTATTATATGGGAAAGCCCTTTTGGGCTTGCAACTCATGGGCTTCCTCCACATAGGAGTGAACCCGCCTAACAAATCTCCCCTCACGACAATGTGGATGGATTCTCCATCCCTCGCTATCAATCGGCAATATTCAAGCTTCTCTCTTGGTAGAGTCTTCGTCATCATATCGAGCCATTAAGGTCCGTATGGATTTTCTCAAGTTCCAACAACTTTTCATCTAGAACATCCCTTATCCAATGATATCTAACATCAATATGTTTCGATCTAGAATGAAAAGATGAATTCTTACCAAGATGAATTGCGCTTTGATTATCACAAAATAGCACACACCTCTTTTGCTTGAACCCAAGTTCTTCCAAGAACTTCTTCATCCATAGCATCTCTTTACTAGCTTCGCCGCAATAAATTCAGCTTCGGTTGTAGAAAGTGCAACACACTTCGCAATCTTG
Organism: Corymbia calophylla; assembly: GCA_014182845.1. Classification (NCBI taxonomy): domain Eukaryota; kingdom Viridiplantae; phylum Streptophyta; class Magnoliopsida; order Myrtales; family Myrtaceae; genus Corymbia; species Corymbia calophylla. The sequence continues at coordinate 19,295,670 of CM024700.1, read as the reverse complement.
ACTTCCATGACACGGCTCCACCCACAAAAGAAATCAAATAACCGAAGTAGATCTTCGAGTATCGATATCTCCCCGCCAAGTCGGAATCTGTGTATCCAACTAACTCAAGTTTCCCGGTCCCAAAACTGAGTTTCAAATTTGAAGTTCCCCGAAGATACCTCATAATCCACTTTATTGCATTCCAGTGCTCTCTGCCTGGATTTGACAGATAGCGACTAACAACGCCAACTGCATGTGCCAAGTCTGGACGTGTACATACCATCGCATACATTAAGCTTCCCACAGCTGAGGCATATGGAACACTTTCCATATCTTTCTTCTCTTTATCAGTCGTAGGACTTTGCTTCATATTTAACTTAAAGTGGGCAAAGAAGAGGAGTACTAACCACTTTAGCCTTGTCCATGTAAAATTTCGAAGGATCTTCTCGATATATTTCTCTTGCGACAAAAATAATTTCTTAGCACCTCTGTCTCGGGTAATTCGATGCCAAGAATCGCCGCCAAGCCCAAGTCTTTCATGGCAAAAGACTTGCTCAATTGTTTCTTCAATAACTCAATTCGTGAAGCATTCCCGCCAACAATCGCATATCATCAACATAAAGCAAGAGAATAATAAAGTCATCATCAGAAAATTTTTGGACAAACACACAGTTATCCGAGGAAGTCGTCTTCTTATAGCCCTGTTCTGTCATAACTGACGCAAACTTTTTGTACCATTGTCTCGGTGCTTGCTTTAAGCCATAGAGACTTTTCTTCGCCTTGCACACATAATCCTCTTTCCCTTTCACTTTAAAACCTTCGGGTTGTTCCATGTATATCTCTTCCTCCAAGTCACCATGTAGGAAGGCTGTTTTGACATCCATTTGCTCAATCTCCAAATCTAGGGTAGTTGCCGACCCTAGTACCACACGGATAGAAGACATTTTCACTACTGGAGAAAATATATCATCAAAGTCAATACCCTTTCTCGACCGAATCCCTTAACAACCAATCTAGCTTTGTACCGTGGTTGTGAAGTATGTTCATCTTGCTTCAACCCGTATACCCACTGTTCTTCAAAGCTCTTTTACCTTTAGGTAATTTCACCAGCTCAAAAGTATGATTATCATAAAGTGACTCGCATCTCATCTCGCATAGCATCAAACCAATTGCTTTTGTACTCATCTTCTATTGCTTCTGCAAAGCACTCTGGTTCACCTGCATCAGTCAATAATACATACTCATCTTCAGAATACCTGGTGGAAGGTCGTCGGTCTCTAACGGATCTCCGGACTGGAACATCCAGTGGAACATCCAATTGAGCATCTGGTTTAGGAATAATATTATCTGTTTCAACATGTTCAGGAACATGTGCGTTATCTGGAACATTGACTTCCTGCTGCTCTTCATCAACCTGGGTAGGAATATTTGTAAAAGGAACTGGATCCAAATCATCACTAACCTGTGGTGCAGAAATCGTCTCTGCTTTCTCAATATCCTCTATTGTTTGATCTTCCATAAACACAACATCTCTACTTCTTACAATTTTCTTTTCAACCGGATCATAAAATTTGTAGTCAAGCATATCCTGTCCATAACCAATGAATATGCACTGTCGTGTTTTCACATCAAGTTTAGACCTCTCATCTTTGGGAATATACACAAATGCTTTGCATCCAAAGACACACAAATAATCATAAGAAACATCTTTGCCTGTCCAAACTTTATTAGGAACATCAAACTCTAAAGGAACGTATGGAGTAAGATTCAATACATATGCAACTGTACTTAAAGCCTCACCCCAAAAGGATCCAGGTAGCTTTGACTGTGAAAGTAAGCATCTTACCCTTTCAACCAGTGTTTTGTTCATTCTCTCAGCTAAGCCATTTAACTGAGGCGTCTTAGGAGGTGTCTTTTAATGTCGAATACCCTGCTGTCTGCAATATTCATCAAAAGGTCCAATATACTCTCCCCCGTTATCAGTTCTGATGCACTTCAATTTCTTTACAGTATGTCTCTCAACTGAAGCCTGAAACTGCTTAAAAGCATCTAATACTTGATTTTTAGCTTTTAAGGTATAAATCCAAATTTTCCTTGAAAAATCATCTATGAAGGTAACAAAATAAAGAGAGCCACCAAGTGATTTTGTTTTCATAGGACCGCAAACATCAGAATGCACTAAATCCAATATACCTGACTTTCTTGAAGGAGGGAAGCTTTTAAATGCAACTCTATTATGTTTACCTGCTAAACAATGAGCACACTTCTTTAGCGCCGAACTTTTCATTCCTGAAAGGAGCTTCTTCTTGGCCAATATTGACAAACCTTTCTCACTGATGTGACTGAGCCTCTTATGCCATAACTCACCGCATCTTCGCCGTCTTCTCTTGCATTAATTTTTTCTGTGGACAACTTTGCCTGCATAAGGTACAACAAAGAATATTTTTCACCTCTAGCCACAACAAAAGAACATTTGGTAAACTTCCATTGACCATTACTGAAGGTGCTGCAATACCCCTCATCATCCAACTTGCCTGTGAAAATCAAATTCAAGCGGATATCAGGTATATGTTTAACATTATTCAATACCAACCTCGTGCCATTGCTGGTTTCTAGGCACACATCGCCGATGCCTACAACTTGAGCCAGCCCCATTATTTCCCATCTTCACGATCCGAAGTCGCCCGACTCCGTATGATATAAAAGAAATCCCTACGAGATGTAGCATGAATAGATGCACCACTATCAATTACCCAACTGGTCTCATAAGATACAAAATTCACCGCATCACCATCAAAAATAATGAGAAAGTCTTCTTTAAGTGTAGTAACACGATTATCATCACTGTCACTGTCGCTGATCTTCTCTTTACCTTTCTCCTTTTGTTTATCCCTTTTTAAGTGGCGACAAAACCTCTGAATATGTCCCTTCTGATGACAATAATGGCACTCAACATTAGCAAACTTATTATACTTACCTCTGCTTTTATCTCTACTCTTATCTCTGTTTCTGGGACCTCGAGACTCACTTCTTCCCCTTTTCTCAACCACCAAGGCATCAGTATGTGAAGAGGACGATCCTTGTGTCTTCCTTCTCATCTCTTCATTCAAAATACTACTCTTGGCCAAATCCATGGTAATTGTACCATCCGGGCGGAATTAGACAAAGACGTTCGAAACGTCTCCCATGAGTCCGGCAAAAAGTACCAAGCAACCATAGTGCTTGTATCTCATCATCAAACTTGATTCCCATCGTAGCTAATCGATTAATAATTCATTGAAAAGAATTTAAATGATCGACCAAACGAGTACCATCTTGATATCTCGAGCCATCATCATCTTTTTATCGAAATAACTTATTATTCCCGCCTTTCGAGCATATAACTGTTCGAGCTTATTCCATAAACCGCGTGCATGTGTTTCCTCAATAATATGGTTCAAAACATTATCATCTACCCACCGCCTAATATAACCACACACTTGACGATGAAATATAGACCATTCGACGCTTTATTCTCCTAGTTTCTCCTCGACAAATACGGGCAAATAAAAATCTTTCACATGTAAAAGATCTTCCATCTTCCCTTTCCAAATATGATAATTCGAACCATTCAGTGTAACCATTCTACTCATATTCGTTTCCATTGTTTAACACAATGCAGAAAAATCAAGCAACAACCAGAAGCTCTCATACCACTCTGATGGGAGAACGGTAACAATTCGAACAATATCGAATTAACGCAGCGGAATAAAATAATCTCCCCTCTTGTGTAAACCTAATAGGAATCGATATAGTAGAGCAAAATAAATACCAAGCACGCAAACACAAGACGATTTTTACGTGGAAAACCCCCTCGATGTGAGAGATCAAAAACCACGGGATCGGAGTCCACCCGAAAATCTTCACTATCAGCAAAATTGGGTGAACAATGTTCTTCTCTAGCAAATACTAGAGGTACATAGCAGCAAAGATCTCAAGAATATAATTCTTGGCAATACACATAAACTTAACAAGAGATCAAGGATAAATCTGACCAAAAATGCAGGTTTTAAACCTGATGTAGGGAGCTTCAAACGAAAATCAAACCGTTCAGATTCGAGGAGATTGCACCACGAACACGCTGACAAAATTTCAGCTCAATCGGACTCGAATCGACCTCCGATGCTTGCTTGATGTAAATCGACTTCGCCCCTGCACCCATTTTCTCGCTTCCTCTTTTTCTCTTGTTCTTATGTCTTTTGCGCTACCACTTCTATGATAAATGAGAAACCCTATTTCTCCATATAACTTATTATATGGGCCAAGTCGCTTTTGAACTCATCGTTGAAACCTCCACATAAGAGTGAACCCAGCTAACATCTCGTACTCTCCTATTTGCAACATTCGATCTAAAGTAACGACACGCGATCACCTGCATTAAATGCAAAAATGCAGTGCTTGGCCAAAGGAAAAACCATCCATCAGTGCCGTCCCCATCTCTGATCAATCCCATCAACATGTCCACAAGCTGCATCCGCAGATTATTAAATACTAGTGCCGGAAAACGAAACCCTAATATGACGGGACTCAGCAACTGTAAAAGCCCTTCATCTTTTATTTTAAGGCCGCCACCCGTAAAGGGCGAGAAACACAGCCCCTAGCAATGATTGAAATGGCGTTTCGGCCTAAGCAGCACAAACTCATCACGCATCATGCGAAGGAAACTTGTCGTTTTTCCCTTAGCCGAACATCAATCAGAGTCCTTGTCCGTATATGTTTGGCTTCCTTATGTTCCGGGCATAATCGTTCTTCTTCCCCTGAATAAACAAAGCTCAAATGCCAGTGTGCTCGTTAAGCAATTAACATATAAATACAAGACGTGTAGTTTTATATTCAACGAGGGTATCTGAGCCACATGGGTTTACATTCCTTGCTTTCATGGTTGCACCTTTTTGTTCCATTTGCTGTCTTAATGGAAGAAAGGCCAAGGAGCATGGATGCAAGGGAATTCCCCTTTTGAGCAATTCCAATGCGTACTGGGTGAACTCTCTTGCGCTAGCCGATATGTCCGCTAGCTGTTGTATCACAATCTCTGGAAATAATGCCCTCCTCAAAGCTCTCAAAACTTAATTATTTTTAAAGCCTTTCGATGCCCTAATCTTTTGGACTCATGTGGGTCTCCTTTTATGCTGCCCACTGATTCTTCTTATGCCCTTCCAAAAAACATTCTTTTGAAAAGAGAGAGAGAATTTTATTTTAAGGGGTAAAAAGTGGGAAAGTAATTGTTTAAGGGGTTGGGGAAGAGTGAAGCAGCTTTTTCTACGCAGGAGGTCTAATTTGACTCGATGGAAGTATGTAACATGAAACGACCTGCGGCAAAAAAACAACATGGTACAACTTTTGGTGTCTGTTTGGGTGCTTTGTTCTGCAGGTGACTAGTTGGATATCTGACCTATAAAATTATTTGGGGAGATTATTAACTAAATTCATTCTAATATGCTACATACAAGGCAATCAGATCTATAACAATTCCATTCACCATCACAATTCCATATGATTATTCTGTTAGCTACGAATGCTTGAACTACTGCTATTAAATAAATCTCAACGTACTGTCATCATTTTCTCTTTTCTCTAATAAGGACCGTGTCGAACTCTTTGAGTACTCTAGTTATCCCTAAAAGCTGTGATAGTCCTTGCCTTTTGATCATGATCAGTGACTGATTATCGAAGTGTGACTTGTCCATACTCATGAGGGTGGCTTTAAAATATTGCACTAGTAAGGTGATTGCAATTCGAACCATGAATGAGGAAGACGAACACACTTGTTATTAACCAATCTTGTAGGGTTTTCCGCAAATATATTTTGCAAACCTGCCTTTCTAAAACCCAAGTTAGTTCTAAGTGATGTTTCATAGTATCATGAGGTAGATTGGTTTAAGTATATCCTTTAAAGAATGCCCTTTAGAGATATATATGTGTCATGCACTCTTTCTTCCTTTACTCTACTCTGGGTCCAAGGAACTAGCCTGTTCTAGTTTAGGAAGAAAGTGAAACCTAATTGAAAATTTTTTAGGATAATCTAATCTAATGACGTTTTGCATATAATGTGAATATTACTTTTTAAAAATTCTAATGTTAGGTTCATCATGACACAAAGAGTCATTTATAACATTTTCGTAATTACTTTCTTTTTGTCACAAATAGATGGGTATTTCCATTTCAATACTTCTTGTGTGATTTTTTGGATGGTTATCTTAAATACGACTTGCGACATATAAAACATGAACGATATCTTGCATTATTCTTTTCGGGTGTGAATTCTGCAATAAATATCTAGTACTTGGATGGTTGAGGGCAAGCGGTGCCGAAACGAAATCAAGGTGTATAATTTGTGACCCCATGAAACAGGTGGCGCGGTCGAGTGGTCAATTTTGCTGGGACAGGGTACGCCATTTGCCGGGGAAGGGAAGCAGGGTTCAGTCGTTTTACGTGAGGGAACAAAAGGGGCGTCCCATCACGGGTTTGCCAGCAACATGCTAATGAGTCCTTTCCTCATATGTAGTGCCATATCGAGAAACCAGACACAAGGAATATCCAGAGACTCGTCCTCAGATAAGGTCCTATGTTTATGGATGGATGTGAACAACTCAAATTTCTCATTCACACAGAGAGAGAGAGAGAGAGAGAGAGAGAGAGAGTTCACGTGTGCTGCAGCTCGTGGCATAGTACTGAAAAGTTCTGGCCTACAACGTACTCATATGGTAACATGGACTTCAAAATCACTTGGAGATATGGATCGGTTTAAATGCTCGAAAGCTGCCTTGAACACCACCTGACCGCTTTACAAATAAAGGCTTATGTTTCCCTCAATCTCTTGTAAGAGGAAACTTCCTCCAACTTGGCCTTTGATTGATACGTTATAAGTTATGGACGTCGTCCTCTGGTTAGAACTTCATTAAATTTTAAGAATGGATGATGATTCATGCTCGTAACCCACCAATCAGATGACTGTTTGGAGAGAGGGTTTCCTCTAGGGATGGAGGAAATAAGTTTCCCATGTAGAAATGCCAAGAAAAATCCCAAAGAAAAATTGTATATTACAAGCCTAAAGATAAGCTGAATTTGGCATCATCTACCTCAATTTCAAACCGTCCATCTGTCTATATTTTGTGTGTGCTTGAAAAATCATATTTCTTAAAGCAACACTCATGTAAGGTGTTTCGTTTCCCTGTCTTCACTAAGTCAGAAGAAAACAAAGTAGTTTCATATAAAGGGCGCGTTTGTTTAGCTGGAATTGAATGATTTGGAAAATATTTTCCTATAAATGATCAATTGTATTTTTTAAAATAATCAATTTATAAAGTGTGTTTTCATTATCGCATTTTCATGATAATAAAAATATATTTCATTCATTCATTTTTGTAAGCAATACAAATGATTATTTTTAGAAAAATATTTTCCATATCATTCATTTTCCAAGAAATAAACAGAGTCAAAAATCTCACATTTTCTTCTTCATTAGCTCATCGACTCCACTATACTCGCCATAAAATAGACAAATATGAAACGAAGTGCTGCTTCTAACATTGTAAAAGGCATATTCTGTAAGCGGATCTTTCTACACACGTGGAAAATTCGACTATAAAATCATTCCCAAAATTCTTAATTCTTTCTCCCATAGTTCTTATAGAATGCAATCATTGAGATTTCCTTAAACGAATCTCATCAAAATTTGTCGGTGCAATAATTCAGTAAACGTCTAAATGCGATAGCTCCTTCACGTAGCTGAAACATGGGACCAGCTTCCATTTTTAGTGGACGTCGAAAGATATGGGATCCTTCTTTGTCATTCCGAAAATTATCATACCTGGACAAAGCCATCCTAGAGAATATGACCTTATGGATAAGCTTTTTTCCTGATTGTAAATATATAATTAGAAACGATTCATTTGGTTGACCGTACGAAGAGATACTTCATTAGAAATACTTCTATAGTCAGTAAAAAAAGCTTAAGTTGTTCTACAAAATTTATCGCACTTTATTCATAAATGCAAATTGAATACTTTGTTGTGCAATTATTTATCTCTTAGCTTGTTATTAAAGGATAATCCATCGATTCACGGTAAGTGAAAGACATTACATGACTTGTGTCATTGAAGGGGAAATGTTTTTTTGTAGAAGTGGGACATGTTGGAGTGAAACATCTATGCTCAAGATGCAGAAATAATTGCTCAATAGGGATACAATACGAAGCATGTGTTCGATTTGAAAAATCTCCTTTTAGTGTGAAAAGCAGCAGGAGAGGCAGAGAGAGAGAAGCTCAAATAGCCTCGTTGGCATGGAAAATGACTAATCCCGTTGTCCTTTTGGATTGATGTGGAGATTTTGGCCTCAGCTAGAAGGTGAGAGGTTTGGCATGAAACGAGACATGCCCATCATATTTCTTCTGGCCAATTGAAAGGAAATAGGTGGCAAATATGGCCACCCGCCACTGTTTAATTACTCAATGATGGAGTTGGAGGGAATTGATGATAGGACTTCTGTTTTGTCGAGTGATGCTGATAATTTTCTAAAGGTATTTTAGGGAGTTTTCACGCTAAGTAAGTAGTTCGGCAAGAGTAAATTGAGTGACTAAACAAGTGGGACTCCCACGCAAAAATTATGGACATTCATTATGATATGAGAAATGATACAAGGAGTTGCTCATTTCACCTGCCAAATCATATGTAATGGCACCGCCCGATCGATGAAGACACTAGTTACATGGAGAGAGGGAGTTAGAGAGCTAGAGCAAGATGAGGAGAGGTGCCAAGAGAAAGAGATGGAGGAGATGGTCAGGAGGGGTGAATCTAAAGTTAGGCCGAATTAGCCAGTTCAACCGGTTCAATCGGATATCAAAGGCTTTTTGGATCTGATTCCATTGTATATACCATTTTAGCTGAACACACAAACATACTGTGTTTATTATTATACAATAAAAGCAAACTATTTAAAGTAAAAGCTAGCCATTTTAAGAAGTTAAACTGTGTGCTGATCACTTATCCGGTTTGGTGTGTGGTATGGTTTTCAAAACATTGCCCGGGAGAGGAGATAGATACGACGGTGGAGATCCGGCAATTGAATGGCGAGAAGGTGGTGACAAGTTGCCAGCAATAATGGCAATTGCGGCAGCGACATGGTGGTTGGTCATGTAGGATGGGTAGCGTTTTGTGAAGAGCTTGTGCAATTTCCTAATGCGTAAAAAACCCATAAATAGTTCTACAACTCGTTATTTTCTAATCAAGGAGCCACCTAAAATTGACTAGACTTAAACTTATCCAATTTTCGCAATTGAATATGATTCATCGGTTTGGAATATCTATTGTATTTACAATCCATCATGGTCATGCATGGACCAATTTTCACATGCTAGCATCAGTATACCTAGCAACGCTTGCTAAAAGCGTACAAAAAAATCAGTTGAAAGGGTATCACGGCATGCTGGACTAAAAATTGTCCCCACAAATGAAAGGGAGAATCTGCTAAAAGGATGACCGACAAGAAAAAAAAGAAAAAAAAAGGGAGAAACAAAATGAGGAGATCAGGAGGGAACTGCCATAAAAATCATTTGTTCATGATATGGTGGCCCGTGAGTGAGCCAAAGCTTAACTGCCTCCCGGTCACTTGCCCCCGCTACGTGCCAAGACCACCCCCGCCCCAACTCCTGCATACAGACAACTCCTCGGCCGGCTACTTCACATGCCACCAAAAAAATCCAACTCTCTTCCTTAGCCCTCCCTCTCTCTCTCTCTCTTGCTCAGATGCTTATGAAACTTCATTACCTGATAATAAACAGGAGCAGGGAAGGAGTGTAAGAACAGGGTTTTGCAGTTATTATGAGGAGGAGTCCTTTTTTGGTGAAGGCCTGTTGAATTCCTGCAGGCGCTCCTGCTGCCGCTGCGGCTTTTCTGGCCTGGTTTTAATGCATACCAGGTATTAGCATCGCAACTGAAAAGGGCTGATGTTTCTTTTTGCCCCCTTTCAAGGGTGTGTCCCTTTTGCCTATTCTTGACTAACAGCTGAGTTCCTTTTTGATTCTTGACTTTTGTTTTTGCCCCTCCTGACTGATCAGTCCTTTTTCCAACCCCCTTTGCAAGAACCCAAAATGCCCAGAAAGAAAAGATGAACTGTCCATTTCTCAGCTGATTCAAATCCAAGTTTTTCTCTTCTTTCTTTTCTTTTAGGCTTTTCCATGTTCTGGATCGCTTCCCAATGTCAAGGTACCATTATTAGTCTAGTCTCTTTCTTTTTCTGCTCCCTCCTCCAGAAAATTTCTTGAATTCAATCTCTCTCTCTCTCTCTCTCTCTGTGACCACCAACCCATGATGCAATTCACTGAAACCCCACCACCACCACCTCAGCCCCCATCCTTCCGCCAATCACCACCACCACTGTTCTCCAGCCTCTCTATGAACAAGAACCAAGTGCACCGAACCCGCCCTTGGCCCGGCTTCCAGATGCCGAAGTCTTTGGGGAGCTTTGGCGATGCGAATTGCATGGAGCAGTTGCTAGTGCACTGTGCAAACGCCATCGAGACCAATGACGCGACCCTCGCCCAGCAGATCCTCTGGGTCCTCAACAACATCGCCCCGGCCGACGGCGACTCGAATCAGCGGCTGACGTGTGGCTTCCTCCGGGCCCTCATTGCTCGGGCCGCCAAGAGCGGCACGTGCAAGATGCTGGCGGCCATGGCGAATGCCCAGAACTACGACAACCTGTGCAATGAGACGCATAAGTTCTCCATCATTGAGCTTGCGAATTTCGTCGACCTGACCCCATGGCATCGGTTTGGATTCACTGCGGCGAATGCCACCATAATCGAAGCAGTCGAAGGGTACTCAGTGGTTCACATAGTCGACTTGAGCACAACGCATTGCATGCAGATTCCTACTCTTCTTGATGCAATTGCCAGTCGTCTTGAAGGGCCCCCATTGGTGAAGCTCACGGTTGCCGGTGCTGTGGAGGATGCGCCGCCCATGCTTGACCTTTCGTATGAAGAGTTGGGATCCAAGTTGGTGAATTTCGCAAGGTCTCGAAACATACACATGGAATTTCAGGTCATTTCTTCGAGTTATGCCGATGGATTCTCGTCCTTGATTGAACAACTCAGGATGCAGAAACTAATGTACTCAGGAGGAATTGGTGAACCAGAAGCACTTGTTATAAATTGTCACATGATGCTTCACTTTGTGCCCGACGAGACCGTTCCGTTAATGTCGGATTCCGAAGCAAACCCTAATTACCCTTTTGAGTCTTCGTCAGTATATTCTCCTCGGTCGACCCTTCTCAAGGCGCTTCGGTACTTAGCGCCGAACGTTGTCATCTTAGTGGACGAGGATGCTGACTTCACATCAAATACGGTTGCGTCAAGATTGCGGTCGGCGTTCAATTATCTTTGGATTCCTTACGACACAGTTGACACGTTCCTCCCAAGGGGAAGCAAGCAGAGGCAGTGGTACGAGTCTTACATATATTGGAAGATACAGAACATCATCGCGCAAGAGGGCCTACAGAGAATCGAGAGGCTCGAGCCGAAGAGCCGGTGGGTGCAGCGGATGAGAAATGCGGACTTCCAGGCTGTCCCGTTCGGAGAGGACGCGGTCTCTGAAGTCAAGGCCATGCTCGACGAGCATGCAGCGGGGTGGGGATTGAAGAAGGAAGAAGATGATCTTGTATTAACATGGAAGGGACATAATGTAGCTTTTGCTACTGCATGGTTGCCTGCTTGATTAACTTTTTTTTTTTTTTTTTTTTAATGTTGGGCTTTAGTGCCATTTCGCAGCTTATTAAGTAGTTCATTAGTCAGCAATTTACTTGACTCTACGTTGACTAGCTAGTCTATTTAGCTTCTTCCAGAATTGGAAGACAGGGAGATGTGATGGATCATTCAGCTGATACTTAGTTTGTACCAGATCATAAATATATTGACCGTCTCTCTCTCTCTACTTGTTCACATGTTTGAGACTAGATGATGACTACATTTAATGCTTGTAGACAAAATCAGATGTTTGGCGTGCTTTTTCTTTGACGAGTAGAAACAAGGTTGTTCTTCGCATCTACGTACAAGGAACTCAATTTTGTAAGTCGAGTAAATCTCGATATTTGCTGTTATCTACGATGTACACGTGCTAAGCTTGAAGTCGATTTCCGATCGCCGTTTTTAAAGATCTTCGAAAGTAAAATAACAACAGCTAATGAGTCTTAGAATCGGTTTGTTTTTGCTTGAATATTATGTATCTATTTCATATGGTCCATTTTGAATTGCTTTTAGTCTAGAAGCTCACCTTTCTTTAGCTGAAATCCACGCGGACGAGTACGTGATTAGTATGAAGTTTATCTGCTCTTGAAGTTCTTGATTGAATCATTAGGTTCTTCTTTTGTTCTACTTCTTTTTTCGTTGAGGTTCTTGTCGAATCACTTCCCGATCGCTTCTTGTACTGCCATCCTTTTTCAATGTGCAGTCGTAGTCATCAATCGTCTTGTCAGCTTGGCTGGGAAGATGCAGCACCCTTTTTTACACTGAAATCTGCACACTGAATTCCTTTCCATTATATCTCTTATAATGAAGAAGTTATCGAATCCATTTGCTGAGCAAAATAAAGCTTGACCGTAATTAAGAGAGAGAACAAAGATAACCAACACCAATCCTTACAATTGAATAAATTCAAATTCTTGGACAGGGCATCCAATAACTTCTTTTGCTATCTCAACCATTAACACCTGCGCGTCTCCATTTTCATCATAAATCACAAGTTTAACCATGTAGCCGTTTGTCAATTTTTTCAAGAAAATAAAAGTTATTAGAATTGCAAATGCCAAATGTCACAAAACTTTGATTTTTTTTTTTATACTTTTCTCGAATGCCTTACACAAATTTCTAGGGAGAAATACAGTAGAAGTGTCAAAAAATGTGTACCACACTTATTTTAATATCAAAAGTTTCTTATGGATTACTTAAGAGTCAAATTTTTTGAAAAATGACATTTTCAATGCTAACTTCAATCTGCTTGATTGGAAATCCGACGTGACCTTTTAAAAAAAAAAAAAATTCTTAAGCCAATGTGACTCACCAAAGGGTCCATTTAGTATGTAAAACATAAACGATGTCATTAGTAGCTTTCCCTCATATAAGAACCCTAAATCCCAAATTTGAAACCCTAACCGGCCATTCAATTGAAATTTAGACCCCAATTTAATTTGCTCCCAAAATTAGCTGCTCAATTTGCAAATGGACGGTGGGAGCTTTAGTAGAGGCTCAAATTTGTTTCAACAATTCCTCCTCCCTTCTTGCCCAAGCCCTAATTTTTTTCCCTCCAATTGATTGACTATGTGAAAATCACTAATCTGATTGATTGAGAGCAATATAGATTACGAGCGATGGATAACGAGCAACAATGAGCAAGTGATAGATGCTGAGTGACCTTGACAAGGAGAACGGTGGAGGGTGAGACGAACAAGATTGGAGTCCTAACTTTCATCCATCACGTGTGGCATCGTTTGGGCATAGGATGGTGCGGTGTCCATTTTTGGGCAACGGTATTGGTGCAACGTCGTTTTTAGGCAATGGTGTTGCTAACCAGTCACGTTGGACTAAGTGACGTCATTTTGCTTATTTACATGGATTGGAATTTTTTAACAAAAAATCCAACTCACCTTATTTTTTTAATTATAAAAAAGCCACATAATTATTTTGATAGGAATATCTCACCATTGGCACTTAAGTGCTTATTTTTTCTCTGATTTCATTTGGGGAAAACATTTTCCATGAAGGAAAAAAAGTCTAAAGTGAGGGAAAATGTGTGAGTTAGTGGGAACTTTTAGCATTAAAATAAGCGTTATACTCGAGATGGGAGAAAAAAATAATTTAATAATAAATTTTTAAAATAATAAATAATGATTTTTAAAAAAAAATATTGAAAAAGAGTTTATAAAGGAAAATATTTTCTTAAGCGAACAGCGAAAACATTTTCCACTTCAAAATCAAGTTTCATCCGAACATTGACATTTTCTAGAAAAACAATATTTTCCATAAAACGAACGGTGCTTATTTTTCATTTGATAATCGTTGGTGGGAACTTTTAGCATTAAAATAGTATTATACGCAACTTTTGATTATATAATCTTTTGTTTGATTATATTCTTTTGTTCCCAAAATAAATTTGGGATATGGAAATCTATTTGGTAAATTTATTGTTTCCGAAATAGATTTGAAACGAAATCAAAGTAAAAAAAAATAGTTACTTCTTTATTCTCGAGAACAATTCCAGAGTCAAGTCCAACCTATTTTTCTTTTCTTTTTCTTTTCTTCTTTTCTCCTTCTCTCTCCTTCTCTCTTCTTCTTCCTCCTAGTTGGTCGTTGTCCATTGCTGCTACCATCAGCCACCGTTGTGGTCGGCGATCAGCCACAAAAAAGGAGGAAGAAGAAGAGAAAAGGAAAAAGAAAAAGGAAAAGGAAAAGAGAAAAAGATAATAAAAGTACTAAAAATTAAAAGATATAAAAAAATTTTAAGATTCTTACAAATGCATATCTATTCCGAGAATAAAAATTTGGACAGTTACCAAACGCTTTCAAATCTTTCGAAATTATTTTAACAAAATCAGAACGAATAATTTTTTAATAGAGATTATTTTCGGGAACAGAATGTTTACCAAATAGGCTATTACAAATTTCTATCATGTCATCTAACATTTTTTACTGACCCAAAAAAAAATATAACATTTTAGAATAGTCTACATTCATTCATTGGGCTTCCTCCCTCTTTCTCTTTCTTCTTCACTTTACTTGTAAAAATTATGTAAAATACATTGTTTGGTTTATTCAATATTAAGTTCTTTTAATTATTAATTTCAGGTAATTTGAATAATCTGTTACAATATATATCCATTTAATGCAATTGATACGTAGTTTGAAGACACATTCCTTTTCTTTTGAAGAGGTCTTCAGATGCACTCTCTTGTCCTAAAACGTCTCCGACATTGACACAAGTTCGAACGTTGCTCGAGTCATATTCAAAACAAGATGTGCATTTTATGTTTTATTTATTGCACCCTATTATTTGCATTAAGTGGTTTTAATCTTAAACTCTTTCTTTGGTTATTGTATCTCTACTAATTAGTAAACAAGCATTTTTAAAAACCCAACAACTTAAGGTTTCGAGTTAAACTTGTAAATCGGACGAAGCATGAAATTGTTAAATATCGACGGCAATAAAGTAAAATCAAATGGAAGTATGCAAAGGTTCTGGCAAACAGATATCTGTGCTCTCGGATCTCCTTAAGCATATGCTTAGGATCCTCTCGTTTCTCCTCATCGAATTACGAAACAAATAGTTATTTAACAGGGAAATAATTGGAGACCAGACAATATTAATTGATGGAAAGAAAAAGCATGAATCATAACGAATTATACATGCTGACTTTTGCAAGCATAAAAAAAGAAACAATCCGTTATATGATTTTGAAGACCACAACATAATATTCGAACGAAAGCAGAACAAAGTGTAAAAACAATAAACTAATAAAATGAGAATGGATGGCAATTGCCAATAATAAGTGTTTTTGTGTTTCAGTGATAGAATTTTTTGTTACATACTTCAGCTATGCAGTGTTGTGTCTTTATGTAATATAAGCTAGGGTTATGGAATTAATGAGAGACACAATCATGATCTCTTTTCTTTGGAAAGAATTGATCTTGCTTGATGAGACATATCATCATGATCTCTTCTTTTTGGAAAGAATTGATCTTGCTTGATGAGTAAGTGGTAGAGAGATTGTAACTGAATCTGGACATGTCATCGTGATCTCTTCTATTTGGGAAAAAAATTGATCTTGCTTGATGAGCAAGTGGTGGAGAGATTGTAGCTGAATCACGACATGTCATGGTTTCCTTTGACACCCCCTGCAAGCTGATGTGGCAGAACACACGGTAAGCTTGGACTATAGAAGTCGAAAGTGAGCCATGGAGAGCCCTTTGGTGAAGATATCGGCAGGTTAATCAGTAGTGGAGATGTACTAAACATGCAGTTGATTTTTGGAGATCTATTCTCGCACAAAGTGGTAATCAATTTCCGTATACTTTGTCCGAGCATGAAAGATGGGATTCCCTGTCAAATAGATGGCTGAGATGTTGTCACACCAAAGAACTAGAGGGCCTTGCCAAGAGAAACCGAGATCGCGTAGGAGAGCCACGGTCCTAATGAGTTCAGCAGTTATGTTGGCTAAGCTTTTGAATTCGGCATCTGTGCTAGATCAGGCGATCGTTTGTTGCTTATGAGAACTCCATGAGATGAGATTTGAGCCAAGGAATATGCCAAAGTCGCCAACTGACCGTCCAGTGTCATGGTGCCTAGCCCAAATTGCATCAGAAAAAGCATGGAGATGGAAATTTGCGGCTGTGAGTAAAGAGTATGCCATGGTGTGGTGTGCCACAAACGAAGCGCAATATGCATTTGACAAATTGCCAATGGACCTCTGTAGGTGCCTGCATGAAACTAATAGACAGTGTTGACAGCGAAGGTAATGTCGGGCCGAGTGAGAGTAAGATACTGCAATGCGCCCATGGTACCATGATAAAGTGGCGGGTCTGAGAACAGCTCACCACAATGAGTAGATAGAATATACGAGCCCGCTATACATGGGGTGGTGATAGGCTTCACATCCTGCATTTTTGCTCAGGCAAGAAGATTCGCTGCATATTTTGTCTGGTGAAGAAGAATACCATCCAAAATGTGTTGTAGTTCGATCTCAAGAAAATAGTGGAGTTCACCCAAGTCTGTGATGGCAAATTCCTTTTGTAGAGACTCCAAGAGAGTAGATAATGGTCCTGTAGGGGATCCTGCGATAATGATGTTGTCGACATAGATGAGCAGGTAAATACTATATTGAGCTTTATGCAGTATAAATAGTGAGGAGTCAGTGATAGAAGCTACAAAACTAATGGAGATGAGAAAATTATTGAGATGTTGGTGCCAGGCATGGGGAGCTTGTTTCAAGCAATAGAGAGATCATTTCATGCAGCATACATGATGAGGATAGTGGGGATTGACGAAACCTAGTGGTTGATCCATGAATATTTCTTCAGTGAGATGACCATGGAGAAAAGCATTCTTTACATCTGGCTACTGAAGTTGCCAACCCTGAGAAAATGCAACTGCAAGGATTGTGCGAACCATGACATGTTTCACCACCGGATTGAAGATTTCATTACAGTCATTCCCTGCTGTTGATGAAAGCCCTTTGGGACTAATCTAACTTTGCATTATTTAACAGAGCCATCTGCATGGAACTTGACCTGAAGGACCCATTTGCAACCAATGGGCTTACAACGTTGAGAAGACGGTACAAGTTCCCGTGTCTGATTTTTAAGCAATACGGTGTACTCTTCGGCCATAGCTACCCGCCGATTCGGGTCTTTTTCCGCCTAACTGTAACAAGATGGTCTGGATGGGACTGCTACCGAGGTGGTGAATGCATAGGTGTGATCCTTTTGTACATGTCAGCGGGAACGGTGCCGTCTCGAAGTCTGGTCACCATGGGAGGGTTGGTGGCGTCGGTTATGGTGGTGGATCGATAGCCTGTTGGATTGTGGCTTGTGGGATAGTTTCAGCGATCGGAGATTGCACTTCTGGTTGCAGTTGGAGAGATACTGAGCGGGAGGTGGTGGGACTACTGTGCACAGGTGTCGACATGTGGGATGCATCAGTCCTCGGCTCCTGCATATGTGAATCATCAGGTTGCAAATGCATCAGTGGGGGAACGTAAAGGGGTAACTCTGATGATGCTGGTGGGGACACATTTGATGATACGTTGGTGACAAGAGCAACAAAGAGAAAAACAGTCTCGACAAAGATGGTGTCTGCAACTATGTAGAACCATCATTGTTGTGGAGAATAGCAGTGATAGCCCTAACACGTGAGGGATATCCTAAGAAAATACACCGATGTGACCTGGACTCTAGTTTGTGCTTGGCATAGGGTTGTAGGTTTGGGTACATAGCGCAGCCAAAAACCCGAAGATGTTTAATGGATGGTACAATAGAAAAGAGTACTTCCTAGGGGCTGCGCTGCTATGGAACGGGAGTAAGCAATCGGTTGATAATGTGAACTGCACTTTCAAATGCAAAATCCTAAAAATGAGAGGGAACAGACGCATGGTGCATCATGGCTAGACCCATTTGAACTACATGTCTGTGTTTGCGCTCGGCCGAAACATTTTGAGACTAGGCAAAGACCAGATGTCCGTTTATAAATGCCACGTGCTTGCAATAATTTATTAAAAGATGCAGAAAGAAATTCTCTAGCACAATCACTTTGGATGGCTTTAACTCGGGTATTGTGCTGGTTTTTAACAAAGTTTAGAAAGACTGCAAAGATATGTAAAAATTGATCACGAGAGTTGAACACATAAAGCCAAGAAAATTTGGAGTAATCATCAATAAAACAAACATAATATTTATTGTTTTGATGAGACGTTACAGGAGCCGACCCCCAAATGTCAAAATGAACTAATTCTAGGGAAGCCTTGGATCTATAAAAAGTGGGAGGATGACGATGACGATGACTCTTGCTAGATGCACAAGCCAAGCAAGTTGGTTGAACATCTAACGACTTATTGAACATGCAAGAAATAGTAGAATATGCAGCATGACCTAAACGATGGTGCCAATGAACAAGGGAGCTGGACTAAGACAGGTAATAAGCTGACGGAGAAAGCTCAGACTAATCCGATAGTTGATAGAGTCCTTGATTAAGGTTCCCTTGGAAGAGAATCTTGCCTGTACGGCGGCACTTCACAGAAAAACAATTAGGAGAGAAAATGAAATCACAATTGTTTTCCTGTGAAAATTGACGAATGGAAAGTTAGTTTTTCTTTATAAAGGAAGCAACTAGGACAATAGACAAAAGAAAATTTTGAGAAACAAAAGGACTTGTATGGGTTATCGGGAGGCTAGACCTATTACGGTAATAGTTACCTAATGGTAACATGTTGGTTGCCTGCGTAGGGCTAAAGAGAGGACGATTGAGATGGACTATTTATGACGTGGTGTGTGGCACCGAAATCTAGATACCACGGATCCGAAAAGACTGACGGTGGTGGTGGAATTTCAGCAATGTGGAGTCGTGGTGCCGAGTCTAGAGATTGTGGCGGAGGCCCACGATCACGACAGACACTAGCAATTGTAGAGTTGACATCGAACACTGCGTCTCCTTTGATTTCTACAATTGCCTTATTCGCATGGTAGGCCCATAATAATCTACTCCTGTCAGCGGCTCAGCCCATAAGCTTTCCGCAGGGCCAGTCCTCTCTTCTCTGTAATTATTTGCAGTACGTAGCATACTTTAGACAAACCGCATCGTGAGCATTTACTCTCTTTTAAAATTCTGTTATTGTTCTGATACCAAAATTCTATTGTTATTACTATTATCATTGTCAACGTTGTTAATTTTAATATATAAATTAGGCCCCTTGACCATATAGGTTATAGTTAAAACATAACTTAATGCAAACTAATGATAAAAAAAGTTTTATAACTGAATAATAATAAGTAAATTGAAAGATAAGAGAGATTTTTAGCATTAGTAAATGCCATAATTATTAGATCTATATTCCGTTCAATTAACTAAATTTAGTTGGATTGATTCAGGAAATTGAAACCGAACCAAAGCATGTAGGGGAGTATTTCATAGCTCTTAAATTTCCACATTGCAAAAGCATTCGTTCACAAGCTTCGCTGAATTTCATAGGAGCATTTATTTACTCTCTATTAAATAGGTTTGCCCGAGCGCTTTAACAAAAGTCCAATGATCTAGTGCAAAACCAGATGATTTAGAACGGCAAATCCATTTGATATCAAATTTTATTTTGACTAATCGAACCTGTACCTAAATCCATCAAACAAAATCTAGACCTGTTATTGATGATCTTAGTATCTTGAGTTAATAACAAATCACACTGATTTTCATTATTTACATGGTTCTTGAGTTGTGGGATGTTTAGGTCCGTTGATATTAATTTATACCGTATGCTCTGATCTCATCTTGATTTTACATCAACAATCTCTCCCCATGATCCTTTTTTACGGGATCTGCTTTATTACCATGCGTAATTACGTACTCACTGCCACTTCTTTCTTTGGTATAATGTCTCTTACAAAGAGATAATGATAGTCAATGGGCATGTTCTTCGAGTGATGTTGGAGGTCTTTCAGAAACGTAATTGCTGCTTCATCATCACAACATATCGTCACTGTATCCTTCGAACTTTCAGTTTCCAATTGATAAAGAAATCTTCTCAAACTAACAGCTTCTTGAATTGCAGCATAGCTTGCTATGAGATTCAGACTTCCTCGTCGATATGGAGAAACCGCACTGCCCTTGCTTCTCCGCGAAATGGTGCCATTATTTAGCAAGAAAGCATACCAAAAGTCGACTTTCGTTTGACTAAATTACCAGCTAAGTTCATTAGAAAATAGCCAATTAAACACAATCGGCTCCATTGTAGCATAAAGAGTAATTAGCTATAGCTTTCACCTAAATAGCATCGACATTGACATGCGATATGTGACATGATAGGACACGACACAATACGTTGACACGTTATTTCTAAAAAATAGATAATTCCAACACATTGAGATACGCTATATATCAAATATATATTTTTATATATACATGATAAATTATCATTTTTATGATTATTTCAATCAAATTAATTTGATTAAAATTCACAAATAAATAAATAATATTAAAAGAATTTAGAATGAATTTACACTAAAAACATTAATCCATTATTTGTTAATATCATTCATTATTTCAATTTGACAAATTCAATTCTATTTCAATAATCCATAAAACTTATAGAAAAAAACAAACAATCCATATTCTGGACTTGGGTGTCGATTGTATCGGAAGAGAAGAATTAAAACACAAACTTGGGAGGGTAAATTGGATGTCACGGAAAATGAATCAAAAGAAAAAAGATGACTAGGTTTTTTTGCTTTCACCCTTTATTATTTTTATTATTTATTATCATTTGACATATCTCCATTTTGACTAATCAATTATTGAAAATTTTTAAAATTGATCCCGTGTGTCGGAATTTTGGACTCGAGTATTAGAGACTTGACCAAGTGTTGGAATTTTTTGACACGTGTTGACTAAGTGTTGAAGAGTGTCGGACACGTCTCGAAATGTGCGACACAACATAAAGACTCCTAAAGATTGTCAGTGCTTCTTAGGCTTTCACAAACCGTATGATTCTTTTTGCTGGTTTCCGATGTCCTCTTTCTGGATTTGATTGAAACTGCTAACTAATCCTACGGCATAACATATGTCGAGGCATATCCATAATATGGCGTAAATCAAACTCTCAACTGAACTCGGATAAAGTACTCTCATTTCGCTTTCTTTTTTTGGAGTCCTTGGGCACATTCATGCCTCAAATAAGGTCAATTCCCTTTAAAACCCCAAACTTTAGCTCTAATCTTAATTCTATTCTGAACTTTTTTTTTGTCTCAAAAAAAATCATATACTTTAGGTCTAATCTCAAATCTACCCCGAACTTTTCATTTGTTTTAGAGAAAACCCTAAATTTTAGGTCCAATCCCCGATCTATCATGAACTTTTTTTTGTCTTAAAAAAATCACTAGCCTTTAAATTATTCTTAAATCTACCTAATTTTTTTTATTGAAAAGAAAATCATCAATTTTTACTCTAGTTCTAAATTTGTTCCTATTAGTTCTATTGTCCAAACTACACTAGGATAAATTTTTTTTTTCATTTTGCTTTCTTTTTTGGGAGTCCTTGGGTACATGTCAAGCCTCAAATATTCATCTTTCGTAGCAGAGTATTCATAGGCTTTCAATCGTCCATTTAGAATTGTTCGAGGATTTTCTTTATGTAATGCTATTGAGATAAAGCAAAGGGGACAGCCTACTTTTAAGAGAAATGCAATATATTTTTTTTCTTGTCAAATTATCCTCGGACGAATGCGTAAATTAATAATTTTAAAAATTTCTTTCATGTATCATAATTTCAAAATTCGAATCTTTTCAATCTTATAAATAACCTTATCAAAAAAGTTCATAAAATCTTTCCAACTGACTAACAATCTAAATATTTCTTAATAAGTTGATATTGCAAATCTTTCGATCATAATTTCTTTCACATACGCGCAGTGCACTTTTTTCTAGTTATTTGCAGTAAATGCATCGGCATTTGTAAGGAAAACTATTATTTAACGATTAGTGTTTTTGTACGTGCTAGGCATATGTGAACAAGCTTGGTGATTATCTAGCAACAACGATGAAACGGAACGTTGCAAAATATTTGCAAAATTTGAGAAGAAATTGTTGCCTCCATTAAGGAAATAGCATTGGCAAGATGAAAGATTGGCTTTTACACGGTGAAATAGATAAGATTAAGAATCAAAGAATATATCCTAAAGATTAAGAAAATTCGTTACATTGTGATTGAGTTATGATGGAAAATGATAAAAAAAGAATCAAATAATTATCTTATCGTGAAAATAGAATAAACGCTCATTTTCGTGTATACGTATTTGAAATATATTATTCAGTCGAACATGAGAAAAATCCATAAAAAATAAATAATTTGGATAATAATTTTCAAAAAATAATTATTTCTATCTCTTAAAATAATAATTGGGGTATTTAAATATCTTCATAAATGATAAAAAATATTTTTTGTTTATCTAATTTTTATAAGTAATATGGGGGACATTTTTTTAAACATAATTTTTTAAATTATCTATTTTGGACAAAAGAAACGCGATCTAGAATCGAAAAGGTAATTTTTGAATTCAATTCATATGGAAATCGAATCCTAGTCTCGACAGAGCCGTCGTCGATCTTCCTGCCTTTCGTCGCGAAGCGGAAGGAGCCCAAGCACGTTCGGAGAAGTCGCCAAGAAGATGGGCTCCCGGCGGTGGTCCAGCGGTTCATGATAGCTTCCCGCCGTCGCGCGCCGCCTCTCGCCGTCCACCTCCGTCTCCTGCTCGCGTGCGCCCTCGTCGCCTTGCGCGCGCCGGTCGCGCACCTCCCCGTCGCGGGCACCCCCGGTGGCTGCTCCACCTCCGCCCCTCGCCGCGACGGCGGCTGCCGCGATCGCGAGATCTTGCGCCGGCGCGACCTCGCAACCATGTCCAAAGCCCGGGTTTACGCCGACGTCAACGTGATTCGGCCCAAGGAGTATTGGGATTACGAGTCTCTCGCGGTGCAGTGGGGGTAATCGTTGTGATAATATAGGGGTTTTAGCTTCGCTCATATTAATTATTGAGTCGTGGATTGCTTGAGCTTAATTCAGCGTTTGGCGATGGATAGGCGTTCTTGTGGTTAGGCTCTGTGAAGTTCTCGTGCGAAGAGTGATGTTAGCGATTTCTTGTTTCGAATCCGAACGAGTTCGTCTCGCCATGAGCGAATTTGTTGGTCTAATTTGTGCCTATGATATGCTGAGCTCGAGATATTGCTGTTTGTCTTAACTGAGGGTGGCGTTTCGCAATTTAAAATTGCGTTAGGGTGTTTTTGGCTTGATAATCTGGTGCGATGATGCGGAATTACAAACTTGTATTGAGAGAGACTGTAGTGTTTGGAGTTTAAGTATTTTCAAACATCAAACTTGAACACCAAGTTCTTTTCTTTCCAAGTAGTGTTTGGAGTTCAAGTATTTTCAAACATCAAAATTTGAGTACCAAGTTCTTTTCTTTCCAAAGTTCTGGACTTCCCTGTTAAGAGAAATTGACATTGTTTTTCTCTTTACCGCATTACAATGCTTTTTTGTAACATAAAAGATTCAATTACTATCTGTTTTATCCTTTAACCTGACCTGTTCTATGCCATGTGATCTCGGGTTTTCATGTTTGATTCCTTATAAATTGCAGGTCAACACTTGCTGTAGTTGACATGATTTTGAGATTTTCTTTGTTATTATCATCGGCGCAAACATTGATGACATCAAGATTTTTGGGCTTGTCAGTTGCCATTTGTATAATGTGTATCTGGATGGTTATAACTCAGCAGAGGGAATGGAATATCCCCTTCTTCCAACTTTATAGTTGAAACATGCAATTGTTTTCATCCAAATAGATGACGATCAAACACTCTGCTTCCTTAGATTTAGAGAAGTATCGTTTCCAAGTAAGCGTTAAGGTGATTTGACCACCTTTTCCAGCCATTTATCATAACCTGGCAATGATGTAAGTATAGCTTCCTTTTACTTACAAAATAATCAGAATCGAAACCCATGCAAGGATTAAAAAAAGAGCCTTAAAATTGAGAAGATATGCAAGGGTTATGCGGCTTGTATTGATCCTGATTTCATGGCTTTTTTTTTAGGTCAAATATTAATAAATTGACCTTATGAAATTGGCAACAATTCTATGCTTGTTTAACCTTGTTACTCTTTCGACAAAAAGAAAAAAAAAAACTATTACTCTGAACGGCAATCGTATTAAGGACATTGAATTTAGGCGTGTATCACCAAAAGGCAAGGCTGTAGCAACAGTTGGAGACTTCGGTGTGGGTACTCATTGTTATAACTAGTATAAACACCTAGAGGGGGGGTGAATAGGTGTAGAGAGATTATCCACTCAAATATATGTAACTTTTGCAATCAACGAATTGAAACCAAGTAGAGAGGGTGAGAGAAGATTGCAAACACTGTTTATAGTGGTTCGGCTTTTTAGACAAGCTTACGTCCACTCTCTCTCGGCGACCACCAATTGGCTGTATTTCACTATATGATCAACGGCGATTACACAGTCTCGAGTGTTTGTACTTGGTGATGATCTGTCTCACTAAGTCACTCTCTTTTGGTAATACACTGAGATCACTCAAATGCGCACTGTGAACAACAATTGAAGAACGAAAACAGCTTTGGAATAATGTTCATCTACTCTGCCCCTAAGTCTCAACCTATCCTTAAATACTCTCCAAGCCACACTCGACCGTTGGCTCTTTCCTTGAGAGTTTTTGTCTTCCCTTTCTTGGACCAGACTTTATAAGGCAAGTCTTTTGACCGTTGATGGTAGATCGATCCCCTTAGATTCCGTTCGCCCATACAAACGAGAATGGGCTTCCATAAGTGCTCTATTCTTCATTTGGAAGTTGCCCACTAATTGATCCCGTCAATCGATTAGTATAACGTAATCAACATAAATAAGGTAAGTGAAATACCGTACCGTTGGTGATCTTATCGTATAGGTTCATCTTAAGTCTGACGGTCTTAAGTCCCGAGTCCGCCTAGATTTTCGATCCGGTTCATTCGGACTTAAAATCTCGATGCAGGGTACGGTCGACTTAAATCTCGGGCCAGTACGGTCGGACTTAAATCTCGATCTGACGAGTCTTTCCGTCCTGGCAGTACGGTCGGACTCTAAGACATCTTTTGCTTTGTATTCTCGCTACAAGCGGACTTTAAAGCCTATGTCTTTCTGAGTTCTTTTCTTAAAGAGATTGAAATAAATATCATTCATAGAATGTTTTGTAAGCATCAAAACTAGGAGTTTTTCTCAACAATCTCCCCCTTTGATGATGACAAAACATTTCATACATATGGCTTAATGTCCCTGCAAAATATGGTTAGATAGAGCCTGCTTCCAACTATTCTGTTCAACTCATAAGAATAGCTCATATCAACCCTGTATATCACAGCTCAACATGATTCAGTTTAATCAGCATAAGATATCAGTATAGACAATCAGAACTTTCATGCATTAATAAAGCCAACTGTGTCATGCACAAGATGCAAAAGCTCAGAATAATTAATCATAACCATATCTCAGAGATAGCCATATCTACTCTCCCCCTTTTTGTCAACCTCAAAAAGAGTTAGTCGGTTCAAAAACAAACCAGGTTTCTAAAGCGAGAAGATGTTTTTAAGAAGTTTTCTTGTTTGGGGTTCGAACAAGGGTGAAATCCTCCATATCCGATACAGACTTCTCAATCCTGTCAATGCATTGATTAACTGTCTTCTCGAGAGTCTCCAGTCTGTTATTGAAGGAGGTTTCCATTGCTACTTGCTGATTTCGATCTCTCGTTAGCGTGCTATGATCGTTTGATAATCAGCATTCCCGAGATGAAGTCGCAGCTTACTTGAATGTTAATATTATCGCAGGATGCTCCCCCGATTTGATGCTTCATTCGACCTTGTTCCCCTTCTTTTTTCCCTATCCCGATCTCCTTCTTCCTCTTCTTCCTCGCTTCTTCCTCTCGATTCAGTTTCTTCTTCTTCCTCGGATCTTCTTCGGATCTTCCTCGATTCGATTCATCATTCTTCTCATGTTCGTGCGGAGAATGTTTTCTCGCATGTGTTTCGTTTTCGGACCGGACATTCTCTCGAGAAGTTTGACGCATATTTGCCGTGCGGAGATACTTTCTTCTTCATCTTCTTCATCTACCGGTAGGAGTTGTCTTCTCCTTTTAGAACTTGGCTCAAGAATGATTCTTTACCTTTTCTTTTTGCTGTCTCTCGCTCTAGCCAATTCCTTTTCTTTTCTTCTCCATGTCTCGCAACATCTTTCGCCTCATTTTGTTGATCATTTTCATGTCAATGGCCATTGTGGGAAGAGTTTTAGTGCTGAATCTCCTCGGTATGTCTATCTTTAGGTGTTCAAAGATCCTTGTCACTAAAGCTCCATAGGGTAGCTGTCCTTTATCCTTTGACACCGTCCGATACATATGCGGTATTATTGTGAGACAGTGAGAATGTATTCCTCTTTCAATAGCCCACATCGCTTTGGCCTCAAATTTAGATACATCGAGTCTTTGATGAGGCTTTTGGACGAATGCAAAATGATAATGATCTTATGCAAAATAGTTCTTGCGAAGTTAAAAGAGGATAAGTTATAGTTGCCCTTACGAGACTTTATAAGAAACTTACATACCGTATCATAGGAGACGTCTATTGGCCGAATGCTCCTCTTTCAACTTTTATAATGTCGCCTGAGTGTTCGAACTAACATCATAGAACCCGTCATTCACACCGAATTGCATTCTCGTCCGGAGATAGAAATGTCAAGTTCGAGTAAAAATATGCTGTTAATTCGGGATAAACGGCGAAATCGAATGCAAAATTGGTCCATATGCAATTTTTCAAAGCATTCTCTCGTTTTACTTCAAAGAAAGATCCAAATAATCAAAATCTACAATTTCGTGATTCATGATTCCTCGATCCATCGATCTGTTGAAGAAAGTCTTATGCTATCTGGAACGAAATAATTTCCCGGTTGTGTTTCTGGCTACAGAAGCCTATTCCCATTCTCACTTCGAAATTTCGTATATGTTCTCATCATCTTCCTTCACATTATCTCTCTTTCTCCCTTTATCACTTACTCGTTAAATACGAGTAGATGGTGATTCTGTGGTCTCATCTTGCTTGAATGAGACGGAGTTCATTCGCATACCCTTTTTCTCTCAAAAAGAATAATTTGACATCATCCCTAACCTTTCTTTGAACCATTTTTTCATATGTCCTCAGTACTGGATGGGGATTATCAGTGGGTATAGGTAGAGTTAAACCAGGCGTACCTCTTCGTGAGACATTCCTTTCTTCAGATTGTGGGCGGAGAGTTTTTGGAGATTCCTCTGGGTCATTTTGAGAAGAAACTCTTGGAGATTGTCCTTGAGTATCTTCGGAGTCTGTGTGAGGTCGAAATGTGTCCGCCTCTCGACTCTTCTTCCTCCTCTCCCCAAGAATCCCGTTTGATCTTCTTTTTGGAGATGGAGATCTTGATCTAGATACGGAGGATCTCGAAGCCATGTTCGAAGAATGTAGGTTTTGGAGAAGATTGATTTAGAAAGCGTTTTTTCGTGTTAGGGTTTGTAGACAAAACGTTCTGAAGAGTTGTGAGGAAAAGACCCGACTTTTAGACGTTTTTATACCCTCGTTGAGAGAACAAATGAACAGTCACAACCCAAAACAAATTAAAATGGCAGTTATTCTAAACTTAACAAGAATATTCAATCATCATAGACTCATGCCAAAAATACGCAAATCAATCATGTAGATCAAAAACTTACTAAAGATTGACCAGATTAAATCAAGGAAACAACATACTTACTCAAAATACCATTATTTCCTTTTTCAATCTTCTTTGAAGAATAGTCTATCCAGACGATTGCTTCCATCAGACTTTGTCCTGAAGTCCTAGAAAGAATGTCAATTCTCCCATCATGCTCATTTCAAATTCTTCCTGCATAGACCTTGAGAAGTTCTTGCACAAGTGCTCATTAGATGAACCAAAGATAATATCATCTACATAAATTTGTACCAATAGTATATCTTTACCTTCCTTCTTAATAAACAAGGTTGTATCTACCATACCTTTCTTGAATTTATTGTCTAGTAGAAACTTGCTCAATCGTTCATACCATGCTCGAGGTGCCTGTTTCTAGACCATAAAGTGCCTTCTTTAATCTCAGTATACATGGTCTGGCTTTCTTAGTTCTTCGAAACCAGGAGGCTGCTCTACAAAGACTTCTTCTTTGATAAACCCATTTAGAAAAGCACTTTTCACGTCCATTTGATATAATTTGAAATTTTGATAGCACGCATAGGCAAGTAGTAGTCTGATTGCTTCTAGCCTTGCAACTGGAGCATAGGTTTCATCATAGTCTATTCCTTCGATTGAGAATAACCTTTTGCCACGAGCCTTGCCTTGTTTCGGTGACTTTTCCAAGTTCATTGACTTTGTTTCGAAGACCCATTTAGTACCAATAATAGTTCTTCCTTTGGGTTTGGGCACCAATTCCCATACATCATTTCTCTTAAACCTTGAAGCTCTTCTTGCATTGCCTCTATCCAGCTTTCATTTTCCGAGCTTCATCAATTCCTTTTGGTTCAATTTCAGAAATCAATGCAATGTTACCTCGTGTCCTTTTTGTTTCTCGATCTGGTTTGAATCCCTTCGTTGATGTTTCCAATCACCGCCTTTGGATGACTAGACTAATGCTTCCGCTTTCGGCTTGGAACTTCATCATTATTAGAATCTTCTCACGATGCAGAATATCACGCTGAATTACTTGTTCTTCATGAGTTGCTCCTTTGACTATTTCCCGAGAAGATTCTGCTTCTTTGTTGAGACCGAGATCTTTCGGGAGCAAAGATCGATTCTTCAATAGTTGTACTTGCTTTGTTTTGAAACTTCTTTCTCCAGAAACTTTACGTTCATGGATTCTTCCACTGTCTGAGTGTTCTTGTTGAACACTCTAAATGCTTTACTAGAGTTTGAATAGCCTAGAAAAATACCTTCATCTGACCTTTCTTCAAACTTACTAGGTTGATGATTAATATTTTTAAGGATATAACATAGACAACCAAAGATTCGAAAGTAGGAAACAATAGGTTTTCTTTTCTTAAAAATCTCATAGAGGGTTTTCTCAAGAATTGGTCTAAGAAATACTCTGTTAATAATATGACAAGAAGTAGAAACTGCTTCTGCCCAAAACCGAGTTGCCACATTGCTTTCTATAAGCAATGTTCTAGCCATTTCCTGCAAAGATCTATTTTTTCTTTCCACCACTCCATTTTGTTCTGGAGTGTAGGGAGATGAAAAAGTATGCTGTATACCATATTTGTCACAAAAAATTGCAAAGTCTTGATTCTCAAATTCTCCCCCATGGTCTGTTTTAATACTTGAAATGGAGTATCCTTTTTCATTTTGGACCCTCTTTGCAAATGTTGAGAAATATGAAAAGGTATCTCCTTTATTTGCTAAAAAATACACCCATGTAAATCGAGAGTAATCATCTACTATCACAAGACAGTACTTCTTACCTCCAATGCTCGGGTTCTTTGGTCCAAATAAGTCCATGTGAAGAAGTTCGTAACACACGATTAGTTGAAATCTGTTTTATAGATTTGAATGAGCTTCTTACCTGTTTTCCCAAGTGTACATGCGAGCAAAGCTCGTGTTCTTGTAACTTAGTGAAGGCAAGCCACGAACGAGCTTTTGGTCGGGCAAGCTTGGAAATTTGTTTCATGCTTACATGGCCAAGTTTGCGGTGCCACATATCTCGCTTCATCTTGAACGATAATAGACATTTTGCAGTGTTTTCATTTAAGTCCGGAAGATAAATGTTCCCATGCCTTCGTCCGGTAAAGTCCGTGAAGAATCATTGCTTGTTCCAAACATAGATTCTCTTTGAAGTTTATTCTCAAACCGGCATCACATAACCGATCGATGCTCAAAAGATTGTAGTTTAATCCTTTGACTAGAGAAACGTTGTTGATGATTAAACTACCGATCTTGACAGCTTCCCAATCCTATAATGTTTCCTTTGGTGTTTCCTCCAAACGAAATCTGTTCCTCCCTTGATTCTTTCGAATCCAACGAACATTTTTGAGTCACCCGTCATATGTCTTGAACATCCACCGTCCGTATACCATTTCTTCTTACTCCGAAAGCTTACCCGCAATGTTCACACATACTCATTTTTTCTTTGGTACCCAAATTTTCTTGGGTCCATTGAAGTTAGTAGTATAAGCTTTTTCTATCCATTTCTTTTGAACAGTCTCCGTACTTTAGGACATCTATTCTCGAAATGTTCTCTTTCTCCACAATTAGAACACTTTAGATTTGCTTGACCAACAAGGTTTAACAAAATTCTTTTTAAAGTGATTCTTGTAAGCCTGTCGAGGAGGTCTCTGTTTAATTCTTTCCTTAACTTTAGGAAAATCAATTAACGATTTGCTTTCCTTGCGTAACCCAAGTCCCGACTTATCATAATAAGGGATTTGGATAGAAAGAATATGCTGCAGATTTTTCGTCCCTACGAAAACTTTGAATTAATATTCGAAATTTCCTTCCTAAGAAATAGATTCTCATTTTGTAAAGAGCTTTGATTTTTCTTTATTTCTAAAAGTTCCCTTTTTAGAGTCTCACCTTCATTTAAAACGTAATCACGACTTTCCTCCAGTTCTGAAAATTCCTTTTTGAGATCGTTAAATCTTTCTTTTAATGAACAATTCGATGACTCAACTTACGATTTTCCACTTTTAAACCGGAGATCTTTTTCAAGGTAGTTTTTAAATTTAAACAAAGCTCATTTATGTAATCCGAGATTTCTATTGGAATATCGGAATGATTTACCTCGATTTCTCCGTCGAATCAATCGATCCCGAGTCCATCTTAGAGTCTCGAGTCTGAATGAGCCATCGACGATGTTGCCATATTCGTCTTCACCGTCCTCCTCAACTTCGTGTCACTCCATGTTTCAGCTTTTTAGGGCCTTCTTGTATTTCTCGAATTTCCCTTTGTTCTTTTTGAGCTTGGGACAATTCATTTAATATGACCCTTTTTCTTACATTCAAAACAAATGACATCTTTGGCATAATCTTCCTCGTCATCGGGCCGCGTTGTCCAGTTGTCTGCTTTTGTTTTCTCGTTGTTGAACTTCCCGCCTTTCTTGTTTAACTTCCTCACTTTTCGATCGGCAGGTGCAAGTTCTTCGTCATCCAGTTCTTCCTCGAGTCCGTAACATCGAATCAATGTTAGACTTAAGAGCAATAGATTTTTTACCTCGGATTCCACTTCCTCGTTCATTTGTTCTCGCTTCATAGGACCGCAGTACCAACGAGCTCATCGACAAATCAATGGTGAAATTCGCAGAGTTTCTCGATAGATGTCTTCACATTGTTCCACCTTTTGACAATCCTCTCGAAGTTTGTTGACCTTCATTGGTCCAGAACAGGTTGTCCTTGATATGCCAAACCGTTTACAATTTCGTAAAACGATCGAACATGTCTCCGATGGATTCTCCCCGTTTCATCTTAAAAGATTCATACCGACCAAGTAATATATTTACTTTGGTTTCCTTGACACGATCGCTTCCTCGTATGTTACATGTAGTCTATCCCAAACTTCCTTAGCAGTATCACACGAAGATATTCGATTATATTCATTAGGTGATAAAGCACAATACGTAGAGTAGATAGCCTTAGCATCGAGAGTTTGTCTCTTCGTCATTTCTTCTGGAGAGATGGTGGCTGAAGTTTCTGTTTCTTTCCCATCGTTTCTCTTTGATGTTTTTTCGGTTTTGTCAGTGGGATCAATTCCCCTTTCAACCACATCCCATTCGAGTGGATCTTTCGATCTGAGAAAGGCCTTCATCTTATTCTTCCAAATATTGTAGTCTTTGCCGTCGAAGTAGGGAGGACGAGTGTTGCTCTGCCCCTCAATCAAACCTGGTGCAAAAATACTAGCCATAGAGGATCTTTAACTTAGAAGTAATAAACACTTCAAGATCTCGAGCACGAGGCTCTGATACCAATTGTTATAACTAGTATAAACACCTAGAGGGGGGGTGAATAGGTGTAGAGAGATTATCCACTCAAATATATGTAACTTTTGCAATCAACGAATTGAAACCAAGTAGAGAGGGTGAGAGAAGATTGCAAACACTGTTTATAGTGGTTCGGCTTTTAGACAAGCCTACGTCCACTCTCCGGCGACCACCAATTGGCTGTATTTCACTATATGATCAACGGCGATTACATACGCTCTCGAGTGTTTGTACTCGGTGATGATCCGTCTCACTAAGTCACTCTCTTTTGGTAATACACCGAGATCACTCAAATGCGCACCGTGAACAACAATTGAAGAACGAAAACAGCTTTGGAATAATGTTCATCTACTCTCCCTAAGTCTCAACCTATCCTTAAATACTCTCCAAGCCACACTCGATCGTTGGCTCTTTCCTTGAGAGTTTTTGTCTTCCCTTTCTTGGACAGACTTTATAAGGCAAGTCTTTTTGACCGTTGAGGGTAGATCGATCCCCTTAGATTCTCGTTCGCCCATACAAACGAATCCGGGCTTCCATAAGTGCTCTATTCTTCATTTGGAAGTTGCCCACTAATTGATCCCGTCAATCGATTAGTATAACGTAATCAATATAAATAAGGTAAGTGAAATACTTTACCGTTGGTGATCTTATCGTATAGGTTCATCTTAAGTCCGATGTCTTAAGTCCCGAGTCCGCCTAGATTTTCGCTCCTGGTTCATTCGGACTTAAAATCTCGGCCTGGGTACGGTCGGACTTAAATCTCGATCCCAGGGTACGGTCGACTTAAATCTCGGGCCTCCTGGACGAGTCTTTCCGTCCTGGGTACGGTCGACTCTAAGACATCTCTTGCTTTGTATTCTCGCTACAAGCGACTTTAAAGCCTATGTCTTTCGAGTTCTTTTTCTTAAAGAGATTGAAATAAATATCATTCATAGAATGTTTTGTAAGCATCAAAACTAGGAGTTTTCTCAACACTCATTACTGAAAATGAATTCGGTGATCAGCAGGCAACTTTAGCTTGAAGAAATCAAATTTGGTCTTTGAGCATGATATCTCTAACTTTATTTTGATGATTCATCTTGTTATTCAGAGCTTGTTTTGTTTTGAAGTTATCTAGTATTTGTTTCAATTTGTAGTTGTATTACATTGTTTCTCTTATGTATTTCTTCAGAAATGAATGAAACTTTAGTTCGACAAAAAATAAAAAACTAGCGGCATGATTTTACCTAACTCATTTCGGCGTGCATTCGCAAATTAATATAAACACAAATACCTTTTCATTATTAGTTAAGACCGAAAAGTCAAAATTGCCCATGGGGTCACCCTTTCTCTTCCCATCCTCTCTCACAGAAGTACGAGTGTTGAGACATCTTCTTGAATTGAAACTGGTTTAGTCTGCGGCTAGAAACGCGAAGGGGATAAACAAATGGAGGAGGAAACAAAGAAGTCCCAGCTTCAGGGAGCCCAGATGAAGCAGCCAAGCAAGGAAAGAAAAAAGAAAAGAGAATGCCTCCTCTCCTTGCTGTGACACTTGTTAGAAAAGCGATGAATGCGCATTCCTCGATCAGCATCGAAGAGTTGTGCAAGTGGAGCTACGGTGGAGTGCTCGTGAAGGATAATAAGCAGGTATTTCGACTCTATGAATGATTTGTTTTATCAGGGAAAAGAAAGATTGTAGAAACTAGGCCACTTATGTAATCATTTACTTTAGACATGAGAATTGTGCAGCAATCTATGAGATAGATATTCCATTCGATTTTGCTGTGAAATTGTAGAAGTTCTGAGTTGACAAAGTTTTTGAAAAGAACTGCTTCTTGTTGGTTGCCAAAGAGTTATCCATTACCTTGATCGACGATGAGAGGTACTGGAATTGGATTGATGAGGCTGAAGAATGGTAATTATATTCGCTCTTCAATTGTGGACACAGTATCAATTACATGGAAGAAAACGTGGGTACTTGTTTGTTGTAATGGTAATTTCTTGGAACGGGTGTTTGTCTGGTAGAATTAGAAATGCAAGAAAACAATGATGATTGTATCTTCGTAATTTCTTTTGAAAGGGTACTCATCGCTGCTTGATTTACTTGGAATTTATTCATTTATTTATTTATTTATTTTGAAGTTTTTGATTACTATAGATGTTTTGGTCACGAAAAGAAGAAAACGTGATATGGAGAACGATCAACTATACTCTCTAGTCAAATGTGAGAAACAATATCAACCTCGGTCCTTGCAACTCTTGGAGAGACTTGATTTATGTAGATAAGATAGAAACTTGGAGAAAGCATTACTTCTTATAAGACAGACTGATAAACCAAATTGGATCTGAATAATCAAACTCTACTCGCGCTTCATCCATCACAACTCAATCTAAGACATTTTCTGAGAATAAAAGAAGAAAAATTATCTACAGTTTTTTTTGTCATCATTAACTAGCAAACTGATTCGCATGCGGCCTTTCAGTTTTAGCGCCAAAGTAGACTTGCCCGCAGCAAAGCTGTCGGGAGTATGCTGGCTAAAAATTTCGGGCACGTTTAGGACAATCGAGCTCTCTCCCATGACAACGTCCGAGGTCCCATTTGTGGTGAAAATGAGCGAAAATAGCGGGGGGTGGCACGCTCCGGTGAACCTGAACCTTATCCTACCAGATGAAACCTCACTGGGACGCATCGAGAATTTGGAGGGAAAGCAGAAGGAAGAATGGATAGAGATCCCTGTCAGTGCGCTCGAGACGACTCCGAAGAATGTTGGCGAGATAAAACTTTTCCTTCTCTGAAATGGGTGGTCATTGGAAGTCCAGACTCACCATCAAAAGTGTCGTCCTTCGACCGAAAGATTGAGCGAAAAATCTGTCAGAAAAGTTTGAACACGCAACATCACTCAGAAAAGAGAAAAAGCGATAGGCATTGTCTAGCGAACTGATTAGCACTTAATAAGTTTCTGTTGTTTCATCAAGATGAAAGTGCTTGGTGGATGCGTTTTCTCTGATAAATGAATGTTCTGGTTTGTCTCATCTAGATGTTGCTATGCTTGACTAAAAAGCGTGAGTTATGCAGAAAAGAACGAAACTTGGGGTTGTGGAAATTGTGGGTTTCCCAAGGTTGAACTAACGACTAAGGAACGTAAACTACAAAAAATGATTAATAGGAACCGTGAGAGACTTGTTACATCAAAACTTCTTGTATTGATAGTCTTTATTTTTTTAACGGCTTGTATCCGTGAAAGTCCACCAATTTGTCTAGACTAGATCACATCTAAAGAATGAAGTCAGCGAATAAAAATTTCTTGATTCGTCTGTTCAAACAAAAACTCTTGGCATAGAATTAGATAACGTTCTCATCCGTTTAAGTAAGCTCTTTTCCTTTTTCTGGGGGCAGAAAGTTCTGTCAATATCTCTCTCAATTGATTGATCATCTCTCGATATCAATATCAAATCCTCAATTGTTATCTCCTTCTTCAACCTCTGAGAGTAATGGCTCCCCAAAACATCACGAAGTACTCGTAAGGCAACGGGAGTTTACAAATCAACACAAATTACCACTGTTCTCTCTTGCGCTCAAAAAGGGCCCATATGAAGTTGATCTTACTCAACTTCCTGAGGTTTCATTGGAGGAACAGCAAGTGAAAGCGTTTCTCATAACCCAACAAGTCAGAGAAACTGGAGGATCCACTACTGCTGGCACCGCACAACATCTGCAACCAAGGGAAGGACACCATCTGTAAAAACGCCTCGGATGATGAATGACCTGAGAAAAGAAAAAGATGGGCAGTGATACCGAAAGGGCGTCATGGAATGCTAGAACGTCCCACATGTAACTGCACCTCCGAACATAAGATCCAATTTCTTTTGTAGACCGGCTTCCTTCACAATGTACTTAGGGAGTTGACTTCCTCATCACTGCTTAAGTCGTTAGGTGTTCAATTAACTTTCAATATTCTGAATTTATTAGTGGCGATTCTAGTACGATATTTAAGTTCATGGTCAGTTTTGTATCTCCTAGATTACCTGAACCTAGGTGTAGGAAGATCCAAGGAGCCTAGGTGCTATTAGCTAGTGAACCCTCGTTTGCAAGTTCTAGGTGCTCCAATGACATGTACGACTAATTGTGAGGGAAAAAATATTTTGCTATAAATAGACTCCAATATGAGCTATTTTTGGTTCATGTGCCTTGATTATTGACATAGCAAAGGTAACCGTATAAGAAATAGACTTTGTTTGAATTGGAAATGAAATATTCATTTTCATCTGGTGGAAATTTGTATATTTGAAGATTAACTTGTATATCACAATATTTTTCATACTAATTTCTCTTCAAATCATATTTATAAAAGTGTCGGTAAATTAGTAATAAAATATTGAGAAATCAGGTGAGAGGTAACTTATTTTACCAATATGTATTTGACACTAACTCTTTTAGAAAGTTATTGACAAACTACTTTACTCTTGAATAAGGCGAAATGCCACAAGCTAGATGAAGTTACTTATAATGAATACTTTGTTACACGAGGATTTTCATTTTCCTTTTGAAAGATGATGATCTCCTAAAAATGAGGTCTGTTTTACTTTGATGAGTATGACTTGTTACCAAAATATATATATATTTGAGCGGTTATTTCATTTAAATTACCTTACTTTATGATGAGGTGAGGTCATCCCATAAAGGTCTACGCTTAGATGTTCGCAAATCGTTAAAATCGTATCATATTTTTTGGCCATTATTTGTGTTATGCTAAAGATACTGTGGTAGGTTTTATGTTGACCAAAGTATATGATATCACATATGTTTGCAGTAAGGAATCTTAATTAGAAGGGAACTTCTGCAGCTACGAATTTTCCACGCACCTAAGAAGTGAGGCACCTCTATTCACTATTGCAAATGCTGTGGGCAAAACTATCAATAGAAGAACTTTTGAATCGCTCTAGTATCTAGCATAAATAGATGAGTGTACTAATCTCTGCTCACAGAAAGGAAAATTTCCTTGATATTTGAAAAGTAAAACAAGGGCCTCAAAGGGAATTTTCCTAGTTAAGCGACAGACTCGTTTGTGAGGACTATAAGTTAGATGGGCTTCAATGTGGCTAGACTAGTAAAAGCGGTGTCTATTGAAGAGCCCGGCCCGACTCTCGGTTAGCCTGGCGTTGATTGTAGCTCAAAAAAGGAACATATATAAAACCCGGAGGTATTGGACATCACATGGGCCTCATAGCTCAAATTGCAAAAAGTACATAGTACAGGCTTCGCTTGGATTCTGCAATATTACTGATCAAAGCATCGAAAGAGCACATCCCAATTCCTGAAATTGGTGAGTTTCAACATGGGCATCACCCACATTTAATTTTGATTGAGTTTACGATTATAATCCCCATGAAATTCTTTTTCTGAGCAACTGTTGTATATGAACTCGCAGAATTTTGGGTGTAAGATTCACCATTTAGGGGTTATATAAAATCTCATGATGTTACACAATTCATGAGTTAATCACCACCAAATTCTCTCAATCGCACTTGCATCTATCATTTATCCCCTCTCTTCAAATGATCCTTGCCTGATCTTTGGATGTCGGTCAGCTTTCGTATGATCTCTAAAGCAGCATAATAGGCTATCAACAGTGGAAGTGATGCCAATGTGCCAAAGACCAACCTATAGCAATTAAGTGTAGATGAGTTCTTTTGACCAATGAAAATTCATAATGGCATCATGAATGGAACTCATTTGAATCAATTCAGATAACTTACGCGATGCTGAGAATATTTGGATGTAATTCATACTCTTCTGCAAAGATGAAAGTTGTAGGCGATTGTGGCAGGGCCGACTTCAAAAGGAAAATTGCAAATCACTCTTCTTGATCAATAGAAGTTAAATACAAGCGACTGAAGCAGAGCTATAGTTTTGAGAACCACATCCCTAGGCTTACTTAGGCAATAGTGGTTTATGTTGGCGGGTTCAGATACAAGCTATTGATTGCTTGAGTTCATAATATGGAATGAATCTCATAGAATCACGTGGTTGAAGATAAGCAATGGATTTAATTTTATCATTTGTATGATAGCGATTTTGAGAACGTTGCCACGTAGTCCCATGACAAGGGAACTCGCGGCCATTAAAGCTGGTCCAGCAATAAACCTCAAGATGATTCCCAAAATTGTCATTTTCATGCCACAAGCCATCGCCTCTCTGCATTGCCGTGAATGTACCTGCACCCACATGAGAAGAGCAAACATAAAATTCTACTCTTGTAAATGAAAGCTACTAATAGTTTCTCCTAGACAATAGACCAAACCTTCTTGTAACATGCCTACTCATGGTTCTAATTCAAGCTAATTCCTTACTTATCAATGTTGAACATAGCAGCTCCTAACCCAGCTCTTGACAGTGTCTGTATGGATCCTTCTACGATGCCCGGCAATTTCACTTTGAATCTTAAAAGAGATATATGTGAGTTGATGGATGTTCGGTGGCAATCTGACATTGCTCGCTAAATCAAAAGGCTTCTCTTGAATTCCATAACTATGAGCTATTACCGCCCAAGCGACGCCGAGGACGCAGGAATGCACACTAGGATTCAAACCCTGTTTCAGATCCACAATTTTGATGGCGGTACACAGTCTTGGTCCCATGTTCTTGCTCTCCACAGCCTCGGCCGTTCCCTCAGCATCTTTCTCCCTCGGCACTGAATCATCCGTGCTCGCGCTCAATGGAGAAAAGTCCATCCCTATTTTATTGCAAAACTCGAGAAAACATAACAGAAGCGGGACCCACACAGTGGCCTGCACGACCGATAATTGAACCCCAAGATCCACACCCACCGGACCATACATTGGTCTCACTATCGGTATCCCGATAACTAGGAGTTTAGCCAAGGTGAGCAAGGAAAAGATGGTGATGCACCAGCTGTAGTGCACTTTGCTGCTGCTGCATTTGGCACATATGACTGTTATAAATATGGTTCATAGATCAAAGAAAGCCAACAAATTAAGATATGTCTTTTCTGTTCACGTATCTATTCATATATTTATTGAATTCATGAATTTTTTTTATTCACGTATCTCTTGATTCATGAATTTCTTGGATACATATTGAATTCATGAATCTCTTTGATTCACGTATCTCTTAATTCATGAATCTCTTGGATTCACGTATCTCTTGATTTATGAATCTCTTGGATTCACGTACATCTATTTAATTCATGTATCTCTTATGTATATGAACTTGAAAGCTCTATAAATAGATAAGAGCATAGAGCTTCATAAGAAGGTTTTTTAGAAAGAAAAATTTGAGAAAACGATTCCAAAAGAGATTTGAAATACTACTCTACTGTTCTGATTTTTCTAAGTGTGCTAGTTCAATTGAACGATAAAACTGAGTCCTGTTTGTATAGTGCTAATCCAAATATGTTCGAGGTATTGTATCTTGGGAGGCATAGTTCGTGAATCTGCGGAGCACCATTGGCAGGAACTAATCGCCTTAAGGAGATTCGGATATCCGTACCTCACTTGAATTTTATGTTATTTTTCCAGTGATATCTTATTTTCTTCTTTTCCAAGATTTGCAAGTTTATATAAAAAGAATGATATTATAAAGTTGTCATCGTCTTCTTTACATTGATGTTCTGATTACAACAAACAGTTTGCTTTCTCTAGATTATATTCTAACATTCTTAAGGCGATTATCTCACTCACTATTTGTTGTTCTGCTCAGTATTGAGATGACTGAAAACAATCAAGTGCCCTTTAATGTCTAGAATGTTTCAGGAAACGTTCCTATGATCGATTCAACCATTTCTATGGGAGATGTTCAGCCCTTGGGGCCTGAATTTGTAATAGCCAATGCTACGGGCCCTTGGGCCAACACCAATTTTGGTGGTGCGGGTACAAGTCTTATGATTGGTATGCCCGAGACTATTTTTCAAAACATTACAAGCCAAAATGGCTTTTGGCTCCGTTTCTAGAGGGATAGTTCAACGACCCTTGCCTATTGTGATGGCAACACCTCTAGTTACAGCTAATGAGAAATTGGAGAAATTCACCGGAGTGGGCTTTAAACAGTGGCAACAGAAGATGTTCTTCTATTTGACCATGCTAAATCTGACGAAGTATTTATCGGAGGTGTGCCCGGTAATTAGTCCAGATGAGCACGATGTCATGACGCTCGGTGTATTGGAGGCTTGGAAGTATGGAGACTTCTTATGCCGAAATTATATTCTTAACTATTTAGTGAATTCTCTATATAATGTTTATTGTAATATTGAATCTGCTAAACATTTATGGGAGTCCTTAGAAAAGAAATACAAGACTGAGGACGTTAGCACCAAGAAATTTGTGGTTGCCAAATTCTTGGACTACAAGATGGTGGATTCTAAATCTATCATGAGTCAGGTTCAAGAATTGCAATTAATTCTGAGTGACATCTCTACTGAGGGAATGATACTTAGTGAATCATTCCAAGTGGCGGCCATGATTGAGAAACTGCCTCCGAGCTGGTCAGACTGCAAAAATCATTTGAAGCACAAACGGAAGGAGATGAGCCTTTAAGATCTCATTTTGCACCTCATAATCGAGGAGGATAATAGGAGGAGTGCGAACCCTTCTTTTGAGCCAAAGGCCAATGTTGTGGAATCTTCCAAATCCAAGCAAGATAGAAAAATGAAGATGTTCTTTCAAGGAAAAACCAAGCAAAAGGAACAGTTCTAGAAATTCCAAGGGACATGTTTTATATGCAACAAGCCTGGCCATTGAGCTAAGGATTGCAAGAAGTGCCCGAAAAAAGGCAAGAACGATGGTGCAGCCCAGCAACTGAATTTGACAGAGCATGACAATATTGACAGATTATCTGCTGTGGTAATGTCCGAAGGATCTCTGGTGTCAAACACTAATGGCTGGTGGCTAGACACAAGTGCCACAAATCACATCTGTGTAGATAAAACATGTTTTTATCTTATGAGAAGGCTGAAGAAGATGAGAAGCTTTATATGGCTAACTCTGCATCAGCAAAGATTACTGGAAGAGGAAAGGTGATCTTGAAGTTTACATCTGGCAAGGAGGTCGCCCTGCTGAATGTGCTACATGTACCAGAGATTCGGAAAAATCTAATTTTTGGCCCCATAATTGTCAAGAAGGGTTTCAAAGTGGTATTTGAATCTGACAAGTTTGTACTTTTGAAAGGAAGGATGTATGTGGGGAAATGGTACTTGTATAATGACTTGTTTAAAGCCAATATGACTGTCATTGATGTAAACTCAAATTATGTGTACCCAAAGACTATTAATAAAGAAAAGTCTTCAGTTTACACTGTTGTGTCTCCTTATCTATGGCATGGTAGATTAGGACATGTAAACTATGGTACAATGAAGAGAATAGCAAACTTGGGGTTAATTCCAAGATTTGAGTTGGATGCCCGTTACAAGGGTGAGACTTGTGTTGAGGCCAAATTTGCTAAGAATCCATTGAAAGAACAAGTGAACCTCTACAATTAATCCATAGTGATCTATGTGATTTAAAGTTTGTAGAAAGTAGAGGTGGAAAAAAGTACTTCATTACATTTGTGGATGATTATACTAGATTTTGCTATGTTTATTTACTAACTAGCAAAGATGAGACTATGAGCATGTTTGTCAAGTATAAAAATGAAGTTGAAAACTAACTTGATAAACAAATCAAAATGCTTAGGTCTAATAGAGGAGGACAATACGATTCAATCAATTTCAAAGAGTTTTGTGCTAGTTTTGGAATAATTCTCCAAATGACTATACCTTATACTCCACAACAAAATGGAGTTGCTGAACGATTGAACAAGACACTAAAGGAGATGGCTAATGCTATGTTTTTGAGTTCAGGTTTACTTCAGAACTTGTGGGGGAAGGCAATTTTAACTGCAAATTATATTCTTAATAAAATACCCCACAAAAAGATAGGTAAAACTCCATACGAGTTATGGAATGGAAAGTTGCCATCTTACAATTTTCTAAAAGTGTGGGGGTGCTTGGCCAAGGTG
Organism: Corymbia calophylla; assembly: GCA_014182845.1. Classification (NCBI taxonomy): domain Eukaryota; kingdom Viridiplantae; phylum Streptophyta; class Magnoliopsida; order Myrtales; family Myrtaceae; genus Corymbia; species Corymbia calophylla. Next base: position 19,253,386 of record CM024700.1, on the reverse strand, counting down.
GCAATTCCTCCTCCTAAACAAACTCGGTTGGGACCTAAAATGATGGATTGCATATTCATCGGTTATGCTCAAAATAGTAGCGCATATATATTTTTGGTTCACAAATCTGAAAATGCAGAAATCCATGTCAATACAATTCTAGAATCAAGGGATGCTGAATTTTTTGAGGATATATATCCTGCAAAAAGAAATCAAGGATAACTTTCTCATAAAAGGCTTAGAGAATCAGAATCTGAGAATGATGAAGTTATGACCAAAGAAGCCGAACTTCGAAGGAGTAAAAGGTCTGAAATTGAAAAATCTTTCGAACTTGATTTTCTAACATACATGTTAGAAGGTGAGCCCCAAACATTTAAAGAGGCAATGTCATCTCCAGATGCTCCTTTCTGGAAAAATGCTGTTGACAATGAAATCCATTCTATCCTAAGTAACCATACTTGGGAATTGGTTGATCTTCCACCTGGAAATAAACCAATTGGATGTAAATGGATATTCAAGAAAAAACTAAAAGCTGATGGTTCCATTGATAAATACAAAGCTCGGCTTGTAGCCAAAGGGTTTAGACAAAAAGAGGGTCTTGACTACTTTGATACTTATTCACTTATCACTATAATAACATCAATAAGGATGTTGATTGCTATAGCTTCGCTATACAATTTGCAGATACATCAAATGGACGTGAAAACTGCATTCTTAAATGGTGATCTCGACGAGGAGATTTATATGGAATAATCAGAAAAGGTTCAAGGTCAAAGGACAAGAACACAAAGTGTGTAGACTTGTCAAATCATTGTATGGACTTAAACAAACTCTTAAGCAATGGCATGATAAATTTGACCGGGTAATGATTAAAAATGGATATAGAATCAATGAGTGTGACAAATGTGTATACACTAAATCCACAATAGTTGGATATGTACTTGTTTGTCTGTATGTCGATGACATACTAATTCTTGGAGATAACACTGAGGTCATCAGAATCACCAAGAACATTCTCAAGAAGAACTTTGAGATGAAAGATTTAGGTGTAGCGAATGTTATACTCGGGATGGCTTAGGTTTAACACAATCTCATTACATTGAAAAGGTAATTGAGAGATTTAAAGGATTCGGCATTAAAGATGCAAACAATCCTTTTTTTCCACACCTAACTTTGAGAAAGAACACTGGAAATAGTATCAGACAGTTGGAATACTCTCAAGTAATCGGCAGCATCATGTATATCATGAATTGCACTAGACTAGATATTGCGTACTCAGTAAGCAAACTGAGTAGATATACCAGTAACCTAGGTCACGAGCACTGAAATGCTCTGATGAGAGTATTATGATATTTGAAAAGGACAAAAGATTATGTTCTACAATATGGCAAATATCCAGCTGTTTTGGAAGGTTATTGTGATGCCAATTGGATTTCATATTCTGATGAATTGAAATTGACTAGCGAATATGTGTTCACACTAGGAGGTGCCGCAATGTCATGGAAATCCTCTAAACAAACTCTAATAACACGTTCTATAATGGAATCAAAGTTTGTTGCTTTGGATAAAGCTGCTGAAGAAGCAGAATGGCTTCGACATTTTTTAGACAATATTCCAATATGGCCAAAATCTATGCCTGCAATTTGCATACACTGTGACAATCAAGCGGCAATTGCAAGGGCGCATAATGTGATTTATAACGGTAAGTCTAGACACATTCACAATACCGTACGGTAGTTGCTCTCAAATGGAATCATTTCTTTAGACTTTGTAAAGTCAAAGGAAAATATTGTGGATTCACTGACAAAAGGTCTGTTAAGACAGTAATAAACTGCGCATCAAGGGGAATGGGTTTAAGAGCCTTAATCCAATAAAGAGATTCCAAGATGGAAACCTAACCTATGTGATTGGAGATCCCATGGTCTAGGTTCAATAGGACAACGCAAATTCTGGAAACTCTAGTGTAAGCACTGTCTCCCATTCCTATGATGCAACAGTGCTTTCCTACAACATTATTAATGGTACGCTATACGTTTAATGATTCCTATAACTTGGAATGTAACATCCAAGTAAGATATAGTAGGATATCTTTAATAGGAATGCACCGGCATAAGTACAGCCCAAGTGCCAAAACTTGGCACGAGGGGACACTTAAGTGCTAAAAGTTACAAAATGTACATTTAAGTGCCACTTTTTTTGAAAATTGGATCACTTAAGTGCCAACTCCGGCGAAGGCCACCGAAAATCCGACATGGCTTATTTTAATAATATAAATTGCTTACATGGCTCGTCGGAAACTGAGTCGGCGAAAAATCAGCCAAAATGACGTTGTTTTGTGCTGACGTGGATTTTAAAAATTATTAATTAAATAATATTAAATAATTAAAAAATATATTATTATAAATTTGATTAATTTAAAAAAAAAAAAAAAGAGGAAGGGGATCCGACGAGGGCTGGCGAGGGTTGCACAACCCTTCCTCTACTCTTTTTTTTTTTTTTTTTTTTTTTTTTAAATCGATTTTTAAATTTTTTTTTTAGTCGACGGTGATAATTTTTTTTTTTTTTTGTTAAAATTGCCACGTGGATTTTTATTTTGAAAAAAAAAAATGCTCTGTTAACAAGGTCGAAAAATGGACATATGGTAGTTTGGCCGGAATTTTCGCCGTTGGCACTTAACCGATCCTTTTTGCTCCGATTTCGACACTTAAGTGTACCTTTTATAACTTTTGGCACTTAAGTGTCCCCCTGTGCCAAGTTTTGGCACTCCATGGGTCCTTATGTCGAAATGCACCTATATGCGTGGAGCTGGTCGACTTTATGAAAATCTTTAAAGGCTAGATTTTTTAAAGCACGCATGAATCCCAAGAGGTTCAAAGCCGAAAGAACGAACACAACCGAGAACCAATCTTGAATTGAAAATACTCTGTGTGAGGTTTATTGTCTAGGTTCACACAAATACATGGCGATTCAAGGCTTAGTCCATCGACTAGTTAAGTAAGTCTGATAGGCTTTCATTAAAGAAGGTTCAAAGCGAAAGCTACCTATCTTGATGCGGTGTATTTCAACAGGTATGCTCAGATTCTTTCGAGTCAAAAATGTTTTGTTGATCCATTAATGTGGGGGATTGTTATAAATATGGTTAATGGATCAATGAAAGCCAACAAATTAAGATACGTCTTTTTTGTTCACGTATCTATTCATATATTTATTGAATTCATGAATATCTTTAATTCACGTATATCTTGATTCATGAATTTCCTAGATTCACGTATTTCTTGATTCATGAATTTCTTGGATACATATTGAATTCATGAATCTCTTGGATTCACGTATCTCTTAATTCATGAATCTCTTGGATATATGCGTCTATTTAATTCATTTATCTCTTCTGTACATGAACTTGAAAGCTCTATAAATAGATAAGAGCATAGAGCTTCATAAGAAGGTTTTTTAGAAAGAAAAATTTGAGAAAACGATTCTAAAAGAGATTTGAAATACTACTCTACTCTTCTGATTTTTCTGAGTGTGCTGGTTCAATTGAACGGTTTAACTGAGTCCTGTTTGCATAGTGCTAATCCAAACATGTTCGCGGTGTTATATCTTGGGAGGCATAGTTCGTGAATCTGCGGAGCACCATTAGCAAGAATTAATCGCCTTAAGGAGATTTGGATATCCATACCTTACCTCCAATTTTATGTTATTTTTCCAGTAATATCTTATTTTCATCTTCTCCAAGATTTGTAAGTTTATATAAAAAGAATGATATTATAAAGTTGTCATTGTCTTTTTTACATTAATGTTCTGATTACAACAAACAGTTTGCTTTCTCTGGATTATATTCCAACAATGACAAGCATCGAGATGGCTGGGAACTTCCAGATAACATCCGCCCCTACGATGGAGTAATTAATCTCGAAGAGATTGGCATGTGCGGCCGTGAACTCAAATATGAAAAATGGGATGATGAAGTAGTAGACCAAGCGGTTTATGCTGGCGCACTGCTTGGGTGTGAACACGTGCCATTACTTCTCTGAGCCGTACCCGAGCATCAGGGCGACGTAGAGAAGCATCATGGCTGCAATCACGTTGTATGTATCTTCCAATCCAGTCATGGTTCGTCTCTATGGAGAACTTAGCTGATAATTGTAGCAGCTAATGTGGACTCACATCTAGAATGCTCCTCGGATCTAGAATGCTCTCTCAGTTTTATTTTTCATTCCAACTAAAATTACTTAGATAATCCTCTTGCAAAATAAGTAATATTAGATTCTTTCAAGAATAATTGTAATATTAACATGTAGCTTCTATTTCAACTGGTAATGAAAACCTAACTCCACTGATGTTACTTCCTTAGTAATTCAACTATTTGTGAGTAATCGTTTAGGGTGAGCATGGTCCGGAAACTGACCATTAAGGACCGGTTTCGAAAAATTGGAACTAGGAATTGCCTGTTGGTTCCATGAATCCACCTAGAAATTAGACCACCTGTCCATTTCGGTTCCTAGATGGGTCCATGGAACTAGTTCTACCAAGCTTCACTCACTTAGTACAACGTTTTTTGGTAAGTAAAAGTAAAGCAAAAAACAAAGAACTTCCCTATTTTTAAGTGAAAATTTGTAAAAAATTAGGCTCATATTGAAAGCTGAGAGTCGAGGTCATGAGTTGATGGGTATTGAGCATGGGAGTCAAAGCTATGAGTGAGAGATAGAGAGGTGACTCAAACAAAGTGATAGTGAGACGAGACGAGTACTCAAGGTAGGTTTCAGGTGATGCTCGGTTCCTTTGCACACCCCTAATTTGTTGGTAGTCTTGACAAATCTTAGGGTAGGTTTGTTATGAAAAATTTGAAAAATAATTTGAAAATGATCGTTTATATCATTTAAAATAATTAGTTAATGTAAACATTTTCGTTCTCAATAACAATTTGTGTCTATATCTTTGCAGACGATAAAAATATTTTTATTTTTTCATTTTTATATATAATATAAAGGAGTATTTTTTAAATTATTTATCTTAATAAATAAATCATTAATACTGCTCTTCTTTAGATTTCACATTATCCTCGAACTTCACATTTCTAACTATTCAACATATCTTGTGATTATTTCTATGCCTAGTCATCGCTTGACTTGAATGTATTATTTTATGTTGACTGGATAGGAGACCTATCCCTCTTATCGATGTTGTACTCCATGACATTAGCTTTGGGAGACCACACCAGGAGTCGGTGAACTTTTACACATTGTTCATACCATCCCTATATATATATTTCAGTGTCATTTCTACAATTTTACAAATGGGTTCGCCGTGATTTTTCCATTAAATTCATGGATAGATTTTGACATGGACGAAATGGTCCATTTAGTTTATTACTTATCATCGCTTTGGTTCAATTTCGTCAATCTATTTTGGTTATTTTTCAATTTGGTCTGTAAACATTTTTCTTTTACTTTCTCTCAATCACAGGATGTAAAATTTAAGTTTAACCCCAACAAATTTTTTATTAATTATGTGATAACATTACATTCCTAACATATTATATTAATTCATTAGATTACACTTCAAAAAATGTTTAAAATATAAGCTCTCACATACAGAAAAAAAAAGCTTACATGTGTGTTTACCTATTGTAAGTATTATATCAAGTGCATCAAAGCATATTATGTTAACACAAGGAACATTTTAAATTGTTTAACAAGCGAGTTCAAGCATGTTCTAAAACGTTATGATTGATTACTACACGAGATATATATTATCCGTGTACAAATGTATTGACCTGCTTCTTATGTATTGACATTAAGCTTAATACAAGCACATTAGTAAGTGTAGCGTTAAGGGCTAGTGTCGCATATAAGGGTTCTCAAGTTGTCAAGATTTAGCTTGAGGAATGTTTAATGACTCAAACCATGCTCAAGCGAAGAATTTTAAAAGATAAACGTTTAAAGACTAATTGAACAGACATAAAGTTCAAGGATAACTTTAACGGCCACATTAGCATATTTTGTTAAATCTTTGAACGGAAGATCACAATGAACAAAAATTAAAAAGTTTAGGTATAGCATTAAATAAAACACAGTGCAAGAATGACTTTAAACAATGATTGTAAAGTTTAGAAACCATTGGTGTCATTATCCCATTATTTTTTCTTTTAGGCTTCGCTCGCTTCGCAGAAAATGTGGCGTTTCTGAAAAGTACTTTCTAGGAAGCCATTTTCTAGTATCCGACTAAAAATTGAAAATGAAGCAAAAAATACTTTTTGTTGTTTGGTAATGAAAATCTTGTTGTCAATGCACTCTTTTGAATAATTTTTTTATTATTTTATTTTATTCGTTTTATGTCTTACTTTTTTCCTTTTTTTTTTTTTTTTTTTATTCATTTTCTTCCTTGGTTGGTCGCCCGTCATGGCAACAGCCAGCAACTGGCATAGGCAACCTCAAACCTCGCCACAAGTTGACAAGGTTCGAGCTCGCTAGATTCATAAATATCAAGTGCAATGAGTTAAAATGACAAATGGAAGGGGAAAAATATCAAAATAGTCTTACATTTTTTTACATTGCTACCAATTTAGTCCATTTAGCTAATTAAAGCTACACATTACTAACATGAATGTTGGCTATCCTATATGGCACGGCTAACGCTAATGTTGACATTTTTAGATAATTTTTAAAATAAGAAACAATTTGTTATATGAGTTTGCACACATAAACTTTATTTAACAGAAAATTAGTTGGAGATCAGCCAATATTAATTGATGGAAGGAAAAATGAATGAGTCATAAAAAATTATGCATGCTAACTTTTGCAGACATAACGTATAAAACAATTCGTTATATGATTTTGAAGACCACAACAAAATATACGAACACAAACGGAAAAAAGGATTGAGGTTCAATACCTGGGATGATTTAAAAATTCCTTGTGTACTATGATTTTTCGTGTAAGGCTTGAGTTAATTCAATCTTCAAAAGAATCGGTTTTAAGCAACACCTTGATTGTTGGGCGTATTGCGAGACAACACACCTCAGATTCTGCCATCATTTTAAAAAATCTTTGAGTTCGACCTAGAGTACACCGATAGTCGATCAATGTTTAGCCGATGCAACACAATGTGCAAAACTCGTCGTAAACTCCAAAAAAATACAGTTTTGCTCTGTCTTTTGACACCCATGTGGCCATGCGGATGCAACAATCGATTTTTGACCCACCGCACAAGTTGCTCGTTTTTTCGCAGTGCCCGAAAGTTTGCGACCTGCAAGATTTCACTCTCACGTCATGAAACCAAGGATCGGAAGCATTCCAATGTATAAAAGGGAACATTTTTGGATAAAAATGGAAGGAAGGGAAAAGATAATCGGTAAGCCTTATTCGCATGTTGGGTCCATATTAATCTACTCCCCTCAGCCCATAAGCTTTTCACGAAAAAAAGAACGCAGCTTCTACTGGGCCATTCCTCTCTTCTCTGAAATTATCTGCAGTATTTAATAAACTATAAAAAAAAAACACATTATGAGCATTTACTCTCTTTAAAATTCTGCTGTTATTCCGATACCAAAATTCTGTTATTATCACTACTATCATTGTCAACATTATTATATATAAATTAGACCCCTTACTACATAGGTTATTGTTAAAAAACAATTTAATGCAATCTAATAATAAATAAATTATATAACCAAATAATAATAAGTAAATTGAAATATAAGAGAGATTTTTTTTGAACTTTATTGATGCCAACATTAGTACGTTTAATGAACTAAATTTAGTTCGATTCATTCAGGAAATTAAGACCGAACCAAAGCATGTAGGGTGGGTATTCCATAGCTCTTACAATTCCACACTGCAAAAGCATCTGTTCACAAGCTTCATTGATTTTTTTAATAAGCATTTACTCTCTTTTCTAAATTGTTCGCCACATGAGGAAAACAAATAGATTTTCCCCAACACTCATTTGGCCAATGAGTGAATGTAGTTTTGTCAGCAAACATCATTATTAAATATTTAGTAAATTAAACAGAGACTATACTAGTTTCAATGCCTGCAGTGAATACATTATTATGTACCTCCAATTCGTTTGCTTATTAAATATATTATTACTATCTAACTTCCTAATCTCTACCATAAATAATATACTAGAATATTAATGTCTGCAATTCACGAAATGGATTACGCTTTAGAAATAGTCCAACGATCTCGTGCAAAACCAAATAATTTGTCTATAGAATGGCAAATCCATATGATGTCTATTAATTTTATTATGGTCAAATGAAAGGGAACATAAGTCAACCAAACAAAATTTGGACTTGCAATTGACAATCTTAGTATCACAAGATAAATCATTCCATGTTTCATTATGTAAATCTGTTTAAATTATGGTTCACAAATCCCTCATATAAGTAGTCCTAGTTTGCAAAAAGGCTAGCGATTAATCATATTATTTCATTTTTCTGCAATATAGAGCTAAATTATAAATGTTAATATTTACCCTAAAGTACCCTGGATGATCATAAAATGAACAATTCTTTCATAAAATTCATCGTCGAGCAATCATGAGTGGTTGAACTTAGGTTAGGCAAGATGTCGGAATGTTTTCCTATAAATTTAATATGACTTTTCTTTTTGATGTGAAACGTGAAGAGATTAATATGTATAATTAAAAAGGAGAAAGATGAAATTGAAAATTAAGCTAACGTTCTTATTTAACTAACAGAAAACAATTAAAGAACTCAAATCATGAATGTGGCAGGTTTTCAATTAAATCAATCATATATTTTACTTTGTAGGAAAATTGTTCAAAAAGTGCTAAGTCTATTGTACGGTAGTGAATTTGATTATAAACCTTTCAATTTTTTCAAAGTCCTAAATCTTTCGACTACTTGCCAATTCATTCATAAACTTTTAGTTTGTTGATTTAGTTATAAACTTTTCGATTGTGTAAATTTAGTCTTAAACATTTAAATAATTTGCCAAACTAATCATAAAACTTTAAACAAATAGTCAATTTAGTCCTTTTGGCCAATTTTGGTAGGACGTTACTAATGTGGTAGCCTAGTGAGCGCTAGCTGTCCTACATTGCGCTACCAATGCTGTTGTCAGCAATTTTTTAATTTAAAAAAATTAATTTTTTATTTTCCTTTCCTTTTCTTTTCTTTTCCTTTTTTTACACAAGCCTGGCAAAGTCACCAGCTACTGGTCAAATGCCAATGACCTCCACCTCTTGGCTAGTGGTTGGAGGCCCACCAGCCCTATGTAAAAAGATTAAAAAAAAAGAAGAAGAAAAATAATAAAAAAATAATAATTTCTTTAAAATCTAAAAAATTATCACATATCAGTGCTAACGAACGCCATGTAGGATGGCCAACACTGACTGGGTGGCCACATCAACGATGTCCGATCAAAATTAGCCGAATAACTAAATTCACCATTCTTAAAAGTTTTAGGATTAATTTTGGCAAATTGTTAAAAAGTTTGGACTAAATTTACACAATTAAAATGTTTGTAACTGAATTGACAAGTTGTCAAAGTTTTAGAACTGAATTGATAAAATTGAAAAGTTTAATATTGAATGGACCGTCGTACAATAGGTTTATGACTTTTTGGACAATTTTCCCTTTACTTTGCTAATTATTTGTCTAGAAAATCACCATGATCTTATAAAGGAATATCACCAATTGCATAATTCCAAATTTGAAATGAAAATATAAAAATAATAATTTTACCCATAATTCTAAAGAGTTGTGCCGCCATGTACTATTAAAATTTTGCCACGAAAAACTGAAATTTACTTTCTCAACTTTTAAATTAAAAATGAAGAAAATCAACTCATGATTCTAAGAAGACAACACCAACAAAATGCAATTTATACTTCCCATTTCATCTTAATTAAGAATTTTTGTCGCAATATGTGTTGGAATAAGCATTATAGATTAGACATGGTAAGAACATAAACACGGTAATTAAAGATTGTAATTAGAAAAATAAAAATAAAAACTTCATGATCTTCGAGAGGCTGTCTCAACAAGATAGCCTTTTTACTATTCAATATTCTGCATAAAATACATATTCTTTCTTCTAATGAATAGCAAAAAAGCTGTGTTAGGTTTGGTAAAATTTTAGATGACTGTTTGCAACTCAACTCCATGAAGTAGTTGTCAATTCTACCGTTGCTAGCAGTAGAATGTCTCTCAAAATAGTTAGAATGGCTCTCTGATAGAGTAGCAATTTTCCAAAACAGTGTTGGTGTACTTTTGTCAAGCTTGCTCATTAGTGCCATTACTACTCCCGATCAATTTTGATGCTATTTTATGGATTGCAAACCTTGAAGATAATTGTTAGACATCAATTGGAAGGCAAACTTCACACGTCTTCCATCTCACTTATATTGGCAGCTATTCCTGCCAATAATTCGCTACTTTGATAACAATCATGTTGAACATTTTTCTGGTCTTTCCAAGCATGTTGACAATTTCAACTCTATCAAGCCGTTCATCTTCAGTCCTTCTAAACTTTACTAAACAATCTCATTCTAGGTTTGTTTGCCATCACTAAGTCCATCCAATTGTTTAGCTAATCTCGGCACCTCTAAGTCACTCGAACATCTCTAGTCTTCTTGACTTGTTCATTCTCGATCAGGATCCTTTCAAATGTTCACTTTATCTAAAGATCCTTCTAGTTCGTCGACATTTTCACGCTCGATACCTTCTTCACCCTTGATATTGAAAGCGATCCCTTGATATCGGTGGAGCACTTTTGATAGTGGTAGAGCGGACCTCATATCAAAATCATCCCGTGCTGATTATGACATCATCTGCATATTGGCTTGTGCATATATTATCTAGTACTATTCAACCAATACATTCGTTAGTGCTAGTTGTTTGAGAGTTAGTTAAAGTATAATTTGATAGTATGATTTGCATGTTCAATTCCTCTTGGTATTTAGATGTAGCCGAAAATCCTAGGATAAAGATGAGTGTTCATTTGATGCTAATTAGCTTTAGGATTGATGTATATTAGGTGATTGAAAATTAGGAGTGAATTGATTGATTTTTCATATTGTTTTCTTTGAGTTTTTGTGAAATTATTAGAGATTTTGATGATCCTTTTGATTTTGAATGCTTGAATGATGACTTGATGTTCGTAGGAGTAGTTTGAAGATGCTCATAATCTAGAAATTAACATGGACATAGGTTGAAGATGTAAATGAAATTTGGAAAAACTCAAAATCTGACGAACCTTTGCATGTTCATCGATTTGTACAAAAAAAAAAAAAACGAATTAGAAAAAGTTGTCTTCAGATGATTTGTAATTAAGATCATAAGCTTTCCAGTGATATAAAGATCGTTAAAATCAGAGTTCACTGGGTCATCCGAATTTTGTTCAAAACGATAAAGAAAAAGTATGTTTGATCTAGAATTGTTGTTCCCACGTCCACCCAACTTGTTTTACAATTTTAAACTAGTTCGAGGTCTTTTTTTTTCCGGAAAACTTTAAAAAAATGAAAATTTTAGAGGAGTCCTGAAATGTATATCTGGAAAATTTTCGAATAAGATATGGGCGGGCAATTTGATTAATTTAGGAAAGGGCTAGGTTTGGTCTTCAAAACTGTTCCGATTTGAGTCTCTGGTGTTTATTGCATGTTTACTAGTATTTGGAGGGCTCTTTTGTAAAAACTCAAACAATGAAATTTGAAAAGCGCATTCTTGGCCAGCTGTCTGAAAATTTTGGGGCAAATTGGACTTTGTTTGCAATTTTTTCTCGTATTTTTCAAAAGATCAGTTCTAAAGTCAGATCCTGAGTGGGCGGATTAAATGGATTAAACTGTACCAATTGAGCCATAATTCGGGTAATTGACTTTAATGAAGATCAAAATAGACTTGCTAAGCTTTTATTAGCCATTGGAATCACTCAAAGTGGACTTCATTAGACTAGTCAATTGGATTAAAACATAATCACATAGAAACAGGGGAAAAACAGAGAAGTGCCCTACTTGGGTCCCTAATTGTTTTTGTGGTTCTTAAGGCTAATTGACCTAATTGCATACTGAATTAACTTGGCGAACAATTGACATCTAGCAATTTCTTTTACATTAAGAACTGGTAACAGAACAAATCCGATAGTGTTGTTTTAGTGTATAATCAGCTCAGCTATAGCAGGGGCACGTGGAATCTGGAAGTGATCCGTCAAGCCAAAATGGGCCATCATGAACCAGACATGAGTCAGAAGCTCTCCTCCTCTCCTCAGTTGCTGTGCATGATAACTCGCTTTACACTTACTTGCTGCATCACATAATATCTTAACCCACATCTCACTCACAGCTTTCCCCCGCGGCCCTTCATCGTTGAACTCGATGCACAGCTGCGAAGCAAGACGACACCCGAGGAACAGCACGTACTTGCTTTTTTCTCCTCTTGTGACCATCAAATTCAGCTCTGTGTTCACCTGCTTCCGCAGCTGGTCGTAGGCATTAGTCATGTTGAGTTTGAGCCCTTCCATTTTCTTGCCATCGAAAAATTTCATGGCCTCGATATAGGTTTCTCGAAATTTGATGCGTCCAACCCCGATTGGCAGCATCTCGGGGTGCATGACAAGGATGTACAACATGTATCGAGACAAGTACTTACCGGGCCTAGCTTTCTCATGTAAGGCTCGCTCATTTTTCAGACCAAACAACAATTCAGTTGCAATATGCCAGATAAGGATAATTTGGTCGAACTCAAATTCCATGGTCCATTGCAAATGCTCATTGCTTTTAGACAAGCCCACCACCTGGGACCCTTGGGCGGTAGACTGGGATGAACTTTCTTTGATATATGACACGATGCATTTCTTTATATCATTGGTCACTTTCTTGTGATGTATGTAAAGGGGCTTCACGACCCTCTCGTCAATGTGCAGAAATTCGAGGAGTCGATGGCAAGCATGGTGCTTCTCTTTGAACGCAAAGCTCAATAGGCTGAATTGAGCCATGTGATCCGACCATCGGCGCTGTTTACTCAGCAGTTTCAACCTAGTGATGAGATTTAAGATGGCAAAATTCTTCTTAATCAACCAACAAGCCGTTCTGTCGGAGAAAAGAAGAACAGTCAAAGTGTACATCTCCTGGAGTATGGCCCCTCCTAGCAGTATAAAGCTCATACAACGATCAACTCTCGAGTATTGCTGATCCGCGATCAGGATGAAGAGTACCAGTACGATACAGGTTAAAAACAATCCAACTATGCGACAAGTGAAGCCCCACTTAGTATACATTGCCGTGGCCTTCGTGTAGAGGAAATCGTACATGATTCCCAATTCAATCTCGATGATCTTGAAGGCGGAGAGAAAATCCTTATCTTCCTTATATTCATTATATTTTAGCACCGACTGACTTATGCGGCTATCCTCAAAGCTCAACGGAAGATCCGCAAAAAGGCGTTGGAATATGTCGATCAATCCTGTGGCGGCAAGCAATTCTCTTTGCTGATCATCCACTTTGCTCTCCACTTCGCAGACCTCAATCACTTCGACCGGTATGACAGTGTAGCCTTCAGCCTCCATCAGTTTTTGCTGCTCCATTATCTTTCTATTATTAGGAGGTGGGTCGGGGATGGAGTTCCTGAAGTGCTCACTGCTGGCGGTCCTGAGCACATAAACCCTTTCGCCATATTTGACGAGCCCGGCAAGAATCATCACGATGGTGAGGATGGATATCTTTTGGCCAGTCCACGCCATCAGGAAGATATAAAATGTCACTCCTGATTGGGTGACTAGTGCCAACAAGTGCCTCAACCAGAGCTCATTGTCTTCTAGGGCATATGCTGTGATGGTGTCGGGGCCTCCTAAGTGTAACAAGAGGAATGGTGCCCAGAACGCCTTCAGCAGGGTGTCCGCGTCCACACTTTGGCTGTTTAACTTTGTGAGCTTGTTTGTGATTATGCCTAGCGCATAGATCGCGACTGAATCAGCCATTAGGTAGGCCAGCCAAACGACCCCCCTGAACAAGGCATAATGGATGTATTTGCGGCGATTGCCTGTAAAAATGAGCAGAACTTGTAGGATGAGGCTGAGCAACACGACACCACGGAGCTCCCATTCTTCCCACAGCTCTTTGAAACGCGAAGAGAAGACCGGCATCACCTGCATCTTCTTCATGACGAGGCCGCTACTCAGAGAAGCTGAGATGCAACGCTTTTATTAGCAAAAGAATGATGAAAATACGTTGCTCATTAAAAGGAGAATGATGTGAATATCAACTTGGTGATTACGCAACTGGCAAAAATGATCAACGATGTTAAGCTATAGAGATATATTTCACTGTATGACTGACAAAAATAACCTATGAACATCAGCGAGACGATTTGATCTTTCCTTGCTCTTTGGAAAATTCGCTGCCTTACAAGTTACTCACATGGGTTTCTTCAGCCAATACATCTGAGAACAAAAAGAATTCTCACAATCTTTCTTTTTTTCTGGGGTAAATTCTCGCATTCTTTCTATCTTCAGTTGTTTTTGTTTTTTGTTTTGTACATCTTTTTGAAGTTATCGACTTTGGCTCAGACTACAAGTCTACTATGCCCAAGAAAAACTCGGATATCCCTAAACAAAACAAACTATATGTAGCTCAAAGTTCACTGAACCAGAGATGAGATGAATGACAAGCAGAGATCAAATGAATGTCGTCTACTTACCAATAACTGGCAATATCATGACTCGATGGTGAAAATGTCAATCCTCCGCTTCAAGAAAACATTGGCTTTTTGTAACAAGGATCTGTTATGTTTGAGAGAGAGAGAGAGAGAGAGAGGTCATGGAGGACGAGGACTGATATTGAGGTATGTGACACAGGCAAGAGGACGAGGACTGATATTGAGGTTTGCGACCCAGGCAAGCAAGCAAGCAGACAGTACTATACTATGATGCAGATAAGCTCTCTCTCTCTCCCTCTCTCTCTCTAGTTATATAGCGTCTTTAGATTGTATAGTATCCTTTAACAATCTTTTTGTATTCGTCCACTAATTAAATTGTAGATTGAGATTGAAAAAGTAAGCGGTGCAGAAGTCTTGGTCTTTAACAAAGGACGTCAAATTTCACGTCATCCACCTCCGCTTTCGTTACGTCCTCAGTTGCGTCCCAGCGGCCAGGTCACGGTCACAATCAATTTTTCATAAATTGGAGGACCACCTGTCTACTTTAGCCACCCCCGTCACTCCGGCCACCACAAAACCACCACCAATCAACAGATAGCGCCTGTGATGCGTGGATCGCCTTAGACTCGTTTACAGCTCCATCGCATACAGCCCCAACCTCATCTCCGATCGACCTCAAGCACGAACAAGCTGACGTGGACCCAAGGGCAAGCATCGAGCGCGGACCAACTGAAATTTGAGGGTCGTGCCCGATCTAAGCCCCAGATCTAGGGCTCGTCGTCGTAGCCACCTTGCCAGCAGCGACAACAAGACAGAGAAGATGGATGACGGGCGCGATAAAGGAGGACAATGTAAAGAGAGGTGCGAGACAGATAAAGAGGGATGACTGAGGGACAGAGCAAGGCCATGATGACGATATGGGCTGGAGTAGAGGTGGGATGACGCCTACTCGAGACGTCGGAGGTGGTCGTGGCGGGCTTGGGCGGTGAAGTCGTGAGTCCATGCTCAGGGATCTTTTCTAATGTCTGATCTAGTTTTGCCAATGAACACTAAACACTAATTTGGATAATATTTAATCAGAATTTATATTATATCAGGATGTTATGAAGCATTAGATAGGAAATTCAAAATCCCATCATATCTCCTGTCCGATAAAAATGTTTGAACAACCAAATACAACCCCAGGAATTGAATGATCAATATCAAGTATGGGGTACGCGTCACAGTAGCTGTGAATTCGAATTTATAAATAGCATGCATCTAAAATAGTTGGTGTAAATAAAAGTTTACACAGGACGTGCCTACTATAAAATCAAGATTCAAAGTAAGAATCTTTTGCGAACTCCACTTTATTTTCTGGAACACTTCAAATTTCGAATCTAATTCGCATTACACGATGACATCAATATATATCAAGAAAAAAAAAGTACGACAATGTCTTGGAAAGAGGATCGATCAAGATTCGTGTCCATTCCTCGTCAATTATCTTGGGTAGCCTGCATATTTGGATAAGAAAAACAAATTACTCATGTTTAAAGATCGAAGAAAAAGAATAGTCACGTGAATATCGAATATGCAACAATTTTATGGGTAAATATACGGAAACAGAGCATATAAATTTAATCAAAATGCCAAAAACGGGGCGTGTAGATGGTGAAATACTACCTGCGCAGAAGAAGAAGAAGAGGAGGAGGAGGTCACCAATTGCTTCTCTTTGATGAATACTTTTCGGGAAGATAGAGAGGTCTCCAATTGCTTCTCTTTGATGTTTACTTCTCCGGAAGGAGAGGTCTCCCATTGCTTCCCGTTGATGAATAGTTTTTGGGTCAATCCTTCTTTGATGTACTTCGCCAATTTTTCCTGGACTTTAATCAAACTAATTTGTTTCAGGGATTTAATATCATTCAATGAATCAATAGAAGTTAGGAGTACGCATTCCTTGATCTCCAGCTCTTCCAGGCAACGAAGAGCGTTTTTCTCTACATAAGCTTCTGTCGCTCCCTCCAACTTCCACAATTTGAGGACCCGAAGGCGTGGGAATGAATTTGCACCAAAAGCCAACACTTGATCAGTATAAGAGCCTGCGAATAAGTTGAGCATTTCCAAGCTCTCGAGCCCTCCTAGGATCAGCATCGGATCAACACCTAGTCCTGACATGGACAAGGTAAGGATTTTCAGCTTCCGAGGAAGTTGCTCCAAGCCCCAAAAGACATCGTGGCTGTTTCGCTTAGAGAAGCTCCCGAGCAAGTACAATTCCGAAATCGACTCAAGTCCCGTCATATCACTCAAGTTGAGATCTGAGGGCTGACCGAAGAGATCCCTGGATCTCAGCTTGAGGGATCGAAGCCTCTGCTGCCCCTGCTCCTTCTCGAGCTTCGAAATGCACTTGGTTGCTTCCTCAATCACTGGAGAATCACACGTCAGCCCCAATTTCTCGAGCGTGGTCAATTTACTAAGCACATCAAGCATGGGACTCTTAGCAGATCCAATGTATAACCCCCACAAGGTTTGGAGATTGCTCAAGTTACCACGACTGGTGGACTTATCGAAGCATACCTCGTTCATGTACAGGTGCTGGAGGGACTTCACCTTCCAAATCGAACTCGGCAAATTCCTAACGTTAGTGTGCTTCAGATCCAATGTCTCAAGGCGGGACATGTTCCCGACCGATTTAGGGATCGAATCAATGACTGTCCATCGCAATCCCAAGTACCTCAAGTTCAGCAGTACGTTGCCAATTCCATCCGGGAGCAACGGCTTGTAAACCCCCTCCAGATCGAGCACCCTGAGCAGACCACAGTCTCCCTTTGCAATCAAGGGCCGAAGCAGCTCTTGCACTTCCCTTGAGCGAGTTCCCCGCTTCTGCATTTTGAAGGATACGTAGGAACGGAGGTGTTGGAGTTGGATGTTGCCGCGCTGATGATCCTGTGTCTCAGCACTTCTCTGGGATTCTTGGTGGTAATCTTTATCTTGATACTTGACAATCCATAAGCAGCCATTAACAGCCTTAGATTCTTCACTATGATAAGTGCACATGGTGTCGGAATGGATCTGAAGCAGTCCGAGTTGCGTCACCACATTGCACAAGAAATCGTGTAGGAAACTAGGCACGCGGCAAGATTTGGGCTCTCCATTGAGCTTCCTACGCCTCACCACATGAACCAAGTTTCGACCAACCAATTCTTCAAAGCACTTTATGGCCGTGAACTCAAGCACTGGGACCAATCCTTCGGCATGCCATAGCCGGAAGAGCCTCCTTGTCGAGATCTCCGAGTCTTTGGGAAAGAGGCACAAGTAAAGCAAACAGGGCTTGAGCAGGTAAGGCAATTTGTGGTAGCTCAAGGACATGATATAGTGGAGCGTGGGATTATCAGCGTGCCGACCCCCCATGACAGGAGAAAAATCACCGCTTGCCATCGCAAGTCCCCCGAGCAGCAAAATCCTCGGAGGAGAGCCACTGCACTTGCTCAGAATACTTGCTTTGAGCCCTGGATCAATGGAGCCGCATTCCTTCAACAAGAGCTCGCTCTGGTCTGCATCTAATTGGCCTAACACGAAAGAAGGAGCCCAAGGATCTATAATTGATGGGATTTTGAGATCCCGAGTAGTGACGATGACTCTGCTTCCATTCCTTGAGTCTGCGAGGAGGTCCATGAGGTCGTCCATGACCTTGGCCTCATGCACATTGTCAAACACGATGAGGTACCTCAGTTCCATCAAGGACTGGTAAAGGATTTCTTTCAGGCATTCATCGTTTTTGTGCTCTAGATCCTTCAGTTCTGGCACAGGTGCTTGCTTCAGTATCTTCACTAAGAGATCTTTCAAGGTGAATTCTTCGGAAACATGAACCCAGATGCGACACTGGAAGCTATAATCTATCTCAAGTCTGTTGTAAACACTCCGCACCAGAGCTGTCTTGCCGATGGCTTCTTCTCCCACCACTGAAACAATGCAAAGTCTCGACGGGCCCTGATCGACATCTTTCTGGGTCAACCAAGCTAGGAGCTCCTCCACTTCATCTTCACGGCCCACAATATCCGACTCAACCTTCCCATTCCAACTCGATGAACCAGTTTCATCAAGATTACGCAGATCATGACGAGATGGATATTGCATCTGGGGCAGTTGCTTTGACAATTTCTCGACTCTGATGAAGAAATCACGGGCCATCTTTTTGGTGGCGCGTACACGTATCCAGAGAGACATGAAGTGGACTAGCGCCCGAATTTTTGCAAGGCGGCCCTTGTGGGACTTTAAGTGTTGCGATGCTTCCAGGAGGACCTTGTCGGCGATGTGCACAGCATCTCGTGCTTGACCCAGAAGGTTAGATTCATCGCTGCTTTGCTGGTCGTTTTCGGTGCCAGATTCCAGTAACTTCGAGGTGATAAATTTATTCTGGAAATCATTAGTAGCCGCATTGATTTGATCGTGTAATCCACGGGAGAGAATTTTTCCCTCAGAGAGCACAAGTAGCGAGTTGCGGATCACGAGTGAAATGGCTACCTCCTCAGCCATCGCCGTTGAATGCAGGTGGGACTTACACTCAACTTGGCCTCTCTGTTATGCAATGGAATAAGGTTTCTGCTGGTGTGTATGTGGCTGCGTGGGATACAGAGAAGAGAAGGAGAAGATGAGGACCACGAAAAGAGAATTGGTTAGAGCTATCGACACTGGCTCTCTGGTTACCAAAGGATTGCAATGTTCAATGACGTGATTGTTACCATGGTGCAAGGGTAGCTACATAACTAATGTCAACTTTATGTCAACTTTAAATTTGCTCAATCATATGTATTCGGTTCTAACATGGATGCTCAATTATGTGTCGTTTAGAGGCATGGTTTGTCTTGTCTAATTCAATTGTAAGATATTATGTTGGCCAATATGCATTGACTTATATATATCAGGTTATCATTTTTAGTTGTGCATATACCAAAATGCATATAGAAAACCTCTTGCTCAAAGATTACGCTTTGCCAGTCGAATGGACTAATAGTTTATCAAGGAAACTGCAGGTCTTTCAAAAAGATGGGATAGTTGGCGAGATCACGGAAGCTCTCTTTTTTTTTTTTAAATCATTTTTTGAGTTTAGTTTGGCTTGAAATATCTAAAGACCTTCACATTGAGTAAATAAGACCTCCTGCCCATTTTCTACTCTTAACGAATACAAAATAGGAAAAAAGTCACAAAAAATCTTAAGTTAAGTCCGCTGTAACACATTTATCCTAAAAAAAATTTGTGAGATAAAAAATCTCAAATTACGCTCACTATAACACATTACCCTTAACTTTTTCTTGTGATGCTGGAAATTTAATCATTAAATTTTAAGTGGTGGTAGTTTTAAGTGCTGAAAATAGAAACAAGAAAGTCATTTGATAGTAATTGAAAATTGATCACTAGATATTATTAGTTTATCATTGTCCGTAGAATTGTAATCATCATTGGCAGGATTTAGCAAAATAATTGGTGAATTACTACCAATTGTTTTTTCAACTTAATTAATTGAGTGATCCCTTTCTTACTTACTCCATTAAGTGAGTTTTTTACGTTATTGAATCTTTTTAGGCGACGTTTGTTATAGATATCAAATAGACTATATCTCATTTAGTGCAATTTTTTTTTAATGTTCAGCAATTAATTGGATCATCAAAGAGGCCCCAAGTATTCAAGTTGACTCGCCTATCCTGCCGAGGTGTTCAATTGAGTCAAGGTCAGCGATCGCCTTCATCTAGCTTCATTGCCTGCCTCTTTTCGTGGTGCGCTCAGCTCGTACTTAGCAATTCCCTGCCTAGCTCTTAACTCTTACCTAAGAATTTAAAAGTTCATGATTAGAGAAAACTGATCTAACGTCTAACAATAGTAAAGAATAATCTTCTAGATTTTAAGGTTACCCTAAGAAACTCTAAAATAAAATACACCCATACTCCCCTCAAAGCGATAGAGATTACCATATGGTTATTCTTTTCTATGAAAAAATATCAAAGGTAATACCTTTTCGAGCCTGAAAAGAATAATAGACAATATATATGGGTATCATGGACTTTTAAAAGGTGGAAACCAGATTATGTATAATAGACAAAAGGTTATTATCTTTTTATTTTTCTTTTTTTGGGCTGTAAAAAGTTGTTATCTTTTGATTGCTGGCGATTGTGGACTTTTCGAGTGCTACGGTTATGTTCTAAGCGTAATGTGGTACTCGAAAATTGCCTCAATTACAGCTTGAAAATGCACAATACATGATAAGGACTTGATTTTACTTTTCAATAAATTTTTAGGACTTGATTGCATTGAGGCTATTTTGTTTTCACTTAAACATAAGTAAAAGATATTTTTCTCTTCTCCTGCCAAAATCTAAAATATTCTCCAAATTTGAATAATTATGAAAAAATTATATACGCATCTATAAGTCAACATTCATTGTTTCAATTTGACAAATTTAACTACATTCCATTCCAATAACCCCTAAAACTCGAAGGAAAAGAAACAAGCAATATATATTCCACTATTAAATTAAATATTTAACAATAAGTCGAAAAATAAAACAATTCATGTTTCACCATTAAAAGATAAGATTTCGTTTCTCTCTTCTTTTTTTAATTTTATATTTTTATATATTTACATTTTGACCCATAATTTAATTTGACCTGTCCGTGTCGAAATTAGGTGTCGAGATTCCAGACTCGCATGTCACTAACTTGTCGAGAGAGTCGACCACATGTTAGATGTTCAACACCTGTTGACCGTGTGTCGGACATATGCCAGGACGTCCAACACTCTCCCAAAGAGTATCCGTTCTTCTTAGCATAATCTGTCATGTCTAACTGGATTGTAAGATGTTATGTTGACAATCATACTTGACAATCCGCAAGATGATACGCCCCCATACACCATGCAAATGGCCTCCATTGAGATCGATCTGGAGCCGGGCGTTGTCCTACATGAAGCTGACATTACAGTTGCTTGAGGGTTTACTATGAGGGGTAGGGGTATCGTCCAGGGAAGCATCTTGGCGAGGGCTGGCTTGTGGCATTCAGCCCTTGCAATTCCTTCGATACTCAGATCGTCGTGTCTCGTCATCATCAAATTCAGGATGTTGAGGGTTGGTGCCGACATGTATATATTGTTATAGGAGAACTTACTGAACAAGTCCCACATTAATTGGATGATGAAGTCCGAATAGAGTTGGGATGATTGGACACAGTTATTTTAGTTGTTTTTATTCTTTGTTATGATATTTAGAACGCATCACAATTTTATAAGGAGAAAGGAAATGAATAACATCAACAAACGGTTTTAGAGGGCAAGAGCTTTTGAGAGTGACTCGCGAGCGAGATTGATGAAAGGTAAAAAATGAGAGGAGGCAGGGACAATTTTATAGAGGGTCGACCTTTTTGTTGGTTATACAGTGCCATCACAACGTCGTGGGGGTAATTTCACCCACGATAACTTTTGCATTCCATTAGTCTTCGATTCTGATGACCAGGCCCCTACTTTTCTGTCCTTGGATATAATTTGACAATCCACAAAGACATTAGATTAGAAAAAACAGACGATATATTCAGGAGGGAAACTGGATCCACAAGCACTATCAAGAATGGAAACTTATCACAGCTTAATCAATTCACTAGATAACATCTTTCGCTGCTATTCCTCTAGTCGACAGTGGACATTTGGAATCCTTGGCTGCATTGCCGCATGATAGACTGCACCTTTAGGCTTTAATGATGAGTCCTAACTCTTAATGCCCTTTTTTTTTTATCAGTCATACTCTATTCCTACTCTAATGCTCAAATTTTTGTCTTACCTCCTTGCAGGGCGTAAGAATCGAAACCCACTCTTGAAACTAAATTGTTCTCATCCTAACCATCCTGAGAATGTGGGGATTCAAACCCCCACCTCTCTCTTCTCATGTGAGAAGTGGTTAACACCCATTTACTTCAATGAGGGAAATTTTATGCCGAAATTATTTAGAGTCATCACAAAAGAGAAGAACTTGAATTTTGGATTATCGTTATTCTGTATAAAAAGAAACTGATTCTAAATCAAGCGTGTAAATCCTTTTTTCTCTATTACTATGTTCCAAATTCCAATTATGGAGGTCTTGAGATGCCGTTGTTGCGACTTACAGAATATGCATGCATTAGGGCCATTCTTTCGTTTTATGATAATGCCATTTCAAATTAAATTTGGATATTGAGTGTACGTCACGAGCCAGAAAGAGAGAGCGGAGGAAGGACAACACTTATCTCACTGTACAAGGGAGAGTTGCACGCTATCAAAAGGTACAGAATGCGGTAACACACTAATAGAGCGAGAGCTATCTTAAATTTTGCCTTGAATTCGCACCAACTAACCGGACGAAACATGACTACACGACTCAAATCAATTTATGTGACAGAAACAGCATTCAATGAAATTGTTGAACCAACCAAAGGGCGGTTAATAGTGACAAACAGCGACCATTTTCAGGGGCCAATAATTGAAAGCAAACAACGACCATTGTGGTAGCGCTGAAGGCGTGCCAATGATAAGTAAGGAAACGAGGCAAAGCTAGCATATGTTTTACTTTTCCGTTTGGCCAGACGCTTTGCACCTCATGTTTTCCGACCGGTTGATGCAACGTGACATGACACAATACTTTTCTTGGATTCACATTAGAAAAGAGCGAAACAAGATAATCATTAACACCAAACGAGATAGCGACACAAATAATCTTTGAATTTTAATTTATTGTGCAATGTGATATCTCAACTTTTAATTTATTCAATATAGTCCTTAACTTTACCTCAATGAGTAATGTAGTCTCTGAATTATTAATTTATTTAATACAGTCTTGAGATTTTTTTTTTATACATGTTTAATTTAATGCATGAACTATATGAAAATATTTAATATTTTTTTTCCATTAATTCAAGTTCTAGGACAATATTAAACATTCTCTTAAAACACATGGACTAAATTGAACATGTATCAAAAGTTTAAGGATCATATTGAACAAATTAAAAGTTTATAGATCACATTATATATTTGACCAAAGTTTATTGAGTCATTTTTCTAAGTGAAATCAACCTCTCAACATAAACCCGACTATCCCACGTCAAAGCAGATGATTTTCTCACTGTCGGGCGTGGACTTGTACGTAGTTAAAGAGAACAGGTAAACTCAAGTGAACGTGAGGCCAGTTAGAACTCTGAGAGCTGCGGTAGTTTTATGCGGAATAAAATGTTGGTTTCGTGGAATTTCGGCCTTGAGAAAGACAGAAGTTACAATTTATTTATTTGTGTGACCAAAACAAATCTGTCATAGCCTAGATTAACGATTTTCTGTCCACTTGACAGTAGTGCTCTGGGTGTCTTCTCCTCTAATTTATGCTCTCATTTTTGTAAAATCATTAAGTTTAATCTAAAATTGATCACAAATTGACCGGTGAGATACAAGGCCAAGTAAATACTTTTAAAAAATATATATGAGTCGGTTTACACCAAAAATTGGGTCAATTCCAAAAAAAAACCCCCAAACTTTAGGTCTAGTCCCAAATATACCCCAAACTTTTTTTTGTCTCAAGAAAAATCACAAACTTTAGGTTCAGTCCCAAATCTACCCCGAACTTTTGTTTTGTCTTAGAACAAATCCTAAACTTTAATTTTAGTTCCAAATCTACCCCGAATTTTGTTTTGTCTAAAAAAAAGAGTCAATATCATGAAAAATCCCAAATTTGTACACATATGACAAATTTACCCAAAATAAATTTTTGACCACCAAAACAAATTACCATCTATTAGTTTCCGTTAAATTTTACTGTCAAATTGCTAAATTAAATAACACGTCGAAATTGACGGGTATACTAATTTGGGGTTTTACCCTCCATTTGTACTAAAAAAATCACCAATTTTTTATCTGTTCTCAAGTATACCCCATGGTCCAACCCCAACTTAACATGGCATTTCCACATAGATAATAAATACACATAAGCAAGATGTCATAGAAAATTATTTTCAAAATAAAACCATTTTAGGACATAAAAATTAGGGATTACTAATACGGCTTTTGGATAGAGGCTAACGGGGGCAAATTTAGGATTAGAGTAAAATTTTATGATTTTCTTTTTGACAAAAAATTAGGATAAATTTGGAAATGGACTAAGAGTTTGGAGTTTTTTCTAAGACAAAAAAAAAGTTTGGGGCAAATTTGGGACTAAACCTAAAGTTTGAGGTTTTTTCTAAGACAAAGAAAAGTTCAGGATAGATTTGGGACTGGATCTAAAGTTTGGGATTTTTTAAGAGATTAAAAAAAGTTCAGGATAAATTTGGGACTAGACCTAAAGTTTGGGGTTTTTTTTTTTGAATTAGCCCCAAAAATTATCTAAGTTATTGACATGATACCGATTCAAATAAGCACATGACTTGGACAAGGGGTGGCCATTGGTGAGACACCGATACCGAAGCCTTTATCAATTGTCACGCTTGTCGATGACTCAGATTGGTTAAGGATTGGTCCCCTGTATTTCATAGTGCAAGCAGTTTGCGATTTCTCAATTTTGCAAGCATTGCAACGCGACCAAAATCAAGTTGAACCAAGATTGAAGGAGGGAGTAATAAGCGGTCATACATTTTAATACCGAAAGAAAGATCCCAGAGTCCAAGACCGTGCCTAGAGGTCTTGGAATGGAACGAAACTTTCTGAACCTCTAAGTTGTAGTAAAAAATTCTTTTTGCGAATGATAAGTCATTGAAACAATGCTCGGTTTATAGACCCAAGTCTTAGGTTCCGGTATGAGTTTAAATATCAGGCCCCTGATTTTATAATTCTATGCTACGATATAGGTCTTGTTGGAGGGCTCTTGATGTGAACGTTCCAACGAAGCAAATGCCACACGAATCGGATGTTGGATGGAGAAGACAGGGGTTCGGGAAGAGCAAGCCTCAACTCGAGCTGTGTGCGCAGCTCAAAATGACTCTGCGGCGCCTCATCCTAAGGCTAACTCGAAATGCCTATTAGTACCCTTCGTTGCTGCATTCTGTAAGGTGGCGAGTCTACTTGTTAAAATGCCGATTAATTTGTTTTTTAACAAAAGACCGCTGACCAAACTGTTATGAGGCCCAAAATAATGCGGGCCCGGACGAGAAGGGGTCATGCCTTTTCCAAAGGGGCCTGGCTCGGGCTAAGTAAAGGTAAGAAATATAAATCTCATCAAAGTAAGCCTCGTTAGTAATTTAAAAGATGTGGAAAAAATTCAACACGTAAAAAGATTAAGAGGAAATCTTGAGTTGAGAGAAGTGGAAATGAAGCAAACGACAATATATCCTGAAGCTGAGAAAAAAATCAGATGACATTGTCGTTTTGAAAAGGACAAGACAACAAAATAAGACAAATATGTTTACATCCCTATAACTTTGCCAAGCAAAAGTCATGGTTGTCCTGGTCGAACAGTTGAGGTGCATTTATTACATTGTTGGTTGCCTTTCACGTCGCTTAGTACATGATCCTGCAGCTTCCTTTGTACGTTGAAATTATCGAAATTGCCTGTTGGCCAGGAGGAAGATTTGTGACAAGGATTATTAAATGTGTGCTCTTATATAGTGAAATGTGTTTCTCATGGTGTTCAACTACCTGTTGCTTAAGTCACAATCTAATAGCTTTCCTTATACGTTGAAAAGATTGAAGCCACCAATTGAGTAGGAGTAACATTTATGACTCGGATCATCAAATGCGTGCTCATAGGACACTCAATTTTTGCTATCTACAATGTAATGTGATTCTCATGATGTTAAACCACGTAACGGTGTGTTTGGTATAGTTTTCTCATGGGTCTTTCGATTTCCAAAGCCCTTTGGGGAAATACCGAGGTGTTCGGCAAACTTTTCGAAGTAGCTTTCAATTAAATGAATGTTGAAAGCCCAAAGAAAATAGTAACCAGCCTTTTGAAGTAGCATCTGCAGAATGCTGAACTAGGGTTAAATAATTTTTCCTTCCAAAACTACCCTCACCAATTCTTCAATTTTCTGGTTTTGCCCCTTCTCGCTACTATTCATCTTCTTTGTGAGGGCTGACGAGGTCAAATATGATCGGCGAAGGGTTGACAAGAGACTGGCAAGGGGCCAGCGAGGTCATGCAATCCACACGATGGCCCAGGCAATAGTAATTAACATTTTTGAGATAAACGAATTGCCTAATTTCCATTCAATCATAAGGATTCCTATGTACTTTGATCAAGTCACACGAGCATGGTTACAACCAATGAAAAAACTCTGCTATAGATATCTTGTATTTGATTATTTATCTCGTAACAGAAATTGGAAAAATCTATGTGCATTAAGAAAGCCAATATACTAATAACTATTGAGAATCCCAATAGTGTACAAGTACGATATTTATGAAATGGACTGAAGTTAACAACCTAGAGAGGGGTGAATTGATTACCAAGTTCCACTTCGTAGGCTATTATTGTTCTAACTAGTTCATCCTATGCCAATGGTTGAACCCTGATCGTCTTTCTAATGGCGATTTTGATATCTCTCCATTCCTTTGGCAAAAGCTCGCAAAAGTGTATTTACTTGCGAGACTCGTGCATACATTTTGCTTGAGAGCCCATTCACGATGTGGGTGAAGTGAGTGAACATTAGATTTATGCTTTCCCCTGGTTTCATTTTGAATGACTTGTAAGACTGAAAATTGATGTTCATCTTTGTTAGTCGTGCACGATCAATTCCTTCATATATGAGTTCGAATTACATAATGTGAATAGCTTTAGCCTTAACAAAATGTGAGTGACCTTTGTTTTCATTCCAGCACGTAGGTGTGCAATCAACCTAGTTTTATTAAGAAATATAACACAGATAAAAGAAAGCACAATTAGTAATTTAATAGATGGGGAAAGCTTTGACAGATAAAAGGTTAGGAGGAACTATTGAGTTAAAGAGAGGTGAAGATTAAGCAAACGGCAGTATCTTTCTATACAAAGCTGAGAAAAAGTCACTTAAGATTAACCATTTGAAAAGGACAAGACAACGAAATAACCCAAACGAATTTGTATCCCAACTATCTTGCTGGGCAAAAGTCACTCGCCCCAGGCGAACAATCGAGGTGGATTTACATCCCAACCACTTTGACGGCTGCCTTTCCCGTTGTTTTTTCGCGATCCTGCAGCTTTCCTTGTACATTAAAATGATCGATGCCACCTGACCAAGAGGAACATTTACCACGTGGATCATTAAATGCATACTCATAGGACACTCATTTTCTATGGTGCACAATGAAATGGGAAAAATAACACCTCAAGTGTCATAATTTTTGTATGACGTTCACTTGAATGATATAATTTATATAAGCTCCACTTGAAAATCATAATTTATGTACAAAGCTCACTTGAGTCCTATTACTTTCTTTCTTTCTTTTTTCAAATCACTTAAGTGCCATATAAGTTTTTAATCGATCACTTAAGTACCATAAAAATTTTTTTGACTATTCACCATAAGTGCCATGTCACGTTAGATTTTTGGTATTTAGATGAACAATTTTAAAAAGTTATGGTATTCAAGTGATTAATTGAAAGTTATGGCAAGTAAATATTTGTTATAAGTTGTGAAATTTAAGTGGTCAAAAAAAAAAGTAATGGTGCTTAAGTAAGCGATATAAAAAAGTTATGGCAATGATAATGTCCTTATTCCCTATGAAATGCGATTCTCATAATGTTAACCATTTATGACTATTGAAGTGTAACTACTTTGCAGTGCTTTTGTTTTGGAGTATTACCTGTTGCAAGAATACATTGCATCAAACTCATATTATAGATTTTCGTTGGGAAAAGAACATCACAAATATTATAACTTTCATACGGCATTCACTTGATTGTCATAACTTTTTTCCTGATCACTTAAGTATCATAATTTATATATAACTCTCACTTGCGTGCTATAACTTTTTATCCAATTGTTTGAGTGCCATATAATTTTTGAACCGATCACTTGAATCCCATAACTTTTCAACAATGTTTACTACAAGTGACATGTCTCTTCGGATTTCAATATTTGGGCAAATGTTTTTAAAAAGTTATGTCACTTAATTCAATCAATTCAAAAGAAAAGAGCAAAAAAAAAAAAAAGATTGATTTTGGAGTTGTTCCCAAGAATAAATAAACAACTTTTTTATTTTATTTCTTGATTCTATTTTAAATCTATTCCCAAGAAAAAATTTGTTCCTCAGAACAAAAACGTTACCAAACGAATTTCTATTCTTTTTTTTTTTGGGAAAAAAAAGAATAGAATCATACACCATTTGGTTGAATTCCAAACAATACCTTAACTACCAAGGACGAGAATTTTTAGACAAACTACTAACGTGGCTTTTCCCAAAGAGAATTTTTACTGACATGGCAATTCTTAAAAAAAAAAATTATCTACGTGATGCTAACGTGGTTAGATAAGCCCAAAACAGCATTATTCTGCCCTTAAATTTCATTTTTAACATAAACATTGATCAAATTAAATTAAAAAACTAAACTAAAAAAAAAAAGATGCAAAAAATCAGCAAAGGCCTCCACGGCTCTCGTCACCCTCACCCTACCATTGCCGGAGCTGGCAATGGTGGGGTGAAGGTCGGCCGAGATTGCTAGGCCCCGGCTAGTGGCCAGTGACCTTAGCTTACTGTAGGTGAGGGCCACGACCCCTCGGCCTAGATCTGGGCTGTCATCACTCATGGTAATGACTATAGATCTGGAAGCTTGGTCAAATCTGTACGAGTAATTTTCGCTTGCCAGCGAGACTGCGAGTTGCTAAAGAGTTAATTCGCTCCCTTCTTTGTTGTTATCCTATTCTTCTGGTCTCGGTTTCATACTCCTTCTCTCTTCCCAAGCCTCTCATTTATAATCGTCCTTTCATTTCTTGTCTAAAGGTTGCTCACGTTCCATTCCGTCGCAAACATTGTCGAAGCTTCGCGTTCTTCAGCCCCCACCATTTCTCCATCTCTGCCACTTGCGGTTCTCCATCCGCTGATACCGTCTCTCTCCCTCCAAGATTATATGTGGATGAGGGCACAGTTGAGGACGAAGGTACCGATAAGGGTGAGCCGCCGTCCATCGCCAACCGGTGCCATCCAGATATAGCGGCTGACCATCACTATCTAGTCCAAACCCTAAGCACAGTAATTAGGGTTCTCTGTTTCCTGAATTAGGATTTTAAATTGGGGCAAATGTGCTTAGCAACATCTTTTATGCTATGTATGCTGACTCAGAGTGTCAAGAGCCACGTCACTTAAAAAAATGATAAAAAATTGCCATATCAGATTTCGAGCGTCTTGAATTGGAGTTAACAATTAAGCAATCTATTTTTTTTTAAAAGTGGCACTTAAGTGATAAAAAAATATTTTAGTACCAAAGTGAATGCTATACGAAACTTTTGGCACTTCTAATATCCTCATACCTTTTTTTAATGTCCTCTCTATTATTTTCTAACATATTTTATTTTGTTAATTTTCTAAAAAATTTGAAGAGCTTAAAGTAGATTAAATATTTTGGTATGGATATGGATGTGTTTTAATATTTATTGGGTCAGGTCAGATATGAATTGCTAAAATTATATCATACAAAAATGGGTCAATTTAGATTGGACCATTTTTTACCCATACTTGCCAATCCACAAGATCATTTGCCACCATATGCCATGGCCTCCATTGAGATCTATCTTGAGCCGGACGTTGTCCTACATGAAGCCGGCACTATAGTTGCTTATGGGTTTATTTTGAGGGGTAGGGGTATCATCCAGGGCAGCATCTTAGTGTGGACAGGCTTCTAGCATTTGCCCCAGGCAATTCCTTTCAATTATCATCGTGTCTTGTCGTCATTGAATTCAGGATGTTGCCGGGTAGTGCTGATGTGTATAGATTGTTATCGCGGAACTCACTAGACAAGTCCCATGTCAATTGCACGATGGAGTCTGAATAGAGTTGGGATAATTGGACATTGGTTATTGTTGTTTTTATACTCCTAATATCTGGAACGCATAACATTTTTATGAGGAATAAGGAAATGAATAAAATTCACAAATGGTTTTAAAGAGTAAGAACATTTGGAAGTGAATTGTGGGTGAGAATTGATGAATGGTAAAAAATAAGAGAAGGAAGAGGCCAACTCATAACCGGTCAACTTTTTGTCATTCCATGTCATCACTACATTGTGGTGTAATTATCACACACAATACTTTACATTCCATGAGTCTTCGATTCAAATTACGTTCATGCCCCTACGTCATAAAATGTCCGACAATACACAGGAACATCTAGATCAGAAAAACCAGATTTCACATTCAGGAGATAAATTTGATCCCCCAAGCACTATTATCTTGATCAGGCCATAATGAGAAACAGAGTAAAATCCACCATGCGTACGTAGGAGGATCAAGGATAGAAACTTATGACAGCCTAATCAATTCACTAGAAAACATCTTTCGCTGCTCTTCCTTGAGTCGATGTTGGACATTCGGACTCCTTGGCTGAATTGTCGCATGATGGCTGCACCTTTTAGGCTTTAACAACGAGTCCTGACTTCCGATGCCCATTTGCTTCTGCCTAAATTCTTTCAGAGGCATCCCAGATGTACCAACTAGAGTATCTATCCATGGTTCCTTCCGCTTCTTCTCCAAATTCTCAATGCGCCCCCGCGAGATGCCATCCGGTAAAGTAAGGTTTAGGCTGACCAGAGCCTGCCACCGCCATCTATTATTGCTCATCTTCATAACGAATGCTTTCCTCGGATGTAGTCTTAGGAGAGAGTACAAATGTCTCAAAAGGGTCAGTAATTTGTAGACAGAACTTTTAACAGCTTGGGAGAGTCCAAGGTGCTTACTTTCAACTAATTCCATGCCTTCTAATGCAGATTCACCACGTATACATGACAATATTAATGTAAAAGCTTATACTTCGCTGGTTGAAGTGAAGAACAAATTATAAAGATCAATACTTAAACGCATGTGGGGAATAAAAACACGGATAAACAATTTTATGGCGGGATACAGTGCAGATTTTGCGTTAAGTAGGGTGAGGAATGTGTAATTCGATCGCGCATTGTGTGCACTGTGCGGACGAGACATTAATCAAGAATGATAAATAGTGTAGTGAATTATAGAGATTCGCGTCGATCCATCTCCAAAACTGCTCCGCATTGACCCAAACGACTGATTACTTCTTATCGATCAACGTGAAGCATGTCTTGGGAGATCTTCGTCGACCCACAACTTCCGCAAGGATTTATTTGTTTTTTTTTTTGGTAAGGTAAACTTGTATATTAATAAAGGACAACCGTCAACTGTACAAACTAACGGAAAACGGCACCCATTTACACTCAATTAGCTAATGAGTGGAAAGGTACCGAACTCCGAAAGAGACTAAAACAGGAATAGAGATACCTCAAAACGGCACTCCTAAACCAAACACTTTAAGCAGCAAAAATAGATACATCCAAACCCCAAGATCTTTGAAGTCTTCTATTGACAGGATTGTCTTGAATAGGTGGGCCAGCCAAAACCTTGTCCCTGATAGCCTTACAAATATGATGCTTCACCGAAGGAATGCTGATAGCCTTACCTCGGAACAGGACCTCATTCCTAGTCCTCCAAATGGCATAGCAGAGGGTGGCAAAAGAAAATCTAGGGATCTCCTTATGAAAACCCTTTCCAGATAGATTAATATTGGCCCATGCAAGGGTATGCCTCCAAGAACCTCCCGGCCAAGCCAAATTGCACTTGCCCGCCCAAAAACCAACAAGGGCACGTGTTATTTGGCAACCAAAAAACAGGTGATCAATAGAATCAGGACAGATGCTACAAAAGACACAAACAGCACTAGAGATCCTACCATAAGACAGAAGTAGCATTTGGGTGGGGAGACGATTTCGAGTCATTATCCATAGCAAAAATTGGTGCCTTGGCAAAATGGTTTTGTTCCAAATAAAGGACGACCAATGAACAAGCGTAACCCGACTCCTGGTGGATTCCCAGGCCGAGGCCGTGGAGAACTTACCCGTAGACATAGGCAGCCAAGAGAAGACATCCGGAAGGTTAGTGAGAGACAGGATCTGATGTGACCAGCTTTGGAGATGCTGAAGAACATTATGGCCCGGTGGTGTGAAAAGATCAGCCACCTTAGCTTCCCTAGTAAGGCCGGACCGATAGATGGAGAAATTAAAGAAAATAGTCTTTAGGGGGCCTAAAGGATGCCAAGGATCAAACCATCGTGAGATGGTAAGACCATTACCAACCCGCCAACGTACAAGGTTGAGAATTTCCGGTCGCAGAGCAAGAATTTTCATCCAAGCCCAAGAACATACTGTCGGTTTTGTGCATTCCCAAAAATTCTTATTTTTTAAGTAAGTGGCATGGATCCACTTACACCAAAGCGATTCGCAAGGATTTATTTGTTCATGTGTATAATATTTCAAAAAAAAAAATCATCTTTTGCTGGGTCCCACCCATGGACCTTCGGCCATGGCTGCAAGAAGCAATTGGGATCGCCTAAATTGAAGTTTCCAAGATGGCATGGCCGAATATGGACGGTTAATTTCGGCTAAGGCTGGCAAGGGTAAGATTTTGCTTCAAGGTGGAATTTCCTCGGGTGAAGGGCCAAATTTGGAAAGGGGAATCCGACCAAGGCATTTCCAAGTTTGAATAACCCAGAAAAAGGTGCATTTTTGTTTCCAAAACTATGCATATCCGGACATAGGGAAGGGTGGCCAAAATTAGGTGCTTTAGGGTTTCGGCCGATTCTCACTTCGTGTGGATTGAGTTTGAGCTGGTCGTCTTTCTAAATTCGCGCGTAACATCATATCGGTGAGCTCAATGCATGGTTCGAATATGCATGCATTAGGCCATTCTTTTGTTTTAGTATAATACAATTGTAAATGAAATATAAATGTGCGTTTGTTTCATGGAAAACTCAATAATATAGGAAAATATTTTTTAGTAAAACATTTTTTAGGAATACGGTTAGTTTTTCTTTATTTTTTAATATATGATCGAAAATATTTTCCAATGTTTGGATATTATTGGAAAATTGTTTCAATCTCATGACTTTATTTCATTAAAAAAAATAAGGTTGAATATTTTTAAATTTTTTAAAAAATTCCAAATTTTAATTATTTTCTTTTTAAAAATCAAAATTTTAATTTTCTTTTTTCTTTTTTCTTTTTCTTCTTTCTTTTCTTTTATTTTCTTTTTGTTTCTCCCTTCTTCCACCGCTACTAGCCGGTGACAGCCACAGGCAAGCTCCACCTTACCGAGATCGGGCGAGCTGCGAGCTCACCAGGCCTCTTGAATCCAGAAGTCCCAAGCTCGTCGGCCTCAAGCGAGCCGTGAGCTTGCCCGCCTTGATGGAGCTCGGGCAAGCAATCCACAAGGTTGCCGACCTTGGCTAAGCTCGCCGCTCATGTCTTGGCCAGAACCGCTAGCAGAAACAAGCGGGAAGGAGAAAGAAAAAACAAAAGAAGAAAAGAAAAGGAAAGGAAAGAAATAATAATAAAAGATTTAAAATTTTAAAAAATAATTAAAAATTCGATTTTATAAAAAATACATTTTTTATAAAAATAAAATTTTCATTAATTATGGATTCTGAGACTAGGAAAGCATTTTGGAAAACGTTTTCCGATTCTTTCAAAGGAGAATCATTTTCCTTAATTTAAGTTTTGCTAGGAAAATTTTTTTAATTGATTATGAAAATATATTCCATTGACTGAATTTCCTAAACGAACCAAACGCCACAAAATAAGGAAAATGTTTTACGCAAAACAAACAAACCCTAAATATTGATCTAATGTCACGAGCCAGATAGAGTTGGGGGGGTAGGTAGGAGACACTCATATGATCCGTTCGCATCGTACAAGGAAGAGCTGCACAATTTATCAAAAGGTAGAGAATCGATTACACACTAACAGAGCGGGAGCTATCTAAAATTTTTGCCTTGAACTCGCACTCACTCATCGGACGAAGCATGACTGTACGCCTCAAATTAATTTATGTAACAGAAACAGCATTCAATGAAATTATTTAAATAGCCAAAGGCCTGTCAATAACGACACACAGCAACCATTTTCAGGGCACAATAATTGAAAGCAAACAGCGACCATTTTCACTGCGCTTTAGGCGTGTCAATGGGGAGTAAGGAAATGAGGCAAAGAAGGGTCGATTTACATAAGAAAGGAGCGAAACGAGACGGACCCCATCCACACGAAATCAACCTCTCAACACGAACCTGATAGTCCCACGTAAGAGCAGATGATTTTCTCTCTGTTGTTGTACGTAGTTGAAGAGAACGGATACACTCACCGTAGTAGTTTTATGAGGAATAAAATGTTGGTTTCATAAAGTTGCTTGGGAACTTCTTTGCTTGCCAAAAAGGGAGTGAGGACTAGGGTTACTCAATCTAAATCTATGGAACAAAGTTTTGCTGGGCCGCATGCTCTAGAGCCTTATAAATTGTCTATCGTCTTCCTTATGGAGTAAGTGGGTTCATAGTACCAAATGTAGAAGCATTCCAATTATACAACTTAAAATTAAAGGTAGTATGGTATGGAGTTGGCGCAGTATCTTAAACTAAGGCCAACTTTAGCTCCAGTGATATATAGTCAAAGATATTGTTGTAAAGATTTATGCGATGAACTCAGGAATGTAGGACCGGTTGTGGAATGGTACAAACTGATATGGACAGGCGAGGTTAGCAAACATAATTTTATCGGATGGCTAGTTTGTAGAGATAAACTCCCAACAGCAGAGTTCATATCACGCTGGATGCCTACAATAACAATCCATTGTAATTTTTGTTTGGTTAAACTGGAAAATCGAGATCATCTATTCCTTCAGAGCACGTGGACGGGAAGCATATGGCATATTATCCTTGCACAATACGGAATCCGCCGTAACTTATGAGGATAAAATGATGAAATCCAATAGATGATCAAGCTACCAAAGGCAAGGACTTGGTGGTAAGGCTTCTCAAAGAAACTTTTTTTAGCAAC
The DNA here is from genome assembly GCA_014182845.1 of Corymbia calophylla. Lineage (NCBI taxonomy): Eukaryota > Viridiplantae > Streptophyta > Magnoliopsida > Myrtales > Myrtaceae > Corymbia > Corymbia calophylla. The sequence continues at coordinate 19,217,795 of CM024700.1, read as the reverse complement.
CATATATTGCATTTGGATGGAACGTAACTGTAGACGTTTTCAAAATAAATCAAATGATGTTCCCATCATCGTGGCTAAAATTCGTAAGCTTGTTAGAGGTCGAGTATTATTTTACAAAAATTTTAAACCTTCCCAGATAAATGTAATTTTGGCTACTATATGGAGACTCTCTCATTCCATTTTTATTTTTTTTGTTCTTAGTTATCTATGTAATGATGGGGAATGCCCCTAAGCTCTTGTACACCATCTTATAAATTATACTTACATTTCAAACCAAAAAAAAAATGTTGGTTTCATGGAATTTAGCCCTTGAATAGTAGTTATAATTTATTTATTTGTGTATCCAAAACAAATCTGTCATAGCCTAGTTTATGGATTTTTCTTTCCACTTGACATTAATGCCATGGGTGTTGTCGCCTCAAATTATGCTCTCATTTTTTTGTAAAATCATTCGGTTTAATCTAAGATTGATCAAAGGTTGATAGGCGAGATAAAAGGCCCACTAAATACTTTAAAATAAAAAATGAGTCCATTTACACCAAAAATTAGCCAACTCATTGGCATGATACCAATTCAAATAGGCACGTGACTTGGACAAGATGTGGCCATTGGCGAGACATCGATGCATAAGCCCTTATCGATAGCCATGCTGATTGCGATAACTTGTGTCGATGGTTATGCTCGTCAATGACCCACATCGGTTAAGGATTGTTCCCCCATATTTTGCAATAAGGTCTTGGAATGTAACAAAACATTCTGTATAATATTTAAATATTAAATTATATTTTTATTTAACAACTTAAACTTTTAGAATAGATAGTTTTGATCCCACAAAATCTCACATGATATCAAAGTTAAAGGTCTTGAGTTTAAATTTTTCCATATCCTATTTGTCTCTCCTCAATTAATTATGTCCATGCCTAGAACAAGGCAAAAAGATCATACTAAGTATAAGGGAGAGTGATAGAATATTTAAATATTAAGCAACGCTTTTATGTAACAACTTAAATTTTGAGAACAGTTAGTAGTAGTTTTATAAAACCTCATACCGAACCACCTCTAAATTCTAGTAAATGATTCTTTTTGCAAATGATAAGTCTCCAAAACAACACTTGCTCATAGAACCGAGTCCTAGCTCCTAGCATGAGTTTAAATATCAGGTCGGTGATTTTGTGATTTTACCTAGCGATATAGGGCTTGCCAGAAGGCTCTCGATATGAACGTTCCATCGAAGCAAATATCACACAAATTGAATGTTGAATGGAGAGATACAGGTTGGGGAAGAACGAGTCTCAACTCGAGGTGTGTGCATCTCAAAACGAGGTAGCTGCACCTAATCCTGAGGCTACTCGAAATGCCTGTTTGTACCTTAGTTTCTGCATTTTGTAGGGGAGTGAGTCTACTTCTTGAAATGCCTTTTTTTTTATATAAAAAAAAAAAGACCGCCGACCAGACTGTCATTAGGCCCACATTTTTGGGCCTAGATGAGACTAGGCCATGACTTCTCTAGAGGGGCCTGGCCCGGGCCAAGTAAAGCTAAGAAATATAAATCTCATCAAAGAAAATAAAATTAGTAATTTAAAAGATAGGGAAAATTTTTGACACGTAAAAAGATTAAGAGGAATTATTGAGTTAAAAAGAGATGGAAATTAAGCAAATGACAATATATCTCTATAAAAAATCTGAGAAAAAGTCACATAACATTGCTCTTTTGAAAACATGATAATGATGAAATTATCAAGGCCACCTATTAGCCAAGAGGAACATTTGCGACATGGATCACGAAATGCGTGCTCATAGGACACTTATTTTCTATGGTGTATAGTGACATGTAATTCTCATAGTATTTAACCACTCGCCGCTTAGGTCACGATTGCACGGTTTTCCTTGTACGTTGAAATGATCGAAACCACCTATTGGCTGTGAGAAACATGTGTAATGTGGATCATTAAATGCATACTCATGGAACAGTTAATTTCCATGGTGTACGATGAAATGTGATTCTGTTGAATCTTTTAAGATTATTAAAGTGTAACTACCATGCCATACCTTTGTTGGAATATCACATACTGTAGGTGTACTTTGTATCAAACTTAAATTAAGAAATATAATTCTCATAAAAGAAAGCAAAATTAGTAAATTGAAAGATGGGTGAAAATTTTGACTTGTAAAAAGATTAGGAGGAATTATTGAGTTAAGAGAAGTGAAGGTTAAGCAAACAACAATATATTTCCATAAAAAGTTCATTAAAAGTCACATAGCATCAATTTTCAAAAGAACAAAACAACAAAATAAGAGAAATAAATTTACATCCCTACAACTTTGCCGAGAAAAGTCTTGATTGTCTTGGGTGAACGGTTGAGGTAGATTTACCATCCAATTATTTTGTTGGTTGCATTTCCAATCACTTAGTGCACGATACTACGGGCCCGTTTGGTTTGGCTTTGAGCAAATACCCTTAGGAAAATGCAAATATCTTTAGGCTAAAGGGGTTATCCGAAATGCAAATATCGTTTGGTAAATTGAAATTTTTCATTGCATTGCGAAGCAACTTTGGCCTAAATGCCGTTTGGTAAATACTACATTTTGTAAAGCACTTTTATTGAAAAAAAATTTAAATATTGTTTTTTTTAATCTATTCACCGACGGCCAGATCTGACCGCTGGTCAATCTCCGATGGCCAGATTTGGCCACCGGACAGCCTCGCCTGGGTCACACGACCTAGGTGACCATTCGCTAGGTCGCCAACGCTGATGCCCGCAGGCAATGGCGCCTCCGTCGCCTGGGTTTGCAACCCAGGCGAACACCGCCTGAGGTCGCCGAACCTCAAGCGACGCCTAGGTTGCACAGGCGACCACCACTTGGGTCACACGATCTCAGGCAGCGGTCAGTGGGGTTGGGTGACCCCTTAGGCGGCAGTCGTCGATGTCAAGGACCCCTTGGCCAGCGGTCATCGGCCTTGTTGGCTCATCAGAGAAGATGAATAGTGATTGCGTGAACAGTACCATTTGCATTCGGAAGCTGCAACTTTCCAAAGTGGTTCCGAACCTCCCTTGGGCTAAAGGCCTTTAAAATCCTTTGGAGATACAATTGTATTTGACTAAAGTCCTCCAAAAAATTGAACCAAACAGGTTTGCATTTGGCCAAGGGCCTTTAGGCCCCCAAAGCCCCTTCGCAAAGCCGAACCAAACAAGGCCTACAACTTCCTTTGTACATTGAAATTATCGAAGTCACCTATTGGGTAAGAGGAACATTTGCAATAAGGACCATTAAATGTGTGCTCTTAGGACATTGCATATTGAATGTGTTTCTCATGATGTTCAACCACCCGTCGCTTAGGTCACAATCCAACAGCTCATCTTGTATGTTGAAAAGATCGAAGCCACCTATTGGTTTGGAGTAACATTTGTGACTTAGATCATTAAATGCGTGCTCAGAGGACGCTTAATTTCTATGATGTAAAGTGAAATGTAATTCTCATGGTATTGAACCATTTAAGACAATTGAATTGTAACTACTTTGACATGCTTTTATTGGAGTATCACACATTGTAGATGTACCTTGTATCAAACTTAAATTAAAAAATATATAAATATCATAAAAAAAATCAGTAATTTAAAAGATGGGTGACAATTTCTACACATAAAAAGATTAGAAGGAACTATTAAGTTAAGTAAAGGTCAAGCAAACAACAATATATTTTTGTAAAATGTTGAGAAGAACTCATATAACATCGATTTTTTGAAAAGGACAAGAAAATAAAATTAGATAAATAAATTTATACCCCTACAATATTGCTGAGCAGAAGTGATGATTGTCCTAGGCTAACGGTTGAGGTAGATTTACATCTCAATTACTTTGTTGGCTGTCTTTCCCATCGCTTACTGTACGATCCTGCAGCTTCCTTTGTACATTGAAATTATCGAATCCCCCTATTGGCCAGGAGGAACATTTTTTATAAGGATCATCAAATGCGTGCTCTTAAGACACTTCTATTTTTTGGTGTATAGTGAAATTTGTTTCTCATGATGTCCAACCACATCGCTTAGGCCACAATCCAACAACTTTCCTTGTACGTTAAAATGATCACAGCCACCTATTGGCTAGGAGTAACATTTATGATTCGAATCATTAAATGCATGCTTGTAAGACATTTAATTTCTATGATGTATGAAGAAATGTGATTGCCATGATATTGAACTATTTAAAACTACTAAAGTTTAACTACTCTGACGTAATTTTATGGAGTATCACATGTTGTAGATGTACCCTGTATCAAACTTAAATTAAGAAATATAAATCCCATAAAAGAAAGCAAAATTAGTAATTTAAAAGATAGCTGACAATTTTGACAAAATTAGGAGGAACTATTAAATAAAAAGAAGTGAAGATTAAGTAAACAACAATATATTTTTGTAAAAAGTTGAGAAGAACTCATATAACATTGATCTTTTGAAAAGGACAAGACAACAAAATAAAAGAAATAAATTTACATCCTTACAACTTTGCCAAGCAAAAGTCATGGTTGTCTTGGTCGAACGGTTGAGGTAGATTTACATTCGAATTCCCATTGCTTTGTGTACGATTTTGCAGCTTCCTTTGTACATTGAAATTATTGAAGCCACCTACTCGCCAGGAGGAACATTTGCAATGAGGAACTTAAATGCTTGCTCTTAGGACATTTATTTTCTTTGGTGTATAGTGAAATGAATTTCTCATGATGTTCACCCAATCGTCGCTTAGGCCACCATCCAACAGCTTTCCTTGTACGTTGAAAAGATTGAAGCCACCTATTGGCTAGGAGTAATATTTGTGACTCGAGTCATTAAATGTATGCCCGTAGGACACCTAGCTTATGCAATGTACAATGAAATGTGATTCTCATGGTGTTGAACCGTTTAAGACTAATGAAGTATAACTACTCTGATGTAATTTTATGGCAGTATCACATGTTGTAGTACCTTGTATCAAACTTAAATTAAAAAATATAATTCTTATAAAAGAAAGAAAAATTATTAGTTTAAAAGATGGGCAAAATTTTTGACACATAAAAATATTAGGAAGAATTATTGAGTTAGGAGAAGTGAAGATTTAGCAAACAATAATATATTTCTGTAAAAAGTTGAGAAGAAGTCATATAACATTGATCTTTTGAAAATGACACGGTAACAAAATAAGAGAAATAAATTTACACCGTTACAACTTTGTCGAGCAAAAGTCATGATTGTCCTGGGTGAACGGTTAAAGTGGATTACATCATAATTACTTTGTTAGTTGCCTTTCCCATCTCATAGTGCACAATTCTATAGCTTTTTTTATACATTGAAATTATGGAGGCCACTTATTGGCCAAGAGGAATATTTGTGATAAAGATCATTAAATGCATGCTCTTATGACACTTTTTTTATTTGGTGTATAGGAAAATGTGTTTCTCATGATGTTCAACTACCTGCTGCTTAGGTCACAATCCAACGGCTTTCCTTGTATGTTGAAAAGATCAAAGCCACCTATTCACTAGGAGTAACAATTGTGAATCTGATCATTAAATGCATGCTCATAGGACACATAATTTATGTGATGTATAATGAAATGTGATTATCATAGTGTTGAACCATTTAAGACTATGGAAGTGTAACTACTTTAACGTACTTTTGTTGGAGTATCACATATTATAGGTGTACTTTATATCAAAATTAAATTAAGAAATATAAATATCATAGAAGAAAACAAAATTAGTAATTTAAAAGATGGGTGACAATTTTGACACATAAAATGATTATGACAAAAGTGAATGTTAAGCAAACAACAATATATTTTGGTAAAAAGTTGAGATGAACTCATATAATATTGATCTTTTGAAAAGGATAAGACAACAAAATAAGATAAATAAATTTACACCCCTACAATATTGCCGAGCAAAAGTCATGATTGTCCTGTGCTAATGGTTGGGGTAGATTTACATCCAAATTACTTTATTGGCTGCTTTTTCCATCGCTTATTGTACGATCCTGTAGCTTCCTTTGTCCATTGAAATTATTAATTCCACATATTGGCCAGCAAGAACATTTGTGTTAAGTATCATTAAATGTGTGCTTTTAAGACACTTATATTCTTTGGTGTATGTGAAATATGTTTCTCATAATGTCCAAACACCCGTTGCTTTGGCCACAATCCAACAACTTTCCTTGTATGTTAAAAAGATTGAAGCCCCCTACTAGTTAGAAGTAACATTTGTGACTCAAATCATTAAATGCGTGCTCGTAAGACAATTAATTTCTATGATGTATGGTGAAATGTGATTCTCATGATGTTAAACCATTTAAGTCTATTGAAGTACAACTACTCTAACATAATTTTATGAGGGTATCACATGTTGTAAGTGTACCCTATAAAAAACTTAAATTAAGAAATATAAATCCCATAAAAGAAAGCAAAAATAGTAATTTAAAATATGGGTGACAATTTCGACACGTAAAAAGATTAGGAGGAACTATTAAGTTAAGAGAAGTGAAGATTAAGCAAACAACAATATATTTTTGTAAAAAGTTAAGAAGAGCTCATATAACATTGATCTTTTGAAAAGGACAAGACAACAAAATAAGAGAAATAAATTTACATCCTTACAAGCAAAAGTCATGATTGTCTTGGACGAACGGTTGAGATAGATTTACATCCCAATTACTTTTTTGGTTGCCTTTCTATCCCTTTGTGTATGATTTTGCAACTTCTTTTGTACATTGAAATTATTGAAACCACTTATTGGCTAGGAGGAACATTTGCAATAAGGATCATTTAATGCATGCTCTTAGAATACTTATTTTCTTCGGTGTATAATGTTACGACATGCTTTCGGCGATGATCGGTGTAAGGAGGAAGGTAATTGCTTGCGAGCTCGCATTCGAGTCGTGTCAACCAAAGGCATCACCACCCCAAAATGTATATCAACAAAAATGTGGCATCACTTCATCTTTTGGGTCAGCCCTTTTTTAATATGCTAAATCGTAACTTATGAATCTTTGGAAAAGATTCATACCTTGCATGATGAGTTCATTTTGTTATCTAAGTCAATTAAACAACCCAAGATAAGACTTTAGAAGTCACCACTAGCCTAACCGGCTAAAAAACCTAATCCAGGGTTGGAAGTGTTCCCCCGATTTCTACGTAACCAAAGATCTAGGGTTCAGGGACTTGAGTTATGTTAATATTTCTATTACAGCCCTTTCGATACTTAATAGTTGTCATGTTATCTAAGGTGAGCATGCATGTCCTTTTACTTTTTCATGCCATTTGAAATTAAATAGGTAATTGTTACGTCCCGAATCTCAAGCACACGATAATCCCTTTACCTTGGTCAAATGAATGTAATGTCTCAAGACGTGTCGCCGACCATTATTTTTATCTTTCTGTTATGCGCAAACAGAAAACAATTTATAACTCACAGTTAAATAAACAACAATAGAGATAGCATGATGATCAATCATAATTGTAGTAAATCAACTCATTTATTTATTTACTAGATCAACCTCCAAAGACACATTCTTAATTACAAGCTCGTAAGTGGGCAAGTTCCTTTCCAAGCTTACAAAAAGATGCCAGGGCTAGGTTAATCTACTTCTTCAAAAATTTCGGCCTAGTACGTCCTTCAGGGACAACTAAAGTATAGAGACTCCTCAAAGTCGAGCTCCGTTAGATCATAGTAAGAGGGATATAGGTTAACTACTAGCGGGGCAGGATCAGGATCCACCACTGTCCCATTAGGAGGGTCTATCTCCATGGGATCCCAATCCTTGTCTTTAGGGCCCCTACCAAGCGGGCAATTAAAACCACACAGAGGGCTAAGCAAGATCTCCCCCTCCCTAATGAACCACACCAGGAATCTATGAGGAACCCACATCCCTGGTCCCTCATCCACCCAGATTGTGGACACGTACTTCTCATACAAGTGCGTCCGCCTAGGAAATCTATGGGCCTTAACGATGGTCTCCCTATCATTGGGGACCTCGAACCGCACTGAATGGTGCGCCATTTTAGGGAGTTGAAAATGTTTAACAACAACAAATGAGATATAATCTCAGTGAGTTATCATTCTAAGTCTCAGCTGAGATATTAACTTGCCTCGAGGTACCTATCACACAATCAAATCTTCCAGGCAAATCAATAGCAAAACAACTCTCGTTTGCCTTAGTCAACGACTCGATTCACTCCCCATAATGACAACGGACAAGCAATCAACTCTCAAGCAACCTTACTCAATTATGCCATACCCTACACGGTAAAGTATACATGCATGCCACAATTAATACAACCCGTATTCTCAGCATTGCATTAATCAATCACAATCGAGTTGCATCGCAAGCGATCTTACATGGCCATTGCCACACCTTGCACGGTACTAACTCAAGTATGTCATGATCAGTGCAACAAGCACAAGCATAATTAGAATTAACGACAACATGTTTCCAGTGCACTCAACATTCATGCGTGTTCTGATTATTAATGCCCTCAATGGGCCACAACCAAACTCCCGTTGGTGTCTCTGGCTTAGCCAGGCATCGTCCCTCCTTATCGAGCACGGCTATGTCTGGAACTCCTGCCTAGACGGTATTCCCAAAAGAGCATAAGCCCGGCCTCTACTGCGACCCACATTCATAATCCTACCAGAATTTCCAACAAGTCGAATTTCATCCCCCGAACTCCCGCCGGGGTGGCAGGTTATTTATGTGACCACACAAGCACACCACAATAACTCGCTTCCATGCATCAGCTAATGCAAATATGGTCCATGCTCAACGTAACAATTTACTGTACATTTTTCATGTAAAAATTGTAGGATAATAATTGCACGTTGTCACACATTATTTAAAAACCCGTCTAACTTTACATGCCTTATCCTTATCATTTAAATGTGACGGCCTCATTTTCATTGCAAAACTTGACATATACACGCGACACCTCGGTTTTTCCTTTTATGTGTCCATGCAATTGTACTAAAAAATCAAGGCATAATATCCACGTTATGTTATTATTAATCAGAGCAATCGAGCATTAACAACGTCAGCCATATAATCTATGCACCATTGATTCAAGAAACAATTCAATATATCTTAGCATGTACGGACTCGTCAAATTAGTCTCACTTATTATTTAAAATAATTAATAATAATAAAAGAAATAAATTATTTATAATAAAATAATAATAATCAGGATTATCAAACTAATCCTCGATTATCCTAATTAACAACAATTAATTAGCACTAAGTAAGATTAGTAAAATTAATTAAAATTAACCATGGTTAACTAAACTAACCATGCTTCTGCCATAATTAATTAACTCAATCCTAGTTAATTAATCCAACATTGGTTAATTAACCAACCATAGTTCAACTTTTTGACTAACTCAATCATAGTAATTTTCTAATCATCCAACCTAACTATAGTTAATCTTAATTAATCCCCTAACTAAGATTAACCATAATATAATCTATCCCTAAGTAAGTTTAACGGACTAATTGAAAGATTAGGACGTAAACTCACCAGTTAAGCGAATCTGAGACACAGGCACGATGGCGGCGGCGAGGGCTACGCACAAGAACCTCAAAAATGTCAATACAAGGCGGCGAGGGGGTGGAAACAATAGCTGCAAGTGTTGTACTCCTTTGTTTTGTAGAACCGAGAGAGAGACAAGGAGACCGGTGGTTGGTCGGGCTAACCGACGGTCCGGCAAGCTGTTGGCTAGGGTCCGGCGGTTTCAAGGGACTGAGGGTGGGGTGGTGGTGGCTAGTTCGAGTGGCAATGAGGTAGCAACAATGGTGGCTGGACAGTTCCAACCAGTGCAACAAAGAAAGGGAGAGACGGACAGGAGACAGCTGACGGTCTAAGCGATTAGCAAGCGGTTCGACGGCTTGGATCGACGAGTGGCAGGGACATGGGGTACAAATGGAGCTCCTTAGTCGCTGGTGCAGGTGGTTCAGGTGGCAAGGAGCTTAACAAGCAAGGGAAAATGGAGGAAATGAAGAAAAAGGGTCGGCCAAGGGGGAAAAGGAGGAGAGAGAGAGAAGATGAAGCCTTTGGTTAACCCTTCATCAACTTCTCACTTCAATGCACATCACCTCGATCCATTTCCAATGCAAGAACCACATTGCCTTAAACTTTCTCTTCCTCTTTTGTTTCTTATCCATTAATGCCAAGAATGGCAGTTTGGTCTTTTCACCATGGCTCAATTTACCAATTTGTTCTTGGGCTAAAGATAAGGAGTGGGCCTAGGAAACGGGCTAAAAATGAATAGGAATTGGGCTTTGCAAGTCGCTGGGCTCAAATTGGGCTCAAAACGGACAATGAGCTAGAAAGAGGGTAAGTAGGCTAAATGGGCTAAACAGGCTCACTTGGATGACTTGGCCCCACCTTGATGGCCGCCTACCATTGGGCATGAGGCCCACTAGGGCCTTGTCTAGCCCACTTGCTTGTGAGCTCAACTTTTTGGCCCGTTAAACCTTTTTCCGTCAATTTCGGGCTTACCTATTTTCTTGAGGATTATAGAGGCATTGTCTAATGATTTGTCCCTAACATCTCTAAAAGTTTGACATCCAAAACCGGATTACCTTTCCCAGCCATTTTCGATCAATTGTAGTTTTAGCGTGTCTCAAACTAACGAGCGATTTCGAGGAGTTACACATTATCAACTTGTGATTGAATTAGCCTCAAACCACGTTCAAATTTTCTCGACACTTGGACAACTTCAATTATCATGAATTGTGAAACATCGATTCTTATTTCAAAGTACACAATTACTTGGAATCGATTTAGGGTCGTTCACAGTCTTTATAATAATAAACGAAATCACCTATTGTCCCATTATATCATGTCTGTCAATCAACTTATAATAATTTCTTGAATCAACTTGTATAACCATAAGATCATCCTTCTGCGAGTTCCATGGTCAAATCGCTATTCCAAGTCAAGTTTTTTAGTCGTACATACTCATTTCGTTATTAGCCTTTCCCTTAAGGTTAGTATCTCGAGAGTGATTAATTCTGAGCAAGATTAACTAATAATACATTGATGAAATTCACAGTCATTATATTCTAAAATGGTTCGAAATTCAAGACGTCACAATTCTTCCCCAATTACAGAAATTTTGTCCTTAAAATTTGCATTAATTCTAGAATCCTCAAAAAGATGAGGGTGCTAATATCTCATTATATCCTCGCTTTCCCATGTAGCTTCTTTTATCCTATGATGCTGCCAAATTACATTGACCAAAGAAATCGTTTTGTTTTGAAGCACTTGGTCTTTGCGATCCACTATTCGGATTAATCTTTCCACGTACGACACCTTGTCATCTACATCTATTTCCTCAAAATTTAGTATGTAGGTCGGATCTGATTCGTACTTCCCCAGCATAAATACATGAAAGACATCATGTACTTGAGCAAGTTTCGGGGGCAATACAAGATGATATGCTAAAACCTCAATTCTTTCCAAATTTTGAAAAGGTCCAACATACCTTGGACTTAGTTTTCCCTTCTTGCCGAATCTCAAAGTGCCTCGTATTGGCAATACCTTTAAAAATATGTAGTCACCCACTTTAAATTCCAATGGCCTATGCCGTTTATCCGCTTAACTTTTCTAGCGACTCTAGGCTGTCTTTAGCCTATCTTGAATGACTTTGATAGCATTTAATGACTTTGCACTAATTTCGTTCTTGTAATCTTTTGTTCACCAATCTCGTCCTAGCATAGCGGAGTTCTGCAAGGTTTGTCGTACAACGCCTCAAATGGTGCCATCTTAATGCTTTGTTTATAGCTATTATTGTAGGCAAACTCAACTAAATGAAGTTGTTCCTCCCAACTTTAAAACTACAACATAAGCTTGTAGCATATCCTCAAGTGTTTGAATCATCCTATCCAAATGGCCATCCGTCTGTGGATGATATGCCGTGCTATATTGTAGTTTAGTTCCCATGGCAGATTGCAAACTTTTCCAAAAAGTTGCCGTAAACTTGGGGTCACGATCAGACGTAATTGTCATTGGCACTCTATGAAAACGCACAATTTGTCGCACGTACAATTATACATATTTGTCTAATGCAAAATCCTTTCATACAATGATAAAATGAGTAGACTTCATCAGTTTGTCAACTATAACCCAAATCAAGTCATTATTTTGCTAACTCCTTAGTAACCCCATCATGAAATCCATTGTAATATGTTCCCACTTCCATTTGGAAATTTTGAGGGGTTGTAGCAATCCACCAAGCTTACGATGTTGTGCTTTCACTTGTTGGCACATTAAACACTTAGCTACGTGCTTGACAATGTCCAACTTTATGCCATTCCACTAGAAATGTTGCTTTAGATTCTAGTACATCTTTGTATTGTTAGATGGATGCTATAACTACTACGATGAGCTTCTGACAGGACTACTTCCTTAAGCTCAATATTGTTGGGAATGCATAATCGTCCACGAAATTTCAATGTCCCATCCTCCACACTTGAAAGTTGGCTTTTCACTTGGCTTTATCCATTTGTAAAATCTTTTCGATCTCCAATATCCGTCGCTTGTGCGCTTTAATCCTAGTTTGCATTTTGAGTTCAACTCTGAGAGTAGCCATTAGACTAGCAAGGTGGCTTACCTCAAATTTGAAATCCGAATCTCGAACTCTTTCAAGTAGGATCCATTCTTGTACCATCATTTACGCAATTGATGATTTTCAACTAAGTGCGTCAACCACTTTGTTAGCTCTCCTAGGATGGTACAAAATCTCTTAATCATATTTTTAAGAAGTTCCATCCATCGACGTTGCCTCATATTCAACTCCTTTTGAGAGAATAGATACTTCAGACTTTGATGGTCCATGAAAATTTAAAAATTTTCTCTGCACAAATAGTGCCTCCAAATCTTGAGAGCAAAGATTATCGCTAATTCCAAATCATGCATTGGATAGTTAAGCTTGTGAGGTCTTAACTACCGGGATGCGTATGCAACCACCTTCTCATATTGCATTAAAATACAGCCTAGTTTTTTGTACGACGCGTCATTGTAGAATTTCATACTCCTCTAGGACCAAATGGTATTGTTTAGATAGGTGCGGTAGTTAGCTTATGCTTAAGCTTTTGAAAAATACACTCACACTTATCTATCCAATCAAACCTTTATTCCTTCTTCAGTAAACTCATCATGGGCATGGCTATCGCAGAAATCCTCTTTACAAACCGTTTATAATAGCCAGCTAATCCCAAGAAACTCCGAACTTCCATTACTATCGTAGGTCTTGGCCAATTTATGATGACTTCGATCTTAATTGGATCAACAAAAATTCCTTTGCTTGAAATTATGTGACCCAAAAATGCCACACAAGTTAACCAAAACTCGCACTTACTAGACTTGGCATAAAGTTCATGTTCTTGCAAGGTCTGCAGCACTATCCTCAAGTATATTTTGTGTTCCTCTAGACTTCTTGAGTATACCAGAATATCATCGATGAACACGATCACAAATTGATCCAAATACTAATTGAACACGCAATTCATCAAGTCTATAAAGGTTGCAGGAGCATTTGTCAAACCAAACGGTATTACAATGAACTCATAATGACCATAATGTGTACAAAACACCGTTTTCGGTATATCCTCATTCTTAATCCTCAGTTGGTGATAGCTTGTCCTCAGGTCTATCTTGGAGAATATCGAAGCTCCCTGGAGTTGATCAAACAAATCATCGATTCTTGGCAATGGATATTTATTCTCAATAGTCACATGATTGAGTTGCTGATAATCGATGCAAAGACATAATGATCTGTCATTTTTCCTTACAAACAACACTGGCTCTCCCCAAGGAGATGCATTAAGACAAATTAATCCCTTGTCTAGTAATTCTTACATCTACACCTTTAATTCCTTTAATTCCAATAGCACTATTCGATAAGTTAGAAATCAGCTCTGTTCTAGGGGCCAGCTTAATCATAAATTCAATTTCCCTCTTTGAAGACAATCCAAGTAATTCCTCTGGAAAAAAAATCCAAATATTCTTGTACCACGAAGATGCTTTCCATCCTTGGTTCCTCCACTAACATATCCACTACCATTGCCAAATAACCTTGGTAACTTGCATCCAACAATCAAGTCACCAATCAGAGGGATTGAGGGTCCCCCTCGATTTCCAACAAATTCGAAACTACTACCCACTATCGGATTAAACTGAATTGTCTTTCCATGACAATTCACCGTTGCTTGTTGCTTGATGAGCCAATCCATCCCGATTATGACATCAAAGTCATACATTGCTGTCACAACCAAATCAATAGTCTTCTCGTGACCACCAAGAACTAGCTTATAGTCAAAACAACCTAACTCAGACAATATCTCGTCCTTAAATGGAGTAAAAATACTATATACCACTCCCAATGGTTTTAGACTTAACCCTACTAGCTTAGCAAATCATTCAACAATAAAAGAATGTATAGCACCAAGATCAAATAACGCATAAGCAGAATGATCATGCAAGGATATCTACCTGTAATTATGGCAGGTGAATCCTCCGCCTCCTTTCTGGTTATGGCATAAACTCTTGCACGTAGGGTCTACCTTGGTTGTTTTGCAGCGCGTTACCTATAAGTTGTCCTCCTTGCAACAGTGGAAAAATCATCCTCACGGGCTTACTTGGACATTTTTCACTTGATGGCCTTGTTGGCCACATCCATAACAAGCTTCCATCCTAGAAGGACATGAGGTATTCCCATGCCTTCTCCCACACAGTCGGTACACACCCATGGAACTAGATGTCTGCTTTCCCACATAGTTCTTTTTGTTAGGTGTAATGGGATTCTTTCCTCCCAATGTCGACTTCTTCCCAAGCCGATGGTTATCTCAACTAAGCACAAACTGCGATCCAAATGAGACTGCCCTCTCAATCATGTTATTCTTGATCATTTGGGCCCTCTCGTACATCTCATCATAACTTTGTAGGTTCAGGGACACCAACTAATCCTTAAGCTCGGGCTTCAGGCTATCCTTAAACCTCCTCGCCTTATCCAATAGATCTTCTATCAACCTCAAAGCATACTTTGACAGCTTAGCGAACTTCACTTTATATTGATCCACAAATAATTGATTTTGATGAAGTCGTTGGAATTCCGTCATCTTTAATTCTCGAGCACTGTCCGAGAAATATTTCCCATTTAATGCCTCAATAAAGGCACCCCACATTTAGGTTGTACCTTCAGGAAACACTCTTCCTCAAGTAACTTCCCACCACATATGGGTGTTACCTTGAAGTTGGTAAACCGCCAAGATCACTCTGTCTTCCTCCAAGCACTTCAACATAGTAAACATTTTCTCCATATCTCTGACCCATAAGGTTGCAACCTTAGGGTCACCTATGCCATTGAACCTTGGCGGCTTAAGCCTCAAAAATTACTCTACCAGCTTATGTATTGGTCGCTTGCAATTCTCATTCCTAACCACAAAAACCTTAGTAGGGGCAATAGGAAAGGCGGCGGCAACTTGATCTTCAACTTGTTGTCCTATCAAGGTCTCTAGTGCTTGCAAGATCTCATCTAACCTAGGATCTCCCGATGCTCTACCCCTAGCATTAGCCTGACCAGGCACTATCCTACACCTAGGGGCTCTCTACTCAGGATTACACATCTCGCAGAACCCTCACTAATCTTGCTTTCCAATTCTAGCAATGAATTAGAAACTATTATAGCATAAAATAAAAGTCATCCATATCTTACTATTCTATAACCCATCACACCTTATCACTTTAGGTATTAATCAGGCTCTGATACCAAAACCAAGGGAGATGTCATGCTCCAAACCTCAAGCACATGACAACCCCTTTAGTTTGGTCAAATGAATGCAATGTCCTAGGATGTGTCACCGATCACTGTCTTTATCTTTCCGTTATGCGCAAGAGGAAAACAATTTATAACTCCTAGTCAAATAAGCAACAACAAGGATGGCAGGATGATCAATCATAATTACAACAAACCAACTCATTTATTTATTTACTGGATCAACCCCTAAATGAATGTTTTTAATTACAAGCTCGTAAGTGGGCAAGTTCGTTTCCGAGCCTACAAAAAGATGCTAGGGATGGGTTAATCTACTTCCTCAAAAACTTGGGCCTGGTACATCCTTTAGGGACTATCAAAATACAGAGACTTCTCAGAGTCAGGCTCCATTAAGTCATAGTCAAAGGGGTACTGGTCAACTACTAACGGGGTAAGATCGGCATCCACTACTGTCCCATCAGGAAGGTCTATTTCCATGGGATTCAAATCCTTGTCTTCAGGGCCTCTACCAGGCGAGCCATCAAAACCATACAGAGGACCGGGCAGGATCTCGCCCTTCCCGATGAACCATGCCAAGAATCTATGGGGAATCCACATCCTCGGTTCGTCATCCACCTAGATGGACACGTACTTCTCGTACAAGTGCGCCCGCCTAAGAAATCTATAGGTCGTAATGATGGTCTCCCAATCCTTAAGGACCCTGAACTGCACTAGGTGGTGCGTCATCCTAAGGACTTGAAAATGTTTAACAATGACAAATGAGATATAATTTCAATGAGTTATCGTCCTAAATCTCGGCTAGGATATTAACTCGCCTCGGGGTACTTATCATATAGTCGAATCTCCCAGGCAAATCAATAGCAAAACAACTCTCGTTTACCTTAGTCAACAATTCAATCTACTCGATAACCCCGTAATGACAATCGACAAGCATTCGACTCGTAGGCAACCTTATCCGGTTGTGCCATACCCTGTACGGTAAATTATACATGCATACCACAATTAATGCATCCCGCATTCTCAGCATTACATTAATCAATCACAATCGAGCCGCATCGTAGGCGATTTTACTTGGCCATTGCCACACTCTACACGGTACTAACTTACGCATGTCATGGTCAATGCAACAATCACAAGCATAATCAAAACTAATGACAACATGTTTTCCATGCACTCAGCATTCATGCGCGTTCCGATATTAATGCCCTCAATAAGCCACAATCAAACTCCTGCCGATGTCTTTAGGCTTAGCCAGGCATTGTCCCGCCCCATCGGGCATGACTACATCTAGAACTCTTGTACATACAACATTCCCGAAAGAGCATAGGCCCAACTTGTATCGCGACCCACATCTAGACTCCTGCCAGGATTTCCGACAAGTCGAACTTTGTCGCCCGAACTCCCGCCGGGGTGATAGGTTATTTATGTGACCACACGAGCATACCACAATAACTCATTTCTATGCATTAGCCAATGCAAACATGGTACATGCTTAACGTAATAATTTACTACACATTTTTCATGTAAAAGTTATAGGAAAATAATTGCACGTTGTCACATATTATTTAAAGACCTGTCCAACTTTACATACCTTATCATTTAAACATGCCAGTCTCATTTTCATTGCAAAACTTGACATATACACCCAACACCTCGGGGTTTTCCTTTTATATATGTCCATGCAATTGTACTAAAAAATTAAGGTATTATATCCATGTTATGTTATTATTAATCAGAGCAATCAAGCATTAACAACGTTAGCCATACAATTAATGCACCCATGATTCAAGAACAATTCAATATGCCTTAGCATGTACAGACTCGTCAAATTAGTCCCACAATTTAATTATAAATAATCAATATTATTCATAATTAAATTAATTAATTATTATTAAAAATAATTAATAATAAACGAATTTAAAAATAAATAAATTATTTATAATAAAATAATACTAATCAGGATTATCAAACTAATCCTTGATTTCCTAATTAACCACCGTTAATTAGCAATAAGCAAGATTAGCAAAATTAATTAAAGTTAGCTATAGTTAACTAAACTAACCATGCTTCTACCATAGTTAATTAACTCAATCCTAGTTAATTAACCCAACCCTATGTCAACTCTAGTTAACTAGCCAAAGATTGGTTAATTAACTTTACCGCAAGTCAACCTTAGTTAATTAACCCAATATTGGTTAATTAATTAACCATAGTCTAGCTTTTTAACTAACTCAACCATTGTAATTGTCTAACCATCCCCCTAACTAAGATTAACCATAATATAATCTATCCCAAAGCAATTTTAACGAACTAATCGAAAAATTATAACGTAAACTCATCAGTTAAGCGAGCTGGAGACACAGGCACAATGGCGGTGGCGAGGGCTATGCACGAGAACCTTTGAAATGTCGATACAAGGTGGCTCAGGGGTGGAAATAGCAACTACAAGTGTTGTACTCTCTATTTTGCAAAAATTGAGAGAGAGATAGAGAGAGACCGTAGGCTGGTTGAGCTGACCGGCGGTCTAGCGAGCTGTTGGTTGGGGTCCGGTAGCTCTGGGGGACTGAGGGTGAGGCGGTGGTGGTTGATTCGGGCGGCGGTGAGGCAACAACAGTGGTGGCTAGATTCTTCCAACCGGCGTAGTAGAGAAAGGGAAAGACGGACAAAGGACGGCCGGCAATCTGGGCAACTGGCGGGCGATCCAATGGCCTGAACCGATGAGCGACGATGACAGAGGGTATGGATGGGGCTCCCTGGTCGCCAGTGCAAGTGGTTCAAGTGGCAAGGAGATGAACAAGCAAGGGAAAATGGAGGAAAAGAAGAAGAAGAAGAAGAAGAAGAAGAAGAGGGGTCAGCCAAGGGGGGAAAGAAGGAGAGAGAGAGAAGATGAAGCCTTTGGTTAACCCTTCATCAACTTCTCACTTCAATGCACATCACCTCAATCCATTTCCCATGCAAGAACCATCATTGTCTTGGACTTCCTCTTCCTCTTTTATTTCTCATCCATTAATGCCAAGAATGGCATTTTGGTCTTTTCACCTTGGCTCAATTTACCAATTTGTCCTTGGGCTAAAGGTAAGGAGCGAGCCTAGGAAACGGGCTAGAAATGAATAGGAATTAGGCTCTGCAAGTCACTGGGCTCGAATTGAGCTCAAAACAGACAATGGGCTCGAAAAAGGGTAAGTGGGCTAAATGGGCTAAATGGGCCACTTGGATGACTCGGGCCTACCCTGGTGGCCACCCACCATTGGGCGTGAGGCCCATTAAGACCTTGTTCGGCCCATTTCCTTGTGAGCTCAATTTTTTGGCCCATTAAACCTCTTTATGTCAATTTTGAGCTTACCGATTTTCTCAAGGATTACAGAAGCATCGTCCAATGATTCGTCCCTAATGTCTCTAAAAGTTCGACATCCAAAACCGGATTACCTTTCCTAGCCAATTTCGATCATTTGCAGTTTTAGCGTGTCTCAAACTAACGGGTGGCTTCGAGGAATTATACGTTATCGATTCGTGATTGAATTAATATCAAACAACGTTCAAGTTTTCTCGACACTTGGACGACTTCAATTATCATGAAATTGCGAATGATCGATTCTTATTTCAAAGTACACGATTACTTGGAATTGACTTAAAGTCATTCGCAGTCTTGATTATAGTAAACGGAATCACCTGTCACCCCATTATATCTTGTCTGCAAATCAACTTATAATCATTCCTTGAATCGGCCTATATAACTACAAGATCGTCCTTCTGTGAGTTCCATGGTCGAATCGCTATTTCGGGTCAAGTTCTTTAGTCGTACGTACTCATTTCCTCATTAACCTTTCCCTCGAGGTAAGTATCTCGAGAGTGATCAATTCCGAGTGAGATTAACTAATATTGTATTGATAAAATTCACAGTCATTATATTCTACATTGGCTTGAAATTCAGGACATCACAGTAATCATACATGGATATCAGTTTCAAGTCATTCTAATTCTACTTAAAAAGAAAAAGGAAAGGTAAACCGTTGGAATTGAAATTGCAATGTGGTAAGTAAATACTCAAGGAGAGTAGTAAATCCAATCATGCAGTTCTAAAAAGAATAAAAGAAGAAAAGGAAAGAAGAAACCCACACTTTGTTGGGCTTTTGTACAATGCAAGAGAGAAAACTTGATACATATGTCGAGTATTGAATGAATGATACAAAAGAAAGGGTCGAAGTAGACATCGACAACTCACCATTTATATTGAAAGAAAGGTCGAAAGGGACATTGACCACCGTCATCTTCAATATTGCTTTCCTCACCTATTCTAAATTTAGCCTAAAGCTAAAGCAAGAGAATTACATTTGAAACAAACACCGAATTATACAAGAAACAATCAAAGCATGTCAAAGAATCAAGTGAGTAACAATCAATCACTTTAAGTTGACCTCGGGGTCGGCATTTGAGATTGCACACGTAGTGTGCTGCAAAAATATTTCCCCATTCGTTATTAGACACGGCTTATAATAATTAGCCATCATTAGATTCACTCACGATGACTAATGCCATAAGTCCCTAAGTCGGGTTCTAATATGTGACCCTAAGCTTAATCCACGAGCATGCATCAGGTTACGCAATTATTTAACAATTACATACATAAAGCTTGAAAGTAAACATACAAATAATCCTAAAAAGTCTTGATTCTCATTCAATCAAATAATTAGTGAGCCAACACCAGGTCACTTCATACATTTACCATGCACCAAGCATAATCACATACTTCAAATAATCATTGAATAATCTTTTTGTTTTCTGAAAATTTTGTGGACAAAATTTATAAAATGAATACCAAAAGTCGTGAGACACCACAAGTCTATTTTTACATGCATAAATTTCTAAAATTCCTAGAACATAATCAGGTCATAATGGGCAAAGCAGGAGAAATTGCAACACAACAATTAAAGGACAAGCAATTGGGATAGAACCCATGGGTAATCAGCCTTATAAAAATTATGGCACATCAAATACTCAATACGGAACAACTCTCATGAAGAAAGTTTCCTGAGAAGAGTGACAGATGAATTTATAAAAATGAAAGAACATAGTGCAATGCATCAGAACAAAATAGGGCAGCCGGTTTCGAAGGCAAATTCATGGTAATTTAGTCATGTTGATGATGTCCAAAAATTCTCAAATTTTGTCACAACCTAGACATGCGAATGACAATCAAGTTCCTTGAAGAACTCGACCTCAAAATTACCACACACAAAAAATGAAAAAATGGCAAAAGGAAGGCACAGACTTGAACTAACAAGCATTCTGAATTTGTAATTTTTCTAGATTTCAGGGTAACTTCACAAAAAATAGAAAAGCGGCTTATTGACATGAAAATGAGTCAAATTTGGCATCATTAGAAAGCTTAAAGTGTATTTTAAAACTTCCTAAGAGACATCAAGTTCAATTAAGATCGATTACATGTTCAATTTGTAGCATCTGCACAAACACGCAACATGGTAACATAAAGGGCAGCAAGTATCATCATGAAATGCATGACGTATGACATCTACCCAACATGACAAAAATTGGAGAAAAATCATGTAGATTACATATATGACCATGATAATTTTCTATGAAGGAATTCCCACCTTAATGTGCACATAAAACATGGCACAAAATTGGCAAATACAATGAAATACATCAATCATGTCATAATTGTACACTTAGACACCAAGTTCGCACATGCAATTATTTCAGCAAATGATGTCCAATTAGCATGATTTATATGTTCCTAGAAATATAATGAGATGTGCTATGGCTTCCATGAAGACATTGTAGTCAACAAATTACAATTGCACAATCAATTTTAGGCAAATGCAATTCGGACTACTATAGGGGCAGACCAGACCTAGGGATGAGTTAATGAGATTTTCACCTAGTGAATGTTGTCCAAAAACTCTGGAAAAAAGATATGACATGACCAATATCCATACAAGAAACCTTCATGGAGACTCTTAAGTCTGGATCTAAACAAAAAAATTGGAAAAAATTCATCAATGGTGCAGGTTGGTCTAAAGCAACATGCACATGGGTCAGATCATGTGAGTTTTCCACACTTAAACATACTCAAAAAAATCTTTAAAAAAATAAATGTTATGACCAACATGTTTTAGAACATTTTTCATGAAGGGGTCGACTTCCAGATATGGACACATCAATTAAAAAAAAATATCAAACATATTCGGAGCACCAATGTAGTAAGCAATTTCAGATTTATGGTTGATTCACAAAAAAACACATCGATCTGCATTCCTCAGAAAAAGACAGAAAAGGATGTGTCATAGTTTAGACCATATCAAACAACTTTCATGAAAGAATCAACTCCAAAATCCTTACAAAAAATCAGCAAAAATTTGATAAATTTGCCAACATTTGGTAAAACTTGCAAAAACTAATTTTTTGCAATTTATAGAATCTGAATCCGAACTTTAGCATAGGTTTTTAGATAGCAAACGATGTCGAATTGGGTGTCATAAGATGTCAAATCGAAGCTCTCTAAGCATATTACGAAAGTCTAAAAGGCATCGAGGTCAGAAAACGAAGTTCAATAGCTCGTATTGACCCTGACAAAGAGTTGCATACAGAGTTCCGAATTTGCAGATCATCTTCAACCTCAACAACATCATCACCAAGCAATCAGACATGTCCAAAGTAGCCATATATCATCAACATAGGGCTTATAGAAGGTCTGAGGATGAATCCTAGCCCCAGCAACATATCATAGCCTCATTTCATCGGATTCGAGTTTGAGATTGTTACCTATTAAGCGATTCCGAGCAAACTAAGCTTGGATCCACGATCCACTCGACAAAGCAATAGCAAAGGCACCTCGAGGAAGCTTCAAGGACCACAAAGAATGCCGGAGGAGGACGGATCGGCACCGGTTTAGGCAGATCAACTCGTTTTGAGCCGATCCACGCCACCGCGAAGGAGAGGGGCCGGATGGGAAGATCAGGGGGTACTTCTGATGGTGCTCCAACCAGCAGCACGTCGAGGAGAGGGAGGTGGACACCGAAGGAGGTGGCTTGAGTGGCGGCTGCAGCAACGGAGAGACAATCAATGGCGATTAAGTGGCAATTAGGCAGCGGTTAAGGAGGAGGAAAAGAAAGAGGGAAAGAGAGAGAGGAAAAGAGAGGTTTTTGATCTGGATTTTTGCTACACAATGCACAAGTGAAAAGCCCCCTTTAAATTTTGGAGGGAAAATTGCATATATTCTACCCCTCAAGATCAAATCTTAGCCATGGGTTCAATCCGATACTTAAAGATTAATCTAGCAAGTTTTAACAAACTTCCTTAACTCTTAAGCAAGATTATAATTAGATATATGCTCATTTAAAGGGTTGAAATTCACCGAGATCAACGGTCCGGATTGTTTTTGCAATTAAGGGCCTAATTAGGGACATTTTTATAATTTCACAAAACCCGAGGGTATTTTTACAAAATCTGAAAAATTAAAGGGCATAGGGAGATAGGCCATGGGACAAGCCTAATGGTGGTCGCCACCGACCAAGAACTGGCTAGAGGAGGGTTGAACCAGCCTCCTTCGCCAATAGCCAGTTGGACTAGTTCACACTAGTTCGAGTTCTCATGGGGTAGTTTGGTCTTTATTTTTCTAAAATTTTGCAATTTAGTCCTTGAGAGACTAATTGTAAAGAAGTTTTACTAATCTTGATGAAACATGGTCAATTAAAAGAAGAATGATCCAATTTTTATCTAATTAGGTCAATTAAACCATGAAAATTCAATCTAATGATTTTTTATTGACATAATTATCTAATTATTATGAAAAATATTGGACCCATGCCATGGGTGCGCCAAATTGGACTTTCCTAAGTTAAATTGGGCAATTTTGCCAAGAATTGCAAATTAATTGAAATTGGATTCAATTAAAATTGCAATACATCTATTGACTTGATTGTCCATGCCTAGAGGGATCTAATGCATTCAAATCGACCTTGAATGAATGGCACGACTTTTACGTCAAAATTAAATTGAGGACCAATATCAAAATTAAATCTCAATTCATTAAATTAAACCTTAATGATGAACAAGCCAACTTGAATTTCATGAATTGAAGCTCAACAATCCTATTTTCCTAAAGCCAAGTGAGTTAAATTCCCCAAATTGAGAAGTTTCCAAATTAATTTCCTGAAATTGGCTTCGCAATTGAACTTAACTCACAAAATTGAGTAGAATGGAAATGTTCACTTGCAACTCATGTTGAATCAATCCGGACCCCTAATTAGGGGCAAAAATGTCAATTTACATTCTGGCTTACCCGATCTTGAAATTAATTGAATAAGTGAATGGGTAATTGCATCTAAATCAGATGTTATAAAAGGACCGAAGCCTAATTATGACTAGAACAATAGTAATTTTATTTTTGGTAAATTTCGAACTTAAAAACCAAAAAATACAGAAAATAAGGTGTTAATGATTTTTATGAAATTTTAAATTCCAAAGTCCAATTAAAGCTAAAATGAGATGATTTGAGATTTTTTCATTTTTTAATTTTTTTGGTCAAAGGACCAAAAGTCCAACCCTAGTTGACTTTTCAGTAGAAATATGATTTTGTGATCAAATCTTCAAAAATTTCAAAAATTTTCACTTCTAAAGTGAAATTAAACTTGAAAGGAATTTTTTCATGCAAAAACCATGATTTAACCCGGGGTTGACTTTTGGTCAAAGAATTGACCAAAAAGTCAACCCAAAAGTTAACCATTTGAATTTTCGGGTTTTGTGTGACATGAATAGGAAATTGCTTACTAAAGCTAAGCCAATGAAAAGAATTGAAAAACAACATTTTTTTATTCGAAAAATGGGTTCCATCACATTTGGAAATCCCGGTTTCCATTTTCCTACCTTATCAACACATCAACTAAAAATCAAGTATCAACATATCATTACTTAGGCCACCATCCAACAACTTTCCTTACACGTTGAAAAATATTGAAGCCACCTCTTGGCTAGGAGTAATATCTGTGACTCAGATCATTAAATTTATGCTTGTAGGACACTTAATTTCTGCAATGTACAATGAAATGTGATTCTCATGGTGTTAGAACCATTTAAGACTATTGAAGTGTAACTATCTTGATGTAATTTTATGGAAGTATCACATGTTGCAGGTATACCTTGTATCAAACTTAAATTAAGAAATATAATTCTCATAAAAGAAAGATAAATTAGTAATTTCAAAAGTGGGTGAAAATTTTGACACATAAAAAAATTAGGAGGAACTATTGAATTAAGAGAAGTGAAGGTTAAGCAAACAATAATATATTTCCTTAAAAAGTTGATAAGAAGTCATATAGCATTGATTTTTTGAAAAGGACAAGACAACAAAGTTTACACCCTACAATTTTGCCAAGCAAAAGTTATGATGTCTTGGGCGAATGGTTGAGGTGGATTTACAACCCAATTACTTTGTTGGTTGCCTTTATCATTGCTTAGTGCATGATTCTATAGCTTCTTTTTTATATTGAAATTATCGAAGCCACCTATTGGCTAAGAGGAACATTTGTGATAAGGATCATTAAATGTGTGCTCTTATGGCACTTATTTTCTTTGGTGTATAGGGAAATGTGTTTCTCATGGTGTTTAACTACCTACTGCTTAGGTCACAATCCAATAGCTTTCCTTGTATGTTGAAAAGATCAAGGCCACCTATTGGCTAGGAGTAACATTTGTGAATCGGATCATTAAAGGTGTGCTCGTAAGACACTTAATTTCTATGATGTATAATGAAATGTGATTATTGTAGTGTTGAACCATTTAAGACTATTGAAGTGTAACTACTCTGATGTACTTTTGTTGGAGTATTGCATGTTGTATGTGTACCTTGTATTAAACTTAAATTAACAAATATAAATCTCATAAAAGAAAGCGAAAGTAGTAATTTAAAAGATGGGTGACAATTTTGACATGTAAAAAGATTATGGAGAACTATTGAATTAAGAGAAGTGAAGGTTAAGCAAACAATAATATATTTTCTTAAAAAGTTGAAAATAACTCTTATAACATTGATCTTTTGAAAAGGACAAGATAACAAAATAAGAGAAATAAATTTACATCCTTACAACTTTATCAAGCGAAAGTCATGATTGGTTTGAGCAAACGATATTTACATCACAATTACTTTATTGGCTGCCTTTTCAGTTACTTTGTGTACGATCCTACAGCTTCCTTTGTACATTGAAATTATCGAAGTCACCTATTGGCCAAGAGAAACATTTGCAATAAGGATTATCAAATGCATGCTCTTAGGATACTCATTTTCTTTGATAGTGAAATGAGTTTCTCATGATATTCAACCAACCGTCGGTTAGGCCACCGGCCAACAACTTTCCTTGTATGTTGAAAAGATTGACGCCATTCATTGACTAGGAGTAATATTCGTGACTTGGATCATCAAATGCATGCTCGTAGGACACTTAATTTGTACGATGTGCAATGAAATGCGATTCTCATGGTGTTGAACCATTTAAAACTATTGAAGTGCCTAATGTAATTTTATTGGAGTATCATAGGTTGTAGGTGTACCTTGTATCAAACTTAAATTAAGAAATATAATTCTCATAAATAAAAAAAGAAAAATTAATAATCTAAAATATGGATGAAAATTTTGACACAAAGAAATTAAGAGGATCTATTGAGTTAAGAGAAGTGAAGGTTAACCAAACAATAATATATTTTAAAATGTTGAGAAGAAGTCACATAACATTGATCTTTTGAAAAGGACAAGACAACAAAATGAGAGAAATAAATTTACATCCTTACAATTTTGCTGAGCAAAAGTCATGATTGTCCTAGGCAAACAGTTAAGGTGGATTCACATCCTAATTACTTTGTTGGCTGCCTTTCTCATCATTTAGTACACGATCTTGCAGCTTACTTTGTAAATTGAAATGATTGAAGCCACCTATTGGCAGGAGGAACCATTGCGATAAGAATCATTCAATGCGTGCACTTAGGACACTTATTTTCTTTAGTGCAAAGTGAAATGTGTTTTTCATGGTGGTAATATTTGTGAATTAGATCATTAAATGCGTGCTTATAAGACACTTAATTTTTGCGGTGTACAATGCCAAGTGATTCTCATGGTGTTGAACCAAGTGTAAGTAATCTGACATACTTTTATTGGAGTATCACATGTTGTAAGTATACCATGTATCTAACGTAAATAAGGCTTCTCGTTTGTTGTAAGTGTCCCCCGTGTCAAAGTGTCATTTGATGTTTATTTTTGTGGTCATATTAAAGTGTAGCTGATCTTCTTTTCTTATAAATGTAATCATGTCTGAGTAATTCCATAAATTGAATAAATGGCTTTCCATGTGATATAATCTACATATCATTGTCTTGTCATTTCATCGTTATGTCTTACATCACATTTGTCATATCCTATTGCACGCAATTATTGTCATGTCATGCCATTTCATTTTTATGTTTTGTATTAGATTTTTCATGTCATGTCATTTGATCATCATGTCTTGCATTTGATTTGTCATGTCATGTCATGTAATCTCATTGTTATGTTTTACATTTGTTTTGCCATGTCATGCTGCCCTGCCATGTAATTTCATCATTAGGTTTTGCATTCGATTAGTCATGTCCATTTGCAAGTGATTTTTGTCATGTTATATTACTTCTTGTACGTCATGATAGAATTTTGCATTGCGATTGATATTTGCATACACACTTTCATATACAATGAAGTCACACCACTATACACGAGAAAAGCAGCCTTGTTGATGAATGTTTTAGGACTTAGTCAAAATTCGAGCCTATGTATCGAAAGGGAGTCATGGAATGCTAATCCGTCTCACAAGTAACAAAACTCCCAGACCTAAAATTTCATATTTTCATTTGACCAGTTCGTGGACACATACAACTAGTTAGTTGACTTTCCCATCACTATCTAAGCCCTTTGTGTGTTCAATCGACTTAAGATGGTATTTTAATGTATGATTGTATCATTATCATTTAGTTTGCCGGAATCGAGGATTTCAAAATATCCTATGGGCCGAAGGCACTACTAGCACGGCAATCTCCTGGCTGCGAGATTCGATGCTCCCGTGGAAGTTTATAACTACTGCTTTTTAGAAAATAGAAGAGCATCGAATAGTAAAGTTAAAATAGAAATGGGGAGATTATTTCGATTTCGATGTGCTTATTGGACGTCCTTCTCGAAGTGATTGTAAAAGGAATACGAGGAAAATAAATATGGACGAAGACAATTGACGACATCTATTGTTATGTGACCTAGTCATCTTTTGCAGGACAAAGGAAAGAAGACAAATCAATTCTCGGAAAAGATGAGATTCGCCATTGAATTTAATTGGAATTAGCTGTCTTGGGTGTGCTTATGCTAAATCCAAATGGAATCTGAGAGATAATAAACAAGAAGAGTTGGTAAATAAAGAAATTATATTGTGCGCACATACAAAACTAATCACGTGATCATTAGTTGAAGCAATAATTAACATATGTGAGATTATAAATTGCCTAATTTCCGTTCAATTATAAGGAATGATATGTACTTTGATCAAATTACACGAGCATGAGTTGAACCAATGAAAAAAACTCGCAAATAGATATCTTATATTTGATTATTTGTCTCATGCCAGAAATTGGAGAAATTTGTGAATATTAAGAAAGTCAACATGCTATTAACTATTTAGAATCCGGCCCGACACCTCCTAAGGGAAATCCTGAATTCGATTCCATTCTATAAAATAGAATGAATATCATATGAATTCATTATTCAATATAGTGTATAAGTACGATATTTATGAAATGGAGTGAACTTAACAATCAGACCAGGGTATATTGGTTATTGAGTTCCACTTCATAGGCACCATTCTAACAAGTTCATCCAGTGCCATTGGTTGAATCCTCATCATTTCTCTAATGGCGATTTTGATTTCTTTGCATTCCCTTGGCAAAAGCTCGCAAAAGTTTATTTACTTACTAGACATTTGTATACATTGTGTCAAAGAATGAGAGCCCATTCACCATGTGAATGAAGCGAGTGAACACTAGATTTAAGCTTTCTCCTGATTTCTTCTTGAATGACTCGATGACTGAAGAGTGATGTTCATCTTTGTTTCTCGTGCACTATCAATTCCATCATAAGTGAGTTCGAATAGATCCCAAATCTCCTTAGGTATGACACCAGATGAAACTCTATAAAAATTAGGAGATATACATGATGTGTAGCTTCAACAAAATTTGAGTGACCAATGCTTTCATTAAGGCACTTAGGCGTCCAATCAGCCTAGTTTTCTTATGGAATATAAAACTGATAAAAGGAAGCATATTTAGTAATTTTATAAATAGGGGAAAATTTTGACTCGTAAAAAGACTAGGAGAAATGAATTAAGAGAAGTGAAGATTAAGCAAATGATGATATTTCTCCATACGAAGCTGAGAGAAAGTCACATAACATTGATCATTTGAAAATGATAAGACGATGAAATAACCCAAATAAATTTATATCCCAACTACTTTTCTGAGCAAAAGTCGCTCTTCCTGGCCAACTACATTGATGGCTGCCGTCCCTGTCATTTTGCTTATAATCCTACAGTTTTTCTCGTACGTTGAAATAATCGATGCCACCTATTGGCCAAGAGGAGAATTAGTGACGCGGATCATTAAATGCGTGCTCATAGGGTTATGAAATGGAGAAAATGACACAACAAATGCCATAAATTTTGTACTGTGTTCATTTGCATGACATAACTCATGTACAAAACTCGCTTGAATACCATAACTTATGTTTGAAGTTTATTTGAGTACCATAATTTTTTTTTCAAATCATTTAAGTGCCTTATAATTTTTAATTGATCACTTAAGTACCATAAGTTTTTAAAATGCTCACTCAAGTGCCATGCCACATCAGATTTCCGACATTGGGGTGAACTCTCTTAAAAAGTTATAGTATTCAAGTGATCAATTGAAAGTTATGATACTTAAGTCAATGTTTTTTTTATAAGTTATGCCACTCAAATAGTTGAAAAAAGTTATAATATTTAAGTGAGCAACATTCAAAAGTTATGGCACTAGTGGTGTCCTTATCCCCTGTGAAATGTAATTCTTATGTTGTTTAACCATTTATGACAATTGACCTATAACTACTCCATCATACTTTTGTTTTGGAGCATCACATGTTGTAAACCAACATTGTTTCAAACTCAAATTGTGGCTTTTCGTTGAGAAATGAATGCCACAAATGTCATAAATTTCATATAAACCTTCATAACTTTCATATGAACCTTACTTCAATGCCAAATCTTTTTTTTTCTCAATCACTTGAATGCAAATGGCTAATGTGTGGTTCTCATCTTGTGTACCATAACTTTTGAATTGATCACTTGAATGTCATAACTTTTTAAAAATGTTTACCACATGGCATTAGAGTGATTAATTGAAAGTTACAATTCTCAAATGAATGGTTTTTGGGGAAAATTACAAAAAAAGTTCTATGCCCAATTTAGTCCTAAACTTTTATACTAATTTGCCAATGCAATCCATCTGCCTAATTTTGGCCTAAAATTAATAACGTGGAGGTCAACTCTTCTACATATCATGGCCAACGCGAACATGAATTTTAAATTTTTTTTGAATTTTTTATTAATTCTTTTCTTCGTTTTTTTTTTAGTGTTAAGGTCGGCAGGGGCTGTTTGTAAGCAACTGACGAGGACCGCGAGCCCCCCTCAACTGCTGCGAGGGAGGGATTTCAATAAGACTTATCGGTTCTGTTCGGCCTCTCAATTTATTAGATCGTGGTTTTTGTTGATTAATCAAACCTAACGAGCTCGAAGCCGAAGCAAACCCGATTTTACAGTTCAACTATTTTTGTTCACATTTGCGGATTGAGAAAATAAGCAAGGGTTATGCGGCTTATATTGATCCTGATTTCGTGGCTCAATAAATTGACCTTTCGAAACCGGCGGCAGGATTTTGCCCAACTCATTTCCGTGTGCATTCGCAAATAAATATAAAAATAAATACCTTTCGATTATTAGTTAAGACCGAAAAGTCAACCGCCCTGAAGTCACCCTTTCTCTTCCCATCCTTCCTCCCAAAATTATGAGTGTTGAGGCGTCTTTTTCAATTGAAACAGCCTGCTGCAAGAAACTCGATGGGGGAAAAAATAGAAGAGAAAACAAAGGGAGAAGGCTCTGCTTCAGGGAGGCCACCTGAAGCGAGAAGGCCTCCTCTCCTCGCCCTAACGCTTGTTAGGAGAGAGACGAACGTAGATTCCTCGATCGGCATAGAAGAGTTGTGCAATCGGATCTACGGTGGAGTGCTCATCAAGGATAATGGACAGGATTATAAGCAGGTATGTCACTTTGTAATTATTTAATTTAGACATGAGAAATGTGTGGCAAACTTGAATCAACGATATAAATATCCCATTCGCTTTTGTTGTAAAATTGTAGAAGTTCTGGGTCGATGAAGTTTTCGAAAAGAATTGCTTCTTGCTGCTTGCTAAAGAGTTATCCATCGTGCATATTGACAATAAGGATTACTGGACATGGACCGAACAGGAGGAAAATTGGTAACTATACTCACTCTTCAATTGTGGACACAGTATCAACTACATGGAAGAAAACGTGGGTACTTGTTTGTTGTAATGGTCATTTCTTGAAACGTGTGTGTCCGGTAGAATTAGCAAAACGAGAAAACAATGATGATTATGTCTTCGTAACTTCGTTTCAAAGGGTACTCATCGCTGCTTGATTTGCCTGGAATCTATTGGTTTGTCTTGAAGTTTTCAATTACTATGGATGTTTTGGTCGCAAAAAGAAGAAAATGTGATGTGGAGATCACCCAACTACACTCTCTATTTAAATGTGAAAACCAGTGTCAACCTTTGTCCTTCGAAGTCTTGGATAGACTTGATTGATGTAGATCGAACCTGCAGAAAACATTACTTCTTATAGAACATAGTAATAAACCTAATTGGATCCGAATAATGAACTTCTACTTGCGCTTCATCCTTCACGACCCATTCTATCTAAAGACTCTTTCTAAGAATAAAAAGCGAAGAAAATTATCTACAGTTTTTTCTGTCATCATTAACTAGCAAACCGATTCCTATGTGGACTTTCAGTTTCAACGGCAAAGAAGACTTGCTCGCAGCAAAGCTGAAGGCAGTATGCTGGCTAAAAATTTCGGGCACGTTTAGGACAATCAAGCTCTCTCCGAAGACAACTTACGAGGTTGCATTCATGGTGAAAATGAGCGAAAATAGCAGCGGGTGGCATGCTCCAGTGAACCTAAACCTCAGTCTACCGGATGGAACGATGCTGGGACGCATCGAGAATTTGGACGAAAAGCAGAAGGAATGGAAACAAATCCTTGTCGGTACGTTCGTGACGACTCCGAAGAATGTTGGCAAGATAAGCTTTTCCTTGTCCGAAACGGGTGGTCATTGGAAGTCCGGGCTCATCGTCAAAGGCGTCGTCCTTCGACCAAAAGATTAAGCATCAAATCTGTCAAAAAGCTTGACTATGCAACATCCCTTGGATATAGAGAAAAAGCGACAGGGGTTGTCTAGTGAACTGATTAGCACCTAATTTTCTGTTGTTTCATCAAGATGAAAGTGCTTGGTGGATTCGATTTCTCTGATAAATGAATGTTCTGGTTTGTATCATCTAGATGTTGCTATGCTTGACTAAAAAGCGTGAGTTATGCAGAAAAGAACCAAACTTGGGTTGTGGAAATTGTTGGTTCTCCAAGGTTGAACTAACGGCTAAGGAACGTAAACTACAAAAGATGATTTGATAAGAACTGTGAGAGACTTGTTGCATCTAATCTTATTGAATTGATAGTCTTCATTTTTTTTAACGACTTATATCCGTGAAAGTCCACCAATTTGTCTAGACTAGATCACATCTGAAGGGTGAAGTCAGTGAAAAAAAATTTCTTGATTCGTCTGTTCAAACAAAAAATCTTGGCATAGAATTAGATAATGTTCTCGTCCGTTTGAGTAAGCTCTTTCCTTTTTCTGGGGGCCGAAAGTTCTGTCGACATCTCTCCCGATCGATTGATCATCTCTCAATATCAAATCCTCAATTGTTATTTCCTTCTTCAACCTCTTGAGAGTAATGGCTTCCCAAAGCATCACGAAGTATTCGTGAGGCAACGGGAGTTTACAAATCGACGCAAACTGCCACTGTTTTCTCTTGCGCTCAAAAAGGGCCCATATGAAGTTGAACTTACTCAACTTCCTGAGGTTTCATTGGAGGAACAGCAAGTGAAAGCGTTTCTCATAACCCAACAAGTCAGAGAAACTGGAGGATCCACTGCTGCTGGCACCGCTCAACATCTGCAACCAAAGGAAGGACACCATCTGTGAAAACGCCTCAGATGATGAATGACCTGGGAAAAAGAAGAAGATGGGCAGTGATACCGAAAGGGCGTCATGGAATGCTAATTCGTCCCACATGTAACTGCACCTCCGAACCTAAGATCTAATTTCTTTTGTAGACCGGCTTCCTTCGCAATGAACTTAGGGAGTTGACTTTCTCGTCACTGCTTAAGTCGTTAGGTGTTCAATCAACTTTCATCATCTGAATTTATTAGGAACGGCTCTAGTATAATATTTAAGTTCATGATCAGTTCTGTATCCCCTGGATTACGTGAACCTAGGTGTAGGAAGATCCAAGGAGCCTAGGTGCTATTAGCCGGTGAACCCTGGTTTGCAAGTTCTAGGTGCCACAGTGACATGTACGACTAATTGTGAGGGAAAAAATATTTTGCTATAAATAGACTCCAACATGAGCTATTTTTGCTTCATGTGCCTTGATTATTGACATAGCAAAGGTAACCGCATAGGAAATAGACTTTGTTTGAATTGGAAATGAAACATTTATTTTCCCCCCGGTGGAAATTTGTATTTCTAAAGATTAACTTGAATATCACAATATTTTTCATACTAATTTCTATTCGAATCATACTTCATAAAAGTGTTGGTAAGTTACTAACAAAATATTAAGAAATCAGGAGAGGGGTAACTTGTTTTACCAATATGTATTTGACTCTAACTCTTTTAGAAAGTTATCGACAAACTACTTTACTCTTGAATAAGGTGAAATGCCACAAGCTAGATAAAGTTACTTATAATGACTATACTTTGTTACACGAGGATTTTTGTTTTCCTTTTGAAAGATGATGATCTCCTAAAAATGAGGTCTGTTTTACTTTTGATGAGTATGACTTGTTACTAGAAAAAAAAAATCTTTTGAGCGGCTATTTCATTTAAATTACCTTACTTGACGATGAGGTGAGGTCACCCCATAATGGTCTATGCTTAGATGTTCGTGAATCGTTAAGATCATATCATATTCCTTGGCCATTCTTTGCGTAATGCTAAAGATACTGTGGTAGGTTTTATGTTTACCAAAGTATATGGGATCGCACATGTTTACAGTAAGTCATCTTAATTAGAAGAAAACTTCTACAGCTACGGATTTTCTACGCACCTAAGAAGTGAGGCACCTCTATTCACTATTGCAAATGCTGCGGGAAAAACTATCAAAAAAAGAACTTTTGAATTGCTTAGTATCTAGCATACATAGATGAGTATACTAATCTCTTCTCACAGACGGGAAATTTTCCTTGATATTTGAAAGTAAAAGGACCTCAA
Organism: Corymbia calophylla; assembly: GCA_014182845.1. NCBI lineage: Eukaryota > Viridiplantae > Streptophyta > Magnoliopsida > Myrtales > Myrtaceae > Corymbia > Corymbia calophylla. Next base: position 19,183,323 of record CM024700.1, on the reverse strand, counting down.
AGGGAATTTCCCCGGTAAAGCGATAGACTCGCATGTGAGGACTCTAAGTTAAATGGGCCTCAAAGTAGGTAGATTAGTTAAAGTGGTGCATATTGAAGAGCCCGGCCCGACTCAAGTAGCTTGGCATTGATACTGCTCATAAAAGGAACATGTATCAAACTAGGAGGTATTGGACACAACATGGGCCTCATAGCTCAAATTGCAAAAAGCTACATGGTACAGGCTTCGCTTGGATTCTGCAATATTCCTGATCAAAGCATCGAAAGAGCACATTCCAATCCCCGAAATTGGTGAGTTTCAACACGAACATCACCCACATTTGATTGAGTTTACTATTACACTCCCCATGAAATTTCTTTTTCTGAGCAATATTTTTATATGAACTCGCAGAATTTTGGGTGTAAAATTCACCAATTAGGAGTAATATAAAATCTCACGATGTTACACAATTCATGAGTTAATCACCACTAAATTTTCCCAATCACACTTGCATCAATCATTTATTCCCTCTCTTCAAATGATCCTCGCCTGATCTTTGGATGTCGGTCAGCTTTCATATGACCTCTAAAGCAGCAGCATAATAGGCTATCAACAATGGAAGTGATGCCAATGTGCCCAAGACCGCCCTCCAATAATTAAATGTAGATGAGTTCCTTTGACCAATGAAATTCATATTGGTGAACATAATGGAACTCTTTTGAATGAATTTTGATAACTTACGCAGTGCTGAGAACATTTGGATGTAATCTGTACTCTTTTGTAAATATGAAAGTTGTAGGGAATCGTGGCAGTGCCAACTACAAAAGGGAAATTGCAAATCACTCTTCTTGATAATTAGAAATTAAATACAAGTGACAGAAGCAGAGCTATAGTTTTGAGAACCGCATCGCTAGGCTTACTTAGGCAACAGTGGTTTATGTTGGCTGGCTCTGAATACGAGCTATCGATTGCTGGAGTTCATAATATGAAATCAATCTTATGGAATCACGTGGTTGAAGATAGGCAATGGACTTAATTTCATCACCTGTATGATAGCGATTCTGAGAACATTGACCGGGGGACTCGCGGCCATGAAAGCTGGTCCAGCGATAAACCTCAAGACCATTCCCAAAATTGTCATTTACATGCCACAAGCCATCACCTTTCTCTGCATTGCCATGAATGTCCCTGCACCCATATGAGATGAGCAAATATAAAATTCTACTCTTGTAAATGAAAGTTACTAATAGTTTCTCCCAGACATGCACCAAACCTTGTTGTAACATGCCCACTCATGGTTCTAATTCAAGCTAAAATTCCTCACCGATGTTGACCATAGCAGCTCCTAACTCAGCTCTTGATAGAATTTGGGAAAAGAACAATCCAAGTGCCAAAACTTGGCACGAGGGGACACTTAAGTGCCAAAAGTTACGAAATGTACACTTAAGTATCACTTTTTTTTAAAATTGGATCACATAAGTGCCAACTCCGACGAAGGCCGCCGGAAATCTAACATGACTTATTTTGATAATTTTTCATATCTACGTGGCTCGCCGGAATTCCACATCATCTCACATTTACCAAAAACGACACCATTTTGACCAAAGTTTAATTTTTAATATAAATATTAATTAAATAATATTAAAAACGAAAAAAAAAAAAAAAAAAAAAAAAAAGCAGCAGTAGCATAGGCAGGGGAGCCTCCCCCCTCTCCCCTGCTTGGGCCATCGCCCCATTGGCAGTGGGGCGGCGGTGATGGACGGCGAGGGTCGCCGACGCTTGGGCGCAAGTTGGCGAGTTCACTCCTTTTACATACGGGTACGAACTTTTTCATAACCTTTTTCCTGAACAGAAGTTATTATGGAATTGTTCACTCCTTACAACATGTTAAGTTATTTGTTAAGACAGTTCCTATGGCTGATGAAATAATTTGTAGTTTTTTAAGGTGTTTAGTGAGGAGAAGTTTTGACTGAGTATTGGGCTTTTTATGACTGTTTAAGCCTATAATGGCATCATCATGAATATTTCTGTTGCAGATTTTTGTACGTCAGAAGAATCGCTGTTCATCCAAGGCTCCAGAGAATCCCATAAAGCTGTGTGTTTATGCCAGAGTCAACTTATGATTCTTAATTATTGATTTGTGCACTGGATGCACGACTAGAATTATTTACTGACTGGGGGGCAACATCGAGCCGCTTCATAAATGAGGCAAAAGAGACATTAAGTATTCTACTTAGATTATTGTTGTTGTTATTATTATTCATCTTTCATACCCTTTTAATCGAAATCAATAAGTATCTTGAATGAGATTGACAATAAGTTATTGTAAATTGAACAGTTTGTTCCTTTTTAGAGGTGTTGCGGATGCGATTCCCATGAAATAGTTAAAAATAGTTAATGTACAGTCCTTTTGGAAGGAGAAGTGCTTGCAAAAGTAATAATTAGGCTTTGCTTGAGGTTTTCAATATAAGGAGATTATGATTATCGGGCTCAAGGTAGCAATCCTTACTTGGGTTAAAGAAAAGTTAATTTTAATCCAGAACTTGAGATAATGGATGTGATCGAAAGGAAAAAAAGAAACGAAAGGAACAGATATAGACTAGAAATGAGGGATGTCAATCTTGCGTTTAGCACATAGATACAAGAGTATACAATCAAGTAGTTGGAAGTAATTCTGATTGATGTTGCACTAGTGATTTGGACTTCAAAATAAAGTTGTATCGATGTTAAAAGCTTTGTGTCTTGAAGCCTTTGACTTAAGATTATTTGAGCCCTGCTCCTTGGCAACCAATGCTAGGACTTTCTCGGTATTTTTTTCAATGGATATATGCTGCAATGATCACATTTTGGGAGGATCACCCACTGTTGGCTCACTCTCCTATATGCAAATGAATTAAAGGAAAAATCAAGGAAAATAGAGATCTATTATGCAAATCTTTGAGATATCTGTTTCTATTAGTGGCATGTTATCTTCACCATTAGGAACCATTTGTAGGCAGTAAGGAGGATGAAAACCTCTCCATTGACTGCAGAAGAGGTGCAATGTACACAGGAGGTAAATTCTGAAGTCCTTCATTCTTTGGAATCTGCTTGTCGTTTTACGGAAAGCCGTATATGACACCCGTGATGCAAATAATTCCAGGGGTTCAAGATTTATAAACTTGACTGGATGTCAGTATGCAAATTCATTGTGCCACATACAGATCCATCCTTATTGCCTCGTCAGTGGAGAGTTGCCTTGGGAACTCAGAAGTCATACAAACAGAATCCAACTAAAAAAGGAGAAGAGAAGGGCATATGAAGCTGAACGGAGAAGGCGCAAAGGTCATTTTCTCTGAAGAATGTGTCACGGACATGTTTTAGTCGAATGGTTAACGTACATTTTAGGATCATAATAAACACAAAGATTGCATGTGACATCTAGTGGACAAGTTAGGGTGCTAAAAGGGCATTAGTCTGAACTAGTGTAATTGAGTCCCCAACCCTAGAGTTCTGGTTGCATGGACAGTGAGATATACTCATGTATTTTATTTGGCTAGTAGTCCGCCTTAAGAGTAGTGGGGACTCCTTCTCATGAAAGAGTTTTCATAGGTTGATCAATATAAATGAATTTTCAAATGTCGCACGAGGTGTAAGAGTTGGGAAGAATATGTGCCGATTGAGGACCATTCACCACCAACCAGACATTACCTCTAAATACGTCTTCCCTAGACCTTGCTTTGGGAAGGTCCGGCAGTTACTGACTCTTATACAAAAATATTAACCATTTTAAAATTACCAAATGCTTTAATAAGTTATCAATATTTATTTGTAGAATCCAATGTATCAACTCTTAATTTCGGTTAGTTATCAATATTTGTTTGATTGTTTCAAAACTGTCAGATTTGTCAATGGTTTACTGACATCTATGACAACTTACCAACCGGTCCTATATGAAATTATCAACAGTACCAATTGTGTCAATATTATTAAGGGTGGAACTTTTGCAGGAACCAATGGTAGTCACTGCTTCAATGAGGCCAGACAAGGAAGCCCCGCAAGAAGAGAAAAGAAGAGAGAGACGACCTCCTCTCCTTGCCGTAATGTTTGTTAGAAAAGCGACGAATGTGGTTTCCCCCGTCAGCGTTGAAGAGTTGTGTAATCGGATCTATGCTAGAGTGCTCATGGATAATAATAAACTGGTAATTTAACCCTATGAATGATTTGCTTTATCAGGAACAAGAAACATTAATGAATTACTTACCTTTGTGATTATTTAATTTAGAGATGAGAAATTTGGAGCAAACTTGGATCTGTCAAACAAATATTCCATTCACATTTTTTGTAAAATTGTAGTTCTGGGTCGACAGAGATCTCGGAAAGAATTGCTTCTTGTTGCTTGCTGGAAACTTGGCATCGGTCTTTCACGATGGGACGTCCTCCAATTTGATCCATGGGAAGGAAAAATGGTAACTATCACTCTTCAATTATGAATACAGAATTTCTTCTTCTTTTTTCGGACAGAATACAGAATCATTTACATGGTAGAAAATGTGTCCGTATTTTTTTGTTTAGTGGTATATGTGGATTTCACCATATCTTGAAATGCGTGTTTGAACTAGTAAAAAGAGTAACACAAGAAATCAAGGGATAGGCGCCTTAAATATTCCAAAACTTATTGCAAAAGTATAATTGATTTCTAAAATTTTCAAAAATGCAATCAAATTCTAAAACTTATCAAATTGATATAATCAAATATTTTCGTTAACTCTATTTAATTTAAGCAATAAAAAATGCTAACATGGTTTTTTTTATTATTTTCTTAATAAACACCAATTGGACGCCCACCAAGTACCACATGAAAAAAAAACTGAAAAGTTTTAATAACAAAAAGGATTTTTTTTTGGTCAGTTAACAAAAAAAATGTTAAAAATTGAGGAAATAATAATATACTATTCATGGCTTGTGAACAACTAGAACTTGAAGCTTCGATCAGTGACTCTTCTAAGAAGATATTGCTCGTTGTCTTCATCTCGTGACACTAGAGAATAAACCTTGATTACGTTTTGGACGAGGCTCTTTGCTAAGAATATGAGATCTAACAGTATGCTTCATCGAGCTTCATGCTTCATCAAGCTGAAGCTCAAGCGACCATGGCCTTGAGCTAAAAAAAGCTGAAGTGGCCATGGCCGCGAGCCTGATGAAGCTTGAAAAATGTTCATAAAAACATCCAAGAAGAAGATGAATAGTAATCTATTTTATATTTTTCATTTTTTAAAATTTGCTTTATCTTTAACCTTTCATTTTTTTTCTCAAACATGACCTCAATGAGTGAGTAATAAAAAGAACCACATTGGCATCTCTCTCGAATCAAATTAGAGGTACTTAATTACACTAATTTGATAAATTTTATGATTTAATTACATTTTTTGAAAGTTTTAAGAATCAATTACATTTTCGCAACTAGTTTTAGGACTTCTAATGCACTTATTCCAAAAGTTTTGTCTAAAAACATCTTCGTCGTTGCATGATTTACTTGGAATTTATTTACTTGTTCTGAAATTTTCGATTGATATGGATGTTTTGGCTAAAAATAAAAAAAATGTGATATGCATGATAATGGTCTATATTCTAGTTAAGTATATATAACATTAATCAATTTTGTCTTTGAAAGTCTCGGATAGACTTGATTTATGTAGATAAGAGGAAAAGTGTCAACAAAAGTCTTAAACCTAAATATTTTAATTGTGTCAATTTAGTCTTAAATCTTTTGATCTAGTATCAATTCAATCCTAAATCTTTTGATCTTGTGTTGATTAATCATTTTTTACTAATTTTGGCCAGATATTATTGAGTGAATGCTAGTCGGCTTACATGGCACGGCTGCCACTTACATAGACAAATTTTTTATATTATTTTAATATTTTTTCAAAATTTTGTATTTCTTTATTTCTTTTATTTCTCTTTCCTTTTTTTTCCCTTCCTCTTCCTCCAACCGATCGCCAATTGGCTAGAGGCGAGGGCCTATAAGGGACCTCGTCGGCCACTAGCAAGGCTCTGGACAAGGCTTGAGTCCTCACAAATGGTTAGTGAGGCTGACGAGCTCCGAGGAACAGCTAGTGGAAGAGGAAGGAAAAAAAGAAAGAAAGAGAAAGAAAATAAAATAAATTCGAAAAATATTAAAATATTATTAAAAGCTATTCACTTTAGCGTTGGCCGTGCCACGTAAGCCGATCGACATCGAAGTCAATAATATATAGGTTGATCCAAGGGGACTAGGTCGGTCCTTGATCCTAGGACCCTTGGACCCTCATTGTGCGGATTAGTCATTGGTCAAGAGAGTTTAGGGTTGATCCAACCCAAACCAACCCTATATATATATCTAATATATTATATAATATATGGTTTTGCCTAATCTAAATTCTAGCACCTTCTTCTCTATTCATTTCATAGTTCAATCTATCGTGTAAATTAGAAAGTAGAAAGAAACGAAACCCTAATTCGACAAGAAAAAAAAAATCCCTTTACTTGTCTCAACCTCACTCGTCCACCCCTATTTGCCTCACTTGCTCGCCCACCTGACCTGGCCTCGCTACTTTGCTCATCGCTCTCCTTATCGCTTGCCTTTGTTCACTCACCTTGCCACTCGCCTCGCATATTTGTTTAAATGTTTGTTACTTTTAGCAAATGTAAATTTATGTTGCTATCTTATCTTATATTTATGTTTGATTTGTATTGGTGTTTATAGTTTGGTTGTTCAATGTCACATTATTAATAGCTATGTAATTTAAAATAATATATTTATCCTTTTAAGGATATAAAAAATCAAAAAACTAATTGATCGGTTTTGGGTTGACCGTAGAACCGGACTAGACCGATCGGGTCAATTTAGGGCCTGTTTGGTAACGCTCCCGGGAACAACTGATTTTGTTCTTTTGTTCCTAGAAGCGGATTTGGAATAGAAATGCGTTTGGTAAATTTTTTGTTCCCGGGAGCAAATTTGTTCCAGGGAATAGATTTGGAGTAGAATCAAGAAGCAAAAAAAGTTACTTCTTACTCACGGGAACAATTCGAGAATCAATTTTTTTTCTCTTTTTTCTTCTCTTTTTTTCCCTTTCCTTTCTTCTTCTTCTTCCTCTTCCTCCTCCCACCCTATCACCGCCCCATCGCCGCCCTTGAGCGGTCGCTGGCGAGAGGCCAGGCAAGGTTCGGCAAGCTCGTCGACGCCTTGCCAAGCTAGGGCGAGGTCCGGCAAGCTCGCCGGCGCCTTGCCAAGCTAGGGCGAGGTCCGGCAAGCTTGCTAGAGCCTTGCCTAGCCACCGGCAAGGCTCGGCCTCGCAGATCTGGGCGAGGCCGAGCCTCGCCCGCCGCCACCGGTGAGGCTCAAGCTCACCCGCCACCCGGCGAGGCTCGGCCTCGCAGATCTGGGCGAGGCCGAGCCTCGCCCAGCCGCCACCGGTGAGGCTCAAGCTCACCCAGCCACCGGCGAGGCTCGAGCTCGCCCGACCACCGGCGAGGCTTGGCCTTGCAGATCTGGGTTCATCCGAGCCTCACTCAGCTGCCACCGGCGAGGCTCAGCCTCACCCGGATCTGCAAGGCTGAGCCTCACTCGGCCGCTCGCCGACCACCACCGCCAGTGGCGGTGGCCAAGAGGAAGAATGGGAGAAAAGAAAAAGAAAAAAAGAAAAAAGAAAATTATAACAAAAAGTACTAAAATTTAAAAGGATCAAAAAATTTTACCAAATGTATTTTTATTCCGAGTAAAAATTTTGGACGGTTACCAAACACCTTCAAATACTCAGAAATTATTCTTGGGAACAGAAACGTTACCATACAGGCCCGCATGGTAACAACTGATTCTGTTCCCAGGAACAACTGATTCTGTTCTTTTGTTCCCGAGAGAAAATTTGTTACGAAAATGCGTTTGATAAATTTTTTGTTCCCAGGAACAAATTTGTTCTGGGGAATAGATTTGAAGTAGAATCAAGAAGTAAAAAAAAGTTGCTTCTCGCTCCCGGAACAACTTCAAGAATCATTTTTTCCCTTTTTTTTTTTTTCTTCTTTTTCTCTTTCCTTTTCTTCTTCCTCCTCGGCCCTACTGCTGCCCCATCGCCGCCCACCAGCCATCGTCGCCGGCGAGTGGCTGGGCGAGGTTCGGTGAGCTTGCCTGGCCACCGGCAAGATCAGCCTCGCAGATCTGGGTGAGGCCGAGGGTCGACCTCGCCCAGGCGGTGCAAGGTCGGCCTCGCCATGGCTGGGCCTTGCCAGACGGTGCGAGGGTCGGCCTCGCCGAGTCACCGGGAGCCTTGGCCTCGCCAGGCGACGCAAGGGTTGGCCTCGCTCGGCCATGGCGAGGCCGACCTCGCGCCTCGCCGGTGGCCTAGCGAGGCTCGGCCTCGCCCGGATCTCGCAAGGCCGAGCTCACCAAACCTCGCCTAGCCGATTGTTGGCGACCGCCGGCGGTAGCCACCGGCTACCATGGAGGAAGGGAAAAATAAAAAGAAAAAGAAAAAAGACAAAAAGAAGAAGAAATATGTATTTAAATCATTAAAAAATTAAAAAAAATATTTTGGACTAGAAATTCTAAGATTTTACGAAACGCATTTCTATCCCGGGAATAAAAATTTTAGACAGTTACCAAACGCCTTCAAATGCTTAGAAATTGTTCCTAGGAACAAAAGCGTTACTGACATCTGTGACAACTTATCAACTGGTCCTATATGAAATTATCAACAGTACCAATTGTGTCAATATTATTTAGGGTGGAACTTTTGCAGGAACCAATGGTAGTCACTGCTTCAATGAGGCCAGACACAAAAGGCCCGCAAGAAGAGAAAAGAAGAGAGTGACGACCTCCTCTCCTTGCCGTAATGTTTGTTAGAAAAGCGACGAATGTGGTTTCCCCCGTCAGCGTTGAAGAGTTGTGTAATCGGATCTATGCTGGAGTGCTCATGGATAATAATAAACTGGTAATTTAACCCTATGAATGATTTGCTTTATCAGGAAAAAGAAACATTAATGAATTACTTACTTTTGTGATTATTTAATTTAGAGATGAGAAATTTGGAGCAAACTTGGATCTGTCAAACAAATATTCCATACACATTTTTTGTAAAATTGTAGTTCTGGGTCGACAGAGATCTCGGAAAGAATTGCTTCTTGTTGCTTGCTGGAAACTTGGCATCGGTCTTTCACGATGGGACGTGCTCCAATTTGATCCATGGGAAGGAAAAATGGTAACAATCACTCTTCAATTATGAATACAGAAATTTTTTTTCGGACAGAATACAGAATCATTTACATGGTAGAAAACGCATCGGTATTTTTTGGTAAGTGGTATATGTGGATTTCACCATATCTTGAAATGTGTGTTTGAACTAGTAGAAAGAGTAACACAAGAAATCAAGGGATAGGTGCCCTAACTATTCCAAAACTTATTGCAAAAGTACAATTGAATCCTAAAATTTTCAAAAATACAATCAAATTCTAAAACTTATCAAATTGATGTAATCAAATATTTTCGTTAACTATGTTTAATTTGAGTAATAAAAAATGCTGACATGGCTTTTTTTATTACTTTCTTAATAAACACCAATTGGACGCCCACCAAGTACCTTATGAAAAAGAAAAACTGAAAAGTTTTAATAACAAAGAGGATTTTTTTTGGTCAGTTAACAAAAAAGATAAAAAAATGTTAAAATTTGAAGAAATAATAATATACTGTTCATGGCTTGTGAACATCTAGAACTTGCAGCTTCGATCAGTGACTCTTCTAAGAAGATATTGCTCGTTGTCTTTCATCTCGTGACACTAGAGAATAAACCTTGATTACGTTTTGGACGAGGCTCTTTGCTAAGAATATGAGATCTAACAGAATGCTTCATCAAGCTCAAGCTCAAGCTCAAGCGATGATGGCCTTGAGCTCAAAAAAGCTGAAGTGGCCATGGCCGCGAGCCTGATGAAGCTTGAAAAATGTTCATAAAAACATCCAAGAAGAAGATGAATAGTAATCTATTTTATATTTTTTCATTTTTTTTAAATTTGCTTTATCTTTAACCTTTCAATTTTTCTCAAACGTGACCTCAATGAGTGAATAATAAAAAGAACCACATTGGCATCTCTCCCTAATCAAATTGGAGGTACTTGATTGCACTAATTTGATAAATTTTATGATTTAATTACATTTTTTGAAAGTTTTAATAATCAATTACATTTTTGCAACTAGTTTCAGGACTTCTAATGCACTTATTCCAAAAATTTCGTCTAAAAATATCTTCATTTACTTGGAATTTATTGACTTGTTCTGAAATTTTCGATTGATATAGATATCTTGGCCAAAAATAAAAAAATTGTGATATGAATGATAACGGTCTAAATTCTAGTTAAGCATATATAACATTAATCAATTTTGTCTTTGAAAGTCTTAGATAGACTTGATTTATGTAGATAATAGGAAAAGTCTCAAAAAAAGTTTTAAACCTTTTGTATTTATACCAACTTAATTCTAAATATTTCAATGGTATCAATTTAATCTTAAATCTTTTGACCAAATACCAATTCAATCATAAATCTTTTGATCTAGTATTGATTAATCATTTTCAACTAATTTTGACCGGATATTGCCGAGTGAAAGCTAGTCGGTTTACATGACACGACTACCGCTTACATAGACACTTTTTATATTATTTTAATATTTTTTTCAAAAATTTTATTTCCTTTTTTCCCTTCCTCTTTTTCTAACCGATTGCCAATTAGCTAGAGGCGAGGGCTTGCAAGGGACCTCGCCAACCACTAGCAAGGCTCTGGACAAGGCTTGAGCCCTCACTAGTGGTTGGGGAGGCTGACGAGCTTCGGCAGACAGCTAGAGGAAAAGGAAGGAAAAAAACAAAAAAGAGAGAGAAAAGAAAAGAAATTTTGAAAAATATTAAATTATTTTTAAAAGTTATTCACTTCAGCGTTAGTCATGTCACGTAAACCAATCAGCATCCATGTCGATTATGTCCGGCCAAAATTAGTAAGAATGACCGAATTAGTACTATGATAAAATAATTATGATTAAATTGACATAAATGTAATAGATTTAAGATTTTTTTAACACTTTTCTCTGCAAATAAAACTCGCACTCCATCTATCATGACTAATTTCATTTTAGACTTTTTCTGAGGATAAAAAGACAAGAAAAATTATCTACCGTTTTCATGTCATCATTAACCAGCAAATCGTGGACTTTCAGTTTTAGCGGCGAAGTAGACGTAGACTACTGCCAATACAGCGACTGGATAGGCGGACTCATTATCAAAGGGCTCGTCCTTCGACCAAAAGATTAGGCATCGAATCGAGGTGTTGTCTAGTGAATTGATTCAACCCACATGAACATGTTTCTGTTGTTTGATCAAAGATGAAAGTCGCCATGTTTTTCTTATCTAGATGTTGCTGTGTTCGATTAAAATTGTGTAGAGTTTGTAAAAAATTATCGTCGACCACCACACAATGTTGTTGTTCGCATGAGATTTATACTTCAGACAATTCACGGCTAAAAAAAGAACCATACTTTTGTATTGTGGAAACAGGCAATCAAACAAAAAATTAAACAGATCAAGGAAATTAATTGGACATTAAATTTACGTAGTTTAGTCGATGTAACCTATATCCACCGGAGAAAAGGAATTATTCATGATATTTTCAATTGAGTATAGAATAATTATTCATATGAACCAAACATGCACAAAAAAGAACTAATGTCCCAAATTAGTTAAGAAGAAATCACGAGTCCTATTCATTTGGAATATCTCATTAGGTTACCAAAAGCCTGATGTGATGCAGTATCGCCTTTGAAAAATTCGAGCTTTTCCCATAAATAATTTTTGTTTTATGATCCCTTTTTCCAATTTTCATACTTTGAATTCACATCAATTGATAAATATTATCATGACAATAATAACTTTTTTTGCACGATCATCGCCACAACATTCAAGTTTTAAATAGTGGTAAGAGAAATTATTATCTACGCTATTAGATAAAGCAAAGAGGACAGCCTACTTTTAAGAGAAATGCAATATATTTTTTTCTTGTCAAATTATCCTTGGACGAATGCGTAAATTAACAACTTTAAGAATTTCTTTCATGTATCGTAATTTCAAAATTTGAATCTTTTCAATCTTATAAATAACCTTATCAGAAAAGTTCATAAAATCTTTCCAACCGACTAACAATCTAAATATTTCTTAATAAGTTGATGTTGCAAATCTTTCGATTGTAATTTCTTTCACATACGTTCAGTGCACTTTTTTCTAGTTATTTGCAGTAAAGGCATCAGCATTTGTAAGGAAAACTATTATTTAACTATTAGTGTTTTTGTGCGTGCTAGGCATATGTGAACAAGCTTGGTGATGACCCCCAATATGTGCACAAACTAATGATACCAAATTCTAATGAGTGGAATACTCCACTTCTAACCGAAATGTTTGATGACACAACTGTCCACGAAATTTTGGCTATCCCCCTAAGTATACACCCAACATCAGATTGCGTTATATGGACGGCTAATAATGCAAGGGAATACAAAGTCAAAAACGGCTATCATCAACTACGCATGCAGGAAATAGGGAAAACAGAGTCCCTACCCATGGCCTCATATCAAAACCCCAAACAACTCTGGTCAGAGATCTGGAAGCTTCAGACCACCCCTAAAATACGCTACTTCATATGGAGTATTTGCAATGAAGCCATTCCTACGAGATTTAATCTCCACAGAAGGAATATATTACCTGATCCGCTCTGTCCCTCTTGCGGCCACGCACCGGAGTCCACAGAACACCTTTTTGCCCTCTGCAAATGGACAAATTAGGTATGGTCAAACCCAAAATTTCAACAACTCCCCTCCCCGGCACAAATTTATTGGATGGATAAGTGGGTGTGTGATTACCTCACGTCTAGAATCACACCGCGAGACAATGCCCTGTTTGCCAGGACTCTCTAGCTCATTTGGAAAGCATGGAACGCGCTGATTTTCTGCAAAGTAGCCCCCACTCCGAGCTGGATCGTGTAGGAAGCCGAGGTTTTGATAGATCTCTGCAGAAAACAGAAAGATAATTCAGCTTCGGTGGAAGATCCGCCAGCTGCTGCTCAAATAAAATGGAAACCCCCACCCCCCGAGCTGTGAAAATTAACATTGATGCCTCCTAGTGTGGCGCAAGAATAGCTGGTTCGGTAGCAGGGATCCTCAGAAACAGCGAAGGGAAGCTTCTCCACGGCTTTGTCCACCAGATCTATGCTTCCTCACCTCTTGTAGTAGAAACCCTTACCCTACACACAGCACTTCAATGATTAAACAGAGAGGAGTTCAAATGAAGGAGACAAGTACAACCTGATCTGCACGTGGGAGTTGAACTTGTGTCTGACAGCTTTGTGGCAGTAAATGGGATTATGGGCCGTGAAGAACCACCGTGGGCCACGCGGTCTGCAATAATGGACTGTAGGCGATTACTGGGCCAACAACCAAGAACCACCCTTCGGTTTGAGATGCGAGAAACAAATTGGGCTGCAGACTGGATCGCCAAAGCACACCGACAAGGATCACTACCCAACAATTGGCTACAAAACCCCCCTCTTCCTTTAAAATCTATTTTAGATCTTGAACTTGGGTATGCTTGTAATTTGCCAAAAGACTAAGTTTCAGTTATGAAATTTAATTTACGACCAAAAAACAAATAAGGACAAGCTTGGTGATTATCTAGCAACAACGATGAAACGGAACGTTGCAAAATATTTGCAAAATCTGAGAAGAAATTGTTGCCTCCATTAAGGAAATAGCATTGGCAAGATGAAAAATTGGCTTTATAGGAATGGACTTTTTGGGGGAGGGAAACCAATTCCAAAAATTGGCTTTTACATGGTGAAATAGATAAGATTAAGAATTAAAGAGTATATTCTAAAGATTAAGAAAATTTGTTACATTGTGATTGAGTTACGATGGAAAAGGATAAAAAAAATCGAATAATTATCTTATCGTGAAAATAGAATAATGCTCATTTTCGTGTGTATGTGTTTGAAATATATTATTCAATTGAACATGAGGAAAATCTATAAAAAATAAATGATTTGGATAATATTTTCAAAAAATAATTATTTGTACCTCTCAAAATAATTAATCAGTGTATTTAAATATCTTTGTAAATGATAAAATATATCTAAGGTGAGGAATTTGAGTGTGGACCTTAGTCCCATTTCAATTCGCCCACTCTGAAGTTCCCATTATACCATTTGGATGATGGGAGTACATCTGAAATAGAACATCAAGCGTTACCACAGTAGGACCATATAGAAGTAGCCAAACCAACTGATATAGCTAGATCATCATCAAAAGAAGAGGCTTCCTTTCGCTCTCAAGTGCTAGTAGCAAATCAAGGAGCCCAAGGGGCATAAAGCTTATCAAAGTCAGCATCGGGGAAAGCTGCCTATATCATATTATTGATGGGGAAGTAAAGTCCAACAGGCATTACTAGCATGCTCGTGGTACCTCTGAAATCAACTGTATGCATTGAGATGAAAATTCATGGGTTTGGTGTAGTGAAAGAGAACAAGTAGCTTCAGTTTGTGAACAAAGCAAGCATACCTAGGAAATCGAGATTGGGATCCCATTGATATAACTCCGTCCTCAAGCTCAAGGTTTTAATTTTTCACAGTAGTACTCTTGTTGACTTCGGCTTTGCTAATAAATAAATTTGCTTCATTAAAACCCATATTATGACTAGCATTTACTACTACAGAATAAACTAACTTAAAAATAAAAATGGGATAACACTCTCGATAAGACATAAGTTTGAGGAGATACGGATCTCCTGAGTGTCGAAAGTTATAAAAGGTACACTTAAGATTAAAATCGGAAAGAAATGGATCACTTAAGTGTCGACGGCGAAAAATTTCGGCCAAATTGCCACGTGTCCATTTTCCAACGACTTAATTTGCTAACTAACATTTTTTTCAAAATAAAAAATTCACGTGGCAATTTTTAAAAAAAAAAATGTCCACGTCGATTTTAAAAAAATTAAAATCGATTTTATTAAAAAAAAAAAAAAGGGAGGAGGGGATCGGCGAGGGCTGCGATTTTATAATAATATATATATTTTTAATTATTTAATATTATTTAATTAATAATTTTTAAAATCCACGTCAGCCAAAATGACGTCGTTTTGGTGATTTTTGGCCAATCGGTTCCGTGAGCCACGTAGCAAGAAAATTAATAAAAAATCGCCACCTGGATTTTCGGCGGGTTCCGGCGACTTGCAAGACTTAAGTGATCCATTTTTTTAAAAAAGTAACACTTAAGTTTACATTTTGTAACTTTTGACACTTTAAGTGTCCTTTTGTGCCAACTTTTGACACTCCCGCTGTATTTATGCCTAAGTTTGAGTATCATAAGTGTCTTCTCATAGGAACGTCTAGGAATATGATCAATTACCCTTTGTGCTTTGTAAGCAGACATAGTTTATCTATTTTTATAAGTAATATGGGGGACATATTTTTCAACATAATTTTTTAAATTATCTATTTTGGACAAAAGAAACGCGATCTAGAATCGAAAAGGTAATTTTTAAAATTCAATTCATATGGAAATCGAAGCCTAGTCTCAACAGAGTCGTCGTCGATCTTCCTGCCTTTCGTCGCGAAGCGGAAGGTGCCCAAGTACGTTCCGAGAAGTCGCCAAGCGGATGGGCTCCCGGCGGTGGTCCAGCGGTTCATGATAGCTTCCGGCCGACGCGCGTCGCCTCTCGCCGTCCACCGCCGCCTCCTGCTCGTGTGCGCCCTTGTCGCCCTGCGCGCGCCGGTCGCGCACCTCCCCGTCGCGGGCACCTCCGGCGGCAGCTCTACCTCCGCCCCTCGCCGCGACGGCGGCCGCGATCGCGAGATCTCGCGCCGGGGCGACCTCCGAACCATGTCGAAGGCCCGGGTTTACGCCGACGTCAACGTGATTCGGCCCAAGGAGTATTGGGATTACGAGTCTTTCGTGGTGCAATGGGGGTAATCGTCGTGATGATATAGGGGTTTCAGTTTCGCTCGTTTGAATTGTCGAGTGGTGGATAGGTTGAGCTTAATTCAGTGTTTGGCGATGGATAGGCGTTCTTGGGGTTAGGCTCTGTGAAGTTCTCGTGTGAGGAGTGATGTTAGTGATGCCTTGTTTCGAATCCGAATCAGCTCGTTTTGCCGAGAGCGAATTTGTTTGTGTACTTTGTGTTATGCTGAGATTAAGATATTGCTGTTTGTCTTAACTGAGGGCGGCGATTCGCATTTTAAAATCGCATTAGGATGTTTTCGTCTTGATAATCTGGCTCGATGATGCAGAATTACAAACTTGTCTAGAGAGAGATTGTAGTGTTTGGAACAGTTGTTTAAGTATTTTCAAACATCAAAATTTGAGCACCAAGTTCTTTTCTTTCCAAAGTTCTGGACTTCCCTGTTAAGAGAAATTGACGTTGCATTTCTTTTTACCGCATTACAATGCTTTTTTGTAACATAAAATATTCAATTACTATCTATTTTATCCTTTAACCTGCTCTATGCCATGTGATCTCAGGTTTTCATGTTTGATTCCTTATAAATTGCAGGTCAACACTTGCTGTAGTTGACATGATTTTGAGATTTTCTATGTTATTATCATTGGTGCAAACATTGTTGACGTCAAGATTTTTGGGCTTGTCAGTTGCCATTTGTATATTATGTATCTAGATGGTTATAACTCAGCAGAGGGAATGGAATCTCTCATTCTTCGATCTTTATAGTTGGAACATGCAATTGTTTTTATCCAAATAGATGATAATCAAACATTTTGCTTCATTAGATTTGGAAAAGTATCGATTCCAAGTAAGTGTTAAGTTGATTTGACGACCTGTTCCAGCCAGTTATTGTAACCTGGCAATGATTTAGGTAAAGTTTGAGATTTCTTTCTTTTTCGCTGATGAGATCTTAGGGCTGTTAGTTGTGTTTGATAAGCTTGTGCATGTGGTCTTCACTTTGCATACTTTGTGTCTTTTCTCCTATGCAGATTCAAATTACCTGTTTTTTATCCTGTTCAGTAACCAGGATGACTATGAAGTAGTTCGGAAAGTCGGAAGGGGAAAATATAGTGAGGTCTTTGAAGGAATAAATGTCAATACCAATGAGAAATGTGTAATCAAGATCCTCAAACCTGTCAAGAAGAAGAAGGTGATTTTCTGGTTATCCTTCTACTTGAGTGTATGTAGTCTATATTATTTGGAACCAAAAGATGAGTGCGGTTATTTTTTATTTTTGGGGATTCTGTCTATTATGGTTGAGTTGGTTAGTTTTCATAATATTAATCGATCTCTTGCATGGTCTCTTGATGATTGTTGAGAAGACTTTCATAAGCTCTTGGAGTAACTGTGATCTCACTTGCCTTTGAGCAGATAAAAAGAGAGATAAAAATACTCCAGAACCTATGTGGGGGCACAAACGTCGTGAAACTTTTTGATGTTGTCAGGGATCAGCATTCAAAGACTCCTAGTTTGATATTTGAATATGTCAACAGTACAGATTTCAAAGTGTTGTACCCAACATTGACTGATTATGACATATGCTACTACATATACGAGCTCCTCAAGGTATATTCCTTAATTTCTCCTATTCTTAAAACAAGTCAAGCTTGGATTTCATTTGTTCATTGTGAATGTATGTACACTTAATGTGTTGAGTTCATTTTTTATGATTGTAATTGTGTCGTATGGAAAGAACTACCACAAGTGAACTGTGAGAAGTAAATGTGTTGAGGCTCCATGATGACAAAAAATGGAAGTGGATGTGATTATTCTTGTGATATTGATACAAATAGACTACCTATCTGCTACCAGATGATTTGTATGTCATGTAGGCATCGAAACCATCATTAAATAGATGTCTTGCTGAATTATGGAAAACATATAAGTCATCTGCTGGGTTAGCATGAGTTTCTGGATCACTGAAATCGCGGCAATTTGGGCGCTTATGGATATTTGGTTCTTTTTTTGTGGTTTTGGATTTATAAAAAAGATTTTTCTTTTTGTTATATTGATGTACCATCAAATTTTACAAGGATGGCTATTGTGTTGATCAGAGGAAACTGTAAAGTATTGTTTAAGGACTCTTCTCAGGCTTGACTAAAAAAATGAAAGGCATTCTTCTCAGTCTTTATACAAGACTGGAATATTTTTTCTTCTTTAAAGATGTTAAATTGAAGTATAATATAGTTGATGTTTTGGGCACTTGTTTTCAGGATGGTTCTGCAATGTGCTTAATTGACTTCTGTGGCTGTTGGTACCTTCTGTTAAAACTTTTATTCCTCTTAACCTGTGAAACCCTTAACATGGATTTTTTCTTGAAAAATCGGGTACTAGACTTTGGTTGAAAATATTTTCATCCTCTTGAGCTAGTATAACTAAAACAATTTTTTAGGGAACTGGTTATTCTGTATAGTAAACAATATGTGATTAAGATTTTGTTCCATGCGTAGTGTTTTCCACTTTGTAATTGGGGAACATTGCTGGTTCTACAGAGTCTGACTGTTTCTACATCGTGTTAGTAGTGATAATATACATGCTATTTTAGACAAATTGTAGAGGAACATATGAATGTGATAAGGGCATCATTTTACAGAGCTATTTGCTTTGAATCGCAGGCATTAGATTTCTGCCATTCTCAAGGAATAATGCATAGGGATGTTAAGCCTCACAATGTCATGATAGACCATGAGCTGCGAAAACTCCGCTTGATAGATTGGGGTCTAGCTGAATTTTATCATCCCGGCAAAGAATATAATGTTCGGGTTGCTTCCAGGTATCCATATAGAGTTCCTTAAAAATTTTCACTCTATCTTTTACTTTCTCGTATTGGTTTTCTTTGAAGTTGACTATTTCATACTTCTCTGAGTAAAAAGTTTCTTAATTATGTTGTCTGGAGATGTAAATAAGTATTTGCATACTGAACAGTGGAATATGGTTATAAGCATGTTGATCATGCTGAAAACTTGACGTGACGAGTTGCTATCCACTGAACTAATGTAGAGAAATATTTAGCAATAATTAAGTGGAAAATACAAAAAAAAAAGGGTAAAATTCACTTACAACCTTGCTAGTAACTGTTGAGATGTGTTCTTATGTAAAATTGTTTAACTTAAAGAGCAGTCGTTTACTCTTTAAGCTTTCTGGACAAGCTTTGAATCTTGATGGTACCAGGAAATAGATACCTATATGATGATTATATAGAAAAGGTGTCTCTGATAATGATGTAATGTGGCTCTTTCCATCCTTATTATCCTCTGTGTGATGGTACATCTTTCTTAGATGATAAAATAGTAAGAAGCCCGCACTGCTTACCACCTCAACAAGGGATCGGACATGCTAATATTAAAACTTCTGGATCGGTATTGTATCTCTTAATTATAGGTGGAAGTATTGCAGTCATTACATATCTTCTAGTATGATCCAGAATTACTGTAAAGATTGGAAATTTTTTCCTTGTTTCTCAGGCACTATAAGGGACCAGAACTTCTTGTTGATTTGCAAGACTATGACTATTCTTTGGATATGTGGAGCCTCGGTTGCATGTTTGCTGGAATGGTCAGAATTCTAGCTTGTCTCCTTTATGATTTTTTTGCTCTTAAAGTGAAGTCACTTGCAATGGCCCATTTTGTCCTTTCTCGTATATTATTTATAATTTCTTTTTCTTTGCAAAATCTTCTTAGATTTTTCGGAAGGACCCATTTTTTTATGGCCACGACAACCAAGATCAGCTCGTTAAAATTGCCAAGGTAAGGACAACTTATGGGCTTCTCTAAAGTAATTGTGCTTATGCATACAAAAACAATTTTCTGGTAGCATTATGCTGCGGTACATCTCTACAGTCTGTTATGTGCTAATAACTAGCATGTTGGTCATAGGAATTGAATAACTGTTGATCAGAAAATATATAATTGGGCATTTGATGCTTGTATGGGGATTATTTTAGGCCATTAATGTTAGTTCCTGCTTGCTACTGTGGTTCTTCATGGTTGAAGCCCATTTAAAGTGTAACTTGAGCAGCTCCTTTTAAACTTTAAAACAGCCCAAAAATGCTTAAAAATCTAAATTTAAAGTTCATCAATTTATCTCAGACACTTAAAGTCACATATCTTAGTGAATCTGAAGGTTAAATTAGAGCTTTGTTCCATAACAATGTCTTATCCATGGTAAATTTCTTGATCTGACCAACTATAGCTGCAATATAAGTCTAATGTAAATTGACTGCAGGTTCTTGGGACAGATGAGTTGAATGCATATCTCAACAAGTATCATTTGGAGCTTGATCCTCAACTTGATGCACTTGTTGGGAGGTATTTATTATGAAGAATTGTCTACTATCTTACGTATATTGTCAACTTGAGGCTGGGAAATGTCAACTTACTTTTACATCCAAATGAAAGGCTTTTTGATGATTTTAGTTAATTTTATTGTTCTTGCTAATACAAGAAAGGTGGACATGTATGCAAGCATGAACATTGATTGGATATTATAGTAATTTTGTCATAGGAACTAAGTTGAATTGAAGCTGGAACAGTGAAACAATATTCTAGGGTTATAAAATCCAATGATGTTAATTGATTGAAGAAAAACTTGAGCAGGAGAGTAATCCTGCATTTTGATTCCCTTGTACCTGGTGGACCCCAACAATCAAATGTACATTGTTTCAAAGTCAAATTGAGGAAATATACTCCATTAGAAAACCTAATAGAAGGGTATTACACTTCCAACAGCTACTGAACAGCTTTGATCCATATTATTCTTTGCATTAATACAGGCACAGCAGGAAGCCCTGGTCCAAATTCATAAACTCGGACAACCAGCATCTGGCTTCTTCTGAGGTCGATTTCTTCACTGATATCTAATGATCTGTGCTCTTAGCAGTTTTGTCTGTTTCTTTATGCTGATCCTTTGAGTGTAATACTATGTAGGCCATTGAATTTCTTGATAAGCTACTTCGCTATGATCATCAAGAAAGATTAACTGCCAGAGAAGCTATGGTAAATATCTGCTAATCTAGACTCCCTTTTTTCTCATTCCCGTGCATGTGCAAATTTAGACATGGTCTTTTACCCAATTTCAGTGCATATCCACATGGGCCACATTTTTTCTTACGTTTACAGTACATCATGTTATTCCATGGAAGTGGGGAAGAAAAAGATCCACTTCCAAGAAGGGGTATGGGGAACTGGGTCCCTAAGGCATTATATCAGGAGAATCCAGGCAGCCCGCTATCCCTGCAATGCAAATAGACAGGCGCTGGTAGACCTCATAGGTGGCAACACTCCTGAATTAGAGGAAGGAAACTCAAGGGCCTAAGTTAGATTCATGAGTGTTTAAGGTGTTGTTTCCTTCACCTTAAACATCTCCTCTAACCTAGGGGTATTGCCACCTATGAGGTCTACCAGCGCCTATCTGTTTGCATTGCTGGGACAGCAGGCTCAGGGGAGAAGAAATAGGTGGGAGATCTGCCTTGTAATGAGAGACCCCGCAATGTCATCTCCCGTATTTCTTGGAAGTGGAGAAAAAAACATCCACTTCCAATGAGGGGGTATGAGGAGCCGGATCCCCGAGGCATTATATCGGGAGAATCCAGGTAGCTCGCCTTGGGGTGAGAGATCCTGCAATGTCATCTCCCATATTCCTTGGAAGTGGGGAATAAAAACATCCACTTCCAACGAAGGGGTATGAGGAGTCGGGTCCCCGAGGCATTATATCGGGAGAATCCAGGCAGCCCGTTGTCCTGCAATGCAAACAGACAGGCATTGTTCCATGTGTTTGTATAACCACCTTTCACAAAGATTTCTGTTCGTCTCTTTTCTTCTTTTTTTTGGGTCGGAAAATCTGTTCATCTTCTTGAACTTGTTCTTGTTTGATAATTTCCTTTTCAATGCTTTTATTGCCCTGTCCTTGTTATTCAAGTCAGTAATAACTGATTATGCCCTGCTGATTGCTTTGTGCAGAACCACCCATACTTCGCTCAAGTGAGGGCTGCAGAAAATAGCTGGATGCGGACTTAATAACCTTTCAATTGGACCTGTGCCTGACTGACTTGATATTTCTATTGGGTTCAATGATTGGGTATGCAGATTGTTGTGGAATCAGAGCACCTTATAAGATGTCCTTGTTAGGGCAGCTGATTGTATGCGCATATAGTGATTATACTGTGTGTTAGGCTAGTGGTCAGTCAAGCATAGAAGCCATGTACATCTTCAAGACATAAACAGATGATGACGTGGAGTCGCAATGGTATATTTGCATAATGTAGGCAATAATGTCCATATTCACAGACAAGGAGGCTGATGTGTGCGCATGTGGGTTGGGGTGGTTGGCTTTTTAGATAGGAACAATTACATATGTACAAAGATCACAAAAGCATAAATCGGTTTGGAGTGGCATTGCTGCGATGTTTGCAAGGATGATTTTTCTTCGTTGAAGTAGCTTGGTTTTTCATTTTTAGCTTTTCAAGACTTGTCTGGCCTTTGTATTGTTCCAGTTCATCTTTCTTCGATGAAAATTTCTGACGACACCTATGAATAGGAGAAATACTCTGATAAATTGGTGATTTAAATGAATTTGCGGTTCATCCAGGGTACCTTCCCTGCCCATTACTCATGCAAGCGATGGGAGGTTCTTTAATTGGATTTCCTCTGTCCCCATTTTTCAAAGTCATCTATCTCTTCTATAAAAGTGATGATTCGATCGGTTTTAATGGCAGTGATCCGAGATCATTTTCTGCTCGATCATTTTTGAACTAAAAAGTGCAGTCTCTGGTCTTTGTCCAATGAATTTTATCAAGCAAGTAGCGCGAATTTGCCGTGGATGAGCTTGCAAAGCTTTTCCTCCATATGTGTTTGCTTCTCAATATGAGGCAACGGAATTGCAATATATTGCTGCACATTTCTTCAAATCTACTTAAACACGTAAGATCATAAGAAAGATTGGATCCTCGAAGGTCTTTCCTCAAAGAAACTCGGCCTGCATTGGAGATGATCAGTAAGCACCGATGAAATAGTGTGGGGGAGAATTTAAAATTTTGCAATTGCATCTTTTAAAATCTCTCACGCTACATTTGTTCGCAGAAATGTTATATTTTTAGAACATGTTTTTCAGGAAGTCATTTTCAAGTATGGTAATATTTTCTAGTGTTCAACTAAAATCTAATAAATAACATTAAATTATATTCTATCATTTGGAAAGGAAAATCTAATTTGAGTTTTCTAAATAAATATATATTATTTGGGCATTAGTGACCTGTGCATTGATAATTGAGGAACTAGGCACATGCACTAGGCTCCTCGATGGACCTGAGTGCCATTAACCCTATCTTGAGTGCAGGGACTAAGACAGAGGTGCCAAGGTCTTGGGCTTAAGTGCTAGGGACTCGGTCCTAGGCCCAGCCTCGATAAAGTTGGGCTTGGGCATGGGAGATCTAGGCAAGCACACTAAGGTCTCGAGCTCGAGTATTAGGGACTCAGGCACAAGCACTAAGGTCTTGAGTCTAGCCTCAAGGACTCGAGCCTAAGCATTGGAGACCTAGGCTTGGCACAAGTACTAGCGTCTCAAGCTTGAGCATGAGCATGGGTATGGACTTAGGTGTCGGGGATTTGGGCATGGGACCAAAGCACGGGCACCAAGGTCTTGAGCTTGGCCTCTATGGACATGGGCCAAGGAGCCAAGGGTGCTAAGAACCAGGCCACTAGCACCGAGGTCTCAAGCATGGGCGTAATGTCTCGAGCCTTACCTTCATTAGCCCAAGACTACGCACCGGGGTTTTGGACTAGGCCTCTTTAGATCCGTGCTTGGACTCGATGAACCCTAGTGGATCTACTATCAACCTCTAGATCCAAGCTCAAAAACAAGCATTGGGAGTCTTATGCCCAAGCGCAAAGTTTCACATCCAAACGCTGATTTCTAATCATATTTTGGAAAATGATCATTTTCGAATTTTTAAAGAAAAAAATCATTATCTTGAAGTTAAGCATAGGTTTTCCATTAATTAGGAAAACATATTTCAATAACTAATTTTTCTAAGTGATCCAATTGCCAGAAAATGAGGTAAATACTTTTCGCGAAACAAACGAAACCTTAACGTGCTTTTGCTTTGCACCATGGATTATCTCCGTTCATCAAATTAAGTGTAGCAAGTACTTCAGCTAAAGGAGTTTTTGTTAGCTACAAAAATCACGATATTAGTCCTAGAAGCCAACGCTTGTATTGTCATCGTAAAAATTTTAAAAATTTTAAAAATTTAACATAATCATTTTCCTGAAATTAAGCATAGATTTTCCATTGATTAGGAAAACATATTTCTATAACTAATTTTTCTAAGTGATCCAAATGCTAGAAAATGAGATAAATATTTTTCACGAAACAAACGAAACCTTAACGTGCTTTTGCTTTGCACCATGGATTATCTCCCTTCATCAAATTAAGTATAGCCAGTACTTCAGCTAAAGAAGTTTTTGTCAGCTACAAAAATCAGAATATTCATTAATGAAAGTTGAATGTTAAATTTTTATTTTTTTATGGTGAGAATACAAGCGTTGGCCGCTAGGACTAATATCGTGAAGGACGAAATAATGAGCTAGAGAATTTTTTAGTAGAGCGTTTCCTTGGTTGCCATCCTAGTTACCTTATTCTAGGATGTATGCAAAAGTAGCAGTCGTAGGAAAGAACAAAAGCAATCGCACACGCGACGCATGTGAGGACTCGGCTTGTTTCTATGGCCAATGGTCGCGGTAGAGAGAAAATCAGGGCGTCAGGCAGGATGGACTTTTTACTTTTTACCTTTTACTTAACTAATATCCCTTATGCTAACTTTTAATTAATCATAATCTGAGGTTTCCACGATATAATATATATGTTGACATGTAAATCATCATATAAATATTTCATAATAATTCGACTTTTGGCTAATTTCTTAAATTTTGGTGAGGAAACCCAAAAAAAAAAAAAAAATCATATTTTGCTATTTTTCCTTAATCTAAATTTTACTACCGACGCATTTTCACTTTTTCTTCAGCTAGAATCATCTTAAGACTTATGAATGTTGATACATAACACGTATAATATTCGTCCTCTTTTTTTAAATCTAAACACAAGTCTAAATTTTGGCAGGGGAGTAGAAAATTGTCTATGAAAGTATACACCAACGAGCATGCTAAACGAACAAGCAAAATCTTCGGGGATTTGGCAGCCAATTTGTCCTTGAAGCTCCTCCCTTGCAGTGGTGTCAACAAGATTCGCCCAAATTGAAAACAAACCAGACGTGGCTCATATTTCCGGCCGAAAAAGACGACCAAAACCCAGAACAGATGAACATAGCAACATCAAACAGGAACTCACAAAACTCTCTTAATGCAGGATTTAGCTGAGTTGAGGTGTACCCAAGTGCTCGTGATTGTTTTCCAGTTGCCTTCTCTGTTCTTGCCAAATAATGTGCTTTGGGTCGATTTGTAACAATGACCCAAAATCCTATCAAACACTAGAAGGCAATTGTTTTTCCTCATATACCAAACCGACCAAGGTTCACTCAAAAGTTCGATTTGGGCAGTTCTATATAGCTCTACAGGTGACACAGATGCTCAAAGTTTGTTTATTTGTGAATGAAGAGACTAAATATTTCCGTGGTAACTTTATTTTATGTCATGACAATGTCTGTTGATGATCCCGAATAAGAAGAGACTGCTAATGTCAATGACTTCACACCCAAAGCACAATCCAGAAGCATAACAAATAGCAAAGAACTGTACTTTAGGAATGTGTTCATCAAGACAAGTAAAATGACGACCAGGAACACTCAATGGCCAACACCAATATATAGAAAGTAGAAAGAACCCACCCAGAATAGCTCAACGAACTAAATACTCATGTGAGATGCTGATATAAGAGTCAACAAAATGATAACACTTAACTTGGATGCAGAGAAAATGAGAAAACGAGATCGACCTCCCCTCCCCTCCCCTCCCCTACATCTGACCACTTTGACTGACACGAACATCCACAACTTCCAACAAGCAGCTTCGGTCCCAGAAGGATTCCTAAACACAATAGTAAAGGCTTTACATAAAAGGGGTAACGTTTCCCGACTGCTTAAACTTACATGTGACTTGTCATTTTTTAAGATGCGGAAAACAAGCATAAACATCAGTCTTTGGGTGCTTTGCTTCAGCATGCTCCCTGCACTTCACCTCTGATGTGGTGCACATGAATGTTTGCATACAGACCTTACACTGCAATAAACAGCATACGAATAATCAATGCGAAGTAAAAAGTGTGACATGCACAAAAACTATTTCACAAAAGGATGCATCCACAAATTTGGACAGATGCACATGCAACTATCACATTGAACACATAATTGCACATATCTATATATCCAATTCATCTGAAGAAAACATAGCAGAAACAAAGTGAACGGCCATGAGTCCTATATCAGCTTCTGAGGTCATGGCCATATTCAACTCGGGTTAGTTTCCATCATGTCAGAGGATCATTGATGGCCATAACCAAGGCAATATAGAGATCCTGGCCCTAACAGTAGTTGATCTGTTGCATATATGACAAGGTTATATAAGATGGAGAACACGCTGGCTATAGAGTACAGATAGAATGTTCTGACATGCTACGCCCAACAAAATAAACAGCTCAAGTCATTTTGATTGCCTTTCAGTCGCATTATGCACTGGATAATAACTATCACAACAATTCATCTTTAAACCTTGCCTAACCAATATATCCATGTTATGTCCATACAGTGCCTATAATATACACCATGAACCACCCTTTAAAGTGAAAGCCATGGCAATTATCAATGACCATAAGCTCAGAGCAGCCAGGGTTCAAGTGGTCATTTATTGATAAGATAACATTAAACAGTGGGCAGAATATAACAGCAACAGTGGAGAATAATAGACATCACATTATGGGCATGACACCATGACCATGGTAGACCACATTACCCCAATCTAAAATGGGCAGAACTATCTCTCAATTTGGCCAAAATCAATCACTTTGAATGGCTAATCAAGCTCTAAGTAGGCAAAGAAATGTGTCATGACTCTCATTCCACGAACATTTAGAAGAAGGCAAGTCATTCAACTAACATATATGAAAGTATCACTATGGTTCACAAAACTTAACAGACTTTGATCCAATAATTAAACGGCTTGTCAGTTCAAATGCCTAGAAGATCAATCTATCGTCATTCGACACATCAGACAGGTCCACAACAAGATTCTCATTGCCCCAAATCTCTCAGCCAATAATTTAAGTAAATATATATAAATAGATCAATCTTCAATTCAACAGCTATACAACCCAGTCTTGCTAGTCTAGCAATCTCAAACTCACTTATAACCCCTCCGCGAAGAAAAAGCTCCCAACATCACAAGCATCGAGGGGAAAAACACCTCGGAGATCATTAAGAACCCAGCAACCCAACTAACAAACCTTCACAGAAGAGAAATCATCAATAAACAAGAAACAGAAAAAACAAACAAACTCAAAGTACCTGGATATTCATGGCTTTCTTGTTAGACTCCAGCTGGCTCCCTGAGACAAACAACAACAACGCAGCAGACAATCGATCAAACCCCACAAACCACATCTAACGAAATCTGCAAAACTACCCGGATTCGCCAAGAAACCCATGCCGAAAGGAACTAATTTCGGGCAAACCCGCTCTCCCAAACCCACAGACCAAGCCGTCGGCAGAGAACCCGACCTCAGAAACTAGATCTCGTCCTACCGGGGCTCGTACCCAGATTGTCGACGTGAACAAGAAGGCGTTTTTTCTTGGAAAATTTCTTCCTTTTTCTGGGATTCTGGGAATTTACCTTTGGCAGCTTTCGACTTCTCCAAGTTCTTCTCCCGGGCCATTTTGGCTTTCTGGCCGTTGCCGCCGCCCATCCTCGCCTCGACGACGCCGCGATCGGAGAGCCGATCCCACCCACCGGCCGAAACCCTAGTTCGCTCGCCGGAGACGAGAGAAGAGAGAGAGAGAGAGAGAGAGACGGGAGCTACGGTGCGAGAAAGCGAGAGAGAGAGCGAATTTAAGGAGGCGATTTTCGATTTATTTTTCTCTTTTTTGTCTTCCGGGAATCGGCCGCTGGGGGTGATTTTCCGGGAAATTGAAAGGAGAAGAGAAAAAGATAGCGTCACCCACCCCTACGGTAACGGTCCAATGAGGTGCCTCGCCTGCCACCTCTAGAAGGTTCCCCCCCCCCCCACCCCGGGTCGCGGAGTCAGGGGTCAACGGGCCGGGTCTCCCCGGCTGGTGGGCCGAGTATTTATTAGTTATTAGGTAGGGGGAGAAAAAGGAAACAATTTTCAGAAAGTTCGATTTTCATTTTTTTTAATAATTTTTTTGGTCCGTATTTTTTATTTTATTTTTTGTGTTTGTTTGCCTTAGAACTAGTTGAAAAAATAACATGTACTCTGGCTAACGAAATGGAAGCAACGTCCTTCTTTTATTAATTTGGTGATCCATCAAAATAACGAGGATTGAGGAAAAAAATTAGAAAAAAAAATTGCGAAATCGTATATCTGAAATATTATTTCTGATGGGGGTTTTTGGGGGATGTGGAAGAAGATGAGCATCAATGAAGTATGTTCAAGAGACGGCTGACGGCATGGAAAAAAGAGAAGAGGGATGAGATTTGTTGGGAAGAAAAAAGAGGATCATTGATGAGAGATAGGAAATTCACAAGGATGGGACCTCACTTGTATCCGTCACCAATAGATCGAGGAAAATGGCTTCCTTTTTTAAGAAGGAGAAGTCGTTTTGTTGAATCTAAGCTTGTTGTCTTCGGTCGATGGAAAACATTTTCTATTGATCGGCTAATTTTCCACCGACCCAACATTGGAAAGTCGGAGAATTGGTTTTTAATCGAACGAGCCGACCCGTGCAACCATTTAATCTGAAAATTTAAACTATTAGGGCATGACTCAGGAAGCAATTCCTCTCTTATACTTTAATGACAAAAGTGAGAGAGCATGAGAAAGGTTCATCTCAATTCCTTAGGGAGAGCTGCCTTTTTGAATTATAGATCCTCTTCTTAGGTCTTCAAAGACGGCTCTCATCTGCCAAACACCGCTTTGTGTTGGTGCTCTAGCTTTGACCAATGGGTCATCATCCTTTCATTTCACGGAAGAGGTTTTGCTGGTTTGGGACGCTTCCTTCCTTCCTTCCTTCTTGGCCAGTGCTTTTGAAGTACCACCCATTTGAATGTCGTTTTCAGTACCCGGTTTCCACAAAGCATTGCCCGTCGAAATTGCACCAGAAGACATTAAATAGACTCGGATGATACACTAAAAAAGTTAGTTAGCTAGAAGATTCCCCTGCCTCTCAACCCCCAAATGTTTTCACTTGCCTGTTCAAAGCCTGAAATCACCTCACAGTAATTTCTCAAGGCTTGATTTAGGATTATCGAAGTTATGAGGAGCGGCTCAAAATGCTGTCAAGATATCGGTATCTTTGATTTTATAATCAAAAGTATGATAAGTCGAATTATGTTCTTTAACACCAGCTTTGAGTCCAAAAGTAATCTTTGTTTGTGACGACATAGGTCCTTCCCTACAGCTCATGAGTTAAGAGATTTCACAACAACAAGGTCTACTCAACAAAAATTTGAAAGAAAACTTCCGAAAAAATCTTTGACACAATCATCAACAAATATTATCAACTAATCACAATAGTTTTTGTTTCTACCGACATTTCCTAGGGAAAGTTACCAAAAAAGTTATCAATCTATTGTAATTATAACAATTCACTCTTAGATATTTTTCTTTTTTGTCAATTTAGTTTTAATTCTTTTTTTAATTATGTCAATTCAGTCCATTATGTTAATTTGGGTCGATTAGCACTAACATGGACGCCGGTCATCTAAGCAATGTTGACGTAGACAATTTTTAATAATATTTTATTTTTTCAAATTTTGTTTTTCATTTTTCCTTTTATTTTTTCCTTTTTTCTTCTTCCTTCTTTTGCTTTCCTTCCCCACAATGGCCGATGAGCGTCACAACCCTCACCTAGCCTCACCTAGATGTGGGCAATGCGACTTTGCCTAGAATTGGGCAACGCCATCCTCACCATGGCCTTGCTAGCCACAAGCGAAGGCAGCCTCACCCATAGCAGGCGAAGGTAGCCCGTAGCTGGCAAGGCCATGGTTGCCTTCTCCATTGGTTGGGCAAGCCTCCTAAGGGCGGGCAACATTGAGCCTCACCACATTCAGTGAGGACTCGCCTCACCAACAGCTTGGTGAGCTCGCCCTCACCCAGTGACGACAAAGTAAGCCTCGCCATTGGTCGACAAGGTTGCCTTAGCTCAGTCAAAGGAAGGAGAAAGAGGGAAAAGAATAAAGAGAAAGAAAGGGAAAAAGAAAAACTAATTAAAATATTAAATATATTATTAAAAATTGTTCATATCAACGTTAGTCATGCCACGTCAGCGACGATCGGTCAAATTTAGTCGGATGAACTGAATTAACATAATTACAAAAAAGGTTTAAGATTTAATTACTAGGAAAATTAATTTATGATTGAATTGATATAATTGTAATAGGTTTATAATTTTTTCGATAATTTTCTCCATTTTTTCTGTTTCATGCGCTCATAGAGCTTGCATTGCTTTTGGCACTATTAGATCAAATTTTCCTTCTAAAAGGATCTAATAGTTTGATAGCAATAACAAATCATACGTATGCATGAGTTTAATTATTAAAAGATAGTCTTAGATAATAAATATCTCATTAAAGAAGATAAAAAAATCTGTAGAAAAGTCAGCATATTAGATTTTTTTTTCACTGATTATAAGCATCACAAGGGTATTGTATTCTAGAATTCTGAAAATAAAGTACAATAGTTTCTTGTTAGTTAGATAAACCACAATACTATTGCAAGAGAGATGGTTTCTTCTCTATTGAGTAAGTTATTTTTTTGACACTTTTTATTTCGAAGTCACTACTCGGAAACTTGTTTTTCCATATGGAAGATTATTTTGAATGATAGAACTTATGTCGATTATAATAAGATTATTACATATTTTGCCAAGTTGAATGAATTATAAGATGCTATATATACTTACTTTATAAGATTCGAGAGTCCAAACTATCGAGTAATTACCATTTTCAAGTTATTTAAAAAAGCAAATCATCATCGAATATTAGATAATTCAGTGCGACAAAATTCAAAGACATATTAACCTTGAGAAGATTTTTGCTGTGTGGTCAAATACAGAATCAAACTTCTAATTTTAGTTTTCAGACCGACGAAAAAGAAAGGCATTAGCAAGATTAATATAAGGATGTTTTTAGAAACAAAAATGATCTTAACAATCACCCATCAACCCTAATACTAAAAAAAGAAGAAGAACATACCCTACCAACTCTCCGTCAAAATGAAAACATAAAAAATTCAAAAAAGGATAACAAAGATTTATGGGATTAAATCTCACCACCTACTTTTGATAATCCCAGTCCGTCCATTGGACATGAGCTCTTGAAGCGATCACATGGGGACACGTGTGTCCGCCTTGGGTGTGGCACGTGGAACCACGAATGTTGCACGCAGGAGAGCGTGCAAGGAATGGTGTACCACGTGGCGCAACCTCCCCCTCCAATCCGCAGCCCTGTTCTTACCTTAATGACAGCCACAAAATCTGAAATTCGTTGACTATTAATAGTAAGTCCCGCGCACGCAGGCATATAGACTCAATACAAAAAAAGAAGAAGAAGGAATTCCCAATGAATGCCAGGAGATAGAAAATTAATTTCCTGAACTTGTTCATAAATTTATATGGTATATTGTTGATAAGTGAGTTTATTCATATAAGGTAACCCTAATCACCCAATTAAATTATTTTATGCATCAATTTCTCAAATCCATTTTTGTAACTTTTGCATTTCACAGAAGATATATAAGTGGACAATTATGAACCTTTAAAGCATTATCTCAAGAGAGCGGATTCCATTCTTACTAGAAGTAATCTCTCAAGACCCAAATCATAGAAGAAGTGTCCGTCGTATTTCTTATTTTCAACATGGATGGTCAAAAGCGGTACTAAATTGGGAAAATTGATGTTGGTTTGCCACATCAAAGTCGGTCCACATTCAATGCATATATAACCTTCAAAAAATCGATAATTGCAAGAGACATGCCGATGGAAGGACCCCCCCATGTCTTAATCCCATTGCAAATTAGGATACTTAAGCTATAGATTCGCAGTATCGATTTGGTAGAGTTCTGATTGTGCTGTAACCATGCCGTGATGTGATTGTGCTGTGGAGTATGCTAGACTCCTATAGAAAGTGGTCCAAGAAACCAGACCAGATAATATTAATATTTGTTTTGGATTTATTTTAATGAAAAAGATACGAAGTATATCGTCTTTTGTTGTTAACAAAGAGGCAGAAAAGAAAAGGTGGTACCGAAACATTCTTTTCGTTTGAGCCTTTATCTTCTTTTGTTGCCGACCATTACACAGAATCGTAGCTAATAGTCATTAGATGCTTTCGGCTACCTATATTAATATCTATCTTCTATTATTTTGGGTCGTAAAGTAGTACTTTCTTTATAAATATAAAATAATAAATAAAAAAGATCTCCTGTTATCAACAAACTAAAAGATTAGGAGAAAATACTATTGGTCAGGCAACATATTAACTTTTATGCATCGGACTAATTTTACCTTCCCAGTCCATAACAAATTATATATTAAATGTTTTTGCTAAGTGAGTTTAAATATTTGCTTTGCATGACTACTTGTATAGGTGCCAATTGCGTTATCATCACATTATTCGATAAATAAGTTTTTGTACTATTGTTACTATCTCTGGCATTGCCTTTGACAGCATATGCACAGGGCATCTATTCTTTTGAAATTAATAGAAAATGTTGCAATAGTCAAGAAAGTGTGACGATTCGCTGACTCATGTAGATCAAGCATTCAAATGGAGTATTCAAGATGATCATCTTATGAGTTGCAGGTATCACAAAACAATTCATTCTCAAATTAATGTGGGATTGGAAGTATCACAAACTCAACTTATAGCACGGGTTATAGTTTATATCAAATCAGCCCATAAGGTCCGAAAACCATAGTAATTGGCAGGCGGGATATATAAGCCACGTGCTTTTAGTCGATGTACTACTCTAATAACATTTGTAATAACTAAAGCAATACGTGGAAAAAACTCTCGCAAATTCAAGATTTAAAAGGTGGTTCCCCTATAGATGAACCTTGGTCCATTTTTAACTTGGAAACTGCTGGAATCGGCCTTAACTTGCTGATCTGTTTCAAGCCGATTCCTAAAAGAACTGGACATGTACACGGATTCAAAACCTAGATAATTATTACAAGATTCAATATCACCATCTTGACATTAGAGTTATTCATCTTGATGTTTCGACAAAGCGAGACTTCAATAAGTGGGTCTTCTGGGATAGCCATTCCAACAAAACCCTCAAAAGAAATATTCAAGGTGATAATCGATTAAGGATCGGTTCCACCCATCAAATAATCCAGGGTACGTGTTATCTCCAATCTACCGTGTGACACGTGTTATCACCTGATGTTGAATGTAGTGACGAGTGATTACATTAAAAGTCTTCCAATTTTTCTAGGATGGGATGCTTTAAAAAGTAGGATAAGTCCAAATCTTAGCCTCTAATTGTTGCAATATTTGCAATTGGGTCATCAATTTCTTTTTGTGCAAATGAAGTCCTATAATTTAATTGATTTTTCCAATGATGTGAATTTTTTTATCATCGCACAACAAAATAGATAAGAGTATTTTAAATTCTATAATTTAGTCTAACCAAGAAAAAAATTGAGATATCATTATGAAAGAAAGAATATATTCTTTTTCTTGGTAGATTAAATCTATTTTAGAAGGATTTTTCTCCCTCATGCTTTATAATGTTAAAGTACATCTAACAACCACATTAAGGGAATTTTTTAGACCACTTTTAGGTGTTGAATATTAACTTTCTCAGTGTCATTAAACGTGTTTAATATAACCTCTAATTGCGCATAACTTAATCGGTTCTTTTATCGGTTGCATAAACCCTAATCTCCTTGTCGGCAACCTTCGCTCTCCCAAAAGACACTCATTCAAAAAAATCTTCACCTATAGGCTAAGAGCCGGCCTTGCTCTACTTTTCTTTTTCTAGGCCTTCATTTCTTGTTTTTTGTCTCCCAATCTAATTTGTGAATCTTTTTTTTTTTGCCTCATTTGGCATATACTTTTGCTCGTTGTTGTTGCTTTTCTTTGCTTATCGTGGTGAATAAATCTGTTTGCAATTGAAAATTTTGTGATAATGTTGTTCACCAGTCCAGATAGTAGGGTGCTATGGAAGTGGTTCTATGACTTCTTCAATATTCGGCAGAAGTTCTCCTCTCCCAATTTAGGTGTAGATCTAAATTTGGGAGTTTTCTCTCTCAATTTAAATTTAGATATGGGAGTTTCTTAAATGCACTCAATCTATGGTGGTTCAAGATAATGTTGTTGTTATTTTCATATGGAGATGATTTTGAGAATGTTGAACCTAGACACACACTGCAAACCGTAATTTTTAGAGGGGAAGATCTCAAGATGCACCAATCACTAATGGTTCTGGTGATTGGCCATTGATTGTTTTTTCTATGTTGAGATAGATCAAGTCTTTTGGGATGAGAGCATGCTTCTAGTGGCAAGCTACACTCTTTTATTTTCTAGATTTTATTTTATCTTGCAGCTCTTTTAGGATTTGCTTTACTTAAAATTTTTCTATGTTTCTATTATTTATTATCATGATAAATAAATGAAATTTTTCTTGACAAAAAAAAATCATTTCTTTTAAGTGAAAAATCGCTTAATGTAGTAAGGAATGACTTATTCAATTGGTTAATAGATATTAATAATCTTACCAACTACATTGTGAAAACTTTCAATAATATTCACTATTCCATATTTGTACTAAGATTCGTTATTTAATTTCCATCAAATATCAACTCACATGTTATTTTCATTTTTAGTACTTAAATTTAGAGCATTTATGTATTTTAAAATCTTTTAAACGAGCCCTTACATAATAAAGTAGGGAAAATTACTAAAAAAGTCTTAAATTTATTATAATTATTTTTTGACCAATCGAGTCTTAAACCTTTCGCAATTATCTTGCAATTTAGTCTATTTAGCCAAATTTGGTTTGGTTGACGCTAACATGAATAATTTTTCAATAATATTTTATGTTTTCGTATTTTGTATTTTTTTTCTTCTTCTTTTTTTCCTTCCTTCCTCCTTCTTTCTCTGGCCGGTCACTGGGTCGTTGAATTGAGGAGGTCAGTCTAGCGATCAACTATAGGAAGGAGGAAAAAAAAG
Source organism: Corymbia calophylla (assembly GCA_014182845.1). NCBI lineage: Eukaryota > Viridiplantae > Streptophyta > Magnoliopsida > Myrtales > Myrtaceae > Corymbia > Corymbia calophylla. The sequence goes on along the minus strand of CM024700.1, from coordinate 19,147,955 downwards.
GAGAAAAATATGAAAAGTAAAATATTATTAAAAAATTATCTATGTCGGTATCGACCGGACAATTAGCGTCCACATTAATGTTGGCTGCCCAAATTTGGCTAGATGGAAATTGGCACAATTGCAAAAGATTTAGGATTCAATTGACCAAAAAAATAAGTTTACGATCGAATTAGCATAATTGTAATAGGTTTATGATTTTTTCGTAATTCTCTCCAATAAACTGGATAATTGAAAAAAAAAATGACATGGATTGGAAAGATCAAGTAAGTTGGAAGACCTTATTTGCTTCAGAAAATTAGAAAAAGGTTTGAGCACCCAACTCCGCAAAAGAAAATTTATACTTATTTCATAATTAATCAACCATCACCAGTTCACGATAAAAGAAACTAAATAGCTAGTTACATTTCCGACCATCGCTGCCAAATGGGCCCGCCTGTTTGAGAAGCAACGAGATCAATTTGTCTGCATTGTTTTCGTCCACGTAAATGATGCACGGCCCCATTGAAATTTGGAACTTTTCTGTGGCCATACATTTAATTCTTGCACTTAAAAGTTCCTCTCCATTCCAACAATATCAGAACCAGAGAGGATCCTCCTGAACTGAAAAAAATCCAAAACAAGAGAAAGAAAATTCTCTCTACAGGATTTGAAGTTAAACAGCTTCTTTTGTGGAGCTAGATGCTGAGGCTGCATGTGCACTGCTCTCTCAATCTGACACCATGTTGTGCAAGACAAGTTCAATTCGCCAGTGGAAGCTATGGCTCTTGGTGGGTCATCAATAAGCCTAGCAGCACCAAGAAGCTGCTTAGAGAAATCTCTCTCAAGGCCTTGAAGGACGAGACGAATGGTGGCAGCGGAGGCAGCGTTCCGCCGGGGAGGAGCTGGGAACCCGGGCTCGAGATCGCGGTCCCGTTCGAGCAAAGGCCGGTGAGTTTAGATTGGTTGATGCTTGATTAAATTGTTAAAGGTTGGGAGAAAATTTTGTTAAACTGAGTGTTTTGACCAACAGAAATATGACAAATTGAACACGAGACTTCCTGGCGTCTTGTTACTTAAAAATTTACTGTAAAAGTCCAAGCTATTAGAGAACCTTGCATCATGTTACTTAAAATTTTGAACTTTAGCATGTATTGTTCCGATTTAAGCAGCAAGAGCGGCATGTTATGAGGATGGTCGATGCTGTTGTAGCAATATGACACACATGACCCTCGCTTACTACTTGAAGTGGTGGCGCTTTGATTGTGCAGATATGCTATGTGTGTTCAAAGAAGTTTGCTCTGGGAAAGGCTTGCTTAGATGCGAATACATGAATTGCCTGAATCAACAAGATTTTAGTGTTTTGGCATGAACCCGCTTCCAACTTGGACAGAATAAAAGAACTAGGTTCAGTAATTTAATGGGTTGCTTGCGTACTAGAAACAGAATTCTCTGTTCTAGTGGCATAACTGTGTTACAGCATAAAAACAGTTGCAAAGGGCACCTTGTGTCACATGGTTATATGGAAGTGGAATGGGAATTTGTAGGAGGTCTTCATCACACTGATTTTGGTTATCAGGTGAATGAATACTCGTCGCTGAAGGATGGACCGTTGTACTCGTGGGGCGACCTGGGACCAGGGGAGCTTTTCCTCAGGCTCGGGGGTCTCTGGTTTGTGACATTCACAGTCCTAGGAGTGCCGATTGCAGCTGCCAGCTTCAATCCTGCAAGGGTAACATATCGTCAAAGTCCCTTTGCATGGTTCATTCCATTTTCGCGTCTCTTGTTTCTATGTCTCTAGTTTACCATTGGAAAGTCAATCTGACGATGAAGGGAGCATCATTGCTGCTATGCATATACATTATTTTTAAATTGAAGACTTTGTACTGAGGCATTCATCTCGACCTCTGGCAGGAACCTTTACGATTTGTGCTTGCAGCAGGAACAGGAACTCTTTTCCTCGTGTCGTTGATTATCTTAAGAATTTATTTGGTACGTTCTTCTGGTTACTTCTGTCATGATTTGGTATTCTTCAAGCTTCAGCTAGCTGATAAACAACCTAGTGGAACTGCTCAGAAGATGAGCAAATCTTAAGCATCCCTGTTTGATGTTCTAGGTGCGTTTTGAATGGCAATACATGGATGTCTGTCTCTCTTTTATACCCTTTTCTTATCCTTTCACACTGATAATTTGAGAAAAATAGACTTGATGACATTCCCATGCGGCCCTGGATGAAGTGTACTAGCATATGAAGCTTTCTAAGCATTACCTGGCAACGATTTTAGAGACTGTAGATTGGAGTCGGTAGTTGGAAATCGAAGGAACTCGAAGGGCCTTGAAGTTGTTAATGCCAGCTTCTGCTGCAGGGATGGAGTTATGTTGGCGATAGGCTTTTGTCGGCAGTGATACCATATGAAGAGAGTGGATGGTACGATGGACAGATGTGGGTGAAACCGCCTGAGGTTGGTGCCTTCGACTCCCATGCGTATTTCCTCATGATGTAATTTTGCAAAAGCAAATAAGAGGACCCAAGAAGACAACGAAAGCTAATTTTCAGAACGCTTCAATTAGATTGTAGCGCTCGACAGATAGACCCTTGGGGTTGCCTGTAATTTGAAAGACGGGTAGGTAACTAAAGAAAAGGAGATGGATGCTTATCAAATTGCAGATACTAGAATGATTTGTTGAGTGAGTAGACTGATGCATTTATCGCGTGCATTTCTGCAGATCGTTTTTGTTGAGTGGGTTATGAGGTTTAACAGCTCTAAAATGAAATGCTCAAGCCAAAGTAAAGGAATTAAATTGGCCAATGCAAGTGAATCTTCCATGTTCCCTTATGAACAGAATTCTGTCCTAGGATGTGTGATTAGCCAAATGTCCTAACTAAAGAACAAGAATGACAAGTTTGATTTCAACAAATCAGAGGAGAACTTTATCTTAGCATTTGAAGAGATTAACACCAGATATACAAATTTCGACAAGAGATTTGCTTGTCTTGTGCTTCGTATTCTTTGGGCGTGGTTGTGGTCGTGAACTGTAGATGACTGTGAATAAGCACAGCCGAGTACATGAAATTTTAAAGCAGAAAACGTGGTACAGGCTCATGCTATCTATGCTGATTTCTGTAATCTTTGTTTTGAAGGTCCTAGCTCGTGACAGGCTTCTAGGATCATACAAGGTATACCAGACAATTAATTTTCTTGATATACAGTTCTTCCTTGTAGTTCGATTTTCCATGGTGAGAGAGTGTGTATTCAAGGGACTGGTATCATTGCCTGTACATGTTACTTCCTACTCTTATCATTACATGGTCAAAACTCAGGTTAAACCACGATCGGTACTCTTATCAGTCGCTCTATCATAGTCTCATGTATGATTTTATTTCTCCAGGTCAAACCGGTCGTCAAATTGCTGAAGCAAACATTAGTCGGAACAGGGGTGTTGCTAGTATCATCAGTGATGTTATTCATGTTCGCCACTCCAGTTGAGGACTTCTTCAAAGGCACATTCGCATCGAAGGAGAGCCCATCAGCAGTGTTTCCTGCTTCAAAGATGAGCTCAAAGTTCGAAATCAAGTACATATCAGGAGCCTTCTATCAATTCTTCATTTTCTGCTCAACTTACTCTCTCATCTCTTAAAGTTCTCACACAACCCCGACTGTTTCATCGCAGGAAGGAGGAGTTACTACGATTGCCCGTGGAGGTAAAGGCTGATGACGATCTAGCAGCAGCTGCAGCCGAGGCTGCTGATGGTAGGCCGGTCTATTGCAGGGATCGGTTTTACCGTGCTTTGGCTGGTGGACAGTACTGCAAATGGGAAGATCTAGTCAAGTGAAGTAGCCCCCAGAAAGGGGTTATCCGCCTATAGTGTACTTTGATTTTTCAAGTTCATTTCTTAAGTTCGGTGTACTCACATTGCAGAAACATGATAACGTGACAGCAAGTCTCTCTTCCTCATCTTACATGGGTACTTAGAGCAAGTAAGAATTCGAATTCAAGCTGTGAATGGACAGAACAACGGCGCTATCGGAAAGCAGATGCGACGCGATATAAATAGGCTAGCATACCTCGCGTGTCAAATGATTATTATGCTTTCGTCTGATGACTGCTTTGGTTCAAGCATGCCGTATGAACAGCTAAAGCCAATATGGCTGCACAGGACAGGCACGTATGGTTGATGAAATCTTTGGTCGTTTTTCGACATTGAATTTAGCCGTATTAGCTATTTTTGCCCCTGTTGGTATAGTGAATTTCTACTCCTCCTTCGTGTATAGACGTAGGTTAGAGATCAGACCAGGCCATGTTTGCATGTCACGCATTCATCCAACGTTGGAGTTCTTGAGGTGGTGATCAGTTTTTAGTCTGGTTGGTCTCATCCAGTTCCTAGGTGGGATTATGAACTAGACCGAGAGAACCAGTTTCGAATTTTTGGGATCAGGTTAGTCAATGAAACAACAAGCAATCAAATATTCACAGCGCCACTACCAAAATTTTTTTTTTTTTTGGGTCGAAATATTCCTCGATATTCATTAAAATTCAAGAGTTCTTAAACATAAAGCCCGACATAGGGCCATCCAAGCTCTTTGTTTTTGGGCCTGAAACAATGGGCCAGCGAGATGGACCTAAACTGGGCCATTCGAATCCGGGCCTCTTCAATGAGCAGCTCTAGCTCCCACCACATCTGCATCTTCCCCTTCAGTTTGTCCCCTGCTTTATTTGCATGACTTCTCAAGTCCTGCATCTAATGAGAGAAAAATTATCATTATCTGTACACGCAACCCATCTTCAATGGATTTCTCATTTTAAGTACGCTTATCTAATAAGAGGGAAAATTGTTCAAAAAGTTTTAAACCTATTGTATAGCGGTCAATTCATATTCAAATCTTTCCATTGTGTCGATTTAATCCTAAACCTTTTGACCGCTTGTCAATTTAGTCATAAACCTTTTTATTATGTTAATTTGGTCTTAAACCTTTTGAGATTTTGTCAATTTAATCACAAACCTATTTTTTGGATAACTGGTCAAAATGATCACATTGATAAATCGTTCAGAAGTTTGGACTAAATTGGCAAGTCGTTAAAAGATTTATGACTAAATTAATACAATTGAAATGTTTACAACTGAATTGGCCGTCGTATAACAGGTTTAAGACTTTGTAGACAATTTCTCCTCATTTTTGGTTCAATCCGAGCGAATTGGGTCGGGTTTTATGATCTGCATTGATATGTTTTGTAGCTAACTTTTCATTTATAATATTGGCTATTTTCTTACATCTTTATCTTAATTACCCATTTGCCTCGGTGGACGCACGTAGCAGAGCATCTTGTACATTGATCCCAAGGATGTTGACCTCGTGAACCCACCGTGTAACACATTCGAAACAGACAACTACATGTGATTTAGCAACACCTTCCTCGGAAAAAAGGGAAATTAGGAAAAAGGCCCACCTAATTGTAGACAAATCCTCGAAAGTTACTTGCTTTATTATTATTATTCATTGATTTTGTAAAGTCGAAGTACTTCAAACCCTGTTAGGATTCCTTTTGGTCTTTGCCTCTTCAGTTATAGGCCCTCCTTTTTTTTATTTTGGCAAAAGGACACTTTTGCTTTATCGCGTGAACCTCGAGGGTCACTTTAAAAAATGCACACGCAAAAAGAAAATAAATAAATTTAAAAAGAAGAAAGGAAAGAGACTCTTGTCTCGTAATGATTAGATGTGTGCAACCGGATCGAGTTTATCCGAAACCCAGACCGGACCATCCAAAAAATAGGATCGGGAACCAGTTCTAATTTTTGGGATTCAATTGGAACCGGTTTTTACCCTGTACTAAAAAAATCGTCTTTTTGTATAATGCCTTTAAGTCTTTGTCTTCAAAGAATTGGTAAAAAAAAAAAAAAAGTTTCTCTTTGAATCAAGTTAAGGGAGAATTGTTTTAAAAGAATTGTTAAAAAGAACTGTTTTTATGCAATGTTTTTCTTTTTTAATGGTCTCACCTTCAACTATTACTATAGTCGCAGAACAAGTATTACTAATTATTGTAGCACTAATTAAAACATTCTCAATCCAACTCAAGAAAAATGTTATCTTAATAAGAGCTCCATTACATACACATGAGCAAACACATTAGATCATATCAAAAGCATTTGTGGGAATGAGACTAATATTAGATCCATATTTGTTGCTAATGTTTATGCATCATTAGGATTTTTACTTTGTCTTATAATGTTAAGAGGATTACGTTGTTATTTTTCCCTAATTAATGTAAAATTTGAAGCCGTATAAGATATCGAATGGTTGCAAAACAGGTTTCAATGAAAATAGGGTTGACCTTATTTTTGAACCGGAAAAACAGGGTCGGGTCCAAAACAGGGTCCAATAAAAATAGGGTAGGGTACATGGTCCAAAAAAGAGGAACCGGTTATAACAGGGTTAGGTACAGGGTACAAGTCTGGATCCAACCCACCCTGATCCAATCACCCCTAGTAATGACCTACAAGAAAAGTTCACAGATAATAATATTAAATATAAGATATTAATATAGATCCACGATTTAGTCAACATTTGGGCGTTGTGCTGTTTGACTTAAAAGGAGAAATTTGACCAGGTAAATGCTCCCGTCAACATTTTCCCACACCAAAGCCTTGTCCATCGCAGTAATTATAAATTTATAATAACCAGCGTTGAATCTGTGCCTTCGACACGATGAGAATAGTAAACATGCTCTTGTGTAATTGAGTATTGATTAGGGTAAAGAGGAAATCATACATAAAAAAAGGAATTCAATGTTGGAAATTTCCTATAATGGGCTTACATTAATTAATCAATTTTCTATTTTAAATAATCGGGTTAATGGATATTCCAATATATGTTAAACCCTCAAGTGATCTTATCGAATTGGGTTTTGGCATCTATTAATTACGGGCCTGTTGAAGAAGAAAAGTGTAGGCAATTGTGTTTAATCAGAAGCCGTAATGGGAGGCCCGATTGACACGCCTGTTGATTAGGGTTTCTTGGTCCCCTCTCTAGCCTATAAAAGGGTAGGTTATACCTATCGCCGCCGAATCCCATAAAAGGCCGCTAAACCGAAATAGGTCATAGAGAGGAAGATCCTAAGATACTGATAGATCACCGATTACATCAGGTTTGATCTATTTTTCATCAAGTAAGTTATGGCTCAAATAGGTATATTTTAATTCCGCTGTACATATAAGTTTTGGTGTTTTACAATCATATATGGATCTAATTATTCTTGATTAATTAGTTATTTATGTAGAGAAATTTCTACATTCGAAAGATGACTTTTGATCATCGGTACGGTTTATTTTTTTAAGACCATATTAATATATTATGATGGCATGCCAAAAGGGGAAAAGTGCTACTCCTAGGCTTGCGATGCACTAGAGAATGCAACTCCATTCGCGATGCTCACCTTGCTCTCTATGAAGACACTTCTCTAAAATTCAGGCTCTTAAAATCGGGCTATCATGCAATTCGTCATAGAAATGACATTGAAATTATGTTGTTAGGCCGGGCTTGCGCAACAAATTCAGCTCACAAATAAATGTAGATCTTGGTCGGCGTGTGTGCGGTCCAATTAACGAAGTAGGAGGTGGGCATCATTTAATTCGCTCAATAGACCGTGACGAAATTCCCCACTGACCCACCCTTGATTCAAGGAAACGCTTTCGAGGGCGGCCAAGTCTTATTAAGAGTTTCGATAAAGTAATTCCATATTGCTTCGAGAGTTACGCGGAAGACATAATCAATTACCGAGAGACGAAACAGAGCACTCGAACATGTACTTCCATCTAGAGTCGTATTCGAATTTCCTTCTCTCTCTCTCTCTCTCTCTCTCTCTCTATTTTTTAGGTTTGTCAACCTAACTTAAAAGTGAAGAAACTATGGAGAAGCTTCGGAGGTGGAGTTGAACACGGAAGCAAAAGCAAACAGCCATCGTGCATCATCCCTTTCGATCGAGCATGTCTCGTCTTCTTTATTAAAATGTGCATTACAAAAGCAATTTCGGACCGTTCGGGCAACTTTATCTGTACATTAGCATTAAAGTAGCAAGGCATGACGCTTGCCAAAGATAAAATAACTTCTTACTTTTTCTTTTTCTTTTTAATGAGCACAAGAGGCTTCGATCTCCGGGGAAAATGGACTCGGTTTGACGCTTGAATGAGAATTGCTCTTTTTATATTTTTTATTTTTATGGCGGTTGGGGGTTTGATAAAATAAATATTTTCCTTGATAAACATGCCAAGGGAGCACGACTTTGCAAAAGAGAGGTTAGTGTATGCCACGAGTCATGCGTAGTATATTGCCATGATAGGTTGCTTTATATTTTGAAGAGAGTAAAAAAACTAGTCATGTCTATTTGGTGCAACCTTAAATAAGATCGAAAAATTCTGGAAAATCCTCCGTAACTCACCACTTCCGACACTCCTTTTAGTGCTCCGAATCTACCATCTCATCCGTCGCCCATCTCAATCGCCTTATTCATGATAGTTGTTGTCTATGTAAACCTTGTGCGAGAGTTTTGGTGTCCTTGAGGAATCATAATGCAACCTAATCACACATCTCTGATCCCCCGCGATGCCGGTAATTGAGAATCCATGGTATTATCCGAAGTCAAATCTAAATGCGGTTGCAATGGGAATTTGGAGTTTGTTTGCCGATACTAAAGGATTTGCCTTTCTATGTATTCTCCTCGTTTATAGGAAAACAAAATTACCATGTTCACTATCTTTGCAAAAGATCAACCTAGAAGACATGACATTAATGTTTGGTTAGTTCGGACATCGATGTCATTGTTATCGAATGAAACATTCTTTGGCCAAAATCCTTTCATTAGTTTGGATATCCAAATGATGTGATTAGGTTGCATCATGATTCCTCAAAATCATCCTTAGCCATCAAAACACAATCGTCTGACCAGCAATGATGATCAATGGTGATCGGAGGTGACGACGATCGCGTGATGGTTGAAAGTTTGTCAAGGTGGGGGTCCTCGCGTGGTGGCCAATGAATTAATATCTGAATGCGTCACTCCATCTTTGGAAGATAATGGGATTTGTTAAGGTACTTATTGATTTATTTATCCTATTTGGGTTTATCCCATCTCTATCTTAGATTTGTTATCTAACATTTTAGCTGGATTTGTTGTCCAATTTGGATTAAGAAACTATAAATTGGAGGTTCATATTAGAAAGTTCACTCCAAAAGTCTAAACTGATAAGTGGAGAGAGACCATATTTATCGAAAGTGTATATAAACTTCCTAAACAAGCGACCATGGATATTTCCATTTTTCTATAGGCTTTACATTGAGTGAAAGTTAGAAAGGTTGTACTAATAAGTGACACTACAAATTAGTCAGAAGTGGGCATCATGCATTTCCGACTGGGCCATGATGGATTTCAATGATACCTTCAATCCACTAATACTTTCGGCATTTTTTGTAGCATGTTTTACAAAAAGCAAAAGGGCATTATTCAATTATTACCATAGTGCCACATTATATGAAAAGTTCAAACAATGTTCTATGATTACAATGACCTTTATAAGTCATCATGGTGGTAGTATCCTAGGTGAGAAAATTAGGTCATGTGGAGCCTCTTGATTTTAAGGGCTACTGTGATGAAAATTCTCCTTTTCCTTTTCCTTTTCCTTTTCCTTTTCAAGCTTATCAAACATTAGCTTGAAGAGCACTCAAGGGAGCTCATTATTGCTTGCAATTGTTAAAATATCATATTTCATCATCGCAATAACTGCCTATTGATTGAGCGGAGCCGCACGCTCGGTTGCCGAAGATATAGCTCTTTTTCAGTTGGAAGGGGGAACCTAGGTAGATGTAATTAAATCATTAAATTTGCTTAATTATCAAAAAAAAATTATTAAATTTGGCGAAGTGTTCGAGCTAGATTATGCTGCTGATTCTACTAATTAATTGATGCCGATGACTCGATACTCTCGATGCATGCATGCATTTGACCTAGCTACTAGACGCACATGCATTGCGTTCTACAATCTACCAATACATATGGGTTTGTATTACAAATTACATGCGTTAGTATCACCCAACCACATGGAAATAGATAATGGAACAAAAAATTTAATGATACAGATATTTTATAAGCCTAGAAATAAGAAATAAGAAATAAGAAAATTAGTTGTGAAGCATGTGAGAGTATGGACCGAGAGGTCCGCTACATGGGGTAGTTGGCAAAATATCTTGGAGCAAATGGGAGCATCCTGAGGGACCAAATTGGCCAGGGATCTCTTGAAACTAAGCATCCGAAAAGTGGGATTGCGTGGACGAGTGTTCCGAGACATTTGTTTAGACTTGAAAGCTTAGATAAAGGAAGTCTTGACGTTGAAAGAATTGTTTCGACACTTCATGAGAAGAAATCACGCATTAGAAGTTGCGATCTATTGTCGTTGATTTACCAAACAAGATGTGCTTTTAGGGTTTTGTGGGCCAAAAGTAAAAGCAGAAGAAAAGAAAAGAAAAGCATGGGTCCCTTTTATGGTTGTAACTTTCTAGATGTTGTCGTAATTTACTTGAAGATATTATGAGATCGATCTCACTTATAGGTAGTAAATTTTCTTTATAGAACATACTTTACCTCTAATTATTGTCAGTCATTTGCACATGTAACTAATGTCTTACCTTTATAAATAGTAAATTAACTATAGAATTTGTAACGTATAAATGTTAACATTTACTAATTAACTAATGGCATGGTAAAAATACCTCAAACTATCGTAAGTGATGGTGCATATAATTAGTAATTATCCTCAACAATGATAATTTCATGTTACGCCCTATAAATTATAAGTTAGTAAACATCCTTCAAATGTAGTTTACCTCAAAGTCCCCATATATTGAATATAAAAGTTCATGAATTTACATGAAAATTGTAGGCAATATTAATATATCGTGAAATATTATATTCCTAATGTTAGTAACCCACCTTCATGGTCGAGGCATTCTTTTAATAAATTGTAAACTTAAAAACGCAGTGAATGATCATTTTCATATCCATGATCTTCCTTAATAAATAGTAACATTGTTGATCCAATAAATAGTCGCTTATTTAAATTCTCTGAAGATTATATTACTTTTAAGATGATATGGCAATTGAAATTTTTTTTTGTTCGTTCTATTCGAGTCATTCAAATCATACATTCGTCCTGCCTTCGTTCATTGTTAGACTAGATCACAAAATTTCTATGTCTTTCAAAAGATTCAAGAGATGAAGTGATTCATACGGTACGCGAGATGACGAGTGATGCGACAGATTAGATGGTTTAGAATTCAGTGCGGGGAAAGTCTTCCAATGGCCTGGCGCCACCGGATGTCCTGGCCAGTCAATGAAACAGTTCAAACATGCCCATAATTGCAAGCACAGCAGAGCAGCGATGGCCTGATCCGTCTGCAATTGTGGCTGATGCAGCTGGCTGAAGGGGTGAAGCAGAAGTAGGTTTCGAGCTTCGAGCTTTCTCAATTTGCAAGGGGCCATAGCCAAAGAAAAACAACATTGAATGCTCCGTTTCGGTCCTTTTCTAGGGCTCTAGAGTCATTGTCATTTGCTCTCTCTCTCTTTCTCTCTCTATCTCTCTCTGTGGTCACTACTTCCCCTGTGATTTTTGTGTGCATCTTCAATGGATGGGAGATGGAGACCCCAATTTGCAAATAAAAATTGTGGAGGCATAGCTGTAGACATGAACAATGTGGGGTTGCTTGCATATACAAGTGGGGATGGATTTGTAAGGTGTAAATTGAATGAAAGATGGAGATACTCCTATCTTGCTTGATCCAATTTGTCGATTATTGTCGCCAACTTTCGCTTATAAATGTTGTTTCAATCACTTACGTGCTCTTCAGGTAACGTGTCTCATGACTTCTTTTTAGATGACAGATCAAGTCAATCTATCTCCTTAAATTGAGAGGACAATTGTTTCCATAAGAATATTAGAGGATAGGAAATATATGAATTAGCGACTTTACTTTAACTTTATGTTTACAGTTTTCAAATTATAAAAACCTGTGTTTGTTTATATGAGATCGTTTGCTCTTAATGAAGTAGAGAACTAAATTATGCATCATTCGCTTCATTCACACATAAATTCGTTTCCAGACTACTAAGCTACCCCCAAATTTGATACCTTGATTTGCATTCCTCACATCTTTGGGGAGTCATTAGAAAATGGTCTTCAAATTTTCTTCGTCACAATTCACCTTTTATAGAAAATTATCCCTTTTCTTTGGGGGAAAATGGAAATTACCTTGTTTTTATTCTGTTGGTAAATATAGAATCGAGTCTTAGTCTATCATCCCTCGTCTCGCCTCACTGGTGAGAACTTCCAGAAGGAAAAGAAGAAGAAGCAGATTCCCCTTAGATCTATCCACCTCACCTCACACAACATTAATCTCACCTAAAATAATGACTAAATTATTATATTTTTTTTTGGTGGGGGGTGGGGGGGTGTTGTTTTCCTCAGGTATACTTCCTTCCGAGAATCTTCCGAAACCCTAACTCACTTTGTTTAAAAGGAATTATCATACAAGATAAAATAAGGAAGAAAAATTATAAATTGGCAACCATTTTCTTAATGCTGATTAATAATCGACATCATCTACCGCAGCAAGTAAGAAGTAGGCAGGAAATGTGGGGGGAAAGAGTCATTGTGATTGGCAAACATTTAAGAAAATGTGGCAGGCGCAAACCCAGTGGAGTGTCTTGATGTTTGTCTAACCTACTGGAGACAAGCAACCGAGAGAGCTTATGGGTTGGAAGAAATTTTCTTAATGACTTTGATTAGAGTCTATTTTAACTTTTATAAAAATGCCTTGAATCCAGATAATCTATATGGACTTTATTCCAAATGTCAGCCACACAAGAAACTTCCCTCGCTTGGACCATCCATGTACTGCAGTTCTTTGTTTGAGTCTATCTTCATGCTGAAATTAAAAATTAAGAAAGGTACCATTCAATTATCCACATGGGATGTGGATATTTTAATTAGAGATTCTTGGCTTCTCTATGCTTGTCGGGACCATCACCGAATCAGTTCTTAGACTTATTATACAAGTGTCGGTTCGATCTTAAAACTTTCCAATTTTGCCGATGTAGTTGTGTACTTTGGCACTAAATTCCTCATTCCAGCTAATTGTTGCTGGAAAACTGCTAATGTGATATCTGAATATCGCCGACCGTCCTATGTGACATGTTGAAGTGACTTTACTTAAGATTGAGGCGTGCATGGAACCAGTGATTTTAGACACAGGGAATTTATGGTTCAGTGTATGGAAATTGTAGGTGTGGGGATGGTTGTCGATGGGTAAAATGCAAAATGTAGAATAGATTACTATCACTACCAAGACTTGAAGGATGCACCACTAACTAAGGCTGAAGATCAATATCAATGAAGTTCATCATTAAGGCTTAAAGGATAAGCCACCACCCGCTAAGGATATGGGATTTAAGATAGTAGAAGCTTACCATCAAGGTTTAAAGGAAAACCACAGGCCGAGAGTAAAGCACTTCTTGATTCACTACTAATGAGTAATTTACTCTCCAAGGATAAAATAATCGAAATAGGAGTTATCCACTCTCTAAAAATATCCATTCACATAGAGGAAAATCTGATGTATTTTCACTCATCCAAATCATCTGTTTTGCACTTCGAGATTTTACCTCTTTATATAGAGGAACTAACACATAGGATATATATTCAACATTAAAGACATGGGAACTACCAACTAATAAAGACAGCCAAGCTAGAAAACACAATAAATTCCTAGGAACTAGAAAATGCGTTAAAACACCTAGAGACTTGAACTTTGACTCTTGAAACCTATAACACAATAAGACTCATAAATCTAGGATTAAAGACATTTGACCAAATGGAAATAAAAATACGTAAACTCTAAATTCGTTCTACAGCTTGGGTAGCTAAACAAACACCTTGAAAGATCATCAAACAACAAAGGAAATTGTCTAGGATAGCCTTCGGTTGCCAGATAGTCGATTAATAGTCTTGGAATTGATAATGACTTGACATTTAACATCTAAATAGTCAATCAATAACCATGAAATCAATAACTTGTTCACCAAATCGACAACTCTTTTGCATAACGACATCCTCAACTTGGATTGATTGAGAAAGCCTAATGCTCCTCCATGCATCGGTGGTAATGCTCCTCCATGCATCGGTGGTTTTCTTGCGGCAATCAGCTAAACAATCACATTAGAATTTCCTAGAAAGATATAAGACTATATTGACAAAATCGAAAAGTTTAGAATTAAATTGTCATGCGTGAAATAGGTTCATGATTGAATTACTAATAATCCAAATATTGCAATTTAAATTCATGCATAGCTTGTATCCAAAATTAGACCATAGAAGCAACATTTTTCTTTCTTTCTTTTTTTGTCAAAATTGTGTATACAAAAGAAATTCGTCTTCTTTTCGTGGATGATGAGTATGGGGCTATGCCATAAGAGCTGCCTGTATCATAATTTGATCATCTGTAAATGTGTAATCGCATTGAGTAACTCGATTTTGTGCGAGCATCACTTACTATGATACATTCGCGGAGCACATCCTATGTACGTACCCGCGATGCGGTCCAAACCCAGAGCACTAATTTCAACGTACGTAAGGTTTTAGCCTAAAAAGGGAATTAATGGGTGCTTACCACTTTCTTGTTGTAGGCTTGTAGCTAAAGATGAGCACACATCGCATCATCCGCGAGTGTTGACCCGCATACTAAAACTCGACAGATTCGACCCTTTATAGCCAGAATCGAAGCTCCTCTAGACCCAATCTAATGCCTCACCATTTCTAGAATCGGATGGATTTTCGTCTTTTTGGGTGCACGGATTGTGCACATCTCTATCAGGCCTCTTTTGCTTTAGTGGTATCCACACTGATCCTCACCCATATTTATGCATTAACTCGGATGCATTGTAGCAAATTAGTTTTAATCGCATGTGATTTTATAAAGAATCTACAATAATGACACCGACGGGAGTTCTAAATTACCATACTCTCGAATCTGATCTCTCTCTCTATTTTTCTCAAATGTTTGGTTTTCTTCTTTGTTAATCTTGACGGTTGAAGATGGCGACGTTGCTAGGCTCCTCGGTCCTACACGATAGAGACTATACTTTTTATTGTTGAAACACGCTTAAAAATTTGATTATTATTATTAATTATTTATCCTAAAAATTATTGCTTTGCTCGGGCCACAATAATCACGTTAATTATGTTCCAATAATCTACAGCAATTGCCCCCATGCTTGTTGCTTTAGATGCTAATCGGGGTGATTAGTGAAAATCATTTGTAGTGCATGGAATAATGAGAAAAAGTCGGATTATATATTGTTGTACGATTAATCTAATGTAAATAAATTGGAATGTTACTCGTGACCTTCACGGAGTTTTTTTATTTTTATTTTTAATGAATGTTAAGATAAGTTGGTTGGAGGTTAGAAATTCGAAATATCACCACCAACCGATGGAGGATAATGATGGGTGTAATAACTAGCGACAGACACCCGTGAGCTAGCAAAAGGTGAAAGTCAAGATCTTGCTTAAAATATGGGTATTTTATTAGTGAGTAATTTAAATTTAAGCCATGGCAATCTAATTCCGTGTACAAGCTAGATTGAGAATGACGTGTGGAATTGGCCGACAAGGAGCCTCCCATGCGAAATAAATATGGGGCAAAAATTGATTCTGATGTCACTTTAAAGTGCAATCGAAAAGCTTAATATTATAATTGAAGGCGTGTTAGAAATTTTAAAAACATTAATACCTTTTATTCACGATGAGTAACTTACTGTCATACCATCGTGGTCCTTTTCTTTGCTGCGTGTTTGCATTTTTATAACCCAAATATACCTCAAAAGTTTGGTTAAGAATGACCGGTCATATAGAATAATTTGGGGGAGTTGAGCTGGAATTACCTACTCTATGATATAACAACGAAAGTTAATCCATCTATTAACATCATAAATCTAAGACCCGTGTTTCTTAAAGAATAATACAAATTCGAAAGTGAAATCTTTCGATATAACTTTTGAGTTAATTGAAATATGTCAATTGCTTCACGTTACAATTCATCATATTGGACGCCGTTGACATTGCATCTCAACAATTTTCTCTCTCCCATACAAACATTTCCGCATTAGGCATGTTCTCCTTAATTCACTTGAAGTGGAAAGTGATAATCATATAACTACCAACTCTGATACTTTTTATAGGCACTATCAAATGAGTGTCTCAAGTTAAATCGAATCAAAAAATAGTATGATCGAAAACTCATTTGGTTCCCTTTTTTGTTTGTGGGTTTGTGCTGTGGCGTCAATGCGAACTAGTAAAGACCCTGAATGCTGTCGTCTTGAATCTGTTATGCGATTTTGTGTTGGTCAATCTCAGTACATCCTCCTTATTTCGATTATACTCTGTTAAGGTTTTTACCTAGCGAGCGAGCTCTTATTGTCATCGGGTTACTCTGCTGTCCTATTTGCTAAATTATCGTATCTTGCTTGTGTTTTTGTGCTGATCGTCACCCAGTCAAGCATGGAACGGGTCCAAGAGGAATCTCGTGCCAGGGAGCTGCTCAACGGAGGAGGAGGATGTCCAAAGAGTGGTAAGATGAGTAAAGTAGCCGACTTGGACATAGAAAATACAGTCTTCATTGCATTTCAATTGCTGATCTCTCTGATTAGAAGCCGTTAAATGCATTTCTGACCTTCCAGTCAGTTTCCTGATAGAAATCCACCTTAGGAACTGCTGTGAGATGTAGAGAGAAGTATTGTTTGAGTGGTAAGAATGACCTGCTGACTGTTCCCGGCTTTTCCTGTGAAGTAATTCCACTAAGAACATGATCTAGTTTTTCATATTGTTCTGTACAGATGGATCACGAAAAGACACAGGTTTTCAGTTAAGTGCTTTGCACATAATCGTCTCCTTGAATCTTGGAAAATGTAGTCTATGACAATTTCAATTTGCATGTAGAAAGGAGGACAATAAAGATACCTGTGATACTTGAACGAGATGAATACATGGCAGATTTTTCTTGCAATGTAATTATCCGCTATTGCTCTTTTCTGGACAGTGCGGAGAAGAGCTGGAACGTGCAAAATCTCTCTCAGCTGAATTTTGTCAAAGGTGAATATATTTCATTTGGTTTGTTGATAGTATCCCTTCTGCAACAATTGTTTCCTCTAGTAGAATTTCCATGTGTATAGTTTTGCCAACTAAAAAGTCATCGAGTATCCTATGCCATCAATCCATGATTCTGTTTGGTGAAGAGTAATCCCTGCAGATACATTTTTCTGTTAATCACTAAAAGGACAGTGCATTTGCAGATAGCTCCTGATTGATTTTACGTGCTTCAGTAAGTACCGGATAGACCAGCTTTACATCGACTTTTCTGTGGCGCGTTAGATTAAGGGGATGCATTTGATGAGTCTGATATCTATCATTTTACAAGGAAGTTAGGTCTGACATTCATTTGTACAAGTCACTAATATGTTCCATATAGATATATCTCTATTTGTTATGAATAAGTCCACGGAACAGCAGTTGCTCATGGTGTCAATTTTCATGGTGTAGTTGCACTGGGAATGCTCCCAAAGATATAGTGCAACAGATGCATTTAATGGGAACATGGATGCGTTCAACAGGGAAACAGATGGGTTCAATAGAGAAACAGATGCGTTTAATGAAGAAGTCTATTCGGGAGCTGGTAAGAGAAACAGAGTTTATAAAATTTCCACTTTTTTTCAAACATGTTCCCATCAACACTTCAGGTGTGAGTTGTTTTTCTGCATGTCATGAAGTGATCAAATGAACTTATTGACCAACAAATCCATTGAGAGCTAATTGATTTAACCTGACTGTTTGAACAGCATTTATTGGGCATGAACTTTGCACTATTACTTTCTTTTACAAGCCAATATTCATTTTATTGCACAACTTGTGGAAAGAAAACATGGGAGGACTACATCCCATAAGTTCATTACAGCATAATGGCCCACATATACAGCCGACATCGATGTGCCGAACCTTCCCATTGATGTGAACTTTTGGTAATTGATTATTCTGTCACCCCTTGAGTAACTTCAAACCATTGAGTGATGGTCCTTCCATTCGGCACTGTCTGATTACACCAAGGCAGACTTTCTTCCTGCTTCATCAGAAGAACGGGAGATCCTTTTGAACAACCTATTAGAAAGCCTTATATCTCGAAATTAATTCATCAAGTTGACTTCAATCTAATAACACCACACACCAAATGACAACATTACATTATAGTCTCATGCATCTACATGTCCTGTATCAACAGCAAAATGCTACCCACAAAAACAAGATGAAAACATTCTTCATGTTGTCAGCATAGCACACAAGTGCTATAAATATTACACCAAGTTTCATCCTGTCCAATCTGTGCTTTATGAATCACCAGCCAAGTTTTTAAGCCATATTTTGGCACATCAAGCTTAAACACTGGGGGCATAAGCTAAGTCACTTTGTTCCCACATTTCCTCACTAGTTTCCAAGCCTCCTTTACAAAGAAAGAGCCCCTAGATGATCCATTAAATACCACTTTGCCTGCAGAGCCAGAATATGGAGAAATCAACCCGCACAAAGCCATCTGACTTTCAAACAGATCATCAGACCTTGCTGGAGGCCATCTCCATTCATTTGCCTCAATAACCATCTGCAACTGTGGCCCTATTACCTAAAGCTGAATCTTAACCATTCTAAAGCATGTGCAAATTTTTGCATGGACTTGGAATGAAAGAGGAAATTGAAATGCTTAGGATTGTTCATATAAACAATGTATACAACTGCTGTTTGATGAACACTGTGATTATAAATGAGCCTGAAGAACTTAGCTCAATAAGGTGTTCAATAAGTGGCTTTGAGAACAAATGATATAACAGGTTTTTCGACTCCTTTTGATCGAATGGATTGTTTTTGTATAAAATTCCACTTCATTTCTTTGATATCCTATGTTGGTGAAATTGAACAGAAGGAGCTGATGGAGCTAGCAATTGTTCACTCTCCCCACCTCGGAAGGTATGAATGCACTTCCCTCGTGATGCCAATTGAGAAAGGCTTTCTGCGTAGTATCGACAGTTATGCATTGTTAATGTTTTGGGGGAAAATAGTCCGACCTACCACTGCCACCCCACAGCAAGCAGTTAGAGCTCAGTGAGTGTTAGGCCACAATGACTCCGTCATGCGCCAAAGTGTCAATGCTCGAATTTAGAACACAATTTAGTGGCTTAAGAGCAGTGGAGCATTTTATTTTATTTTATTTTATTGAAATCTGAATTATCAAACTCCCTTAGACAACAGATCTATTTATCCTTGTAGTTTCCTGGCAATAAAACCCATCCAATTGAGATATTTGGTAGTTTTCTCTCTTTATTGTTCCCTATCCAATTTTCTGCTCTCATGCCTGTTCCTATTTCTAATGGTTGTTTTCCGGAGAGAAAGCAGGGCTAATGCTAAATCTACAGCAAAGAATGATGCGAGGAACTTACAGCTTCAAGTCCAAACCAAACTGTCACTTTCTATATTTACTGGAAAGAAATTAGAAGGAAAGGGAGGCACTGGCATTTCCGTTGCCTTGATCGATGGAAATACAAGGGATGTCATTTCATCAGGCCCGGAATCCTCTGTTAAGTTGGACGTTGTTGTGCTCGAAGGTGACTTCAACAAAGAAGATAAGGAAAACTGGGCTCAAGAAGAGTTTGAGAAATACATGGTCAAAGAACGTCAAGGAAAGGGGCAGCTTTTGACAGGAAAGCTCCTGGTGACGCTCAAGGGAGGTGTTGGAGAGCTGGGAGAACTGATATTTACCGACAATTCTAGCTGGACTAGGAGTAAAAAATTCAGGATAGGTCTTAAGGTGGCATCAGGTTTTTGTGAGAATACACGAATCCGAGAAGGAAGAACAAATGCCTTCCGTGTCAAGGAACATAGAGGAGAATGTAGGTCCTTCATTGTCCTTTACCGTTTATAAACCTTGTCCTTTATGACTGACAATGAACATGGTTTTGGACATCCATAGTCTTCAAATTTTTATTTTTTTCAGTTGAGGGCTTAATTTCATACAGACCTTTACATCTTGAATGAAAATTCTGATAAATAAGAAACTATTGGCTCCTTCTTTGTCACTAGCAAATGTTGACACTTCGGATCAGTTTCAGGAGAGAGTCTGCACGCCTATCACAAGTTTGCTTCTACTCATCAATCGAATGTGACAGGAATCTTACTGGACATCTCTTCATTTTGCAGCATCTGAGAAACATCATCCACCTGCATCTGATGATGCAGTCTGGAGGTTGGAGAAGATTGCCAAAGATGGGAAGTATCACCAAAAATTGAGCAAATTCGGAATAGATAAAGTGGAGGACTTTCTCCTGCAGCTGTTTACGAACTCCGATAAACTGATAGAGGTAAACACTTTGCTAATGATTCTCAATTAGGGCTTGATTGACTACCAAGAATTCAAGTCTCATGTGTTCACTCGTCATAGATTCTTGGAAAGAGCTTAAAATCGAAGAACTGGGATATCCTAGTACATCATGCAAAGACTTGCAAAACAGATTGGAAACTTTTCTTGTACTTTTCTGATGACGAGAGGAAGCACGGTGCTGTATTCGAAATTGATGGTCAACTGATTGCCATAATCAAAGACAGGGTATGTTGTGCTACTCATTGACTTTCTGCCCAAGAGAAGGTAAGTAACTGAGGAGCTCCTACTGAGTTTTGTCATGCGCTATACACAATCATGCTGAATTCATATAATTTGTCCCATAGTATCTGTGTGATCAGTAATTTGATGTTTACTCGTAGCTCTGTGGCTTCACTTGTGTTAGAACTGATCAGAGACATGGAAAATTGAAACTAGGAGTTGGTTGGACATCCAGATGCTTTGCTTTTTTGTTTTGTTTTTGGATCAGTAAAAATAATATGAAGTACCTGTGGAGAGAACAAAAAGAAAAGCTAGATGCTTTATTTAGATCCATAACAGTGACATTTTATCAATAGAGTGATTTTGAGCTTTCACTCCTTTGCAATGCAAAGTTCAGGATAGTCACCTTGTATATCTAAGTGCCCTTCTGTACTCTGTAGTTAAAATTAGACAAAAAAACTGCGAGTTAGAGAGCACTTTCAGCAGTTGATCCAGTGTCATCCATGAAAATCTGGGGTAATCGTCATCATGTTTAAGTTTGAATGATTAACGCACTCACGTTGCAACTATTACTTTCAAGTTTATAGAAGATCTTAATTACTTGTGCAATACAAGTTGATGCGTTTTTCATTTCTTCACCGGTCCTTTCTCAATTAACTAAGCATCTTTATCTGAGGACCCTTCCTTTGATTGTACTCTTCATTACATCTTTTGAGTACCTGACCTTTATGTGGTGGAGAAATGGGCGGGTGAAATGCATAAAGGGAGTTGAGGTTTTTTTAATGTTTGTTTTATTGTTCTTTCTCTGTGTTGCACTTACGTACTTTTGCTGAATAGAAGTTCATCCTTGGGAATGCAACATTATTAGAGATAAACCAAATTTTTTTCTTCCAGAAACATGGAGATACAATCGTGAGAAAGGCCTTTGATAACTGGAACAATGTTATGGAGTTCAATGGAGAGACATTTTCTGGTTCAATGCAGAAGAAAAGCTCGAGCTCTTTTCCATCTCAATTCTTACAAAATGAAAATTTCACCCCTGTTCAATGTAATTTGGTTCCACAAGTCCATGCCACTCCAGGTGGTCCAGAAGCTCCTCCGGAATATGTGGGCTTCACTGCTGAAGGTAAGTGATCTAAAACACAAAACTGTCTCTCCTTTTAAGGACATACAATGATGTGGCCTATGAAATGACTATGAAAATAGGACTTTCCACTTCGCTGTGGAGCTTTATAAATGTGTTCCAGCTACTAATGATTTGGGTTCACATAATATGAAGACGTTCATTTGTCCAGCTGCCCTTCAAATGAACTTGCATCCTAGCTGATTTCACTAATTTTGCCCCCTCTTTGGCAGTAACTCATAAGTTATATGTAGAGGATTCCCATTTGCAAGTTAGGCTTTAATGTGTCTTTAGATGCAACCAAAAATTTACAGAAATGGTTTTTGCTGATGACAAACAAACAATAGGAGTAGGTTATTGCAGGTCACTACCAAAGGCAGTAATCTAGTAGATATCAGTTCAAAGGAAAAAGGGCAATAATCGAGTACTTCATTTAATTAGGCTTCAATTTAGAAAAGCAACTTCTTTTTGGTCACGAAAGATATATGAGTTGAAGTATCAAATGACCTATGAGGACATGCAATATGGAGAACAGTCAATATCCAATGCTAATTGTATATGAAAAGATATATTTTGTAAGCTGTGATTATTGCTATACACTGTATTGATTTGGTCATATATGTACGTACGTATGGGCTCTGTCCAAGCAATTAAAAATCAACTAAAAAATTAGGTGGTAACAGATACCTTCTTGAGTGGGGGATTGGGGGATGGGGAGAGCAGGTACTCAGAGTACTCAGGTGATTCTAAGTGGATATTGACAAGATATTGCTATCACTAGGTAGACATGAATGGATGGAATAATTACACAGCAATGTGTTCACGTGCATTTTCATTAAATGGTGACTGGAAGATCATATATTGGGAGAGAAGGTTGGTTGGTTAGACTTGTATGTCGGAAATTGAAAAGGGCCTTGTCAATAGAAGCACTTAAAGATAACAAACAAAGACCAGTGGCGAGAAAAACTAAAGAGATGTGCAGAGTGAGGAAAAAATTAGTAGCACTTTCCATTATAGTAAAAGTCCATAACCGTTCATTCTAATATTCTTTATAAGAATGTAGACCTGTGCTCACATCAGCCTCTGTTTACTGACCACACTAATGTTCTAGTTCTTTCTCCAGGACTTGATGGTGCAACTGCTTTGGCATTGCCAGGACCATCACAAAATACCGGAGATTACATGGGGTATTCATTTGAGGACTTTTTTAGTCTTGTTGAGCATCAGCCCACATTGACTGTTGGGGAGCCAATAGAGTCCTATGACACCGATTTACTAAGGGCCATGTGTATTCGAATGACTGATTCTTCGAGCCAAATGCATTTGGGAAATGAAATTGTTCTCTCCTCTGAACCATCATCCTATGCCAATGACGTGATGGAACATTTCCACTCAACCAATGCAGATGTTATTTCTAAGGACATCCGGCGATATGGTGATGGTTCTATTAGAGTACCAGCAAAGGTGTTAAATGCTGGCTCAAGATAAAGGCAGTGATGCGGTGGGGGATCTTCGTCAGGAAGAGAGGTGTCAGAATTGTGCAGTTAGACGAACCACATTTGAAGTCAAGGCTTGATTTGATTCATTCTTAATGTTGCATTAGGCAAGATGATTCTCCGTTTTCCGTTGAATAGAATTGATGGTATTCTTTTCTTGGACGAGGGCATTTTATTAATTACTTCATGTTAATTCATTTGTGTACATAACAGCTTCGTTTGAACGCTTTCTCAAGCGAACAGTTATTTCAGAATCTCGTCACTTCGATTCTTCCAACATATTTCCTCAAAAGTTCTGATTTTGCGCATGTAAGGAATAAAAGGTATATCATTCGAAGGAGCACTTGCATCCCGCTCTTATTATTCATCAAAATCGACATCACGTCCGTCGAGTCCTATGTTTGAAGTCTTGCCTGTTTGCTACTATACACAGGCAATAAAGCTATGGTTCGGAACACATAAGCCATTCACGATGCTAAGTTCCCTTGATATTCTCCGTTCGTTCAGTTTAATATTGATGTTGAATTACAAATCAGTAACTACTGAAAAAGTGGCAGAGGTATATTCTCCAAAGCCATACAAGGGAGGGTTCAGCTTAGCCTATTTGCGTGACAGACGCAAACCGAGTTCTATCGTCTTCCTGGCCTTCTCCTCTTGTTTTCTCAAGTCCTTGAAAAGCTTTTATGTAAAATGGCTCGTGGATAGTTTCGATGGTATAAAAAGTAGTCTTTGCATTCCATGGTACAGGGAACAATCATACTCTGCTTTTTTTTCATGGCGATACGAGCAAAATGGTCTAACTATTCCTCATGTGCACTCCACCTCGAGCGTTCTCTTTCCACTCAATTCAATAGGGAGAAAAACAACGCAATTGTCATAACTTTTGTAGGTACTCACTTATGTACCATAATTATTTTCCTTCACTTAACTGCCACGTCAAAGTAAAATAAATTATTTGAGTGTTGGTTCGGCAAATCATCATACGTCAATTTTTTTTGTTAATTTCCTATTTGGCGTGGATTTTTTTTTTTGAGTTGTTATTTTTGTTTATATTTTTCTTTCCCATTTTTATTTTTTTTCCTCTCTTTTTTTCCAGGGTTGGCAAGGGTCATACCGGTTGCAAAACCCTTGCCCAGACAGGCGAGCGCCGCCTCACCCTTGACCCAAAAGGCCCTTGCTAGCTCTAAGGAAGGTAACCTAGCCCACGCCCACCTAGATGTGTGGCGAGGGCCTTTGTGGCTAAAGGCAAGCAGCCCTTAGACGAGAGTTGCCTATGACCCTTGCTGGCACTTAGAAAAGGGCAAACAAAAGGAAAATTAAAAATTAAAAAAATTCATAATAATAATTAAAAAATTTAAAAATTGTCCACGTTAGTATCTACAAAACCACATAGAACAATCACCATCCATGTTGGATTTTTTGGTGAAGCAAATCACTGACAACACTCAAATATCAATTTTTCAAATTTGTGGTACTCAAAAGAAAAGAAAAAAGTTATGCATACTTTTCAGTGAAATGCGTCATATGAAAATTATGGCGTTTTTGTTAAATTTTAAATTTTTCGGTACTTAATTTGGTTTTCAAACAAGCCAAAATTCCTCTACGAGTCTAGTCATCCGCAGGCTCATGCTCTTCAAAGAATCTGTAATTCAATTCGGTCCGGTCCAAAAGACCTATAAATAATTTGGTTTTCGAACACACCCGTTTTTTCACTCATTGTGCGCACATCTGACAAGGCATGAAGAAGAAAATGATTAAAGTGACGGTTTTTAATTTACTGCTATAAAATAATAGTCTATTTTGGACCACAAAAAATTCAATAACAAAAAATTATAAATTATCATGAGGTTCACTATTTCAAAAATTTTATGGCTCATAATAGGCTCTTATTCTCACAATGACCCCCAAGATAGTTATGCTAGTAAAGCCCGACACAAAAATCATATGAAAGCCGAAAACGCTGAAGCAGCATGCATCATTTTCCAAGAAAATTGCCATTACCTCACTTTCCTAGAAAATCCCCTCTCTCTCTCTCTACGTGGGACACGCATGTGTGCATACATATGATGGCAATAGCGATGGTGATAGTGATGGCGACAAGACAACTCGTCCGAACTTGGCAAGGAGACTTGACTCGATTAGAGGCAAAGTTTGATCGTCTCGATCATGAGATAAAAATTAATTACACTTTCACGATAAATTTTAAGACTTTTAATATACTTGTCTCAAAACTAAGTTTGGGGACATATTTGTCATGGATGCTGAAATTTCGGATGATATGCGTATTAATTTAAGGTTTTGGTGGGGGTGTTGACTCTTATATTTTCATAATTACCAATGGAATTTACTAGTTACGTTACCCCTTGTGAGCACATATTCTATCCGATGACGTGACAATTTCAATCGTCACCCATCTCACGTCATCCTCTGCGCAATGAAAACGCGTCAGAGGATGGACGTGAGCTCGTTGGTCACGGCAACCTACGACTGAACGAAAAGCCGACCGAAGCGAATCTGAGTGGACCCCACTCCAATCCCCTGGTTTTCTCGAATCCACGCGCATTGATTTTTTTTTTTTTTCGTGTTTTCTCTTTCTTTTTTTTTATAACTTCCATCTCCATTGGAGTTGGCTCTCTTGATTGACTAAGAAAACACTCGTCAACTTATTATCGTTGAACTTTATCTGCGCAATCCCACTGGTCACCATTAAATTTTTTATTTCGAAGAATCGTTAATTTCATGGAACACCTGATCTCATAAAACTACGTGCATTCGTATTCTTTAGTCTTAGTGACCGATCAAGTAAAATAATATTTTTAGTAACATACGAGACAAAAGACTGACTATATAAAATTTGTATGTATTGTTGAAAAAGTTTAGAGTTTTTATAAACGGATTCGTAAAGTAACTTTATCGTTATTTATCATAAAAAAAAAAAAGAAAAACTTACATAATAAATCGAGCAACAATAAATTGTTTTAATATCATCAATTGGTGGAGAGCCATATTAATTATTAATTTGCCTCCCACATTCCTCGAATGCGCATATTTTCTCAATAAATAACCATAACACACATTTATCTTCGTTATTATTTATAAGTAGTAATTAGTGTAATTTGAAGCACTTAATTGAATTGTTTTTGTCACTAGCTCAAAGCCTTACATAGAAAATAACTAATATTTGAGCATGTGATTGATTGATTAAGGATTAGGATGAAAAGATTTAACTTAAGACCCTATTCGTTTCTCAAAAAATAAATGATTTGGATTTTCCTAAAATTGAACAATTGCATAACTTGAAATAACTAATCAATGGAACATGTTTTCATTAGTGATAAAAATTTATATTGAAATTTTTTCTTAGATAATTAAAATATTTTTCGTTCATTCGTTTTTATAATCAATATAAATAATTGATTTTCCGTGAAATAAATGAAGTGTAAATTTGGGTTGATGATTAAAAATAGCTCAGTTATTTATTAGGCAAAAGTTGGATAAAAGCAACAAAAAGGGGGGAAAAAGGGGGAAGAAAATGGTACGGGCAGATTCATAAGGATGAGGGGGACAAATTGGCAGAATTTGATAAAAGAATAAACATAATTCTAAAACGGGCCAGTTCACTTTCCCAGAAAATACAGACCAAAAAAGAAGCTTTCCCAGAAAATATTCTCCCCTTTTCTCGGAAAATGACGAGCAGCATACTCCTTCAGACAGCGCAGAATAAAACTCACTCCATTGATTACGAACTCATTGCTTTGAGTTTGAGCTTGAGCTTGAGCTTGTGTTCGTGCATTACGTGTTCATCGTCTCTTCCATTTCTGTTCTACTTTTGTACCCATTTGTACAGCAACCCAATCCTTCCAAATTCGGACACTTTCCCACTTCTTGAAAAGCGCCACAAAAGAACAGGAAATCATGTCGGCGCGAAAGAGAGCTCTGCCTTCCACTTCTTCAGGTCAAGCAAGTCTGCTGAAGAGGCCACGCACCGTTCGAACGAAGTGAGTTCGCTCCTCTCTCTTGACGTTTCGATGCTTGCTCGATTATCTGATGATCGTGTTAGTTTTAGCTTTACTTGATGGGATATTCAATGAAGGGTTCTTGAGTTGAGGATTCTTGGAATGAGAAACATGGCAAAGCTTGTGTGGAAGCATTATATCGATTAGCTTTTGCCTCGTGACGGTTCTAAATCGCTTTCATTCTGCTTTTTTGTTTGTGGGCTTGTGCTGTGGCTTTAATACGAAGTATTAACGACCTCTGATGTTGCCGTCGTCTCGAATCTATTTGCAATTACGGCGTGGGCAAATCGCACTATTTCCTCCTTATTCGAATTAAACTCTGTTGGAAACTTTTACCTAGCAAGTGAGCTGTTATTGTTACTGGTTACTTTGCTGTCCTGTTTGCCAAATTTTATTATCTTGATTGTACTTTTGTGTTGATCTGATCTTCACACAGTCAAACATGGCGTCAGTTTGGGAGGAATCTTGGGCAAAGGAACTGGTATATGGAGCAGGTTGTCCGGAGAGTGGTAAGATGAGTAAAGTAGCCAACTTGGACTTACAAAATGCAGTCTTTATTGTACTTCAATTGCTGATCTCTTCAATTAGGAGCGGTTGGATGCATTTCTGACCTTCCATTCAGTTTCCAGGTAGAAATCTGCATGAGAAATTGCTGTGAGGTGTGTAGAGAATTATTGTTTGAGTGGTAAAAATGACCTGCTGACTGTTCTAGGCTTTTCCTGTGAAGCAATTCCACTGAGAGTGTGATTTACCCTTTTCATGTTGTTTTGGATTGTATGGATCACATAAGATCCAATTTTCAATGAAGTGGCTTGGACATTATTGTCTCCTTGAATCTTGAAAAATGTGGTCAATGACAATTTGCAAGTTGAAGGAGGACAATGACGATACCTGTGATGTGAAACTTGAATGAGATGAATACCTAACAGATTACAATGTAAATATTTGCTATTGCTCTTTGCTGGACAGGTCAGAGAAGAGCTGGAGCGCGCTAAATCTCATTCGGCCGAATATTGTCAAAGGTGAACATATTTCATTTGTTTGTTGGCTGTAGCTTATCTGCATCAACTGATTCTCCGGTAGAATTTCAATGTGTATCGCCTAGTCAACTTAAAATATGATCTGAGTATCATATGCCTTTGATACATGATTCTGTTCGTCGAAGTGTACTACCTGCGCATACTTTTTTTTTTTTGGTTAACTTTACTTGCTTCTGTGATCAATGTGCTGCATAATTATGTATTCCAGCTTTATATTGACTTAATATGTTGCCTGAGAGTAAGGGCTTGCATCTGATGAGTTTGTTATCTATCTTTTTATACTATAATTGGGTCTGAGATTCATCTGTACTGGTATCTAAAGTATTATAAATGGATATTTGTCTATTTCTAAGAAATAAGTCCACAAGACAGTAGTTGTTCACGGTGTCAATTTCCATGGTGTAGGTGCATGGGGAATTCTCCTGAAGAGATGATGCAACAGATAACCAATGCTGTTCAGAAACTGGTAAGAGAAACAGAGTTCATAAAATTTCCACTTTGTCTCGGACATATTTCCAGGAACACCTCAGATATGAGTTGTTTATCTGCATGTCATGGAGTGATCGAATGAACTTACTGAGTAACAAATCTGTTGCTAGCTAATTGGTTTATATCAACTATTTGAACAGCATTAATTGAGCATGAACTTTGCACAAGTACTCTCTCTACAGAGATTATAAATTGTTGCATTCGAAGTAAATTCATCCTTTTGATCTCTTGAGGATCTTGGTAATGAGAGTAGCTGTAAAAATTGTTCCCAAAATCTGCTTTGAAAATACACACTTAAGGAATGAGTGCATTCAAGATTCTTCATGTTGTCTGCATAGCACACAAGTGCTATCAATGTCAGACCAAGCTTTCATCCTGTCCAATGTATGCAACCTATTATGAATCACTAGCCAATTTATAAGGCCATATCTTGGCACATTAGTCTTAAACCATACAAGCCTAAGCCAAGTCACTTTGTTCATACGTTTCCTCACTAGCTTCCAAGCCTCCTTTACAGAGACAGAGCCACTAGATGATCCAGTAAATACCACTTTTTTGCAGAGCTAGAGTTTGGAGCAATCAACCCACACAAAGGCCATCTGAGTTTCAAGCAGATCATTAGAACTTGCTGGAGGCCATCTTCTTTCCATTTGCCTCATTAACATCCACAACTGTGGCTTTATCACCTAAAGCAGAATCATAAGCATTTGAAAGCACATGTGACATTTTACATGAACATGGAATGAAAGGGGAAATAAAAATGGTTAGGATCGATTAACTATATATACAACTGCTGTTTGGTAAACACCGTGATTTGAAGTGTGCCTGAAGAACTTAGCTCAATAAGGTGTCCGATCAGTTGTTTTAAGAAGGAAGTTTCAACTCCTTTTGATGGAATGGATTGGTTTCGTATCCCTTCTGCTTCATTTTTTTGATGTCTCCAACTTTGGCAACTCTTCTCTTGGTGGCTTTGTACAGACAGAAACAGTGGAGCTTGCAAATGGTCATTCTCCCTACCTTGAAAGGTATGAATGCACTTCCCCTGTGATACTGGCTTTCTGTGTAGTATTGACTGGTTATGCATTGTTGATTTTTTGGGGAATAATGGTCCGACTTACCACTAGCACCCCAAAGCAATCAGTTAGAGCTCAGTGAAAGTCAGGCCAGAATGACTAGGTCTTGTGCCAAATTGTCAATGCTCCAATTTAGAACATAATCATTTGTAGCTTGAGAGTGGTGCAGCATTTAATTTTGTTTAGTTTTATTTTTAAAAAAATTTGCATTGTTATACTTTCTGAGACTATGCATCTATTTATCCTTGAACTTTACCTGGCAATAAGAATTGTCCAAGTGAGATATTTGGCAGTTTGTCTCTCTGTGTCATTACTTTTCCAAATTTTCTGCTTCTGTACCTGTTCCTATTTCCAATGGTTGACTTCTGGAGAGAATGCAGGGTTGATGCTAGATCTACAGGAGAAAATGATGTGAGGAACTTACGGCTTCAATTTCAAACCAAACTGTCAGATCTCCTGTTTACTGGAAGGAAACTACAAGGAGTTGGGGTTGATCACATTTCTGTTGCCTTGATCGATGCAAATACAGGCAAAGTCGTTACATCAGGCCCGGAATCCTCCATTAAGTTGGACGTCGTCGTGCTTGAAGGTGACTTCAACAAAGATGATGAGGATGACTGGGCTCATGAAGAGTTTGAGAAGTTCGTGGTTAAAGAACGTCGACAAAAGGGGCTGCTTTTGACGGGAGATCTCCAAGTGACGCTCAATGGAGGTGTTGGGGAGCTGGGAGAACTGATATTTACTGACAATTCCAGCTGGAATAGGAGTAAAAGATTTAGGATAGGAATTAAGAAGGCATCAGGTTATTGTGGGAATACACGAATCCGAGAAGCCAAAACAGATGCCTTCCGTGTCAAGGAACATAGAGGAGAATGTAAGTCTTCCATAGTCCGTTACAGCAAATATAAACCTTGTCCATCCTTTATGAGTGACCATAAACATGGTTTTGGATATCCAGTCTTCAATTTTTTAATTGAGAGCTTCATTTCATACAAACCTTTACATCTCCAATGAAAATTCTGACAAATAAAAAACGATCGTCTTCTTTGGCATTAGCAAATGTTGACACTTCGGATCAGTTTCGGGAGAGAGTCTGCACGCCTACAGAAGTTCGCTTCTGCTTGTCAATCTAATAGTGACAGGAACCTTACTGTATCTGTTCTGTCCATCTACAGCATCCGTGAAACATGATGTACCTGCATTGGACGATGAGATCTGGAGGTTGAAGATGATTGCCAAGGATGGGAAATATCACCAAAGACTGAGTGAAGCCGGAATACATAAAGTGGGGGATTTTC
This sequence comes from Corymbia calophylla, assembly GCA_014182845.1. Classification (NCBI taxonomy): domain Eukaryota; kingdom Viridiplantae; phylum Streptophyta; class Magnoliopsida; order Myrtales; family Myrtaceae; genus Corymbia; species Corymbia calophylla. The sequence continues at coordinate 19,116,712 of CM024700.1, read as the reverse complement.
TACTGCAATTGTTTACAGACCCGATGAAACTGAAAAAGGTAAGCACTTAGTAAATGATTCTCAATTAGGGTTTGATTGACCACAATGAATGTAAGTCTTGCACGTTCACCCATTGTAGATTCTTGGAATGAGCTCAAATTCGACAAACTGGGATACCCTTGAAAATCATGCAAAGAGCTGCAAGATAAACTGGAAACTTTATTTGTACTATACTGATGGCGTGAGGAAGCATGGTGCTGTATTCAACACCGATCATCAGCTAATTGGCCTAATCAAAGACAGAGTTTATTGCGCTATTGGTAGACTTTCTGCCGATGATCTGGTAAGTAACTAGGAGTTCCTACAAAGTTTTGTCAAGCCAGTTCATGCGCTTCATACCATCATGCATAATTCATATAATTTGTCCCATATTATCCATGTAATTTGCAATTTGATGTTTACTCGTGGCTGTGTGGCTTAATAGGTTTTAGTATTGATCAGAGTTATGGAAACTTGAAACGAGGAGTTGGTTGGACATCTCTAGATGCTTTTGTTTTTGGTATTTTATCAGTTAAAGTAATATGAAGTGCCTATGGAGAGAATTAAAGAAAAATCTAGAGGCTTTGTCTAGATCCATAGTTGAGACTTTATGTTAATAGATTGATTTGAGTTCTTGCTCATTGCAATGCAAAGTTGAGGATAGTGACCTTGTGTATCGAAGTGGCCCTCTATACTCTGCAGTTAAAATTATACAAAAAAAGCATGCGTAACTTGGAGAGCACTTTCAGTGGTTGATTTGGTGTCATCCATGAAAATGTGAGGGACTTATCATGGTATTGTCGTTTGAGCGATTGACACATTCACGTTGCAACTATTACTTTCCAAGTATGAATCTATGAAGATCTTTATTACTTGCACAATACAAATTGATGAATGTTTTATTTCTTCACTGGTCTTTTCTCGATCAACTCTGCATCTTTATCCTTGCTTTGATTGTACTCTCCATTACATCTTTCGACCACCTGAACTTTTGTGCGGTGGAGAAATGGGCGGCAATAGGCGTGAAGTAAATTGAAGTTCTATCAATATTTCTTTTATTCTTCTTTCTCTGTGCTGCACTTATGTACTTAATTTGAGTACAAGTTCATCCATTGGAATGCAACATCACTTGCCCCCCCCACCCCCCAAAAAAAAATAGTGATTATTGAAGTCAGAGCTGTACCTTCAATAGTGGAGATAAATACTTCAATTAGTCCAACTTGAGGAATATACCGAATGATTTTCTTCCAGGAACATGGAGATACAATCGTTAAAAAGGCCCTTGATAACTGGGATGATGTTAGGGAGTTCAATGGTGAGACCTTTTCAATGCAAAAGAAAAGCTCCAGCTCTTTTCCGTGTCATGTCTTTGAAAGACAAATTGAAAATCTCATCCCCATTCCAAGTGATTTGCCTCCACCAATTTGTGCGGCTCCAGGTGGTCCACAAGCTCCTCTGGCAAATGTGGACTTGACTGCTGAAGGTACGTGCTCTAAAGCGCAATATGTTCTCTCCCTTTAAGCACATACAAAGATGTGGCCTTGGAAATAGCGATGAATATAGGAATTTCCACTTGATTGTTGAGCTTTATTAAATAAAAGCAATGTGTTTCAAGTCCTTATGATATGGGTTCCACATGATATGAAGACATTTACTTGTGCCACTAACCTTCAATTGCACTTGCATCCAAGGAGATTTTACTAATTTTGCTTCCTCTTTGGCACTGACTCTAAGTTATATTTAGAGGATTCCATTCGTAAGTTAGGCTTTAGTGTCTTTTTAGATGCAACCAAAAATGCTCATGAACACCTGCACTCTTGTGATGCTAAATGGATATTGACAAGATATTGCTATCACTAGGTAAATATGAACAGATGTGATAAGCACACTGGCAATGTGTTTATATGCTCAATTTTTTCAAATGGTGACTCGAAGATCATATTAGAAAAGAAGGTTGGTTGGTTAAACTTAAACTTAAACTTAGAAATTGAGATATAATATGTTCAATATGTGAAGGGAAAGGGTCTTGTCAATTGAAGCAGGAAAGGATTACAAAGGCCAGTGGCAAGAAAAATTAAAGAGATGTGCAGGCTAAGGATAAAAATTAGTACCACTTTCCTTGATAACTGAATAGTAAAAGCTCATAACAATTCATTGCAAGATTTTTTTTTTTGAGCTTGTGCTCACATGAGCGTATATTTACTAACCATATTACTGTTAGTTCTTTCTCCAGGACATAATGATGCAACTGCTTTGGCATTGCCAGTACAGTCTCCAAATGCCAATCCTGGAAATGGCGAGGAGTTTTTAGTTGATGAATTTCCCATTGAATATGACCCCACATTTGGAGACATCATGAATGGTCTAAATTTTCCAGGAGTTAATAGTATTACTAATGTCAGGTCGCTAACACAGAACCAAGATATCAATTTTCAATTTGCCATGACTAGCCATTTCGGCAATTGTTGGTGGCCAATGGACTCTATAGTAGATGGTCTCCCCTATGCCTCAACATCAAGCTTCCAATCTAGGAGTGCACTTCTTCTGCCTGCAGGCATTCACGGGATGGAAGATTTCCGATCACCTGATTCAGATGATAGTACTGCGAATGGGTTAGCAGGTATCCAGAACCCAATAGATGATGACATCTTTCAGAACTTGCGATGTTATGTTGGTTTTGCTACTGGAAATGCTTTTGCACACTGGATAAGGATATTTCTGGTGCTCAAAGTGGTTTTGCCACATCAGGAAGAGACGTGCCAGACTTGTGCAGTTAGATGAATCACTGCTTGAAGTCCAGGCTTGATTTGATTGTGTTCTTACTGTCGCATTTGTCAAGATGATTCTCCATTTACTGTCTGATAGAAGTGATGTTTTTTTTCTTAAAGATGAGGGTACACTAGTTACTTATTTATATGGGACCCTGTTATTATTGATAATGTTATTAATTTGGGTATAGAACAGCCTTGCTTAATGCCTTGTTACGTGACTAATTTTTTCATCATATATATTGTCTCTCTACTTCAGTTCTCTTAACATCTTTTTTTTCCAAGTTCTCTGATTTTTCCCACGTAAGGAATGTGATGTATATCATTCAAAGAGGGCACTTGGTTTCTACACTTATCATGCATACCACGTCCTTTGAGTCCTAAGAATTAAGTCTTCCCTGTTTGCTGCTATCTCCAGGCAATAGAGCTGTTTCTCAGAACACATACCCTGTTAGATTTTAATTGAGAGCTTCATTTCATACAAACCTTTACATCTCCAACTAAAATTCTGATAAATAAAAAACGATCAGCTTCTTTGTCATTAGCAAATGTTGACACTTCGGATCAGTTTCAGGAGAGAGTCTGCATGCCTACAGAAGTTCGCTTCCAATTGCCAATCTAATAGTGACAGGAACCTTACTGTATTTGTTCTGTCCATTTACAGCATCTGAGAAACATGAGATACCTGCATTCGATGATGAGATCTGGAGGTTGAAGATGATTGCCAAGGATGGGAGATACCACCAAAAACTGAGTGAAGCTGGAATACATAAAGTGGGGGACTTTCTAATGCAATTGTTTACGGACCCCATGAAACTGAAAGAGGTAAGCACTTAGTAAATGATTCTCAATTAGGGTTTGATTGACTACCACGAATGTAAGTCTTGCATGTTCACTCATTGTAGATTCTTGGAATGAGCTCAAATTCGACGAACTGGGATACCCTTGAAAATCAAGCAAAGAGATGCAAGATAAATTGGAAACTTTATTGGTACTATACTGAAAGCATGAGGAAGCATGGTGCTGTATTCAACATCGATCATCAGCCATTTGGCCTAATCAAAGATGGGGTATATTGTGCTGCTGATAGACTTTCTGCTGATGATCTGGTAAGTAACTAGGAGTTCCTACGAAGTTTTGTAAAGCCAGTTCATGTGCTTCATACCACATGCTTAATTCATCTAATTTGTCCCATGTTATCTGTGTAATTTGCAATTTGATGTTTACTCATGGCTGTGTGGCTTAATTGGTTTTAGAATTGATCTGAAGAGATATGGAGACTTGAAATGAGAAGTTTGTTGGACATCTAGATGCTTTGTTTTTGGTATTTTACCAGTTAAAGTAATATGAAGTGCCTGTGGAGAGAATTAAAAGAAAATCTAGATGCTTTGTCTAGATCCATAGTTGAGACTTTTTGTTAATAGATTGATTTGAGTTTTTGCTCATTGCAATGCAAAGTTGAGGATAGTGACCTTGTGTATCGAAATGGCCCTCTTTTCTCTGCTGTTAAAATTATACAAAAAAGCATGAGTAACTGGGAGAGCACTTTCAGCGGTTGATTCGGCGTCATCCATGAAAATGCGAGGCACTTATCATGGTATTGTCAATTGAGTGATTAACATATTCACGTTGCAACAATTACTTTCCAAGTACAAAACTATGAAGATCTTTATTGCTTGCGTGATACAAGTAGATGGGTGTTTTATTTCGTCACTGGTCCTTTCTCGATCAACTTTGCGTCTTTACCCTTGCCTTGATTGTACTCTCCATTTCATCTTTCGAGCACCTGAACTTTTTTGTGGTGGAGAAATGGGCGGCAATAGGCATAAAGTGAATTGAGGTTCTTTCAATGTCTCTTTTATTCTTCTTTCTCTGTGCTGCACTTACATACTTAATTTGAGTACAAGTTCATCCACTGGAATGCAACATCACTTGCCAAAAAAAGATAGTGTTGATTGAAGTCAGAGCATGTACCTTCAACTGTGGAGATAAATACTTTAATTAGTCCAACTTGAGCGACATACCAAGTGATTTTCTTCTAGGAACATGGCGATACAATCATGAAAAAGGCCCTTGATAACAAGAATGATGTTATGGAGTTCAATGGTGAGACCTTTTCTCCTTCAATGCAAAAGAAGAGCTCAAGCCTTTTGACTCCTCAAATTTGTGCCGCCCCAGGTGGTCTAGAAGCTCCTCTGCCAAATGTGGGCTTGACTGCTGAAGGTACGTGCTCTAAAGCACAACATTCTCTCCCTTTAAGCACATACAAAAATGTGGCAGGGGAATTAGAGATGATATAGGACTTTCCACTTGATTGTCGAGCTTTAATAAATTAAACTAATGTGTTCCAGATAATATGAAGAGTTTATTTGTCCAGCTACCCTTCAAATGAACTTGCATCCAAGGAAATTTTACTGAATTTGCTCCCTCTTTGGCACTGACATAGAAGCTATACCTAAAGGATTCCCATTTGCAAGTTAGGCTTCAGTTTGTCTCTAGATGCAACCAAAAATGCTCAGAAATAGTTTTTACTGATGACGAACAAACAAGAGGAGGTTATTGCCAGTTACTACCAAAAGCAGTAATCTTATAAACTATCGGTACAAAGTCACAAGGGCAATAATCACTTCATTTTTATCAGGGTTCAATTTGAGAGATGCAACTTCAATTTGGACATGAAAGATGTAAGAGTTGAAGTATCAAAATGACCTATAAGGACATGTAATGTGGAGAATAGTCAATATCGAATGCTAATTGTACACGAAAAGATAAGTTCTGTAAGCTGTGATTGTTGCAAAATGAGCCTCATTCAATACGCTCTACCATTCAGTCATATACGTACGTACATACGTACGTATGTTATCTAAGGGCTCTATCCAAGCAATTAAAAAGCAACTAAAAAAAATTAGGTGGTAACAGGTACGTTCTTGAGTGGGGGATATGGGGGCAGGGGGAGGGCAGATACTCATGAACACTTCACTTAGGTGATGCTAAGTGGATATTGACAAGATATTGCTATCACTATGTAGACATGAATAGATGGAATAAGCACACAGCAATGTGTTTATATGTGTACTTTTATCAAATGGTGACTGGAAGATCATATGTTACAAAAGAATGTTGGTTGGTTAAACTTTATGTCAAAAATTGAAAAGGGTCTTGGTGCTCACGTCGGCCTCTGTTTACTAACCACACTAATGTTTCAGTGCTTTCTCCAGGACATAATGGTACAACTGCTTTGACATTGCCAGTACTGCTGCAAAATACCAATTCTGGAACTGCCATGAAGCTTTCAGTTGATGAAAGTGTTCGTCTCGCTGCACTGCAGCCCATATCTACAGACCCCTCGAATATTCTAATTACTCAAGGAGACAATGGCATTCCTACCAGTGGATCGCCAATACAGTCCCATGGTAACAATTTCCACAATGCCATGCGGAGCAATACGATCTATTCTTCGAGCCAAATGCACCATACGGTGAATGAGAATGCTCCCCCCTCTGAATTACCCTCTGCCATGATATCAAGATCCCAGTCTAGCAGTACACTTCCTCCTTCTGAAGGCAATCTTGTGATGGGAAATTTTTCAGATGATATGGATAATACGTGGGAAAATTTGTTAAGTCATAGCTTAACAGACTATGACGAGTTCTTTAAGACCCCATTATATGATGGTGGTTCTGTTAGAGGTATCAGCAGAGGTGTTATTGGCTGGCTCAAGATAAAGGCAGTAATGCAGTGGGGTATCTTCATCAGGAAGACCGTCATGAAGAGACGTGGCATAATTGTGCAGCCACCAATTGAACTCCAGGCTTGATTTGATTCATTCTTAATGTTGCATTAGGTAAGGTGATTCTCCGTTTACTATCCAACAGAATTGATGGTATTCTTTTCTTGGACGAGGGCGTGTTATTAGTTATTTAATGTTAGTCATTTGTGTACAGAACAGCTTTGTTGGAACCCCTTCTCAAGCGAATGCTTTTTTCCATCAGAAAGTCTCTACTTCAGTTCTTTCAACATGTTTCTCCAAAAGTTCTTTCATTTTTCACATTTAAGAAATGCAAGGTACATCATTCATAGAGAGTACTTGTCTCCTGCGCTTATTATTCATAGAAATTGACACATCGTCCATCGAGTCCTATGTATAAAGTCTTGCCTGCTTGCTTCTATCCAGATGGCAATAAAGCTATTGCTCGGAACGCATACACCGTTACGTCATGATGCTAACTTCCCTCCATATTCTCCACTCATTCAGACTGTTGCTTTGATATTGATGTTGAATTACCAATCAGTAACTACTGAAAAAGAAGCAGAAGAATATTCTGCAAGGCTATGCAGCGGCCATAAATGGAGGGTTTAGCCTAGCCGAAGGTGCTCTGCGTGACGGACACAAACTGTGTTCTATCGCCTTCCTGGCCTGCTTTTCTTGTTTTCTCAGTCCTTGAAAAGCTTTTATGTAAAACGGCTCGTGGATAGTTTCGATGGTATAGAAAGTAGTTTTTGGATTCCATGGCACAGGGAACATTCATACTAGGCATCCTTTCGTGGCAGTACAAGAAAACTGGTCTTCCTATTTCTCACTTGCACTCCACCTGACTGTTCTCTTTCCACTTTATTTTTATTTTTTGGTAAAGCTCTTTCCACTTTATTCAATAGGCAGAAGAACAACAAGCGTCATAACTTTTACTATCAAAAGAAAAAAGTTATGTAACTTTCATTGGTGCTTATTTATGTATCACTTAAATGCCACATCAAAGTAAAATGAATCATTTAAGTGTCAATTTCAGCAAATCATCCTATGTGGATTTTTTTGTTAATTTCCTATGCGACGTGGATTTTTTAATGTTTTTTTCATTTTTTATTTAATTTTTTGAATTATTATTTTTGTTTTCCTTTTTTCAGGACCCTTGTCGCTCCTTGGAAAAAAGGGCAAAAGTAAAAGGAAAAGAAAAATTAAAAATTAAAGATAACTAAAAAATATTCTTAAATTGTCCACGTCAACATTGGGACAACACGTAGGATGACATCGTCCACGTCGGATCTTCTAGCAAGGCAAATTACCGACAACACCCAAATGCGCAAAAAAAAGTTACGCGCAAGTGAACGCCGTATAAAAATTATGGTATTTACGTTGAATTTCAAATTTTTCGATACTTAATTTGGTCATCAAACAAGCCAAAATTCCCCTACGAGTCCAATCATCCGCCGGCTCATGCTCGTCCTAGAATCCGTAATTCAATTCGGTCCAGTCCGAAAGACCTATAAACTATTTGCCATTTCCTGGTCCGACCAAAGCTTCTTTATTTCTGTGGTAGCAGGAGTAGACTAGTAGTTACTCGGCAGCTGAACGCACCCGTTTTTTTTGGCTCGTTGCACACGTCTAACAACGCGTGAAAGAGAAATGATTTTTAATCTAGCAAGATAGGATAATAGTCTATTCTAGATCATAAAAAATAAAATAATAAATATTATAAATTATCGTGGGATCTGCTCCTTCAAGTATTTTGTGGCTCACAGACCGGCTCTTATTCTTACAGTGGCCTCCAAGATGATTATGCTAGCAAAACCCGGCATGAAAATCATATCAGAGCCGAAAGCATGTTTCCAGGAAAATTCCTAGGACCTCATTTTCCTGGAAAATCACCCGTGTCGCATATCTCGTTCTCCTCTCTCTCTCTAGGACAAGCAAATGCGCATACATACGACGGCGACCGCAACGGCGACAAGACAACCCGTCCGAACTTGGTGAGGAGACTAGAGTCGGTCAAAGACAAAGTTCGATCGCCTCGAAGACGAGACAGAAGAGTGCGACGGATGGAGATGCTTCTTCCGGTGAATAAAGTCAACCTGAGAGAGGAAATCTTTGTAATGTGATTGAAAATATGATTGCTGTTGTGCTACTGGCTATGTGCTGCACGATCGATGCAACATCCGCATCACTTTGCGATTTTGGGCTCATCCCAGAGCACTGAAAAGATATAGGATGCATCTGTTTCAGAAAAGATTTCAAGATAAAAGAAGATATTTTTAATTTTCAAGAGATTGTTTAAGAAAAGTAAATAGTTATTTATTTATTTATTTGGTGGTGTGACTGAAAACTTTTTCTAGTGTTTGGATATCACTAATTTAAATTTCATGGCAAAAAAATTCGAATTTTTTAATTTTTATTTTATTTTATTTTTTCTTCTCCTCTGTAGGTTGCGATGGCCAGTTATCAAGGTCCATGATTGCTTGGGGTCAACAAGCTTCAGCATTGCCAACCTGTGGCGAGGCTCTAGATCGCCTGTGGCTAGTCATCAACTGACGATTGGCCAAAGCCAAGAAGAAGAAGGAAAATGAAAAAATAGAAAAAAATAATAAAATGAAATTGAAATATTAAAATATTCTAGATGAGCAATTTTAAAGTATTTTCACCTCTTTAAATTTATGAATTCATTTTCCTAATTTTATGTATGAATATTTTCGTGAATAGAAAAATATTTTCGATTGACTCATTTTTCGATTGCAAAAGTCTGAAGAATCAATTCCTAAAAAACATTTTTCCACGAACAAATGCACTCTTAATTGGAATATCGCGTCACCTACTGAAAGTCGTCTACCACAAAAGCGCGTATGAGGATATGCTTGAACTCCAAGAAACCCTTTGGCCTTGACCCCGCTTCACTCGCTTGCAAAATCTTTTAATTTGATCACTCTACTACCGAGAAAGTTCTACACATTCATTCTCTCTCTCTCTCAATTTTGATTTTGAAATTATTCCTACTCGTAAAATAGGAATATAGTTTAAGGCATCAATAAATTTTATCCGAGCAATTCCATCCTCTACAAGTAAATTTCTAATTTTTAAGGAATTTTTAGTTCCATGAAATTAAAATATTAAAATTGGCATCACATCCATCGAGAAGTCTTGCTTGTTTGCTACTGTACACAGGCAATAAAGCTATGGTTCGGAACACATACGCCATTCACGATGCTAAGTTCCCTTGATATTCTCCATTCATGCAGTTTAATATTGATGTTGAATTACAAATCAGTAACTACTGAAAAAGTGGCAGAAGTATATCCTACAAGGCCATGCAAAGGAGGGTTCAGCTTAGCCTAAAGGTGTTTTGCGTGACAGACGCAAACCGAGTTCTCTCGTCTTCCTGGCCTTCTCCTCTTGTTTTCTCAATCCTCGAAAAGCTCATGTAAGATGGCTTGTGGATAGTTTCGATGGTATGAAAAGTAGTTTTTGCATTCCATGGTACAGGGAACAATCACTTTGCTTTTTTTCATGGCGATACGAGCAAAATGGTCTAACTATTCCTCATGTGCACTCAGCCTCGAGTGTTCTCTTTCCACTTAATCCATTGGGGGAGAAAAAAACTCAATTGTCATAACTTTTGTAGGTACTCATACATATAATTATTTTCCCTCACACATCAGAGTAAAATGAATTATTTGAATGTTATTTCTGGAAAATCATCATACGTCAATTTTTTTTTTTTTGTTAATTTCCTACATGGTGTGGATTTTTTAATTTTTTAAATTTAAAATTTAAAATTTTTTTAATTGTTATTTTTGTTTTTGTTTTTTTTTCCTTTTTGTTTTTTTTTTATTATTTCCTTTTTGCGGTGAGGGCCTTTGTGGCTGAAGGTGAGGTGGCCCTCGAGTGAGGATTGCTAGTGACCCTACTTGGCTTGAAAGAAGGGCAAAAGAAAAAGGAAAATTCAAAATAATTATTAAAAATTAAAATATTATTAAAAAATATTATTAAATTGTCCACGTTAGTGCCTGCAAAACTATATAGGACAATCATCATCCACATTGGATTTTCCGGTGATGCAAATTGCCAACAGCGCTCAAGTGATCAATTGTCAGTCACAGATAAAGTTCGACAAAAGAGAGCGACTGATGAAGATGTTTCTTCCGCTGAAGAAAGTCGACCTGAGAGAGGAAATCTTTGTAGATGTGATTGAAAATGTGACTGTCGTGCTACTGGCCATGTGCTGCACAATTGGTACAACATCCGCATCACTTCGTGACTTTGAGCACCGAAGAACTATAAGTACAGGGTACATTTATTTCGGAAAAAATTTTGAGATAAAAGAAGGAATATTTACTTTCCGAGAGATCATTTTTTTGAAAAGTGAATAGGTTTTCTTTGTTTAGTGATGTATGACCAAAAACGTTTTCTGGTGTTTGGATATTTCAATTGCATGGCAAAAAAATTCGAAATTTTTAAATTTTCTTTTCTTTTTCCTTTTTTCTTACCCTCCATTGGTTGTGATGGTCGGTTACCGACCACGCGTGTTGGCCAGCAAGGTCAAGATCACTAGAGGCTGACAAGCTTCAACATTGCCAACCTATGGCAAGGCTCAAGATCACTTGTGGCCGGTCATCGACTGACGATCGAACAAAGCCAAAAAGAAGAAGGAAAATAAAAATTTTTGTACATGAATATTAAAATATTCATGATAAGCAACTTTGAAGAGTGTTTTCATCTTTCAAGATTTAGGAATTCATTTTCCTAAATTTGTACATGAATATTTTTGTGGATAGAAAAATATTTTCGGTTGACTTGTTTTCCGATTGCAAAAGTCTAAAAGGTAAATTCCCAAAAAACATTTTTCCTCAAACAAATCCACTTTTAATAGAAATATCTTGGCATCACCTATTACACGTCGTCTATCACACAGAAGCGCGTATGAGGATAAGCTTGAACTCCAAGAAACCCATTGGCCTTGACCCCACTTCACCCGCTTAGGTTTGCAAAATCTTTTAATTTCATCACTCTACTACCGAGAAAGTTCTCCACATTCTCTCTCTTTCAATTTTGATTTTGAAATTATTCCTCCTCCTAAAATGGGAAAATAGTTTACGGCATCGATGAATTTTATCTGAGCAATTCCGTCCCCTACAAGTAAATTTCCAATTTTTAAGGAATTTTTAGTTCCATGAAACACCTGAATTTTGTTTAAAGTATGTCAAAAAGATTCGACATCGCTCTAAGTAGAATTGTAAAATGTTGTTGTCATGATTTTACATTAATAGTATTAAACAAGCTTTATTCATATATCAAATCGCGCACAAATATATCATTTTTACATTATCAATTTGATATATTATATACACACATATATTCTAAATTTATTATTATAACAAGCATTTCTCAATCTTAGTTGTTCCAATACATAGATCATAAATACATATTATTAGAAGCAGTTAATTAAATTTTCTCTCGCCTGTTCATAGCCACGCATAGATAACTAATCTTCGAGCGTGTCACCTGTTCATCAGACAATGGGCTGAAAAGATTTTATCTCATTAAATGCGAAAATAGTTTAATTTTTTAATAGTGAAAAGCGGGAAAAAGCCAAATACAAAGAGAGAAAGAAGGAAAGAACACTTTTAAATATTGTGCGTGCGGCTGAATAAGGTCAAGGGGGGCAATTAAGTAAATATCGAAGAAAAGGAGGATTTCTGAAATCGGCCACGTTCCACGGACAATGCGCGTGAGGTCACCTTTCATGGAAATGCATGTGCCTTTCCTGACATTCGGAACAAAATCCAATGATTACAAAGGTCATCACTTCGACTTCGAGTTCGTTGGTAAACTGTCTTCTGTCTCATTCCTTTCTCGGCTACTCTCTGTCGGCAACCGAAAGCACTCCCAAGATTCCAGACGCTTTCCCTGTCTCTTGATAAGCTCCGCAGGAAAAGCAGAGAGGCCGCGTCCATGGCGAAGAGAGCTTCGGCCTCCTCTTCTTCAGGTCAACCAAGTCCACCCAAGAGGCCGTGCGTCGCTCCAACCGAGTAAGTTCGATGATCTTGTGTTGGTTTTTAGCTTTTCTTGAGGAAAATTCGGTGAAGGGTTCTCGAGTTGAAGGTTCTTGAAATGAGTAGTATGGCGAAGCGTGCGTTGAAATACGTCATTGATTAGCTTTTGCCTCGTGATCGTTGCGAATCGCTTTCGTTCAGTTTCTTGTTTGTGGGTTTGTGGTGTGGCTTCAACGCGAACTATTGAAGACCCCAAATGTTGTCGTCTTGAATCTGTTATGCGATTTCTTTCCCTGTTCTTGATAAGCTCTGTAAAAGAACAGAAAGGTCGCGTCCATGGCGAAGAGAGCTTTGGCCTCCTCCTCTTCAGGTCAACCAAGTCAACCTCAGAGGCCATGGGTTGCTCCAACCGATTAAGTTCGATGCTCGTGTTAGTTTCTAGCTTTACTTCAGGGAAATTCGATGAAGGGTTCTCGAGTTGACGTTTCTTGAAATTAGTACGGTGGTGTTGAAGTATAACATCGATTAGCTTTTGCCTTGTGATTGCTCTGTCTCGCTTTCGTTCGGTTTCTTGTTTGTGGGTTTGTCCTGTGGCTTCAATGCAAACTACTAAAGTCCCCAAATTTTGTTGTCTCAAATCTGTTATGCGATTTCGTGTTGGTCAATCTCAGTGCTTCCTCCTTATTTCAATTATACTCTGTTAAGGTTTTTACCTAGCGAGTGAGCTGTTATTGTCATCGGGTTATTCTGCTTTCCTGTTTGCTAAATTATTGTATCCTGCTTGTGTTTTTGTGCTGATTGTCACACAGTCAAGCATGGAACGGGTCTAAGAAGAATCTTGTGCCAGGGAGCCGTTCGACAGAGGAGGAGGATGTCCGGAGAGTGGTAAGATGAGTAAAGTAGCTGACTTGGACATAGAAAATACAGTCTTCGTTATTTCAATTGCTGATCTCTTGATTTGAAGCGGGTGGATGCATTTCTGACCTTCCAGTCAATTTCCTGATAAAAATCTGCACTAGAAATTGCTGCGAGATATATAGTATCATTTGAGTGGTAAAAATGACCTGCTGAGGCTTTTCCTGTGAAGTAATTCCACTAAGAACATGATTTAGGTTTTTCATGTTGTTTGGGACAGATGGATCACGAAAAGATACAAATTTTCAGTGAAGTGCCTGGGAGATAATTTCTCCTTGAATCTTGGAAAATGTGGTCTATGACAATTTCAATTTGCATGTAGAAGGAGGACAATAAAGATACCTGTCATATGAAACTTGAACGCGATAAATACGTGACAGATTGTTCTTGCAATGTAATTATTTGCTATTGCTCTTTTCTGGACAGTGCGGAGAAGAGCTGGAATATGCACAATCTATCTCAGCCGAATTTTGTCAAAGGTGAATAAATTTCATTTGGTTTGTTGGTAGTAACTTTTCTGCAACAATTGATTCCTTTAGTAGAATTTTCATGTGTATTGTCTCTACAACTAAAATATCATTGAGTATTATTTGCCATCAATCCATGGTTCTGCTCAGCAAAGTGTAATACTTGCACATACATTTGTCTGCTAATCACTAAATGACGGGGCATTTGGAGATAGCTGCTAATTAACTTTATGTACTTCTGTAGGTACCAGATAGATATGTATTCCAGCTTTGCATTGACTTTTCTGTGGCGCTTTAGATTAAGAGAATGCATTTGATGAGTCTGATATCTATCTTTGTATGCGGTAATTAGGTCTAGCATTCATTTGTACACATAACTAATATGTTCCATATATATATATATATATATATATATATATATATTTGTCTATTTGTTACGAATAAGTCCACAAGACAGCAGTTGTTCATGGTGTCAATTTTTATGGTGTAGTTGCACTGGGAATGCTCTCAAATATATAATGCAATGGATGCATTCAATGGAGAATTCTTTTCAGAAACAGGTAAGACAGAATTAATAAAGTTTTCACTTTGTCTCAAACATGTCTCCATCAACAGTTCAGATATGAGTTGTTTTTCTGCATGTCGTGAAGTGATTGAATGAACTTATTGACCAATAAATTCGTTGGTAGCTAATTGATTTATGCTGACTGTTTGAATGGCATTTGTTGAGCATGAACTTTGCACGATTATTTCCTTTTATGAGCAAATATTTATTTTATTGAACAACCTGTGGAAAGAAAAACATGGAAAGGCTACACCCCATACAACTTTGTTGCAGCATAATGTTTCACATATACAGCTGACATCGAGGTGTGGAACCTTCCTATTGATGTGAACTATTGGCGGTTGATTAGTTTGTTATCCCTCAAGTAACTTTTATCCATTGAGCGATGGCCCTTCCACTCGGCACTGCCTGACTACTAAGGCAGACTTTCTTCCTGCTCGATCAGAAGAACAGAGATCCTTTTAAAAACCTGTTAGAACGCCTTAATATCTCAAAATCAATTTATGACTTTCAAGCTACTGGCACCACACACCAAATGACAACATGACATTATAGTCTCACACGTCTACACTTCCAGGACCAACAGTAAAATGCTACCCTGAGAAACAAGAGGCAAACTCAAAAGCATGCCACCAGATCGCAGCAAAGTTAGTCAACATGAACTTCCAATTTCTACACAAGCACTCAACATCAGCAGTAATTGTCTTATTTCTTTCCTGAGTCATAGTCTAAAGAGACTTTTAAAGGAAAAAAAACAACTGCATCAAGGACACAAGAAGCTAGTGGTGACACCTGTTCATGCTTCAGTATTATATTTCCCCCGATCTCTTGGATTAGAAGCGGTTAAATGCATTTCTGACATTCCCATCAGTTTCCAAATAGTAATCTGCATGAGAAATTGCTGTGGGATGTATAGAGAATTATTGTTTTAGTGGTAAAAATGACCCGCTGAATGTTCTAGGCTTTTCCTGCAAAGCAATTGCACTAAGAACATGCTTTAGGCTTTTCATGTTTTTTTGGACGGCATGGATCACTAAAAGATACAAATTTTCAATGAAGTGCGTGGACATTACTGTTGCCTCAAATCCTGGAAAATGTGGTCAATGATCTTTGAATGTAGGAGGAAAATGAAGATACTTGTGATGTGGAAATTGAATGTGACGACTACGTGACAGATGATTCTTGCTTATGTAATTCTTTGCTATTGCTTCTTTGCTGGACAGGTCAGAGAAGAGCTGGAGCGTGTTAAATCTGACTGGGCCGCATCCATTCAAAGGTGAATATGTTTCATTTAGTTTGTTGGCAGTATTATATCTGCATGAACTGATTTATCTAAGAGAATTTCCATGTGTATTGTCTTGCCAACTAAAATGATCATCTGATTATTAATGCCATAAATCCAAAATTCTGTGCATACCTGCACTGCACATACTTTATTCTGTTAATTGTTGTAAGGATGGTGCATTTGGAGGTAGCTGCTAATCAACATTACTCACTTCTCTTATCAATGTACTGGGCAAAATTTGTATTCCAGCTTTACATTGACTTTTCCATGTCGCGTTAGATCTGACATAAAATGCATTTGATGAGTCTGATATCTATGGTTTTATACAGTAATTAGATCTGACATTCATTTATACAAGTAACTAAAATGTTAATAGTTATTTGTCTATTTGTTATGAATAAGTCCACAAGATAGCAGCCATTCATGGTGTCAATTTTTATGGTGTAGTTGCTTCTGGAATGCTCTCAAAGATATATTGCCACAGATGTGCTCAGAGAATGGTTTTCAGAGATTGGTAAGATAACCAGAGTTTATAAATCATCAACACTTTAGATATGAGTTGTTCATCTGCATGTCATGAGGTGATCGAATGAACTTACTAATTGCTTTATACTGTCGGTTTTAACTGCATTTATTGAGCATGAACTTTGCACAATCTCCTTTGTCTATAAATAATATTCATTTTGTTGCGCAACCTGTGGAAAGAAAACATGGGGAGACCTACTTTTTATACAAGTCCGTTACAGCATAATGTCCCACATCTGCAGCTGAATTTGAGGTGCCAAACCTTCTCGTCTATTATCCCTAGAGTAAATTTTATCTGTTGAGAGACGGCCCTTCCACTCGGTACCGTCCGCTCACTAAGGCCAACTTGCATCCTTGCTTGACGGGAAGAACAGGAGATCCATTTGAACAACCTGTCATAATAGGAAAGCCTTATTTCTTGATATAGGAGATCCTTTTGTGCAACCTATTATAACTCTGGAGTCATGTTTTGTCATAGTAGGCTTAAACCATACAAGCCTAAGCCAAGTCACTTTGTTCCCCCATTTCCTCACTAGCTTCCAAGCCTCCTTTATAGAGAAAGAGCTCGTAGATGATCCAATAAATACCACTATGTCTAAAGAGCCAGAGTTTGGAGCAATCAACCCACACAAAACCATCTGAGTTTCAAGCAGATCATCAGACCCTGCTGGAGGCCATCTCCATTCATTTTCCTCAATAACATTTTCGACTGTGGCTTTACCACCTAAAGCTAAATCATAACCATTCTAAAGCACATGAAATTTTTGTCATTGACACAGAATGGAAGGGGAAAATGAAAATGCTTATGATTGTTCATATGGATTTTATAAACAACTGCTGTTTAGTGAAAGACTGATTTCAAGTGTGCGTGAAGAACTTAGCTCAATAAGGTGTTCGATAAGTTGTTTTTAAGAAGGAACAGAAGAACAGGTTTACAACTCATTTGATGGAATGGATTGGTTGTGTGTCCTTCTGCTTCATTTTTTTATGTCTCAAACTTTGGCAATTCTGCTGTTGGTGGTGTTGAACAGAAGGAAGCAGTGGAGCCTGCAAACAGTCACTTTCCCCACCTTGGAAGGTATGAATGCACTTCCCCTGTGATGCCACTGAAAAAGGCTTGCTGTGTAGTATTGAGCAGTTATACATCATTGATGTTTTGGGAATAATTGTCAGACCCACCACTACCACCTCACAACAGGCAGTCATAGCTCAATGAGTGTAAGGCCACAGGACTCATCATGCGCCCCACTGTCAATGCTCCAATTTAGAATATGGATGGAGCATCTTATTTTATTTTCTCTTTGAAAATGTGCATTATTTAACTCTCTTAGACAATGGATCTATTTATCCTCGTAGTTCCCCCTGGCAGTAATACTTGTTCAAGTGAGATGTTTGGTAGCTTGTCTCCCTTTATCGGTACTTATTCGATTTTCCACTTCTGTATCTGTCCCTATTTTGAATGGTTATTTACTGTTGATTATGTAGGGGTAATGCTAAATCCGCAGTAAACAATGGAGCGAGAAACTTACAGCTTCAACTTCCAACCAAACTGACAGTTCCTCTATTTACTGGAAAGAAAATAGAAGGAGAGAAGGGCACTCACATTCATGTTACCTTGATTGATGTGAACACAGGGGACGTCGTTACATCAGGCCCAGAATCCTCCATTAAGTTGGATGTTGTCGTGCTTGAAGGCGACTTTAACAAGGACAATAAGGATGACTGGGCTCCAGAAGAGTTTGAAAACTATGCAGTTAAAGAACGCGCAGGAAAGGGCCCACTTTTGATGGGAGATCTCGTAGTGAAGCTCAAGGAAGGTGTTGGGCAGCTGGGAAAACTGATATTTACTGACAATTCCAGCTGGAATAGGAGTAAAAGATTCAAGTTAGGGGTAAAGGCGGCATCAGGTTTTTGTGGGAACACACGAATCCGAGAAGCAGTAACAGATGCCTTCCCTGTCAAGGAACATAGAGGGGAAGGTAGGTCCTCCTTCATAGTCTTTTTACAGTACATAAACCTTATCCTTTATGCCTGAACATAAACATGAATTTAGACATCCATAGTCTTCAATTTTTTAATTGAGAGCTTCATTTCCTATGGACCTTTACAACTCGAATGAAAATTCTGATAAATAAGAAACAATCGATTCGTTTGTTATTGGCAAATGTTGACACTTTGGATCAGTTTCAGGAGAGAGCTTGCACGCCTGCTTGAAGTTTGCTTCTACAAATTAATCTAATAGTGCCTGGGACCATATTGTATATGTGCTCTTCATTTACAGCATACAGGAAACATCATCCACCGGCATCTGACGATGAGGTTTGGAGGTTGGAGAAGATTGCCAAAGATGGGAAATCTCACCATAAACTGAGTGAAGCTGGAATATATAACGTGGAGGACTTTCTACTGCAACTGTTCACGGACCCCAAGAAACTGAGAGAGGTAGGCACTTAATGATTCCCAATTAGGGTTTGATTGACTGCCAAAAATGTAAGTCTTGTGTGTTCATTCATCATAGATTCTTGGAAAGAGCATAACAGAGAAGAAGTGGGATAGCCTTATATGCCATGCAAAGACTTGCAAAACAAAGCGGAAACTCTACTTGGACGATCCTGATGGCGTGACAAAGCATGGCACTGTATTCGACACTGATGGTCAACTGATTGGCCTAGTCAAAGACAGGGAATATTTTGCTGCTCATCAACTTTCTGCCCAAGAGAAGGTAAGTAACCAAGGTGTTCCCACTCAATTTTGTCAAGCCAGTTCATTCGCTACACACCATCATGGGGGATTCAAATAATTTGTCCCATATTTTCTATGTAATCAGTATTTTGATGTTTATTTGTAGCTGTGTGGCTTAATAGGTGTTAGAAATGATTAGAAATGAGGAAACTTGAAACAAGGAGTTGTTGGACATCTACAGGCTTTGCTTTTCTTTTCTTTTCTTTTTTCTGATCATAAAAGTAATATGGAGTTCCTGTGGGGAGAATAAAAATAAAATATAGATTTTATGTTTAGATCCATAGTAGAGACTTTCCTTTAATAGAGTGACTTTGAGCTTGCACTCTTTGCGATGTAAAGTTGAGGTTAATGACCTTGTAAATCTAAGTGGCCATCTGGACTGAGTAAGATGAAGACCACTTTCAGCAGTTAATTAGGTTTCATCCATGAGAAGCTGAGGCACTCATCAACATGTTGTAGTTTGAGCGATTAACACATTCAGGTCACAACCATTACTTTAGTTTAAAACTATCAAGATCTTGAATACTTGCACAATACATATTGATGCATGCTTTGTTTCTTCACTGATCCTTTCTCAATCAACTTTGCATCTATACCTTGAGGACCCTTGTTTTGATTGTACTCTATATAACATCTTTTGAGCACCTGACCTTTATGCAGTGGAGAAATGGGCAGTTACAGGCATAAAGTGAATTGCAGTTCTTTCAATATTATTTTTATTCTTCTTTCTCTGTGCTGCACTCATGTACGTACTCTGAACACAAAGTTCATCCATTGGAATGCAACACTAGTTGCCAAAAAAAAGAAGTTGCTTTAAGCCAGAATGTTTTCCTGTCAATAGTGGAAATAAATACTTCCATTAGTCCAGCTTTAAATACTTCCATTAGTCCAGCTTGAGCAATATACCAAGTGTGTTTGCTCCAGGAACATCGAGATGCAATCCTGATGAAGGCCTTGACTAACTGGAATGATGTGAGAGAGTTCAATGGGGAGACGTTTTCTGATTCAATGCAGAACAATAGCTCAAGCTCATTTTCATCTCAAATCTTTGGTGGACAAACTGAAAATCTCAACTATGGTCAACGTTATTTGGCTCCACCAATCTTTGCTGCTCCAGTTGGCCTGGAAGTTCCTCTGGCCAATGTGAGCTCCACTGCTCAAGGTACGTGCTCTAGAACACAAAACTGTCTCTTTCGTTAAGCACGTACAAAGATGTGGCCTGTGAAATTACAATGAAAATAAGACTTCCACTTGATTGTTGAGCTTTAATAAATAAAAGCACTGTGTACCTGATTCTTATGATTTTGGGTCCCACATAATATGAAAAAGTTTGTTTGTCCAGCTGTGATTGTTGCAAAATGTGCCTCATTCAATGCAATCTATCCATCTGGCCACTATATGCATGTATGTGTGTATGTATGCATTTATATGTTCTGTCCAAGCAATTGAAAAGCAACTAAAAATTAGTTGGTAACGTGTACCTTTTTTGAGTGGGGGATTGGGGGAGGGGGAAAGTGGATTCTCCTGAACACCTTCACTTAGGTGATGCTAAGTGGATATTGACAAGATATTTCTATCACAGGTAGATATGACTAGATGTAATGTGCACAAGGCAATGTGTTTATATTTGCATTTTTGTCGTTTTAGAAAGGGCCTTGTCAACTGAAGCGTGTTAAGATTACAAAGATCAGGGGCAAGAAAAATTAAAGAGATGTGCAGGGTAAGGAAAAAAATTAAACTAGTAGCACTTTCTGTGATATCAGAATAGTATAAGCTCATGACAAATCATTGCAAGAATTTTTATAAGCTCATAGACCTGTGCTTACATCGGCCTATGTTTACAAATGGCATTAATGTTTTAGTTCTTTCTCCAGGACTTAATGGTGCAATGGCTTTGGCATTGCCAGTTCAGTCACAAAATAACAATTCTGGAAATTCCATGGAGATTTCTGTTGATGAAGTTTTTTGTCTCCCTGCACATCAACCCTTGTCTGCAGACCACTCGTATGCTCCGATTCCTCCAGGATATCATGGTAGTACTACTGCCGGATTGCCAACACAGTCCCATGGTATCAATTTACAGAATGCCATGCGTAGCCAAATGACCGGTTCTTTGAACCAAATGGTCTATACAGGATATGATTATGTTCTTCCCTCTGAACCATCCTATGACTCAATTTCAAGCTTCCAATCTAGTGGGACACTTGCTCCTCCTGAAGGCAATCCCGTGATGGCAGATAACCAATCAATTGGTTCAGATGATAACTGGGAGCAATACTTGGCTGATTCCGTTAGAGGTACCGGCAGAGGTGTTAGTGGCTGGCTCAAGATAAAGGCAGTGTTGCAGTGGGGGTACTTCATCAGGAAGAGAGCTGTCAGACTTGTGGAGTTAGACCAACCACCGATCGAAGTCCGGGCTTGTTCATAGTTCTCATCGTTGCTTCAGGGGAAGATGATTCTCCATTTACTTCTGATAGAATTGATGGTAATTTTATTTCTTAAATGATGATAATATTTCATCGATTCTATGTATTCACCTGTGTATAGAACATCTACGTCAAACGCGTTCTTAAGCAACTAATTTTTTTCCATCTAAAAGTGTCTCTACGTCAGTTATTTCAAACATCTTTCTTCAGAAAATTCTCTGGTATGTCACATGTAAGGAATGCAAGGTTATCTCATTCAAAGAGTGTCCTTGGATTCTGCGCTTATTATGCAGTAGATTGCGACCAAATCCATGGAGTCCCATGTAATAAGTCTTGCCTACTGCTGCTACCAGTGGCAATGCAGCTTTTCTCCAGAACGCATACACTGTCTAGCTATGATGCTAAGTTCCCTCGTACTTGTTTTCGTGGCCTTCTCTTCTTGTTTCCTCAGTCCTTGAAATTTTATACTATAACGAGCTTTTATGCAAAGCAGTTCGGGGTTAGTTTGAATTAATATTGGTCTGCACCGGAATATTATCCTTATAATGTAGGATTGAATATCTGGATCTTTCATCTTTAGTGTGTCACTCCACAGTTCCTTTATTTCCTGAACTATTTAACAATTGAACATTCCTGTACGTCCATTATCATTAAATTTAATGGCTACATCATGCTCTTTATTAAGAAAATGCAATTCCATTGAAGATATTGTAGACATAATCTCATTATCCTAAACCTACCATTTATTTGCAGATTCCGAATCTCAGGGACAGGAATATGGTCAATGTTCTTTAAAGCCACCTTGAAATTATATATCTAGCAACTAGTCATGTTGACTGTATTGATCCCAGAGGGTAGCCCTTCCACGCAAGAAGGTATTTTGTGCATCAGATGGAATGCTTCACTTAACGGTGACGTGAAGAAGAAAGTCCAATTTAGGTGAGAGATTTCAACATTCAAACCGAAAGTTCATTGGTCAACTACACCGAGTGAACCCCTCAACCCAAAGTATAAATCGTTTAAACCAAGCATTTGGTTCTCTTATATATGAAAGTTCAAAAATATACAGACGAAGCATAAGCTTGGCATTGTCGAATGGGTCTCGATGCTTGCAGCAATACTACAAAGACAATTGTCACAAGATAGAAGTCATGGGTCTAACTCAATAGATAAATAGTTACCTTTTACTCCAGTTTTCTCTTCAACAAATGCCCACCTAGCAGAAAAGGCACATGGCAGGTAGGTATTAATTAAGACTCCAAGAAGGGCGGAGCCAAAAAGCTCCAGTCACAAAAGGCCCAGATGCATTGCTTCTCACACCGATGTCTGCAGCTTCAAGGTTTAGAGCTCCATCCACAGGAACACCACAAGCATAACCACCACAAACTCTTGAACAGCTGGTCATTCTGAATCAGAGATTTCATCTTCATCCTCGTCTAGTATGTAGACCAAGGCCCGCTTTCTTGCAATTAAAACACAAGCCACACCTCTACTTGCTGTTGCCAAAAAATCATCAACTTGAATATATGGCCAAAACTACCGTGATGTTTAGATACGTCTGTTGGGTAAAAGTAAAAGTACAATACATGCTTTATGCTAAAACACAGGTGGGAAGCAAACCTTGTATGCCTAAAGAGGCTATGGTGTGCATGTAAAATACAAATGCTCTACAGTATCTCGCTATACCTGATACCACAATAGTATCTATCATCATGAACATGTACAGGTTCCAGCTACCATACAAATGAACTCGCATCCAAGGAGATTTTACTAATTTTGCCCCCTTTGGCAGTGACTCATAAGTTATACATAGAGGATTCCCATTTGTAAGTTAGGCTTAGGATGCACATGGCAACGATTATGTTCTCGGGAACAGTTTCTGCTCGGAAGTTATTCTTTTTTATTCTGCTCTCGGAAACAATTTCTAAGCATTTGAAGGTGTTTGGTAACTGTCTAAAATTTTTATTCTTGGAACAGAAATGCATTTGGTAAAATCTGAAAATTTCTAGTCCAAAATAATTTCTTTTAATTTTTTAATAATTTAAATACAATTTTCTTTCTTTTTTTCCTTTCCATTTTCACCTTCTTCTTTTTTTCTTAATAGATCGCCGGCGGTCGGTTGCGGCGACCGGCCAAACGAGGGCCAACACCCTCGCTAGGGGCCGGCGATCGGCGAGACGCCCTCGCCGGGGTCCGGCGCCCCGGCCTCGCCGTGAGCCGGGCGAGGCGACCTCGGCCCGGATCCGGGCGAGGCCGAGCTCGCCTAGCCGCCCACCGCCAAGGCGGCGTCGGCTTGGGCCGGGCGACGCCGCCCGGCGGTGGGCGGCGGGTCGAGCCTCGCCGGTGGCCGGGCGAGCTCGGCCTCGCCGGATCCGGCCAAGGCCGACTCGCCCAGCCACGGCGAGGCCGCCCAAGCAGATCTGTGCTCGGCCGAGCTCGCCGGTGGCCAGGCGAGCTCACCGGTGACGGTGGCGGTGGGCGGTGATGGGCGGTAGTGGGGGTCGAGGAGGAAGAAGAAAGGAAAGAGAAAGAGAGAAAAAAAAAGAAAGGGAAAAAAACTGATTCTTGAAGTTGTTCCTGAACAAGAAGCTACTTTTTTTTTTTTTTTTTTTTGATTCC
Source organism: Corymbia calophylla (assembly GCA_014182845.1). Classification (NCBI taxonomy): domain Eukaryota; kingdom Viridiplantae; phylum Streptophyta; class Magnoliopsida; order Myrtales; family Myrtaceae; genus Corymbia; species Corymbia calophylla. The sequence goes on along the minus strand of CM024700.1, from coordinate 19,092,623 downwards.
GTTCCAAATTTGTTCTCGGGAACAAAAATTTTAACAAACGAATTTCTGTTCCAAATCTACTCCCGGGAACAAAAGAACAGAAATTATCACTATTTGGCAAGTTACCATACAGGCCTTAATGTGTCTTTAAATGCAACCAAAAATGTACAGAAATAGTTTTTACTGACGATGAACAAACAATAGGTGTTGGTTATCGCAGGTCACTACGAAAGGCAGTAGTCTAGTAGATATCAGTTAAATGCAACTTCATTTTGGTCAGGAAAGATATATGATTGAAGTATCAAATGACCTATAAGGACATGCAATGAGGAGAAAAGTCAATATCCAATGCTAATTGTACATGGAAAGATATATTAAGTAAGCTGTGATTGTTGCAATACACTATCCATTTGGTCATTTATGTGCGTACATGGGCTCTGTCTAAGCAATTAAAAATCAACTAAAAAAATTAGGTGGTAATAGGTACTTTCTTGGGTGGGGGATTGGGGGAGGGCAGATGCTCATGAACACTTCACTTAGGTGATGCTAAGTGGATATTGACAAGATATTGCTATTACTAGGTAGACATGAATATGGAATAATTACACAGCAATGTGCTTATATGTGCATTTTCAACAAATGGCGACTGGGAGATCATATGTTAGAAAAGAAGGTTGCTTGGTTAAACTTATATGATAGAAATTGAAAAGGGCCTTGTCAATTGAGGCACTTAAAGATAACAAAGACCAGTGGCAAGAAAACTTACAAGATGTGCAGGGTAAGGAAAAAAAATTAGCAGCACTTCTCCTTATGCTAAAAGCTCATAACCATCCGTTCATTCTAAAATTTTTAATAAGAACATTCTCCTGTGCTCATGTCGGCCTTGGCCTCTGTTTACTAACCACACTAATGTTTTTGTTCTTTCTCCAGGACATAATGGTGCAACTGCTTTGGCATTGCCTCTACAGTTGCAAAATACCAATTCTCGAAATGCCATGAAGCTTTCAGCTGATGAAAGCATTTGTCTAACTGCACTGCAGCTCATATCTATAGACCCTTTGAATGTTCTAATTCCTCAGGGAGACAAAGGTATCCCTACTGTCAGATTGCCAATACAGCCACATGGTAACAATTTCCAATATGCCATGCGTAACTATATGATCCATTCTCCAAGCTAAATCGGCCATACAATGAATGAGAATGTTCCGCCCTCTGAACCACCCTCTACCACCATATCAATCTTCCAATCTAGCAGTACACTTCCTCCTCCTGAAGGCAATTTTGTGATGGAAAATTTGCAACTATTTGTTTCAGATGATATGGATTATTGATTGGCTTTGTTAAGTCAGAGCCCACCATACGATGACAAGTTCTCTAAGACCCCATTATATGTTGGTGGTTCTGTTAGTGGAACCAGCAAAGGCGTTATTGGCTGGCTCAAGATAAAGGCAGTGATGCGGTGGGGTATCTTCATCATGAAGATCGTCACACGGAAACGTGGCATAATTTGTGCAGCCACCGATATAAGTCCAGATTTGATTTGATTTGATTCATTCTTAATGTTGCATTAGGAAAGATGATTCTCCATTTACTGTCTGATGGAATTGATGGGACTTTTTCTTAGATGAGGGCATATTAGTTATTTAATGTTGTTCATTTGAGTACAGAACAGCTTTGTCTGAACACCTTCTCAAGCAAGTAATATTTTCATCAGAGAGTTTCTCTACTTTGGTTCTTTCAACATTTTTCTTCAAAAGCCCTCTCTCTTTCACATGTAAGGATACAAGGTATATCATTCAAAGAGTGCACTTGCATTCTGCGCTTATTATTCATAGAAAATTGACACTACCTCCATCGAGTCCTATGTAAAAAGTCTTGCCTATTTGCTGCTATCCATAGGCAATAAAGCCATTGTTCAGAACACAAACACCATTACATCATGACGCTAAGTTCCCTCGATATTCTCCATTTGTTTGGACTGTTAGTTTAATATTGATGTTGAATGACAAATTAGTAACTACTAAAAAAGTAGCATAAGTAAATTCTACAAGGCTATACGACAGCTATAAATGGAGGGTTTAGCTTAGCCAAAGGTGTTTTGCATGACAGACACAAACCCTTCTCCTCTTGTTTTCTCAATCCTTGAAAAGCTTATGTGAAACAGCTTGTGGATAGTTTCGATGGTATAAAAGTAGTTTTTGTATTCCATGGTACAGGGAACAATCATACTCTGCATTCTTTCGTGGCAACACAAGAAAACTGGTCTTCCTAATTCATATTCCTCACTTGCACTCCACCTGGAGTGTTCTGTTTCCACCTCAAAACAGATCTGAGAAAATTTACATGACCTGTGACTTTTTTCATGATTTTATCTGGCCAAATGAAAGTTAGTCATAGTATTTGTAATATCAAATCTAATATTGTAATAGTAAAGTGGTGCTCAATGTGGAGACCATTGCAGTGACAGCCTTCTTTTAAGTTGACACCCACCCACTTGCTTCAATTTTTGGTCTTCACTCTCTCTTTGAGGCCATGCCCGTCTTCACATTTTGTTTTTTCATTATTTTTCTTTTCCTTTGAAAACTTGCTAATATAAACAATAACCCTCTCCTAAATTGACACCTATCCACTTCTTTTTTGGCCTCTTCTTTCCAGTTCTCATAAATTTTTCATAATTTTCTTTCCTTTTTCCATTTCCCATGATTAGTTATATTTTATATCCTACTAGACATACCTGGATTTCAACATTCGAATGCAAATTTCGTTAGTCGATTGTGCCACATGAACCCTTCAACCCAAAGTATAGTTAATCCAAACCAAACATTTGGTTCTCTTACACATGAAAATAATGCACAGATGAAGCAACAGCTCAGCACTATCTAGTAGGTCTCAGAGCTTGCAGCAATACCATGAAGACGGTTACCACCAGATAGAAGCCACGAGTCAGCATCTTTCTGTCAATTCTATCTAACTCAACAGATAAATAGCTACCTTTTACTCCACTTTTCTCTTCGTCACATGCCTACCTAGCGGAGAAGGCACATGGCAGGTATAAATTAAGACTCTTCAAGAAGGGTCGAGCTGAAAAGCTTCAGTCAGAAAGCCCACGTGCATGGCTTCTCACACTAATGTCTGCAGCTTTAAGTATTAGAGGTACACCAATAGAAGCAACAGAAGCAAAACTGCCACAAAGTCACAAATAGACCGTCTTTCTGAATCAGAGATTTCATCTTCATCCTCATCTAGTATGTAGACCAGGGCCTGCTTTCTTGCAACCAAAACACAAGTCACACCTCTACCTGCTGTTTCCAAAAAACCGTCAACATGTTTCACTCCGACATTCCTTTCGTATGAATAAGTACAATACTTGCATTGCGCTAAAACACAGGAGGAAGCAAGCTTTGTGAAAATAAAGAGGCCATGGTATGCATGTAAACTATGAATGCTCTACAATATCTTGCTATACTAGATACCATGTAGTATCTATCATCACGAACATGTACACACCAGTTCTCAGTCAGTAAGTTAGACTGCATTGTACCTACCATAAGAAGATATTATTTTTTTGTATATGTCTGGCTACGAAAGATTCATCTTTTTCACACCTAGGCCTACCAATTGATTTGAAATTAGGGGAAATCCAATACTTCAGTGTTTTCCTTCTTCAACTGAAAAAACATTCTTCTTTGGAGCATATATTTGCACTTCTTCAAACCGTAGGAAAAACCGTGAAGTGGTCCATTAAAGAGGCACAACGTACCTATGCCAGTCATATGTTAACCTACGAGTAAGTTAAGTGGAAATGTAGTAAGAAGCATGGAGAGTATTAATTCAGTTCCACTAGCTAGCCAACGATATAAATTTGTTACCAACACTGGCGAGTTTATCAGACTCTGATACGGAAAGGAATTAGTATGGGCAACAGTAGGTTCAACTACATCCATAACTGCAAATGGACATGGTAAGGAGCTAATGGAAAAAAAAAATTCAGGACTATACTATTGATGGCAAGGCAATGTGTCCTTCGCATGACTCTTACCACTAACTGACAAGGGAGGAGCTGCATTATGGGGTATTGCGAATCTTCTCATTCTCCATCTCTAGGTGTAAGCCAGAGTCCTAGATGCATGGTTTCACTGGATCAGTGTTTCAGAAGTGAGAATAAGATAAGCAAGCAAAAATGTTCCCACAAAAGAGAAGCGAAAATGGCGCTAGGGCCATCAAATGCACAATTCTCAACATAGTTACAGGTGCAAGGCTCCAACAGTCGAGAATGTTGGAACTTTTGCAGTTATGGTAAGGTAGAAAGTAAAACACCCTATAAATATTTGCAAGCGTGAAATGACATGTATATATGCACATAGTAGCAAAAACCTAAGCTGCTACTCCTCATGCCGATGAGGAGAGCATATGACTAATAAATAACTAATAAATAGGAAGAATAGAAAGTAATTTTTCTTTTTTTTTTTTAGTATCACTTGATAGAACACTCTACATGTATTAAATTACTCATGTTCAGAACAAAAGAAGCCCCAGTGAGTCGATAGAGCCCGCTTGAGCATAAAAGACCGGACTCAAGCTCTCAAGCGCATCGTTCAATTTTCTGGTAGACTAAGCCAATACGACCAATAAATGAATCATCTGCCGCAAATTGAGGCAAGAAGACACCGGACCAGATGGTCAGCATGCTCGACATTTACAGGAGATTGGGAGTTTGGAACTCCCAACGCTGCTCCGACACTCTTCCTTTCTAGTAGACTTTCAAGCACTTTGCCTCTATATTCACCAACTCTCGATTGAACCCAATTCGAACTAGCTTGGAAATTACAGCAGAGCACATTTAGGAAAAGCGAAAGAAGTCGAACGGGATAAGGCCAAAGCCTCAAACGGCGTACCAAGCTATCCTAGAAGAAACGAAAACGCTGAATGAAAAAAAAAACAGAGAGCTTTCTCGTATAGAAGCAACACCCAGGAGAGATTGTCCATAGCCTCCGCCATTCGAAACGATGAAGCACCCACCTTCGAGCACTCCATGGCCATCGCCAGCGAACCCTTCTCCGGATTCCGCTCCGCCATCTTCACCTACCAATCAGAAGAAATCGAGCAAAAACCTCGCAACGCCGGAGCCGAACCCGAGGGACCAGCGGTTTGTCGAGCTGAAATCGAAACGGAAGCACACGCCGCAATCCTTCGCCGTCGGTATCCATAGCTGAAGTGCTCCGGCGAGCAGCCGATATTGCAGCAGCACCGGCCGCCGGAAGCGTCGGACGGAAAACAATTGCAAAAGAGGAACGGGCGGGAGAGAGAGATGATTCATGGGTGAGCCAACCCGGGCCTATTGGGCCATGTATCGGGCTTAACTTGTTCTCCGGGCTCGATCTTCATAAAAAGACGCATGTGATTTCGAAACAGGCCATCACTGGCTCAAATGGGCCGGGCCAGGATGGGCCGGACTTTAGAATTAGATAACCTCATCTTGAGAAGCAGGTCATAGAAGGCGACGTGCCGCCGCCCATGTCAATGAAATCTTCCTACCGTATCAATCACCAGTTATTTTACAACAATCGTAGCTTACAAAATACATCTTTTCTTCATATAATTAGCATCATACATTGAATGTTCTCCACGTCATATGTCCTTATAGGTCATTTTGATACTTCCAACTCTTAAATTTTTCGTGTCCAAATTGAAATTCCATTTCCTAAATCAAATCCTAATAAATTTTAAGTACTCGATTATTACCCTTTCACCTTGTATTGATAATTTATGAGATTACTACTTTTTGGGGGCGACATGTAGCAATGTACTCCTCTTAATTGTTCGTCGTCAGTAAAAACTATTTCTAAACAATGATTTCGAGCTTAGTTTAATTAGTTGGACTAATCCATCTACATTGTAAAATCAGAAATTCTGATTCAGGAAATGTCAAGTTGGAAAATATTGATTTATTAAAAGCATACTTGGGGTGGGGGTCAATTAATTAGGTAATTATCACGCTATGAATTTTAAAGGATAATTGAGCAGATTGGTTTTGATGTCATCACATATAATAAGAAATATTAGAAAATCTTCTTTGAATCGAAATAGAAAATAGGATTTGTTTTTTGGTAATCTTGCAAAACAACCCTAAACTAGTGATTATAAATATAAGGGGGCTTCGCACAGTTCAAAATTGGAAAAAAAGAAGAAGAAAAAGACAAGAAGCAAACGCTGCTCTTGTTGTTGCTACTGTTGCTGCCGCTAACGTTCGAAGAAGAACGAAGAAGATGCCGGAGGCAGGACTGACCAACCACCATGGGATGGACTACGTAGACCCCCCACTAGTTCCTTTCCTCGACATGGCCGACCTCAAGCTCCCGCCCTTCTACAGAGCCCTCGTTGCGGAGTTCACAGCCACTCTCCTCTTCCTCTACGTCACCGTTGCCACCATCATCGGCGACAAGAAGCAGACCTTGCGACGGCGTCCGCCCCTTAGGCATCGCTTGGGCCGTTGGCGGCATGACCGCACTGCCGGAATATCTGGTGCGTTACACGACTCTCGCACGTCCAATCTGTCTGATTTTTTCGTGCTCTGGTCTTTAGGGGTTTACGTGTCTCTCCTGATTTGCTTCGAGGCAGGTGGGCACATCAACCCGGCGGTGACATTGGGCTTTCTTACGGTAAAGAAGGTGAGCTTGATTAGGGTGGTCTCGTACATGATTGCCCAGTGCTCGGGCGCGATCTGCGGTGTCGGGTTGGTGAAGGCATTCATGAAACCCTACTATAACTCGCTCGGAGGTGGTGCCAATTCGGTGGCTCCAGGCTACGGCATAGGCACGGCCCTGTTTGCTGAGATCATAGGCACTTTCCTGCTAGTTTACACCGTGTTCTCGACCAACGACCTAAAGAGGAGCGCTCGTGGCTCTCACGTCGCCGTACGTTCTACTTTCTAGTTGCTGCTGCTGCCGCTACTAACAACTCTGCCCTTTCAAATGCAGATGGAGCAGCCGTTTGATTAGTTTTTTTTCTGATGAGACATGGGATCTGTGTTTGGGCGTGCAGGTTTTGGCTCCATTGGCGATTGGTTTTGCAGTGTTCATGGTTCACTTGGCCACCATCCCATCACCGGCACCGGCATCAACCCGGCTAGGAGCTTCGGTGCTGCTGTTATCTACAACAACCACGAAGTCTGGGGTGACCAGGTAAAGCCTCTTACGATCAAGCTTTACGGCATGAACAACACGCATTAGGAGCTAGGCAAAAAAAACAGCATTAATGGCAGCGAGAATTTGGTACTCCTTTTTATTAAAAGATGCTAAGGTGCGCATTTGGATTTGATATTTATTGCCATGGGATAAATGATTGTAGGCTAGTATCAACTGATGCCTGCAAATGTGCATGTGAATGTGCAGTGGATCTTCTTGTATGCACCATTTATGGGGGCAGCAGGAGCAGCACTGTGCCACAAGCTCGTCCACAAGGCCCACGGCGGCAACCCTGCCAACTAAAATCTTTCCTTTTTTGGGAATGAGAGACAACTATGACGATAAATGGTGGTGTTGGTGATGGTGGGGCGGCGGTGGTGATGGACCACTTTTGATTTATTGATCTCATTTATCGTTGTTATTTATGTCGTTAGCAATATTAGGATATTAATATCTTTTAAAGATATTTAGGATATTTTCTCTAATTTTCTATATCGACTTTGATTATATATATCTAATTTGATTTTCTTTGATTTCCTCTATGTAAGCCTATAAATAGGCTCTTCATGTACTATTTTCATATATCGAATCATACAGATAATTCCACATTTAACTGCTGTTATTATTATTCAATGATTAGTGGTGGAAGTGTTTCCTTTTCTTTTGTATTCTATCCCCTCTTGTGACCGCAAGCACTCTTGTTGAAAGCAACCTGACAACCATAATCAAATCGAGTGTGGATACTGTGGTTGACTTAAATTCTTCAATCAAGACTCTCACGGAGTGCAAACATTCGATGTAAGCTAGAATTGGACTAGGAACATGCGTGATTATCAAGAGGATGAACATTCCATGTGTCTCTAAGGAAACACACCTCAAAAAGATGCTCGAACCATGTAATTATACTGATGAGATTGTAAGTCGGTGTCTTTCTATCTTTGGATAGTGTCTCGACTGAGGGCTGAATCACTACAGTGCTACGTTGGTGGATTCAAGACTCCATCCAGCCAATAGGACGTGGAAGTAGATGGAAAAAATATGAGAAAATATTGGGTAGGCCTATCTTGCCACATAACTGTATGTCGCCTTATTCATTGCTCACCATGTGTTTCTACTATTTTGTGCGTTTTCTCTGTCTTTTGCTGGCCATGGACGAGTAAATAGCAGCATCACTGGCCAGCCATGGACAGCAGCGCCACCGGTTACAGACAAGCTAGGCTTGCGAGCAACGTTGACACATGTCCGACTTGATCTAGTCAACGTTTGGAGACTGCCGTGGGCGAGGCCAAATCTAGAGTTCTCCAGATCCAAGTCTTGACAAGCAGCTCACGAGCAACGCCGACACTCGTCCCTGGCTGTCGCTAGCTTGTTCAGCTAGATTTGGTCGGAAATATTAAAATTTTCTGTCACTGTCTCCAGATTATTAAAATTGTGAATATTTGTAAGAACATCTAAAAATTCTCGAGTTGATCCAGTCTATGCGAATATTGGTGGTATAAAATTCTGATTCGTGGCCTTTGAAAGGTTTGGCGAGATTAATGAAGATTAGCACGGTCGAAATTTGAAAATTTGGGCATTTTTTGGATGTTTCAGGGCTTTACATAATTTTCGGACCATCGGGGGCACTTATCGGGCCCATGGACTGGCATTTTCATAAATTTCGTACTAAACGGGCTTCTTGGCCCAAGTGAGTTTAGGCTCTATTTCTGAGAGTGCAATTTCTGATAAAGGGATGAAAGTTGCCCCGCATTGTTCCTAAAAGGATCAATTATTTTGAGCCATGTTATGTTACAATATTGCATCCGGTATCGGATGGATTTTCAAGTTGGTGTTATTTTGGTTATACATGGAAAATGATTATGTAAGTGAATTATTTCAAAATCATTTCTTGGTACGTCCGATATCATGTATTGATATTGGATTAGTGCACATGGTCGACCTATGTATTGAGAGATGATACATGTTTGTTGATCAGTTTATTTTAGGGCTTAGTCACAACTGGTATGATTTCTAGGGCTTAAGTACAATGGATGTAGTTCTCTAAGCAACATCATCTATTAAAGTGTGGCTATAGTTTTCTAACATGAGCAACCGATTTGGTATCATTTCGATGACGTATAATGTGCAACATTACATTATATGTGATTCGAATGCGTTACTTTTGCTAATGTGGTGCCCTGCATAATTGATATAAAATTTGCATCATTCGCTAATAAAGAAACATGCCTAAGTCACACATGGGACTCTAATTTAGATTACTTTTTTTTGGGTCGAAATAATTTACATTACTTGAGCAAGGGCTATTAAATGGGTCATGAAGCTCTCATTTTTTATCAATTCATCACACTCCGAACTTTGTTATTATATTCATTGGGTCATTTTATCGAATCATCATTTTCTTATGATAGCTATTATTGGTTGAAGGTTTCGTCCTTTATTTATAGGGAATGGCTAGTCATTCCCTAAATTATAGATTTGGTGCATTGGAAGTGTGACCACGTCCATTGAGTCCTATGTACTAAGTCATTGCCCATTTGCTGCGATCCAAAGGCAAGTCATTTTTCGTCTACTAAATTATAATGCTAATCATTCAGACTGATAGGCTAATAATGGTGTTGAGTTTCAAATGATAATTAATTCTATTGGTACTTGTGTGGCGCTAAAACACAGAGGAAGCGATCCTTGTGAAACCAAAGAGGCTATGTTATGCACGTAAACTATGAATGCTCTACAATATCTTGCTATACTAGATACCGTGTAGCATCTATCATCACAAACATGTACGCACCAGTTATTGGTCAGTAAGTCAGGCTACATTGTACCTCCCATAAGTAGATATTATTCTTTCTGTATTTGTCTGGCCACGAAAGATTAATTCTTTTGCAACAATCGCAGCTTACAGAATATATTTTTTCTATATAGAATTAGCGTTGATTATTGACTGTTCTACACATTGCTTGTCCTTATGAGTCATTTTGATTCCGTCAACTCTTAAATTTTTCACGTTGAAATTAAAGTTGCATCTCTTGAATTGAACCCTAATAAAATTTAAGTACTTGATTATTGCCCTTTTGCCTTTGTACTAATAATCTAATAGATTACTGCTTTTGGTAATGACCTACAATAACCTACTCCTCTTCATTGTTCGTGGTCAATAAAACTATTTTCTGAGCAATGGTTTTAAGCTTGATTTAGCTAGTTGGACCACGGAAACTATTGATTTATTAAAAGCAAACTTGTGGTGGGGGCACTTAATTTGGATATCATCATGCTTTAAATTTTAAAGAATAACTGAACAAATTAATTAGATATCATCACATACTATAAGAAATCTTAGAATACCGGCACAGGCATCAACCCGGCTAGGATGACCACGTAAAGCCTCTCTCTCCTTCCTTAAATCAAGCTTTACTACAAAAATAACACGCATTATATAGAGCTTGCTAAAACATGAGAACTGTATGCATTTATTGCCATGTGCGCAATTGGATTTGATATTTATTGCCATGAGATAATGATTATAGTCTAGAATTAATTGATGTTTGCGAATGTGGATGTTCATGAGCAGTGGATCTTCTGGTTTGGACCCTTCGTGGGGGCACTAGCAGCAACAGTATACCGCTGGATCATCCTCAAAGTAGCTTCCATCGAGGGAGGCCCTCATGGTGGCCCTCTGCGGCGACCCCACCAACTAAAATCTTTCCTCTCTTTTTTTTGGCCTTTTTATCCCATTTGATTGTTTTTGTGAATGAGACACAAAACAACTATGACGATGGAACCCTCTTGATTTATTGATCCCATTTATCATTATTATTGCCGTTGTTATTGTCTAGTGATTAGCGGTGGAAGTGTTTCCTTTTCTTTCGTATTCTATCTCCCTGTGATCGCGTGTGCTCTTGTCAAAACCAACTTGACAACCCTCATCAAGTCGAGTGTAGAGATTGTAGGAGACATAGACCTTCAACTAGGAATCTTAACGGTGAGCAAACATTCAATATTAACTAGAATTGGACAAGAAACATGAGTGATCTACAAAAGGATGAATGTTCCATGTGTCTCTAGTGAAACACACCCGGTACCGATAGGACGAACAAAAATATGCTCGAACGATGTAATAATACTGATGAGTTGGCATCTTACTATCTTTGGATGAAACATTATAGCATCTCGACTGATCCTAGAAAATAGCTGAAGTGACAAGAGGGAGTGGGGGAAAGAGTTGAGACCACAAGTGCTGCGTCGATCTACTTTTAGACTCAAAATTGCATCTAGCCAATAGGACGTCAAAGCAATTGGAGAAAATATGAGAAAATATTGGGTAAGGCTATCTTGCCATCTAGCCGTGTGTCATTCTGGCAAAATGTGGAAAATTTTATGATTTAATTGGCATAATTGAAAGATTTAGGACTAAACTGACATAAGCGCAATCCTATAAGTCAAATTTCATCATTTGATTGGCAAAATGCGAAATGGTTTAGGATTTAATTGACAAAATTGAAAAGTTCAGGACTAAATTGGTACAAATACAATAAGTTTATAATTTTTTTGATAATTTTCTCCTAGGGTTCATACAATTCAACATTCTGGCCACTACATGTAAAAAGGATCAATCAAATGATGAAATTTGACTTACAGATCAATGATATCACACTAATTCAACTCTTTTCCCCTCCTTACTCAGATCTTACTGTTACTTTAAAAAAAAAAAAATTCAGCGATGGTATAGTGTTTAATATATGGTCATAAAATCCCACAGAGTTGCCTCCAGAAAACTTTGCAAGCTAGCCATTCAGAATACTATCATGAAAATTCAGGATTATTATTTTGTGCACATAGAATTACGATATTTTGATGCTTAACTCGTAATCAAATTTATATTGTCTAATCGTACCATAATTGAAGGTACCAGAAATCTGGCTTATAGGGAGCGAGATTTCGAGTACATTTGACTTTAGCTTTTAATCCGAATTTTTGGTAACACTGTATTTAATAACAACAACTAAAATGATTAATTGACAATACAAAAAAAAATCAAGATATTCATGGAAATGTAATATTCAATCAAAACTTTATAAAATAGAAAGACCATGTATATTTGAAAAATGAAAAGGTATTAACTTAGAATTTAATAAAAGGAAGCATCGATAGCTAAAAAAAACTGTAGAAGAAAAACTTCAGGATTAGGCATGGGACGACTCAAATAAGTGTTCAACGTCCAGATTATCGCTCTTCCAGTTAAGAAATGAAAATACTAGATATGTCTGTTTATTGCTCTAGATCCCTCCGTAACTTTATCTTCTTTTTATCAAGCTCATGAAAAATATATATATATATATATATATATGTATGTATGTAAGTCTTTCATGATTTTGAGAAATTTTGAATGTTTCTGTTACTTTTTTGGAATTACTAAAATAGTAAATGTTACGAAATAATGTTATATGGACATTCAAAAATTATCTAGTTGATCCAATTTGTTGAAATAAATATAAGTGGTATGATTTTTGGATTCTTGGCCTTTCAAAGATTTAATGATATTATTGAAGAAAATAGACAAGCGCAATCCAAATTTGCAAAAATAAATCTAATTTCTATCTGTTTTATGGGAAATGGACTTTTTTTCTGGAAAAAAAAAAAGAAAAAAGAGAGTATCTTTGGATGTTTCAAGGCTTTAAGTAATTTTTGGACAATTGGGGGAAATTATAGGGCCCATGGACCCAAGATTGAGGCTCGAAGGGCATTTTCGTAAATTTTCTACTAAATGGGCTTCTTGGCCCGAGTGAATTTAGCTTGCTTCTGAGGGGGCCATTTTCTGATGAAGGGATGAAACTTGCGTCGCATTGTTACTAAAAGGATAAATTATTTTTAGGCATGTTATGTTGTAATGATGGATAGATTTTCAAGTTGGTATTATTTTGGATATTCATCGGAAATGATTATAATGGTGAATAATTTCAAATCATTTATTGGTATGTCGGATATCACGTATCGATATTAGATTGATGCACATAGTCGACCTATGTATTAAGAGATCATATATGTTTGTTGATTGGTTCTATTTTGGGGCTTAGCTACAGCCAATATGATTTCTAGGGCTTAATTGCAATGGATGTATTTCTCTAGGCGGTGTCACTTATCAAATTGTAGCTGCAGTGTAGCTAAGACATTTCGGTAACATATAATGTGCGATATTATATTATATGATATGCGATTCAAATATGTGATATTTTTGCTAATGAGGTGTGCTGCATATTTGATGCAAAATTTGCGTCATTCACTACTCAATTTCATAGAAGTGGTGATTGTCACTTCCTGGGTCAAGGTTTTGCTTACGCCTTCCAATTCCATTTCAGGTTGTGAATAAGGAAACTTAACCGCACCCCATAAAGAGCAATCTGGAATGGCATGGGACTATAATTTAGATTACTCTCTCTCTTTTTTTGGTCGAAATAATATAGATTACTTGAGTAAGGGCTTTTAAATGAACCATAAATCTCCCTTTTGATTAATTCACGACACTCCAGACTTTGTTATTATATTTATTTGATTAAAGGTTTCATTGAATTATCATGTTCATATGATAGCTATTATTGGTTGAAAGTTTCATCCTTTATTTTATAGGGAATGGCCAGTTATTCCATAAATTCTAGGTTTGGATTTCAATGTGGTGATTGTTGTAATTCACACAAGCGCACGTTTTTTGTGAGATGGAAAATTAATGAATCTTAAACAGTCGACCAAAGAAAAAAGATGACGTATAAAATATTAAAGCAATATCATCCATAGTAACCTAAACTCTAGATTTTATCCGGCTTTTTCCCTTTTCGGGTCGATTGGCCTCCTTTGTTTACGTGGGTTGAGTGTATTAATAAACTTATAATTATAGAAAAGAAAATTTCATAATTTTCTGTTTGAGGAAATAGAAAAAATAAATAAAATATTAGAGTACTATGAGAGATTATAGAAGGAATTCCTCCGAGCAAAATTACTTGTAATAGTTCTCGTAAGCACATCTTTTATTAGATGATGAGCACAATTTCAATTTTGACTAAATTTTGGGACTTTGTTGAAATGTTTTGACGTCACCTAACAACGAAACGTCACCGTATTGGGGAAACGCGTCAGAGGATAAGGCTTGAACTGTGACTGTAAGATTTCCCCCCCACCTCAGAAAGCCAAGCAGCCTTTGGCGTTGACAAAGCCCCCAGTTCACTCGGTTAGGTTGGCAAATGTTTAATTTAATCACTCCACCACCTTATACTAATCCACACGCATTCTTTGTTTTATTATAATTAGAATTAATACTACGAAAAACCCAAATTAGTATACGTATAACAAAATTAACCCTAAATTAATTGTTTGACTACCAAAAATATATTTGTGACAAATTTACCCTATGTTAATTTCTATTAAATTGGATTAATACCATAAAGAACCTTAAATTAATACATCTGTGATAAATAGAAGGTAAAATCTCAAAATAGTACACTTGTAATTGTCACGTAAAGTACATTATAACTTAACAATTTGATGGTGAAATTTGATGAAAACTAACATAGGGTAAATTTATCGCACGTGTACCAGGTTTTGGATTTTTGACAGTTTAAAAACTAATTTGGAGTAAATTTGTTACAAATACAACAATTTGGAGTTTTTCATAATGTTAACTCTTATTATTATTTTTTTCATTTTTTTCATTAATATAATAAAATTGGTCACTTATAATAGAAAGCCAAGCTTGGAGTTTGAGTTTATAATCGCGTGTGATTAGAAGTGATTGATGGAAATTTCATTTATCGATATTAATGATAACAAATAGGGATAACTATACCACAAGTTCTAAATTTATCATAAAAATACAATCGAGTCATAAAATATGTCAAATTGATACAATCTAATCCTGGTATTAGCGCAATTTTTTTTTTCCAGAGATGGGTGGTGGCCCACCTACAATTACCTTGTGACTCATTTTTTAAAATTTTTGAGAGTGGGTTTCTTTTTTTCTAATAAAATTTTAGCATTTTTTAATCTAATTGGAGGAAACAAATAATAAAAAAATGTTACATAAAAAGAGAAAATAAAAGAAAAATGACATATGAGCATTTTCCGTTAAACAAATTTACGAAGTTAATAGAATGACTTGTTTTCATTTTTTTTAAATTTCATAACTCAATTATTCTTTTGCAATAAATTTTAAGATTTATAATACACCTATCTTTAACATAAATTCAAGCATGTCCCCTGTTGATAAAAAAGGATTGAGTAGAATAGATTTACCTCAAACTTGCATTGAAGGCAAAAATAGCTTAATTATTTAATAGGCTAAAGGCCAAAAAAAAGATAATTGAAAAAAAAAAAACGTACATGCTATTTCATATGGACAAGGGGGCAAATTGCTAAAATCGTAGAAAGTAGAAGAAAGAAAGAAAAAGAAAACTATATATCGGTAACGTTTCGGGGAAATGCATGAAGTCACATTTCGCGGAAAATTATGTGCTCCCAGACATGTACAAAAAGAAACGCTCTGCCTATGATTGATCACAAGAGAGTTCGAGTTTGTTGGTTAAACTGTCTTACTGTCTGGTTTTCTCTCTGCTGCAGTTCTTCAGCAGCCAAACGCTAGGCACCTGCTTAGTTCTTGTTGAGATTCACATAAGAAACAGGAAAACCATGTCGATGCAGAAGAGAGCTTTGCCTCCCTCTTCTTCTTCTTCAGGTCAACCAAGTCAACCCAAGAGGCCATGCTTGCCTCCAGTCGAGTAAGCCCCGCTCTTCCCTCTCAATGTTTCAATGCTTGATTCATTGTTTGATGATCGTGTGTTAGTTTTAGCTTTACTTGAGGGAGATACAATGAAGGGTTCTTGAGTTGAAGATTCTTGAAATGAGAGATATGGTGAAAGCCCGCCATCGATAAGCTTTTGCCTCATGACCGTTCTAAATCGCTTTCGTTCAGTTCTTTATTCGTGGGTTTGTGCTGTTGCCTTGATGCGTAGTATTAAAGACCTCGAATGTTGTGGTCTCGAATCTGTATTGTGATTTCGCATTGGCCAATCGCAGTACTTCCTCCTTATTCGAGCTCAACTCTGTTAGAATTATTTATCTAGCGAGTGCTGTTATCGTTGCCAGGTTAATTTGCTATCCTGTCGTCTAAAATGTCCCATCTTGCTTTTAATTTTGTGCTGATGTTCATGCAGTCAAGCATTGAACGGGTCTGGGACGAATCTCATGCCATGTTGCTGTTTGACAAAGGAGGATGTGTGGAGTGTGGTAAGATGAGTAAAATAGCGAGCTAGGTCATGCAAAGTACAGTCCTTATTATATTTAAATTTCTGATCTCTTAGTAGAAGCAGTTAATCATCGAACTTAGATGCATTTCTGACGTTCCTGTCAGTTTCTGGATAGAAATCCTCATGAGAAATCGCTGTGAGATGTATAGAGAATTATTGTTTGAGTGGTAAAAATGACCTGCTGAATGTTTTGGGCTTTTCCTGTGAAGCAATTGCACTGAGAACATGCTTTAGGCTTCTCATGTTGTTTTGGACTGTATGAATCACAAAAAGATCCAAATTTTCAATGAAGTGCCCTGGACATAACTGTCGCCTTGAATCTTGGAAATGTGGTTGATATCAATTTGAATGTAGAAGGAGGAGAAAGAAGATACCTGTGACGTGAAACTTGAATGCGATGACTACATGAGAGATGATTCTTGCAACGTAATTCTTCGCTATCGCTCTTTGTTGGACAGGTCAGAGAAGTGCTGGAGCGAGCTAAATCTCACTCGCCTGAATGTCAAAGGTGAATATTTCTTTGGTTCATTGGCAGTATCTTATCTGCATCAATTGATTCCTCTAGTAGAATTTCCATGTGTATTGTCTTGCCAAATAAAAATATCATCGGATTCTCATATGTCATCAATCCATGATTCTGTTAGGCAAAGGGGAATACCTGCAGAAACATTTTGTTTTTTAAATCACTGAAAAGACTGTGCATTTGTAGATAGCTGCTAATTAACTTTACTGGCTTCTTTTATAACTGTACTGGATAGATACGTATTCCAGCTTCATGTTGACTTCTTCTATGAGTCTAGTGTCTATGTTTTTATCCTGTAATTAGGTCTGACATTTATTTGTACTGGTGAATAATATGTTACATATGGATATTTGTCTATTGGTTACGAATAAGTCCCCTAGACAGCAGTTATTCACGGTGTAATTTGTGTGGTGTAGTTGCCCTGGTGCTCTTGAAGTGATAGCGCAACGCTTGCACTCAATAGAGTATGCTGTTCAGAAACTGGTAAGATAAACAAAGTCTATAAAGTTATTAGTTTGTCTCTGTCATATCCCTTCAGCTTCATTTTTTTCATGTCTCCAACTTTGGCAATTCTGCTGTTGGTGGTTTTGAACAGAAGGAAGCAGTGGAGCTTGGAAACATTCATTCTCCCCAACTTGCAAGGTATGAATGCACTTTACCTCGTGATGCTGTTGAGAAAGGCTTTCTGTGTAGTGCTAACGGGTTATGCATTGTTGATGTTTTGGGGAATAATGATCCGACGTACCACTTCCTCCCCAAAGCAGGCAGTCTGAGCTCTCAGTGAGCATCAGGCCACAATGACTCGGTTGTGCACCAAAGTGTCAATGCTTAACTTAGAACATAATTTTGTAGCTTGCGAGCAGTGGAGCATTTTATTTTATTTTACTTCATTTTTTTTAGAATGTGCATAATTAAACAAATGAAACAACGGGTCTATTTGTCCTTGTAGTTTCCTCAGCAGTAAGATCTGTCCAAGTTGGATGTTGGGTATTTTGTCTCTCTTTTGTCATTACTTTTCCAATTTTCTGTTTCCATACACATTCCTTTTTCTGATGGTTGTTTTCTGGAGAGAATGCAGGGCTAATGCTAATTCTACGGGAGAGAATGATGTGAGAAACTTACGGCTTCAAATTCAAACCAAACTGTCAGATTCTCTATTCACTGGAAAGAAACTAGAAGGAGAGGGGGGTGCTCGCATTTCCTTTGCCTTGATCAATGCAAATACAGGGGATGTTGTTAGATCAGGCCTGGAATCCTCCGTTAAGTTGGATGTTGTTGTGCTTGAAGGTGACTTCAACAAAGACGATGAGGATAACTGGACTCAAGAAGAGTTTGAGAATCATGTGGTTAAACAACGTGAAGGAAAGGGGCCACTTTTGGAAGGAGATCTTGTAGTGAAGCTCAAGGAAGGTGTTGGGGAAATGGGAGAACTGATATTTAATGACAATTCCAGTTGGAATAGGAGTAAAAGATTCAGGATAGGGCTTAAGGTGGCAACAGGTTTTTGTGGGAACACACGAATCCAAGAAGCAAAAACAGATGCCTTCCAAGTCAAGGAACATAGAGGGGAAGGTAGGTCTTTCATAGTCTTTCTACAGTATGTAAACCTTATCCTTTGTAACTGACCATAAACATGATTTTGGACATCCACAGTCTTCAATTTTTTAATTGAGAGTTTCATTTTGTATCGACCTCTTCAACTCAAACGAAAATTCTGATAAATAAGAAACAATCGGCTTCTTTGTTTTTAGCAAACGCTGACACTCAGATCAGTTTCAGGAGAGAACTTGCATGCCTGTTAGAAGTTTGCTTCCACAAATTAATCTAATAGTGACTGGGACCTTACTTTATATGTTCTCTTCCTTTTACAGCATACAGGAAACATTATCCACCTGCATCTGATGATGAGGTCTGGAGATTGGAGCAAATTGCGAAAGATGGGATATCTCATCAAAAACTGAGCGAAGCTGGAATACATAGGGTGGAGGACTTTCTACTGCAACTATTTACAGACTCCCAGAAACTGAGAGAGGTAAGCACTTAGTTAATGATTCTTAATTAGGGTTTGATTGACTACCAAGAATATAAGTCTTGTGTGTTCACTTATCATAGATTCTTGGAAAGAGCATAACAAAGAAGTGGGATAGCCTTATACGCCATGCAAAGACTTGCAAAACAAAGTGGAAGCTTTACTTGGACTATCCTGATGGCGTGATGAAGCATGGTGCTGCATTCAACACTGATGGTCGACTGATCGGCCTAGTCAAAGACAGGGAATATTTTGCTATTCATCGACTTTCTGCCCGAGAGAAGGTAAGTAACCAAGGTGTTCCCACTCAGTTTTGTCAAGCTAGTTCACTTGCTACACACCATCATGGGGAATTCGAATAATTTGTCCCATATTTTCTATGTAATCAGTATGTCAATGTTTATTTGTAGCTGTGTGTTTTAATGAGTGTTAAAATTGGTTAGAGATATGGAAACTTGTAACAAGGAGTTGGTTGGACATCTAGAGGCTTTGCTTTCCTTTTCTTTTGTGTTTTTTTTTTCCCAATCATGAAAGTAAAATGAAGTTCCTGTGGAGAGAATAAAAAGAAAATATAGATGCTATGTTTACATTCATAATAGTGACTTTCTATTAATAGAGTGATTTTGAGCTTGCACTCTTTGCGAAGCAAAGTTGAGGTTAGTGACGTTGTAAATCTAAGTCGCCTTTTGTACTGAGTAAGTTGAAGACCACTTTCAGCAGTTAATTCGGTTTCATCCTTGAGAATCTGAGGCACTTATCAACAAATTGTGCTTTAAATGATTAACACATTCCTGTCACAACCATTACTTTCCAAGTTTAAAACTATCGAGATCTTAATTACTTGCACGATACATGTTGATGAGTGCTTTATTTCTTCACTAGTCCTTTATCAATCAACTTTGCATCTTTACCTTGAGGACCCTTGCCTTGATTGTACTCTATATTACTTCTTTCGAGCACCTGACC
The DNA here is from genome assembly GCA_014182845.1 of Corymbia calophylla. Classification (NCBI taxonomy): domain Eukaryota; kingdom Viridiplantae; phylum Streptophyta; class Magnoliopsida; order Myrtales; family Myrtaceae; genus Corymbia; species Corymbia calophylla. The sequence continues at coordinate 19,072,655 of CM024700.1, read as the reverse complement.
TTTATGTGGTAGAGAAATGGGCAGATATAGGCATAAAGTGAATTGTGGTTCTGTCAATATTGTTCTTCTTTCTCTGTGCTGCACTCACGTACTTGCTCTGAATGCAAGTTCACCCACTGGAATGCAACATTACTTGCCGGGAAAAGAAGTAGTTGCTTGAAGGTTTACCTGTCAATAGTGGAGATAAATACTTCCACTAGTCCAGATTGACCAATATACCAAGTGTGTTTCTTCCAGGAATATGGAGATACAATCGTGAAAAAGGCCTCGGCTAACTGGAATGATGTGAGAGAGTTCAATAGTGAGACGTTTTCTGATTCAAAGCAGAAGAATAGCTCAAGCTCATATTCATCTCAAGTCTTTGGTGGACAAATTGAAAATCTCAACCCCCCTCAACATTATTTGACTCCACCAATCTTTGCTGCTCCAGTTGATCCGGAAGCTTCTCTGGCAAATGTGAGCTCCGCTGCTGGAGGTACGTGCTTTAGAACACAAAACTGTCTCTCCCTTTAAGCACATACAAAGCTGTGGCCTGTGAAATTACAATGAAAATAGGACTTTCCACTTGATTGTTGAGCTTTAATATATTAAAGCATTGTGTACCTGATCCTTATGATTTTGGGTTCCAAATCATTGAAAGACGTTTGTTTGTCCAGCTGTGATTTTTGCAAAATGAGCCTCAGTCAACACAGCATCCATTTTGGCCAATATTATGTGTATATGTATGTATGCATGTATGTGTTCTGTCCAAGCAATTGAAAAGCAACTAAGAAGTTGGTCCGTAACATGTGCCTTTTTTGACTGGGGGATTGGGGGAAGGGCAGGGCAGATACTCATGAGCACCTTCATTTGGATGATGCTAGGTGGATATTGACAAGATATTGCCATCACTAGGTAGATAAGAATAGATATAATGCGCACATGGCAACATGTTTATATGGGCATTTTTATCAAATGGTGACTGGAATTGTTTTAGGAAGGGCCTTCTCAATTGAAGCACGTAAAGATTACAAAGATCACGGTCAAGAAAAATTAAAGAGATGTGCAGGGTAAGGAGAAAACAAAACTAGCAGCACTTTCCATGATATTATAATAGTTTGTAAACATGTGCTTACGTCGGCCTATATTTGTGAGCCATATTTATGTTTTAGTTCTTTCTCCAGGACTCAATGCTGCTATGGCTTTGGCATTGCCAGTTCAGTCACAAAATACCAATTCTGGAATCTCCATGGAGATTTCAGTCGATGAAAATTTTCGTCTTCCTGCACATCAGCCCATGTTTGCAGACCGCTTGAATGTTCCGATTCCTCCAGGATATCATGGTAGTACTACTGCCGGATTGCCAACACAGCCCCATGGTCTCAATTTACAGAATGCCACGCATAGCCAAATGATTGGTTCTTCGAGCCGAATGGACTATACAGGATATGATGATGTTCTTCTTGAAGGCGATTCCATGATGGAAGATTGCCAATCAATTGATTTAGACATGGTAAAGGAATGGTTCGCTGATAGCCCATTGTGTAATGACACGGTCCCTAAGATCCCATCATTCGATAATGATTTTGTTAGGGATACCAGCAGAAGTGTTTTTGGCTGGTTCAAGATAAAGGTGGCGTTGCGGTGGGGGTTCTTAAGGAAGAGCGGTGTTCGTATTGAGGAGCTAGACCCACCACCGATCGAAGTCTAGGCTTGCTCATAGTTCCTATGTTGCTCTACGGAAAGATGATCCTCCACGTTTATTCCTTATAGAAGTGACGGCAATTCTTTCTTAAATGGTGGTAATTTTTCATTGACGATATTCTTCTTCTGTATATATAGAACAGCTTTGTCAAGCGCCTTCTTTCAAAAAGTGTCTCTCTACTTCAGTTCTTTTCTAACATATTTTTTCAGAGAAGTTTTGTGATATATCACATGTAAGGAATGCAGAGTTATATCATTCAAAGAGTGTAATTGGATTATGCGCTTATTATGCATTAGAACTGTGACCAAATCCATGGAGTCCCATGCGATAAGTCCTGACTACTGCTGCTAACCACTGGCAATGCAGCCCTTTTCCGAAACGCATACACTGTTAAGCTATGATGCTAAGTTCCCTCGTACTTGTTTACCTAACCTTCTCTTCTTGTTTGTTTTCCCAGTCCTCAAGATGTTTTGCCTAAATTTCTCTATAATGAGCTTTTATGCAATAGCAAATGAAGCTGTTCGATTTAATATTGGGTTTGAACTGGAATTTTATCCTTCTAATATAGGATTGAGCATCTAGATCTTTTATTTTTGGTGTCATTCCACGGTTTCTTTACTTCCTGAACTATTCAAATAATTGAACATTCTTGTGTGTTTATGCATAATTAAATTTACTAGCTACATGACACTCTTGATTAAGAAAATGCAAGTCCATTGAAGATATTATAGACATAATCTCGTAATCCTAAACCTACCATTTATTTGCGAATTTCGAATCTCTAAGATCAGAATATGGTCAATATTCTTTAAAGCCACCTTGAAACTATAAATCTAGTAGCTGGTCATGTTGATTATATTGATCCCGAGGGCAGCCCTTCGATGCAAGAAAGTTTTGTGTATTGGATTGGATGCATCATTTAATGGTGACGTGGAGAAGCGAGTCAAATTTAGGTGAGAGACTTCAACATTCAAATGCAAATTTATCAATTCCACCAAGTAAAACATTCAACCAAAGTACATATATTTCCAAACTATGCATTTGTTTCTCTTATATATGAAAGTTACAAACATATACAGATGAAGCATAAGCTTGGCACTATCGAATGGGTCTCAAAGCTTGCAGCAATGCCATAATGACAATTGCCACTAGGGAGAAGCCATGGCTCTAACTCAATAGATAAATAGTTACCTTTTACTCCAATTTTCTCTTCAACAAATACCCACCTAGCAGATCAGGCACATGGCAGGTATAAATCAAGACTCCAAGAAGGGCGGAGCCAAAAAGCTTCCATCATAAACACCCACATGCATTGCTTCTCACACCAATATCTGCAGCTTCAAGGAGTAGAGGTCCACCCACAGGAGCAACACAAGCATAACCACCACAAATTCTTGAACGGACAGTTATTCTGAATCAGAGATTTCATCTTCATCTTCGTCCAGTATGTAGACCAGGGCCCGCTTTCTTGCAGCCAAAACACAAGCCACACCTCTACTTGCTGTTGCCAAATAAAACAACTTGATTTCAGTCCCACGTTCCTTGATATATGGCCATAACTAACATGATGTTTGAATACCATTGTTGGGTAAAAGCAAAAGTACCAACAAATGCATTATGCTAAAACACAAGCGGTAAGCAAACCTTGGTGCCTAAAGAGGCTATTACGCATGTAAACTATGAATGTTCTACAGTATCTTGCTATACTATATATCACCATGAACATGTACAGGTTCTCAGTCAGTAACTGGACTACAGTGAACCTACGATAAGAAGATTATTATTCTCTGTATCTGTTTGGCCTCTAAAGATTCATCTTTTTCACACTCTGACCTCTCAATTGATTCAAAATTTAGGAGAAAACCTGATATATTAGTATCTTACTTCTTCTACTAAAAATAGTATTCTTCTTTGGAGCATAAGTTTGCACTTCAAACTGTGGGAACCAATATGAAGTGGTCCATTAAAGATACATAATGTACTTATGTCAGTCGTATTTAAACTTAAGAGTAGGCTGTTAAGTAAAAAAGTAGTAAGGAGCATGGACAGGATTTATTCATTCCACTACCTAGTCAACGAGATAGAATTGTTACTGACACTTGCAAGTTTATCAGCATTGATAAACAAAGGAAATAGTATGGGCAAGAATAAATTTCCAAACATCCAAAAATGCAGATGGACATGGTAAGAAGCTTAAGGAAAAAAAGTTCAGGACTATAAAATTGAATGCATGACAATGATTTAATCCTTAGCTCAGTAGTATGACGGTGTCAAAAATTCTTACCACTAATTGACAAGGGAGGAACTACGGTATGGGGAATGCTGCGAATCTTCTCATTCTCCATATCTAGGTGTAATATAGAGTCCTAGATGCATAGTTTCATTGGGTTAGTGTTTCAGGAGTGAGAATAAGATAAAGAAGCAAAAAATGTTCTCACAAAATAGAAGCAAAAATGGCACTTCTTACCTATTAGGGACATTCCAACCAACAAAAAAGAAAAAAAACCAATTAGGAACAGCACATGCCTATTTCTTAACATACAAACAAGCAGAAGGCTCCAACTGCCAAGATAAGTAAGAAATTTTGCAGTTATATGATAAGGCAGAAAGTAAAACATCTTTCAAAATTCCAAGCGTGAAATAGCATGTCCATGCACATAGGAGGAAAAAACTAAGCTGCTGCTCCTAATGCTGATGAGGAAAGCAGATAAATAAAAGATAGGAAGAACAAAAGTCCAGGTGTTTTTGAAACTGGACAAGTGGTTCAACCGGTCAAACTGCTAGTTCTGTGCTCTACCAGTTTAACCGGTTTAACATATTGCATGTGATGTCATCTGATAGAATACTCTATATATATTACATATATTAGATTACACATGTTCAAAACACTAGATGTCTGGCTGAGTCAGCAGAGCCTCTCGAGCATAAATGACAAGATTCAAGTTCTCAAGAGCATCGTTTAAATTTCTAATAGCTTAAGCCAATAAGGTCGATATATAATAATGCACCACAAATTGAAGCAAGAAGACACTGGAGCGACTGGTTGGCACACTTGTTAGTTACAAGAGGTTGGAGTTGGGGATTGGAGTTCCAAACCCCAACCCAACTCCAACACTCTTCCTTTAAACTTTTTGAATGCATAGAGCTGGTCCAAACTAGTTGACAGGATTGTGGGTTGACAATTGACAGTTACGCCTGATAACAATAGGGTCAATACCACCAGCTCTTGATAACAATAGGGTTAATACCACCAGTTCTTGACCACTACTGTTTCTGCTGTGAAACCAGACTGGACAGGCCTTAAAACACTGAAAAGAACAGGAGCCGACCAAAAAGCAATTTTCTTTTTGCCATCAATGTTTAGTGAACTGACATGCATCAAAACAAACAGAACTCAGCAGCATCCTATACTTATTACAAGTACGAAATCAATATGCAAGCTCTGGATCCATGAGTTACCTTTAATTGGTACAACTCCCAGTTATTTGCCCAAGTGGTTCCTGAAATATGCACAAATGGAAGGTCACTGGCTTGCAAGATCATCATCCAGGCATCTCCCAAGTTTTCACCAGAATCATTCATCTTATTTAGCAACATAACAATTTGATGTTCCTGTTTCAAAACAAAATATATTAGCCACATCCACAAATTCTTAAAGTATGACATACCAGCTCTTACCTTATATAGAGCCAAATCCACAAAATGGTAACCAGAAGGGATGCACAACAAGATTGCTTCCAAAGGTCTTCCCTGCTTCACATTGCTTGAATCATCCATAAATCCCCTCACTACAGCTATACAGTTTGTAACATCTAAAAAAGACTCGTTGGGTATTTGGAAGGAAATATAATCTGTAAACCCAACTTCATGAGTCTGATTAGATGAAGCAAATTCAGAGGCATCCTACAGAGCCATACGAAGAAGTGATTAGCATGAAAAAGCAGTTGTACTCTGCACATGCAGATCTCCCGTTAAAATTGTAGTATCAGATTAAGGGTAAATACCTCATAGAAGGACATTGAAATTGGAATGTATCTGGCGGATGCTGAAACTGACGTAAGAGGGAATAGAGGCAATAAATTCTTACAACATATCTTTTTTGAAATAGTAGAAAAAGGCATCTGGGCAGCTTCCTTGAAACTGTAAAAAATTAAATTTATTCCTAATCAGGAAACATGAGATACGGTATTATCACACACAATGATCATAAGCTAATCAGAAAGCACAATCCAATAAGATCACCTAGCTTAAGTTTTCATGTACATTGCCAAGTAATCAACCTGAGATCAAACGAAACATTAGATTATTAGGTAGAGGGTATGTGAAAAACCATTGTTGAGTACAACCTCCAGAAGACAACCTCCCACCCCCAAAGGTTTCCTTTCCTTTTTTTCCTTCTCTCACTATAGTCTCAAGGTTCTGGCCACTCAGCCAAGGAAATATAAAATATAGGTACAATTTTATTGTAACAGGAATATGGATAGAAAGATCTACTGACAAACGACATTATCAAGATTCCTGAATTAGCCAAAAGAGAAATGAATATTTCAGCTCAATTAAATGATGAGTTGGTTGAAACCAAAGCACAAAGTTTTAAATGAAGGATTGCAATGTTTACTAAAACCATTTTGGACCCAGAACATCGTACTAAAACTTCTGTTATGCATATAAAGAGAACAGGGATTTCACATTTGGTACACTCTTGTCAGCAATGAGGACCAGACTTGGAGGGAAAAAATCAATCACCTCAAACAACAGATGACAGCAATGATTTATCCCAGAGTTCATACATTCCCCACTGAGGTAGCATGCATAAGAACACTTGTGAATGGAAAATCTAGACATAGCATAAATACAAAGAATTGTCAATGAAAGAGCAACTAACGACACATTTAAGTAAGAACTTCTATGCACAAACAAGATTCTATTAAATTTCACATTTCCAATTCTTTTGTTGATACCTGTGTTCCATCTGTTGAAACTCCTTTGCAAGTGTCCTTTGCAAATATTTGCTGTCCCCAAATCCTCCAAATTGCACTAATTCTCTGACTCTCTCCATTGTTTCTCTGAAACAATAATACATGTAAGACATCTTACTGACCTAACAACATACATCAAGGCAGAAAAGCGCAAGAAATTTCATTTGATTTTCAAGAGACTTTCCAGTCCAATGAGAAACGACATCAGCCTGTCAATTTCGATTCCTCATTACCCTGTGGTTGACAACATAGTGCTGGCCCAAAAATAACCACAGTCAAAGCCCAGCAAACCACCCTAACTTGAGCCAACATCATCTCGTCGTGCTCATGAAAGTATTTATGAAGACGGTAGCAAGATGACTCAAAATGAAGAACTAAACCTCAAACCAGGATTCATTTCCAATTTCATATCCTGAGTTTAGCAACTATTTGGTCACATTGCAATAAAGCACGAGTGCACCACTAGAGCGCATGAAAACAATACTAGGCTTGACAGGATACCACTTTTGATATTTAAAGCGTGACCAAGGTCAATTACAACATGATATTCTAATCCTCTGGCACACAAATGGATAGCAGAACCTAGTGAAGGGCTACCAAAATTCACAGCTAAAGTACATGAAGGCAATACTAAGCTGTCCACACTTCACAGTATCCAAGCCATTGCCTCACCAAATTTCAGCTACAAAGAATGAAGAGATGGCCCACCCTTGGAATTATAAGGTCACATTATGTCAAATTATGAATCCAGTCATCATGTCTGAATGATACATATGATTCCATAACTAGGGCCAGGCAATAACATTTTCTTATTAGATGAATGAAATTCATTAAGAACACCACGGAGGAGCAAAACTTACAGAAAATTCACATGAGAAGAAATTTATTAATTCAATGGGTAGCCATTCTATCAACAATAATGACATGTCAAGTCTCAGCCCAAGTAAAGTTAATGTCGACTGAAATGATGGAAAAGAAAATTAACTTTCAAGGAGTATACAAGCCATTTCTACTGGAAGCTTGTTGTACATGGTGATGCCAAACAGTCCACTTGGTGACTCTATCAGGTATGAACAAGTATTAACTAAAGATTCAGGGGTTCCCGCTGCCATATTGTAAATTACTTAAATTAAGGAACTGGACAAGTTAGAGGAAATCACTTACAAATCAATCTCAATTTCTTCATCAGCCTCAGATAGATCCAGAAGCTGCATAACAGCATCTTGATCATACAGAAACTTCAAGAACACGACAACAAGTTCACTGTCAAAATTCATAATAGTAATTAGGGATTCACCATAAGGACTGAACCTGATGGACAAAAGTTAGACAAACCTATTGTATGTTAAAAGTTGATCACTTGGCTCTGACATAAGTTGCTTTATACATTTCAGAAGCCAGCTGAAGAAATTTGCAAACTGAAAGACAAAACCAAAAGCTTCAGCAACATGCACATTATTAACCAATACGAAATGCTTACACCACCGGCTCGAGAATCTAGGATCCTACCAATATTCTGAGCTTGCCTAGATTTCAGTGGTCACACTGGCAATATTTTCATTTTGAAACAAGAAAGAATGCATGTCTTCAGTGTAGTGTGTGAGAATTGAAAAGGTATCAACAAAGCCCGAGTTGTCAAGGTGCAGGAAGCAAAGATAAAAAAGTCTAGCAATTTCTCTTTGGTCCTTCAAAAACACGATGATATCAACAAACAACAATGCGATATTTTCAGTATTTCATCATGATCTTAAAAGGTGCAAAATGGAACTTTGTTGAACAGGTTCAAGTCATGTGCAAAGGCCCAGCTAACAATATCTTCTTCAAAATCCCAACAAAAAGTTTGTATTTCAAATATTAAATGCTATTCGACTTACAATAATATGACATTCTGAGCACACAAGATCTTGTGTCTTTTATCCACAAGTAGTTCAACTCCATGTTTAAAATATAGGAATTTAATGTGACTAAAGACATGCACGATGAGAGACGGGCAAGATTTTAGAAAATAGTAGCAAACAAAAGGTATCAAGAAAGGTAGAGAAATCAGAACAAAGATTGCAACAGGCATACCTGCTGCACAACAGATGAGAGCACCCTTATGAATCGCTCAACCTGTACAAGCAGCATTCCAGCCTCGTCTACTGCATTGTCCACCAGTGTCTCATCCAAACCAATACCCAGATAGCGAGAGCGCCATCGCGAAAGACCCCTGAGCTCACCCATTCTAAAGCCAATAATTTCTACAGCAGGCTGTTAAGTAAATAACAATATGTCAATTAGTTAACCCCACAAGTCAAATATCCTCTCTAATTAAGGAAACTGACACACTCATGAGGGATAAAGAAAGCATTGAACATATAAGTTAAATGCTAAACAGCAATAGGAACCATCAATGTTAAAATTTTATGAAAGAAAATGTTTTACACAGCAAATGGCCATTACAGGCCATAATTATCTTTCAACTGCAAACTGTGTTTGAATTACAACTGGAAGTTTGGAATGTTCGTATGAAATGATCAAGTCCTGCCCAAAGTGGCTGTGTGTGTGTGTAATCCTATTTATGCGATAGTTGGGCTATAAGCACAAAGTTGACAGGAATTGCCAATGTTTTCAAGGAAACAAAACCCAGCCCTTGTGCTGTTAGCTTGGGCAAGGGTAACTTCTTCACAACATTCAAATATCAAACTACATCTCTATGTAGCTTACGCTTTTTGATTAGTTGGCTTTGGTCCCATTGATGTGGAATTAGAGTAGGAGGTTTTAGATTTAAAACTCACCTTGCTACCTATTTACCTCCCCAATTATCAAATTTCTATCCTTCAATCTAAGGCCAAGTCTTAGCCTACGTTAGAGGGGGAGCGTTATAATATTTAATTAGTAAACCGCATCTTTCTTTGATAGGTAATCTTTTAAATGACTTGGCAATTGTTTCACAAAATTCTACACTGTCGTGAATGCACATTTTGAATAAACAACAGAAGAAAGGAGCCCCAAAGCATTGATTGACAGACCATGGAGTTAAGAAAACATAAACTTTCGAAAGAAAAAAATAGGCAGGCTCCTAAAAATGAGTAAAGTTATACAGGAGCTGTAAAGGATATTTGGATAACCACCACATTTTTGTGGCATTGTGGTGGCAGTTCTTTAGACAGTAAGTCCTTTTTTGAATTATCTTAAATAGATATGAGCTTATAGGTGGCAATTTGTAGATAAGAGGCATCCCCATGATGCTCTTTAATAGACTTACAGATCAAAAAAGTAAAAGAAGAGAGTCTATAACCTTAAAGAAACTAATAAGAAACATGATTTCTCACCATAGTAATAATGAACAAGAATGTGCAGCGTGTACGAGAGAGTCCTGAACCCAGAAGAAGCAAGGAACTGATTAATTAGCAACAGCCCTATAGTGTGCGTGTGCATGTGCGGACACCTGCACAAGCACATGATCGCAAGCATGTGCTTGGGCAATGCACATGTTTACAACACACACAAAATTGCCCACATGTATAGAGAGAGATCTGGTGGAGAAGAAACTGGCAATATCTTTTCTTATAGATGATAAAGGATTGTATTTAAAGAAAAAGTTCTAGCACATCAGTGTATCAAGGATAAAACAAAAGAAAAACAAACAAAAATAAAACATCAGAAGACTATGAAATCAGAACATGATGCCCAAAGCCAGTTAAAACGTATACCACAAAAACAACCAAAGATTTCAAACCCTACTATTTTGTTGCTTTCCTTCCAAAGGCACCACATGTGATAAAGGTGCGGCACTACAAGACTTCCTAGAAATTGATCCTCCCACATAGGCATTCCAACAACTAAAAAGCTGGATGGCATGTCTTAGCAAGGAAATGATCATTTGGGATATTGAGTTTGTGAGACAACACCCAAGATTGGGAGTTTTTGCCATCTCTTTTTGTGTATTATATTATTCCAAGAATTCTGTTGCCTCTGAGGATGCTTTTGTGTGGAACGATGAAAGAGATGGCATCTTTCCAGTAAAGTCTCACTACAAGCTGCTCAATAGGAAGGAAGTTGGTGGTAGAACGAATTTTCCTTAAAAAGACAATTAGAAAGTGAGGGTTCTGATTAGAGTTTGGAAAGTGAGGGTTCTGATTAGAGTTTAACTTTTTGCATGCGAAGCAACTTGGCAACGAATCCTCACTTTAGATAACCTACAACAAAGAGGCAAATACTGGTTAATAGGTGTTTCCCCAGCAAGGAGGCAGAATCCGTGCAGCATCTCCTCCTTCACTGTTCTTGGACAAGAATGGTTTGGACAGTTTCCTATGCTTGCACCGAATTATCTTTGGGTTATTGGAGCTTTTATGGAGCAAGAACTCTGGGCTTGGCAGGGCATTCATTTACAGTGCCACAAGAAAAGAAGGATTAACTCAATTACTCTCTGTTTTTAGGCTCATTTGGAAGGAACAGAACAAGAGAGCTTTTGATTGAGATAAATCTTCCGTTTGTTGAAATTTGGCTTAAAGTCTTACACCTTTGGTATAGTGGAGACCGCATATGGATGTAAATGCCTTGGTTAATATAGTCAATGATTTATCTTGCATTTGAGCTCGCTTTTGATTTTGAGATTTGTTCTGTACATGGCTTTAATTTTTGGGCTCTTTTCTTATATGAGTTTGCACCCTTGGTGCCCTATAGTTGAACTTTTGATCTATTAAAAGAAACTTATACTTTTCTGAGGAATTTTAAGTTATTCCCATTACCCTATATCACAACATTGTATCTAATCATATGTAGTTTCAAGTGCAAACTAATATCTCACATATGATTTTCTGCTAATCAGCATAACCATCATCCAGATAGCATGTTTTTATTGAGTGCAAAAACACTCCATTGACTCACAGTTGCGGTTCCTTTTATGAGTAAGATTATCATGACAAAAGGGTGCCTCTAGAACCTAAAGTCAAGATCTAAAAAGTTCAAGAGAAACTTTGGATCCAAAGAGATACCAACACATTCCCAAAACAGAACAACACTATGGCTACAAAGACTAGCATACAAAACTCATTTGAAGTGGTAAAATCCAAGTATTTAGGCAAGTATAGTATAGACACCTAATACAAATCTATTTCGCATGTGAGTTAGTAAACCATTTTCATTTACTAGGACTTAACATCATTAGCATTACTCCGCAAAAAAATGGTGCTTAGCTTAAAAAATGGCAACCTAATTGGAAAAATAGTTGGTAAAAAAAATATATAAACTAACGATTTCCCACATCTAAGTACGTGAACAAATTGTTGTGAACAGAGGCTCTCATAACCAATGTTAAGCATCACAGATGAGATTAACGTTGGCTCAATTCACTATCATCCAAGCACCCACCAGTTATTTTATCCACTCATTTTCTTCTGATAACTGAGTTTTTATTCTCAATTTTAGCTTGTCAACAGTAATAATACCATAGGAAAGCAGAGTTTCACTTGCTACATCAAGTCCAAGGAGTGCAATTTGTAGTATAAATAAGTCCTAACTTCTCCTAGGCTCAAATAGTGCTATTAATAGGTAAAAAGAGTTGAATATGATTCATTGATACAAAGATCGACTCTTGCAATTATGAGGGATATATATTAAGATCGAAGCGGGTGATAAAGTTTTTCCTTTTGAAACTGAGAACATATCTCTATACCTGTTATAATGTAAATGCATAAAAATTTCTATATCCATACCTCCATTTACAGTATTCTGAAAGCCCAAACTTAGATCAAGTTCAAATTCAAACCAATGATTATGACCTATAATTTCTATTATACGGTTATAGTAGAGATTGCCAACTGGCTAAATCAGAATCAAATCAGACTTTACCTCACCCTTTCCAGCCACTTAATGTTAGTAATCCATATCATTGCATATGATAGGTTCGTATAAAAATTCAACATCAGGATGTTCTGAAAGATATGGCGTGTCTCAAAATGTGTGAAGCACAACTTACTATAACAAATTCCTACATCTATCAGATCACCCTCAAAGACTGTTTTGTGCAATGCTTAAACTCAATAATTTATCAGAGAGAAAGGCCAAATGCAAAGCTAATAACGTGCACCTGCAGATGATTGAGGACAACCAGCTGAAGTTCTTTTCCAGCACCACAGACAACTTTTGATACACGCTTCATACCCTATCATTGAACAAACTAGCATACTAAGATTATAAAAACTAACCAAAAAGAACAGAAGTCCCAATAGCAACACCGGAACTTAAAAGAGCCAGCCGTACCACTTCACCCAGAGAATTAACGAGAAACTGATGGACTGCAGGACTGGTCCTTGCACCACCTAGAAGACTCAAAAATTCCTCCTGAGGAGAAGAGTCAAGACCTAGACAAGGATACAGAAACAGTTAAATGAAGAACAATGAAAAACCATCTACTACTTTGTATTAACAGGACCACCAACCATGGTCATTAATAAGGCTCGTTAACAAATCAAACTTCTCATGAAATATGTTCATGGCATCAGCCCACTGCTTGTGCATGACCGATATTGAGGTCCGGACAACATGAAGTAAATCTTCGATGTTGGAAGCCTGTTGAGCAACTTGATGAAGTTCATTTTTACTGCAGAAGGGAAGAGATTGAGAATCTTAGGAGGCATTCGGCAGATAAAGATTCTCAGATATCTGTTCTCATTTTATTGGAGAATGTAAACGGTCCAGAAAATGTGTTTGGTAACACTTCAAAAACAGTTGATGAAAGGAAAACTATTATTAAAATCAAAATTAAAATCTGAAGATGACTTTTTAGCGTTCACATTCCATGTGCAAACACAGAGATTTGGAATAACTAAGCCAGTTTTCCTATTGTGATGGAACGTCAGCAAAGTCTCACAATTCTCATCCCTTATGACATACATCATTTTCATTCAACAAATTTTCTGTGATAAAACATTGAAAACAGTTTCTATAAAAATGAAAAAGAAAAATGTTATCGAAAACATGATAGGCCTCCAACTGTAGAGAACAAAAATGACGTGTGCATCATGCGACAATGTTCAAAATTTTGCAAGAGTTACTCCTGCATTTTTGTCCCACCACTTTCAACATCTAAACTACATTGATTTCTAGAGGTTTATATGGAAAGATAGTATAATACTTGAAGGTCAGTTGAAAACCTTATTAAGCATGAACAAAATCATTCAGGCTTTGAAGTATGAGGCATCATGTTGTTCAGCTTACAGTGACTCTTGAAACTCAACTTGGGCATTTAAAATTATCAGAGGGAAAGTTCTTCTATCATGCAAAGTGTGGAGTTAATCCCAAGAAAAATGCCCAAAAATCTCTCGATGTTAACCATCAATTTCATTTTAAGAATGACGATAATATCATGAGTTAATATGAGTTTTACTTTCTGTCAGACCAAACAAAATTGATACCTTTGAAACATACATCAGTGCACATAAACAATTTTTAATATAATCGTAATACGTGGTCCAGTTACTAACACATAAATTTAAAAAAAACACAGAAGTTTCACCTAAAATTTGAATGACACTAAATGCTAGTGCAATTTTACCTCTTTTGGAATATTGAAGTATCAAGCACTAAGCAATGAAAGCCATGTATACTATCTCCAACCGTTTGACCCCCTCTTGATTCAACAATGTCTTCAACAAGTTCTCCTGAGCATGCAACCATCAAATGACAAAGATCCTTGGATAAAGCCACCTAATGATAATAATTACATGCCATTAGCTTGCTCTGGTGAAACATCTAACATGATATCTGGAATAATCCAATCATAGGAATAAACTTACAGCAGGTACATTTAAAGTTTAGCAAACAGTCAGCATCTTACATCATTTACAATATCATCCAAGCCGTTTGACATTTTCTGTGTCAGGCTGTTTGACATTTTATAGAAACATGTTTAGTTTCTACTGAGCTTTTACTCGATAGTTTCTTAAATTCCAATAACATCTTCATGAGAAGACAATGTATCTGACGACTATAACTTAAACGTCACAAAGTGAATGAAATTCTTTGTTGGTCACCGAAGCATTTTGAGCAAGAAACTATGGACAATCTACAGACTCATTTATAACCCATTACAAATTTTAGAAAGTGACGATAAGCATGCCCAGCATATATAAATAAATAAACATCTACCCACAGCTTGGTTTTTTACGGAAGACAATTTTAATCACATTATTGTCTAAGATCAATGCAAATATGAGTAGTGGAACTGTCATTTATGTGAGCCTAACTGGTGCTCTAGTTTTAAGGAGAAGAAATTACACAGTTAATTTACTTTTGAAAACATTCTGAGTAAATACACATACTCCCTTGTTTCTAATTAAATAATCTGAATAGAATATAAAATATAGTTTATAAATATAAGTCCTGATCCTTCTGCCCATAAGGCCATACTGATAACTAGCCCTAATATCCATTGAATCATCCCCTTTAAAAGCATTCAAATATAGTCTTAGGCACTCCTTCTGCTTTCCAATCCCATAAAAAAGTCACACCAATTTGTGAAGTCCATAAGAGCAAACAATCTAAAATAACCATGGCATGAGAAACTAAACGCTGATATGGGCCAAAAACATCGCCATGGGTCCAGTAATTTTTGCTTCATTTAGTCTAGGCTTTTTGTATAACTTTAAGTTTAGCTTGATCACCAATCCTTCAAAAAGTGTCTCTTAAGGTTTATTTGCATTTTTCTTCCTAATGCATGGGAAAACTAAAGAAAAGACAATTTACCATATTGTGAAGTTGAAATATATCGGAAGACTAATTAGAAAGGAAAATCAAATTAGTCACTGCAGAAAAAAAGCCAACTATCATTAACCCGTTAGTTGAAGAAACATGGAGGCTCTTGAGAGGCAACTATGTTAGTTAGCATACCTTCCTCACGGAAGCATTCATAAGTCGGCAAATGGTGTCTCTGCCCTTGGTTGTTGTAGGAATATCACATTCATGTATATTCTGGCGCATAGTCCCATGCATTACAGCAATCATACAGCAAGAAGCAATAAGCGACTGATTATCAAACTGAAAATAGCGAACTCAATATAACAAAGCAACTATACAAACAAAGTGGAAATAGAGAGTTAAAAAAGCTTCAAAACTAAAATAACTAGTGGATAGTGGAACTGTGCTATCTCCACAAGGTCAACTTAAAGATCAACCAAGCACCATAACATTCATTTTTAGGTCAGGTCAATGACAGATCTAGAAAACAGAGAGAAGCAACAACTTAAGCAAAAAATGTAAACTTCATGGGCAACAACACAAGTGCAGTATAGGTACCAATTCAACTTTTCTGAAGGCCTTTAAATGTACTTACCTCAACAACAGACTACAGAATATCTACATCACATTGCAACTTGGAAGGCCTTAAATTAGCAGTTCTACATTGCGGTTCCACAGAAATTTAGTATTCCTGCCACTGGCATCTTTTCAAATGAAAAAGACAAAAAGACAACCCAGAAGCTCAACATTGAACTGAATGAGCTACATCAATTTTCATAACAAGTGATTTCCTATCAATTAATTTTCCATCTAAAATATCTCATCTTAAAGTGAAAATTACATGTTCTAGTTAGAATTGACTTTAGGTGGTCAACTGAGTCAAGACATTGTGATCAAATCATCATTGACAATTCACAAACTTGTTTATAGATCTGAAAAACCTCCCATTAGGAAAACATATTCCACACTTATAGATCTGGTGATAGTCAGTGGGCCCTAGGAAGTCTATTTGGGAGAGTCCCAACAAGGAATTGCAACTATAAGGATTGGCTCCATGTAACTAAAGAGACAACTAATAGTAACCTAAATGATTTTGATTAGAACAATTCTTCAGCATGCGTTTCTAGACTAATCAAATGTCTTTTGAGAAGTTCATCATGTTTTCATGTTGAAACAGTAGTAAACCCAAACATGCAGGAAGAGTGCCTAAAGTTCTAGATCTTCTAATAGCTGCACATCCACAGAGAACTATCTACACACAAGCATACACACTCACAGAACACTTTCCCCAACCAATAGTCGTATAGGCTCTCTCAATCTCCCTAAAAAAGAGCAGAAACTCAAGACTTTAAAACAAAAGCAGAAAGTCTGTACAGCAGGCTAACCCAGACAGACACCAAATTCTCCTTTAGGTGCTTCAACTGCAGAATAGGTAGAAGGAGCACTCAGGGCAAACAACAAAAGCTTTGGATAATTGTGCTGTATCGAAGTCAGAGGTGTAATCTCTGAAGTGACCAATAGAAGCAAAATCTAGAACTTTTACAAGAATAACTTCACCTAGTATAGTTGTTTAATTAACCAGCCCATTACTTTTAGGCAATACTGATTTCTGCCATCAGATCCATTTATTGAGAAAGACTGCTCTATCAAAGCAAGAAAGGAAAGAAGCAGTCATTGACTGAATCTAATAGACTACTGCTAAATATTTGATCTGAACAGACGGGAGGCTTACAACATTGCCGATTGGAAAGACACCAAATATACTAAAGCACAAAACCCCATCTTTATCTCCACTGCAAAGGATATTGAAACATTGCCTTGAAGAATTTGAGAGCTCTACGAATGAATCTTGACCATCGTCAGTTAAACCACTTTCCCCAGGTACTAGTCCAGGCATGCGAGGAACTCTTGGAGCTGGAGGGAAGAAACGAATAGTGCGATCTTCAAATGCCAAAGAGTTGCCAGAGGTGTCCTATTAAAAAATGGATAATTATCTTTCTAATTGGAAAAGAAGAAGAAGAAGAAGAAGAAGAAGAAGAAGAGGATAAATACAACAAGAGATTAAAGTTAAGGAGTCAACAATCAGCAAATGAACAACTCACAGCTGACGCCAAACATAAGCTTTCAAAAAACCTTCCATAAACCCATATTGAAGCTGTTGAATAAGATTCTAAGTTTGACAATAGAAATATTTTAGTAAATCAGACTAACTACTTAACTGCAAACAAAGCATTAGATAGAACACAAAAGGTATGAACAATAAAATATTGCCTATTAAGAATCAAGATCAAGAAGTTAGATGAACTTTTTTAAGTTGAAAGATGCATACTCTATTTACTTGGGCATCCTCCTCCCAATTGAGACACGCCACAGCTGCCGCATGGGACTTCAAGCTTCTTAACAGTTTTCCATTCTGCTTAATATACATACCAAGTTAGAAATAAATATACCACTGTACATGTAAATGCTGCAAGCACTAGCATATAAAAAGCAACACAATGCATATCCACGGTTCCATAAAGATGGCTATTTTGGTAAGATAACATTCATATGTAAAAATAAGCTCTTCAGAGTAAAACATAATCCATGAAGTGGATAATGATTAGTAAAGTGGTAGACATCGCAAAGAAACTTTATGGCAGCAGCATCAGCCAAGTTCTGAGCAATTGTACCCATGACCAGCAGCTAGCTTAATGACATAACCGGTAATCTATGAACTTTTCCACCCACAAGTGTAATTGAGGCACATACAAATTCTATTGTTAAGGAGTCACCCGAACTATTACCTTCCAAATATGACCGAACTGGACCTATGTCACTTTAAATAATAGAAAGAAACTATTAATTTGATGAATGCGTGTCATGGATGATTGCTTCTATATGCTGTCTCAGTCATGTTTGGATTTGAATGAACCATTCAATCTAATTCGTTAAATGGGTATATAAGATACAAGATACCATCTAAACCTAGGCATCTGAAAAATTATATGACATTGTCGAAGATATGCATATCGCATTTGTTGTACAAGTTATTCATGCAATGTCAGTCATGTTTGGATTGGAATGAACCATTCACTTTAATTAGTTAAATGAGTTGGTCATCTCTTGTCGTTTGTTGACCTATTTAACAAAGGGGGCATGTTTGAAAAGAGTGTTCTAATAAGATTTGTTAATCTTTTCATGCTTAAATTGACCTATCTAGCAGTCCACTGTTAATTTGATGGCAGACAGAACTTGTAAACATGGATTGCCATCTCTATTAGCAGCTAAATATTTGTTGAGCAAGCATGCTGTTTGCAATGCATCATGCGGCTTTTGAGCAATTTAGAATCTCTCCCAAGAGAGATTAGAGAAGAACACATTCTGATAACAAGGGATTGTTGCAGGAAGATTCCTAGTTGAGAAGTTGTGAGGGTAATGTTAAAGTAATAAAATAGAAAACTCACTTCAACATCATGCAGTGAAACTGTGCCATCTTCTAGTCCCAAGACAACAACTTTGCCATCAGGACGCCAGCACAATGATGTTATACATTTACCTGGAGTACATTAGAATAGTTAAGATAATCCAGTATAACAACTTACAATGGAATGTGCAAAGAAAAGTGATTTCATAAACAACAACAAGGCCAATGACTCAAAGGGCACACGCCGAGCCATCGTTGAAGAACAAACACACTGAATAACAAAAAAGGAGAACTTTCTCAAGGCGAAGCAATTACCAGGAGAGATTGTCCACAGCCTCTGCCAATTGAAGCGATGAAGCACCACCTTCGAGTCCTCCGTGACCATAGCCAGCAAATCCTTCTCCGGATTCCACTCTGCCATCTTCACCTGCCAATCGCAAGAAATCGAGCAAAAAAACCTCACAAAACCGAATCGGAACAATTGAATCGACCGCCCATTAGGTCGCAAAAGCCGAACCTGAGAAGCCAGCGGTTTGTCGAACTGAAGCTGAAAGGGAAGCACATGCCGCGACCCTTCGTCGGTCTCCATAGCTGAAAAAGCTCCGGGCGCAGCCGAAAACGCAGCCACCAGCCGCCGGAGCAAGCCGCGAGGGAGCGTACAGAAGAAGTGGCGGCGGCGGCGGCGGCAATGCGAAACGAGAGAGGGAGAGCTAATGGAGGGTGGAAGGTGGAGCCCGAAAACCTTAGAAGAAAAGCCTGAAGAGGGAGACGGAAGAGGAAGAGCAAGAGAGCAACGAAGTGCACTGAGAGCCTGGGAATTTTGCAGGGAAGATTGCGGGAGGGGAAGAAGAGGCGGGAGAGAGGAGAGAGAATTTGATTATGGGCCGGGCTTAACAAATGTCCCTTCGGGCCCGGGTTCCGGGCCCGCCAGACTAATGTTCATGTCAGGGTGCGGCCCATTTATAGAGTTTTCACATGGAGTTTAGTAGTAACCCACGGAGCCAGTGAGGTTGACAACAAGGGAGAAAGGGAGTCTAGCTTCGCGAGAGAAACCGACGGCATGACGAAGAGCACCGCCCCGTTTCTTTTGCCAAAAAAGAAGTAATAATTTAAAAAATATTTTCCTAAACTTAATCAATGTTATCTCTTAAAAATGAGTTAATGATAAAATATTTTTCATTATTAACAACAATTCGTGCCAAAATATTATCTTTTGGTAACGAGAATATTTCCTATTACCTTTTTTTTCTAGGATATTTAATTAGGAAAAAAAATTTCCAATTGATTGATTTTTCAAGACATGAACAGAGCCTTAGACAATGTGTCTTTGTATGAGCTCGCTTGCTCTAAGTGTTTTGTAGTGGCGTGAGAAAATCAAGTGTAATAGGGGGGTGCGGTCTTTTCCCACTCATACTTGTCGCGACCTAATTTTTAGAGAGGTTCGATTGGGGAACCTTCGACTCGGTTTAGGGTAGGTTTAGGGGTATTGTTAACTTCAAGCCAACAGCTTTTTATTAACTCGGGCTCTCCTAAGTCCATACCCCGCATGACATTAGACATTCGAAATTTTAATCGATCTAGCCTATGCAAATTCACACAAAGGAGTCACCACTAACCTATTTAGAGTCAGCTAGAAACCCAGTAAGATACGGGAGAATACCTTACTGTTTGTGTAACTAGAGATTCTAAATTCAGGGACTTGGTTACGATAATCATGCTATTGGCGCCATTTCGGTACCTAATTTAATTGTGTATTAATTAAAACCGTGACAACCTATTCAAGAAATCTAAAGCTATCCTAATCATTCTAAAGCAAGAAAAATAATATCCAAAATAACCAAAAAAATAATAATTCAGACCGGGTCAGAAAACCTGGCCCTACTAAACCGACTCGGACCCTAATTATCTGGATTGGACTATAAAAGACTGTGCCAGTTCTAATTAGGGATTTAAAAAAAAAACCATTTTTAGAGAAACGGCCCATTTCTGATTTCTGCTCTCGGCCCAGTCATCTCCAGCCCGTGACTAACTCAGCCCAACGCGCGCGGGCCCGAGGTGAAGCCATCTCCTTTTATTTTCGGCCCTTTTATGTTTTCCTTTTATTTTTTCATTTGTTTTCTTTTATTTTTTTTCTTTCTGGTCTTCTTCTCCCCGAAGTACCTGCACCTTCTTCTGCATTTCATCTTCTTCGCGTACGAAGGCCACCTACCCGAAGCTGGCCCGCTCGAATTTCACTCAAGCAAGAGCATCGCCGGCCAAAGCAACCGGCGCTTACTCCATCACTAGACCAACACCACTCATCAGCCATTCCCCAAACCGGCGCCGGCCACAAAATCCGGCGACTATTAACCCGTTCATTGAAACAAAGAAAGCCCACGCGAAATCGACTATGCACGATTATTCCATGAAAATGACGCCAAAACGCAATGAACACACGAAAATCAAACATGATGCAATGGCTATAGACGCAAACACGGATCGATCTCGAGTAAAAACGTGAACTGACTTTCGGCCTTCTTTGAGGCATTTTGTCAAACGGTTGGATGGCGTCATCGAAAGGGTGGCTGCAGACCCACTCAAGGCACGCGGTTGACAATACGGGAGGAGAGACTTCCAGTTAGAACCGGAGCTCGAACCCACGCCGGCGAACTCGTCGCACGACCAGGGGAGGAGCTTGGGTCGGAGCTCGTGCGAGCCAAACGGCCGCGAGCTCCAGCCAGTCACGCCCAAAAAAAAAGAAAGAATAGAGGGATCTGAACCTACCTGTTTCGGCCTGAGGGCGTCGTGGGGCGGAGCTCGCCGGAAGAAGTGATGCGGCGACGAGTTACAGGCGTCGAATCACGTCAGCAGTGGCAAGCAGGCATGCAGCGGCACTCGGAGCAGCAGCGGCGGCGACATTCGTAACAGCAGAATAAGCAGCGTCGTCGGGCTTTAGGGCAGCAATCGTGCACCGCGGAGTTAGACACGGCAGCAGTAACGTCTTCACGGACGGACGTCTCAGCCAGGTGGGGCAGTGATCGCTGGAGTACGTGATCGCAGCTGGCTTCGCTAGTCGCTTCGCTGAAGATTCACCAAGAAACGTGTCTCTCTACTGGCTGTGTCGGCCTCCAGGGAGTGATGGTCAGATCATGGGATGATCCATGCTACCATCCATGGTCATGAGGAATGGTAAAAATAATATGTTGGAGTCTCTGATTTGCTCGAAGTAAAAGGGCGCATAGGGATGAACGTGGAGATGGAAGGAGAGAAAGAAATATTGTAAAATAAATTCTCAATTGTGGCCCTCGCTTCTCTCTTGCGGAGAACGTGTGTTCTCTGCGTTGCGGCCGTAGCTTCCCTTTCTCTCTATTGCGCTTTTTTTTTTTTTCAGGCTCTCGAGCTCTTTTCTTTTGAATGGTTCCTCAGAGAATCCAGAAAAATCCTCCGAAGAAGCTCCTCTCCCCCGATTTCTCTCCTTCGGCGATCTTCGATTATTTGCTCCCTAACCGAAAATCGTCCCCCACCTCATAAAAATTAATCTCTCCAGAATCAGATTTTCTTCGCTATCTCCAGATTTTATTCAGTTTCAAACCCATTTCTTATTAAAGCCAATTTTTTTTAAATTTTTTTTATCCTTTCTAAAAGTTTATACATCTATATATAAATTAATGGGTATTTAAAAGTGTTGACAAAATTTTGGTTGTCAACAATACTATATACTAGTTGTGTGTGACATGATCATTTTCTTTTTAGTGTTATGTTTATACCGGTATTTGTGTGTTTCAAGTTGCCTATAATAATTTTGTCATATTACTAGCACCTCGCTTTCGCACCCATCAATTAGTATTAGAGTCATGCTTCCCTGCTCAACAAGTGATATTAGAGATCAATTGGACTTTACTTAAGTCTTTGTCTATTTGCCAGGTCAAGGCAAGTGATGATGTGATCGAGAAGATTTTGATCGACTGGACTTTACTATAAGTTTGAAAGTTGCATGCATGGGGAGGGATCACAGTAAGATTTATTCGAGAAACTTGAAAGAACTTGTGATTGACAAATGTTGGCTAGTCGAATGTAATTATCCGCTGTTAAAAATTCTCGCTACACAAGATAGAGGTCATGATGCAGTGGGGTTTCATCATTAGGAAGAGAGGTGTCAAAATTGTGTAGTTAGATGAACCACCTAACTGAAGTCCAGGCTTGATTCATTCATTCTTACCATCACACTAAGACATATATCTATCTAATAGAATCCATTGTAATTTTTTGTTAGACGAGGGCACATTTGTTTCTTGTCTATGTAGGACCCTGTCATCACATAATGTTATTCATCTGTGGACTGAGCAGCATTGTTTACTAATTTTTCATCAGACAATGTCTCTCTACTCCAGTTCTTTTAACATCTTTCTTCAAAAGGTCCTTAGATTTTTCACATGTAAGGAAGTCAAAGGTATATAATTCAAAGAGCATACTCGAATTCTACACTTGTTTTGCATCAGAATTGGAACCATAGGGCTAATCTAAAGTTTAAATAAGGGTTGCTGAGCTAATAATCACATCAATTTTTGGAAAAAAAACTAAGAACATCGTCAATCAAGTGCTATGAATTGAGTCTTGCCTTGCTGCTATCCACAGCCAATACAACTAATTTTCGGAGCACATGCACTATTAAATCATTATGCTAAGTTCCATCAATATCCTTCATTCAAACTGTTAGTTTACTAAGAATGTTGAGTTACAAACATAAGTAGTTCTATTGTTACAAAAATAGTAGTAGTAGAAGCAAATTTCATAAGAGCACACAACAGCTATGATATAGGTTTAGCCAAAGGTGTTTAGTGTGACTTTCCTATCAATACTAAAGCTTCTCCCCTTTTTTCTAGTGGTACTCATGATCCTGGTCTTCTCTTCTTGTTTTCTCGGTCCTTGAAATTTTTTACAGTAGTTTCTTCCAAACGAGCTCGTGTAAGATGGCTTGTGCATAGTTTGATTTAACCCGTGATTTCCCGTGGTAGCAGACCAAATATGTATAATTTATTTTGTTCGTAATATGTGTTGTTTCGTCCTATTATTGATTTCCATTGTCACTGTTTCTGCACTTATTATGCATCGGGAAATGATACATTGATGACGTGAAGATTTGGAAAGAAAGAAATAAAGCGGCATTTAATCTCACTGTAGATTCAGCTAA
Source organism: Corymbia calophylla (assembly GCA_014182845.1). Taxonomy (NCBI): domain Eukaryota; kingdom Viridiplantae; phylum Streptophyta; class Magnoliopsida; order Myrtales; family Myrtaceae; genus Corymbia; species Corymbia calophylla. The sequence goes on along the minus strand of CM024700.1, from coordinate 19,048,695 downwards.
AGTCGACAGAAACTCATCATATAGACAATTAATAAACACAAGAAAAGAAATATCACGCATGCATATGTTACATACATACAATCATATATACCAATGCAATTACTATCTCAGTGCATATGATCGAACACAAAGCTATTACATCTATAATAAGGGTTTCTCCTCCAGATTGGCAATAAATCCTAGAGAACCAATGACAAAATTAAATAATTTTACATTCCTATATATCTATACATCATTAAATTTTTTTGGCTACATGATGCTCTTGTTACTGATATTGCTAGTGTCGACACCTAGAGGGGGTGAATATGTGTAACTGAACTTTTTACACTAAATCAATAATCACAAAGTCTGGATGTAATAGATACAGAGTTTAAGAATAAAGGATAGTCTGGAAGCAATAGACTTTTGTTATAAGCAATTCAAAATAAAAAAGAGTAAGGGAAGAGAAGATTGCAAACAGTATTATAGTGGTTCGGCTTTTGTCAAGCCTACGTCCACTCTCCCACGCTGTCAGCCAATAGGCTGAATTTCACTATATGATCGAAAATGATTACACGTTCTTGAGTGCAACTACTCAGCGATATGATCTCTCACTAAGTCACTCTTCTTTGCAATTCACTCTAGATCACTCTGTTTTTCCACTTTCCCAAACAATTTGATAAAGAACATAATCAAACTTTGGAATTTCGTATTCTCTTGATCTTCTACTGGCCGTATATCCTCCTTATATACCCTTTGAGCCAAAGCTAGCCGTTAGCCATCACCCATGAAGGATTATCTTCAATTTCCTTTCTTGGACAGACTTCATAAGGAAAAATTTCCTAGCCGTTGAAGACAGATTGACCTCCATTTGATTCTGGTTGCCCATACAAGCAGGATCTAGATTTCCATAAGTGTTCCGTCCTTCTTCTTTGGAAATTGTCTTGTTAATTGATTTTGTCAATCGATTGATTAGCAAAGTCAATATAAGTAAGGTAAGTGAAATTCGTAGCTGTTGGGGATCTAGTCCTCGTTCTAGTCCTTGAGGTTCATTTTGGGTTACTGACAGAATGAGATCCTGCGTCTGTTTATGCTTCCTTCTGTAATGGATAGACTTTGCTGAATATATAAACACATGAGTCTTCTTCCAAAGTTTGTACCAGAAATGTCGCTTGTTCAAAGCTATAGAAAGTTTTGTTAGCATCAAAACTAGGAGTTTTCTCAACAATCTCCCAATTTTTTATGGTGACAAAACTTTCATGCATATATTTTTCTATTCCTGCAAAACAAGGTTAGGCATAGCAGAGTATATATGCACAGTCACAATAGAATGATAAGGAATAATAAGCTACGCAATAATAAGCTTATTAATAAGCTAAGCCATAAAAGTCATACTAAGCCACACCAAAATGAAAATATCTGCAACTTCTCCCCATTTTTGTTATCGTCAAGAGGAGCGAAAGTCTACAAGAGTAGAACAAACCATGCCAAATACACAGAAATGACTCTAAGCACAAAAGCAAAAGTAAAACAAGGGAAATTGTTTTTGAAAACTGAAATCAAGGCTTTCGAGGAAAGCGAACGAGTTGAAAATCCTCCATGTTTATGATAGACTCCTCAACTTTGCTGATGCAATGAGTGAATATTGATTCAATCCTTGCCATATTATGTTCACTCTACTGGGTAAGAGTCTCCGGTTTGTTGTTTAAGGAGATTTTCAGAGTTTGAAGATCAATCTCTAGGGCATACTGCCGAATTTTTATTTGCATAAACATATCAACTATCCTGGCATAATTAAGATCAGGATCAGATTGAGCACTGGTTTCTCCAATCAGCGTGTTTGGTGAATCTGCTTCATAATTTGCCTTGTCAGTATGATGCTCCCCCTGATGTTGGTTCCGCTCATTCTTCAACAATTTGTTATGGATGTTGTCCCTCAGCTTCTTGTGGGGATTTGCTTAACTAATCATCAGCCTTTGATTGGTCAAGAATTTTTGCAGCTTCTCCCCCTGTGACAATCATTCCTCCCTCTTGTTGTTCTTCTTCGTCTTGCTCTTCTGGCTCTTCATCCTGTTCCTGTTCCTGTTCCTCTTCAAAGTCCTCTGAGTTTTCTCCTTCGTCCTCTCTTTCTGACACATCCTCATCATCTACATCTTTGGGTTGATCCTTATTCTTGTTACCCTCTTCTTCTACTTCTTGCTGTGTGCCCTCTCCTTTGTCTCCTTCCTTGTTTGCTTCTACTTCTTCAGGAAGTGCATATGCAGTGTGAACTACAGAGGCGATGATATTAGAGATTTCATCTTTGTCTTCGTCTTGCAGCAGAATTGTTCTCCGTCTTCGATGTTCGGCATAGGGCATCAACTTGGCTAATGCCGAAACTAGTCCCTACAATAATTTGAAACAAGAAATTTAAGAAAATAACATGTTAATATAAAAAAACAAACAAATTACTATGACATTACCTTTTGTTAGTCGCTCATAAATGCCCATCATTTCCCATTTGTTATATCCAAGTCAGTCGGGTGTAGATTTTTTAGGAACCAGGACCAATTGTCCTTGTTCTCTATTTTTATAACAGCCCAAGCCAATGGAAACATTTGGTTGTTCGCATATCTTCCAATTGCAGCTAGCAATTCTCCTTTGCACAAGCCTTTTAAGAAACAACCATCCAATCCTATTATCCGTCTACACCCGGCTAAAAATCCCTATTTGCACGCATCGAAGCACAAATAGAACTTATCAAACTTAGTTCCACTATCGGGAAGTGGCCTCTCCACGACCTCGACAAACACTCTACTCGTAGGGTTTTGTACCCTACACTCCCAAGCATAATCCCACACTTGCTCCTCACTTTATTGACCAATGAGTACCCTCATCACCTTTTGCTTCGTTCTTTTGCACTGATTCTTGGAAACATTAATGCCCACATGCTCCTTCACCAACTGTTTGAACTGCGCACTCTTCATCTTGGGCATCAACTTCATCAGATCAAAAAATTGCTTCGACAACCATGCACTTGTTATCCTTTTATTTTGAAAATTAATGGAATAAGTATGTTCCTCTTGGAAAGACCTAATTTGGAAGGATCCACTCATCCTAACAAATGTGCCGTAGATCCTCCAAGGACAATTTTGCTGTGAACACCTAACTCTTATAAAGGCCTTAGTGTTTCTAATGAAGTCAATATTCCTTTGTTCAGCAATGCAGTGCTTCAGTATAGTTTCCCTAAATTGTTTGACATCTTGGAATTTCATACCTACTAACAAAGAAGGAGAAACAACAGATGGATCATAAGAAGGAAACTTACTTTTCCTTCTACGCACAGGTTGTTCATCTTCTTCAAGCTCGTCCTAGGAAGTAACATTTTCAATGCTTTCTTCATAATCAATCTCTTGACTAGCAACACCAGCATCTACAGGGCTAGCACTAGCATCTACAGGGCCTTTAGCCCTGTTTGGAGCTTCATCAGCTACTTGCAAAGCTACAAACTTATTGGCCAAAAAGTCCATTTGTTTTCTCATTGACTGTACAAGCTCCTCGTCATCTTCATCACTTAAGAAATTTTTAACGGCCAACCATTTATCGTCACCATCACTAGATTGAGCTACTTCCCAATCTAAGCGAGTGATTGTGATATCACCACTTTCTTGTCTATCTTGCTGTCCTTCATCCCTACCATCTCCCCCTTCTCCTACTTGGGTGCTCTCTCCATTATCATCTTCGTCCTCAAACTCACTATTGTACTCAACGTATACTTTCGCTTCTTCGCCATGAAGATAATGGTACAAAACATCTCTAAATCCATTATCATCTTCTAAACTTCTCAAACCATCTCTCAAACCCTTCCCCGGAACACAATACAGTAGCTTCTGTATTTTGCAAGGCAAATATGTCACTATATCCCTAACAAACCCAATATAAGATGCCTTCTGTACTTTGACAAAAATAGTGACCTCATTTCCCCCCTCATATTCCCACTTGTCCTCTCCAATGACAAAGTCCCCTCCATAGCAAACAATGACAGCAACACAATCCTTATTACAAGCCATTTATGTAAGCAAGGAAAAAAGAAAACAATTAACTTTTTGGGACCACATCGACAAGAGACAATAGACAATTGTAATTGCACATAGAGGTCCCCACACTGTCATATACTTTATTAAAGAAAGAGAATAGCATCTGACTGTTACAATCACTTTCATTATAAAACCAACAAATAGAGGTCCCCATAACAAGGACAGCTCCCCCACGATACCTATTTCAATATGTCGATTTCAAATTGACTAGAAGGCCTTACAACAACCACTCCAAGCCCTAGAAATCTCTATCGCACATTACAAAATATCCCATCGGAGTCTTAAAAATGCCTTCGCACATCACTATATCCAACAAAGCCCTAAAAATACCATTACATATCACAAAACCATATCCGAGCCCTAAATCACACATCATAGTAGCATACCGGCCTTAATTTTTTCCCGGCCGAGCCCTAAATTGCCAATGCAAACCCTTGAATTACTCTAGCATTGCATTTGAGCCCTAAATCGTCTATCACAGTACCGTACGAGCCTTATCTTTCATGGTCAAACCCCACATTTCACAGCTGAACCCCAATTTTTCTATTTGAGCCCTAATAGATGATTCTGAACCCTAATTTCATCCATAGGGAGAGAAAAGCACAAACCTCAACCAGCGAACAACGGCGAGCGAATGACGATGGCGAGCGATGATGGCGAGGGACGACGGCGAGTGACGACGGCGAGCGATGAAGTGCCCTCTGTGAAGATGAACGGCGACGAATACAGGACTAAGCCGACGACGAAGACAGGAGTGAGCCCAATGTGTTTAGTTGAAGTAAGCTAAACGACGTCGTTTAGCTTGCCACGAGTTCACCTGTATTTTTAAAGTCCACATTGGAAAATTTTCATATGCCACATGTATTTTTTTTCCATAATTGCCACCTCAGTAAAGTTTGTCGTCGGAAAATGCCACGTATGCATTTTGGTCGGATTTTCTCGCCGTTGGCACTTAAGTGATCCATTTTGGTCCGATTTTGGCACTTAAATGTATTGTTTGTAAGTTTTGGCACTTAAGTATCCCTCCGTGCCAAGTTTTGGCACTACTGGGGTCTGTACGTCTATGAGATATGATGTTTCTATACATAAGGATAATGAGCTAAATAGAGAAACAAATCCGATAAGATCACCCAAGTAAATCTTCCGTGTACATTGTCAGGTAATCAAACCTAAAATCAAATATGAAAACTGGATTATTAGACAAAGGAAAAGTGAAAAACCATTGTTGAGGACAACCTCCAGAAGACAACCCCTAACCCCCAATAATTTCCTTTTCTTTCTCTCCTCTCATTATAGTCTCAAGTTTCTGGCCACTCAAGCAAAGAAATGAAAGATATAGGTAAACTTTACAGTAATAGGCATATGGATAGCAATATCTACAATAAAGCCCATTAAAAGAAGTCCTAAATCAGCCAAACAAGAAATGAGTATCTCAGCTCATTTATTTTATAAGTTGGGTAAAACCAAAAAGCCAAAGCTTTTAATTAAAGGATTGCAATGTTTACATAAACCAATTTTGAGCCCGGTAATCATACTCAAACTTCTGTTATGCATACAAAGAGATCCATAATTTCACATTTGGTACACATATCCGCAATGAGGACCATACTTGAGAAGGGGGGGGGGGGAAGCAATCATTTTAAACAACAAATAACAATAATGATTTATCCCATAGTTCATATTTTTCCCACTAAGGTTGCATTTGTAAGAAAAATTATGGATGGAAAAAGTAGATATAGCATTAATGTGAAGAATTTACAATGAAAGAGCAATAAACATTGCATTCAAGTAAGAGCTTCTATACACGAACAAGATTCTATTACATTTCAGCTTTCTAATTCTTTTGATAATACCTGCATTCCATTTGTTTAAATTCCTTCCCAAGTGTCCTCTGTATATATTCGATGTCCCCAAATCATCCAAACTATAGTAATTCTATGACTCTCTGCATTGTTTCTCTGAGACAATTATGAGGGTAAGACATCTTACTAACTTGACAAGATATATCAAGGCAGAAAATATTAAAGCTATTGGATTGCGAAATAAGATTCTTAGTTTGAAACTTAACTGCAATCAAAGCATTATAAATAACATGTAAGATATGAAGAATGAAATATTGTCTGTTAAGAATCAAGATCAAGAAGTCGTATCAACTTTTAAGCTGAAAGTTGCAAACCTTGTTCACTTGGGCATGTTCCTTCCAGTTGAGACACACCTCAACTACCGTATGGGACTTCAAGCCTTGTAATGGTTTTTCATTTTGCTTAATATTTATAGTATGTTTAAGTAAAGAAAGCTAGATTGGTAAGATAACATTCATTATGTATAATGCAAACAAAAACTCTCTTCCGAGCAAAACATAGTCCATGAAGTGGATGATGGTTAAGAAATTTGTACAAGTCTAAAAAAAGCAGAAATGCAGCAACATCAACCAAATTCGTAGCCATCGTACTTATGACCAAATAGCTATAGCTTCATCACATAACTAGTTACCTATGAACTTTTTTACCCACAAGCATAATAAAAGCACATACAAATTCTATCATTTAGGAGTCACCTACACCAAAACCTTTTTAATTTGACTGAACTGAACATATTCGAATTTCAATATTCAAAATAAACTATTAATTTGATGAAAATGAGCATGTCATAGATGACTGCTTCTATTGACAACATCTGCTTAGAGTGTAGATCCTGATAATGAGCTTGACCTCTGTAAATGCTATGCTGAAATTTTTCATTGACATTTGAAGCATTTTCAATCATCAATGACAACATCAGCAGCAAGGTGACACTTTCCTATCCTACATGAGAATGCAATTAAGCACATCAATTAGATTCAAGTCATAAAGTGTATATATCTATTGAATCTATTATTAATGAATGACATGTGAAACAAATAATTCATTAAGGCTATTCATCTCTTCTCATTTGTTAAGCTTATCTTACTCAAATTGACCTATCTAATAGTCCATATTAACTTGACATCGGCAAACATGACCACCACAAATGGATTGCCATATCTATTAGCACCTAAATGTTTATTCAACAAGCTTCTTGTTTGCATTGCATCATGCAGCTTTTGAGTAATTTGTAATATTTCTCAAGAGAGATAAGAGAAGAACACATTTTGATGATAAAGGATTCTTGTGGAAGGAATTTCTCGTTGAGAAGTAATGAGGGTAATGTTACAGCAATAGCATGGAAAACTTACTTCTACATCATGCAGTGAAACCATAACATCTTTAAGTCCCAAGACAGCAACCTTGCCATTAGGACCTTAGCATAATGTTGTCACACATTTACCTAGAGTAGATTAGAATAATTAAGAGAAGCCAGTATTGACGACACAATGAATGTGCAAAGAGTAGTGGGTTCATAAAAAACAACCAGAAAAAAGAGAGAGAGAGAGAGAGAGAGAGAGAGAGAGTGTAACATCCTGAAATTCGAGCCCTTTTGAGGAAGGAATGAACGTGAATTTCGTCGATGCATTGTTGGTTGATCTCACTCGGAACTGATCACTCCTGAGATACTGACCTTGAGGGGAAAGGCTAATGAGGATAGAACTCGTGCGACTAAATAACTTGACACAGGAAAACGACTCGGCCGTGAGACTTGCGTAGGGCGATCCTAGTCATGCGAGCCGATTTCGGGGACGACTAGAAGTCGATTCGCGGACAGAAATAATGGGATGACGGGTGATTCCATTTACTATTATCGAGCCCGCGAACGGCCCTATGTCGATCCTTGATAATCGTGTACTTTGAAATAAGAATCGATCCTTCGCAATTTCATGTAGTCAAGGACGTCCATGTGTCGAGGAGTCTTGAATGTGAATTGGCACGAGTCGGTTACGCGTGAATCCTCAAAGCCGTCTGTCAGTCTGAGTTGTACCAAAATGGCATTCAGGCGAAATTGACAAGGCATGAGAATCCAATATTGGACTTCGAATTTTTGGGAATGTTCGAGAAGGACTTTTGGACAATGCTTCTACGACGATTGACGGTGCTTGGGTTAAGCCGAGTATTTGGAAAAGGGATTTTCGGACCAAGAAAACGAGCCTACGAGGACGTGGGCCGGGCAAGATCGGTGTGGGCCTCACGCCCAGGTGGGACAGCCGCCGGTGGAAGGCTCGAGGCAAGCAAGTGAGCTATTGGACCCAACCGACCCTTTACCCTTCCGATCCTATTGTCTAACCTTGAGCCAATTCGAGCCCAACAAATTCCCGAGCCCGTTCCTATTCATTTTCCGGCCCATTTCCTAGGCCCACCCTTCATTTTCAGCCTAAGGGCAGTTTGGGAAATGTGCAAGGTGGAAATGACCAAAATGCCCTTGGATATTTTGAAGAAAAGTCAAAAAAAGAAGAGAGAGAAGATGAGGTCAATTGTTTGGCAAGTGGGGCAAGCATTGATGGCCTTGATAAGGCTTATCCTTCAGCCTTCACTTCACTCTCTCTCTCTCTTCATCTTCTCCAAAATCGCAGCACCTCTCTCCCATGGTTTTCCTTCCTTCCTTCTGTTTTTCAGTTTGACCTTTCACCGAAAACTGAGTTGTTCATGCCCTTCCGTTGGAATCTCGGCCCGTGCCACCCGCCATCGCGTTCAGAACAGAAAATCCGTTCAGATGGCGTCGGCCGATCGTCGAAAGAAGCCTCCGACCGATCCGTACGCCGGCTGGAAGTCACCGTCGGCCTGACCGTTTTCTGACCGCCTGCTGTTGTTCTGTTTTGCTGTTTCGGCCATTTTCCTCCCTTTCCGACCAAATCACCGCCCATACCAGCCACAAGTGGTTCCCCCTCGACCCCTAGGTGCCGCCGGTCGCTGGCCCGCCGCTCGCCGGAGCTCCGGGCAGCCCGTTCAACTCCGATCAGCCACTTTCCTCCTGTGCAGTGCAGTTTTCAGTGTTGCAGTGGGTATTCCGAGTTTGCTGCTGTTGTTCCAGCCCCGGGACCGCCTTGGATCGTCGTGGTAGAGGTCCTCGGGTGTCGGGTTCGTCGTCGCCGCCGCGTCCGCGTCTCCGGCCCGCTTAACGGGTGAGTTTAGCTCCTAATCCCTATTTAGTGCCTAAACTTGCTTAGGGTTGGGTTAATTAGTGGTAAGATTGGTTTAGGAAGTTTAATTAAGTTTATTAGCCCTAAGATAGGTGGTTAGATAGATGGTTAGGATTAGATTAGCTTAATTTTGCTAATTGTGCTTAATTATTGCTTAAATGAGGGTTATGTGATTTTTGTGATTAATTAAGCATGATTTGATTTAATTGAATTGATTAATTGTTTTAATTAATGTTTTGTCTAATTTCTGGATTAAATGTTTTAATTAATTGAATTTCGGAAAAATCACTGTTCACGAATTACTGTTCACGGCACTGTTCATGCAGAAGCTAATTTTTGGCTTATTTTGATGTGTTCTTGGTTGTTATGATTTATTGAAGTGCCGATTGTTAATTATACTCGTGAATATTGATGAAATGCGTGATCGAATGCTGATTGGAAATGGGATTTTGGAATTGTCGAGTGAGATCGCATGACATGTTGCGTGGGTTATCTGAAATGGCATGTCGCATGAGCATGCGTGATGTTGCATTCACGACAGAGCAAAGATATAAATGGATTGCTTGATGAGGTGTTGCATGATCACATTAAATGAGAGAACCCGGCGTTGCCGGGAAGACCGCCAATCCCTATGGGGTTGTGCCGTGGCCGTGGGTCGCCTAACTTCGGTCGGATGCCCGACGGGGAGGGGTTCTATGTGGGATCGCGGTATGGGGGCGGGTCCGGGCCTCTGTCGATAGCGGGACTGCGGTAGTGGGCGAGTCTTGTGCTCCTTCGGGGAATGCCGTCTTGGGAGTGAGCCCTTGACGTCGCCGTGCCTCGAGGTAAAGAGGACGAAGCTGGTTTAGCCGGAACCGCCAACCATAAGGTTGTGCCGTGGCCCGGGAGGAGGGTCGTAATAATCGGAGCATGTGTGAGTGTGAGACATGAGAAAGCTGTGTGAGAAGCTCTGATTATTCGCATGCTCTTAATGTCGTGATGATTGCATTAATTATGGTACGCACGCATGAGTTGACAGTCGTGCGGGGGTGTGGCGATGGCCGGGTGAGATCGCTTGTGGTGCGACTCGCATATAATTGATGAATCAGTATCATCGACGGCCATGTGCCTTGCTTGCATTGTATGAGATTTGACGTGCGGGGTATGGCATACCGGGTAAGGTTGCATGCGAACCGATCCCCATATGATTGTTGGTTGCCCATGTCATTGTTGTTGGCTGTTGTTTGGTTTTGGCTGTCTATTGTTGGGTTGAGTGAGGGTGGTTCTGGAGAGATACCCCTAGTTGAGTTGGCGTACTAATCGGGGCTTAGGGGGAGAACTCGCTGAGATTTTATCTCAACCCGTCGTGGTTAACCATTTTCAGGCCTCTAGAATGGCGTACCCGCAATGGAGGATCCTACCCCGCTCCTCCAGTGATCGACCTGACGGAGACTGAGTCCGATGGGTCCGAGTGACCGTGGTGTTGAACCCGAGGGTTCTTTGTGTACTATTGGATTAGCCTAGTCCTTTTGGTTTGGCTTAGAGGATGGATCGGCCCTTTTTGTCGGGCTTGTAATTTGGAAAACGATCCTCCATTGGTTAATCCAATAAATTGAATAATTGAGTAGTTGTTGTTGTTCTTGCTATTCATCCATCTATCCCTCGTTTGATTGTATGTTCGTGCAGGGGATGGTTCGTCTTCGCTTTTGCGCTAACGAAAGATTAAAATGAATGGTCATGGATGGGTCCTGGGACGTCGCTTTCAATCGACCAAGAGAAGGGGTTGCCGCGAGCTCGAGAGTCGGGGCGTGACAGAGAGAGAGAGAGAGAGAGAACTTAATAGAAGAAGAGGGAAAATAGAGAAAGCACATTAACCAGGAAATGTTAATCAAAATTTGTGAAGGAAGGCAAAGCGTCATAACAGTACAAGATAACTACGGGATATCAGTCGCTTGATATGGGATTTCTTTGGGCTAGTAGATCATCTAGAGCAATGGGAATCTATACCTTTTTGGTAGCCTCCAATCCATTATCTCAATCCAAAAGTTAATCTTGTTATTCCGCTTTGGAACCTTAAGGTGGAGTGGATCCACGAAAGCTTACTTTGGCAAAGATCACAAGGGTATTGGTATCTACAACTTAGGATCTCAACAAAAACCATTCAAGGGTTGGTTCAATTACTACAATACACTCAACAACATGTTCTCCAAATCCAGAAGACAATATGAGGCGTGAAGCATTCATATGTTTCTATAATAAAAAAAATGCCTCTTCTCTAAATTTTTCTAATGAGAATAGATAGCATCATAGCAAGAACTGCCAATGCTAGGTATCTACTCCTAAGCTCTTACGAATTTGAATTACCAAGAGATAAAGTCGTACAAGAACTTCATATACTTGGATGCAGCAACCTCTACATTCCAAGTCTCTGCACTTTCTCCAATTCCTTACTACATCCCTCTCAACCAGATTGTCATACAAGTAAGCAGCATAGCTCAAGATATCTTTTTACAAGTTAAAATCCACCAGCGAACTTATTAATCAAAATGATGGAAAAAAAATGCCCCTCTGCAATCAGAAGAAGATAAATTAACTTCAAGTAGTACAAAATGTGAGAACTGTCTAGCCTATAATCTATAATCTAGTATACATTTGGTATCTCCTTCTAGGGAATGCTCAATCATTGAAAAAGAAGAAGAGAAGCCGGGAGAAGCGTTACATTGTGAGAAAGAGCATTTGGAAAATTAGGGAAAACTATATAGATGCCTGACAGCATTGAAATGGTATTCTGCAGGGCCTAAACCTACCAACTCTTTATGGGCATCAATCATTTCTACATCTGACATAGCTAGTCTATCTAGCATAAATGACATCCCCTCCGATTCAAGTTCTTTATTTTCGTGGACACTTTAACTGGCATACCCAGAAGGATGACAACACACAAATACCCTTTATCATTCCAAGGGTGCATTGTCAGAGTTTAGAGAAGCTCAAGAAACATCAAGATCCTCATCCTTCAATATTTTTTGTTTCCTTGAAGAAGCGCCTTGTGAAAGCTCTCTTGGATATTTCAGCACTTACATCAACCAGTGGAATGATAAGCCAATCCTGCCAGTGTGTCAAATGACATCAATTCAGCAACTAACACCAATGAACTACAAATAATACTACCAAGTTTGCGGGTCTCTAGGTCTCTATTTGTCAAACACAATATTCTTTTTGAACTCTTTGGATCCAACTAATGGGGCAGCTAACATCAATCATAGAGGCTTTGATCAAATTAACATAGTGTATTCAACTCAAGATGCTTGGTATGTGACAGATGGCTTTACCAACTCTACATACATCAAAATGCATTCTTTGGGATAATCCATTATTAGCGTTGGACTTTTAGGTATATCCTGGAATCAAAACAAATGAACATGGATTCAAAGTCAAAAAAATTCAAATTGCAACTTTCTCGATCAATCCAAATAATTCACAATGTTTTTGCTTCTACCCTGTTTTCTAGTTCACTTACGACCTCACTACAAGGAGAAGAACTTGTTCTTGCATTTAGCATTTCTAGATTGATAGGATTCTTTAATAAGCTAATGCAGAACTTTTGTAAGACAAAATGTGTGGAACTCAACGGTTGGACAAATTTTATCCCAAGTTGGTAGCGTATCCATAATAAGGAATCCCCTATCAACATGCTCCATTTGCTCCGTAAATTCACTCTTAAGTGTACCTTAGAAACAATGACATTTGGTATAGGGTCCTTCATTTGGCATTTTCTTCGACCTATACAATGACCTTTACCATGCTAGCAATAACCTGTACACATTAGTTTTTATTGAGTACTTCCAGCGTTCCATCAATCCAACATCGAGAATCTTTATTTTTTTGCATAGGAAGAAGGATCTCACCCGAAGACTACTGACAAATGAGGCGTTTAGAAAACCTTTTCATCTATTCCCCTTAGTGGCACGCCGAGCTGAATCATTTTGCCGAAGCAAAACTCCCCTGGCTTCGTTAAATTCAAGTAAGAAAACAACACGACACTGTCAACCAGGAAATAATAATGGCAAAGATCATAAATCTTAAAGATATCGCAAGCATGAAATGCAAATGAGAATTGGGCAGTAAATCTCAAAAGAACAAAGGTAACTTACCTGGTTTATGTACCTTTGTTAGAAAATGTGGATCATTTCCATTACATTGACTCATCGAACACGTCATTGAACTCTTCCATATAGTCTATTGACTCATCCGAGTCGCTCATATCGTATGATCTATGGATCATCCATTCATCATATGTAATCTCATAATATCGATAAATTTGAGTTCCGAATAATTTTGGAATTGTTTTCAATGACTTGCATCCAATGATATTCAGTTTTTTCAAAAACTCCAACCTATCGAGGCCTTGAATTTCGATCAAGTTTTTGCACTCTTTAACTTTTAATTTCTTCAAACTATTGGATTTTGGAAGGAGCAACCTTTCGATTGAAGTGCACTTAGAGATATCCAATCTTTCCAAGAATTCCAACCTCTCGAGGCCTTGAATTTCAGCTAATTTCTTGCACAATCTAGCATGTAATATCTTTAGACTCCTGGATTTTGGAAGGTCTAGCCTTCCAATTGAAGTGCACCAAGAGATATCTAATCTTTCCAAAATCTCCGACCTATCAAGGTCATGAATTTCAGCTAAGTTTTCGCAGCCTACAGCTTTTAATTCCTCCAGCCTCCCGAATTTTGGAAGGAACAACCTTTCAATTGAAGTGCACAATGTGATATCTAGCCTTTCCAAATACTTCGACCTATCGAGGCCTTGAATTTCAGCTAAATTTTCACAACCTTCGGCTTCTAATTCCTTTAGCTTCCCGAATTTTGGAAGGTCTAGCCTTCCAATTGAAGTGCACCTAGATATATCCAATCTTTCCAAAAACTCCAACCTATCGAGACCTTGAATTTTAGCTAAATTTTTGCAATCTTTAGCATATAATTCCTTCAGACTCCCGGATTTTGGAAGGTCTATCCTTCCAATTGAAGTGCACCTAGATATATCCAATCTTTCCAAAAACTCCAACCTATCGAGACCTTGAATTTCGGCTAATTTCTTGAAACTAGAAACATTTAATTTCTTCAAACCCTCGAACTTTGGAAGGTCCAACCGTTCGATTGAATCACAGCCTGCGATAGTCAAGCTTTCCAAATATATCAATCTATCAAGACCTTGAACATCAAGTAGATTCTTGCAATACTCGATACATAATTTCTTTAGATGGATAAACGGTGAAACGTCAATCAGGTGCAAGAATTCCAACTTGAAGGGCGTGTTTAGGGATTGTGGTGATTTCGATTCTTCAACGTCCATCAGTTGCAAGCATTCTGAATTCTTCAATAGCATTGATGGAAGCATCTGGATACACTCTAGAAATTTGCAGTTCCAAACTTGTAGTACCTTGAGATGAGATAGGTGGGAAAGTGAAGGCAATTCGCGACTTCGACAGGTGATGAACAAATCTGTTAAGCCAGAAGGAAGGGCCGGTAGCGATTGGAGCTTATCACAGTGAGTGAAATAAAGGCGTTGTAGGGAAGAAAGATCACACATGCTTTTTGCCATTATCCCTTTCAGATTTCTGCATTGAATAGCACGTAACTCTCGGAGATTTCTCAGCCTCCCGATACCGTTGGGCAATTCTTCTATACCACTGAAAGAAATATCTAGAATCTCTAGATTCTCCAAAAACCCTATGCTATTTGGTAACGCAGAAAGGGATTGAGTATCTTCTAGAAGGAGTTGCTTAAGGGCTCTTAATTTACCTATTTCTGCTGGAAGCTCCGTGAGGCTCGAACACCTGCGCATCTCCAAGCGAAGGAGGGCCTCCATGTCTCCAATTGAAGAGTCGATTCGCTTCAAATGACGACACGAATTGAGGATGAGAACCTCTAACTTCTTAAAGGCTGAGAGGAAGTCTGTATCTTCTTCCAAGGAATAACAACATGTAAGGTCAAGATATCTGAGTTTCTCTGCCATCTGGTAAAAAAAAATGATTGTCGAGGGGTGAGTCTAGAGTGATTATGAGTCGAAAGAATGCATAGGAGAGAAAAAAAAAAGACTTTAGTTCTTACCATAAAAAAACTCCATCCTTCCCATTTCTCATTCATCTCGCCTCCTCGCAATTCGAGTACGGCTAATTCCTTTACGTGAAAATTATTTACTTCAAAATTTACAAGACAATTTGGCCATTGAAGCCATCTTAACTCCTTCATTGAGTCCTTAAAATCTCCGCTGAGATGTGCCCTCTCCAGGTGAAGGAATCTTAGCCTCGTCAAATTCTCGAATTTTTTTTCTGTGTAAATGTCATCATCTCGCTCATCTATTTCGTTGAAGCCATCTAAGCTGTCTCTACTCAGATTAATCCCCTCGATCATGTTTGTTCCCTATAAGCAAGAATCAATATTCATTAGTACTATATCCAATTAAAGAAATCGAATATCATTTGTTCTTATTCCTATCGATGTGCATTAATGCGTTCAAGAGAGTAGCAATGTGAAGGTATGATTCTTCATTTTTCACCAATAAACAAAATTTTATAAAGGCCAACAAAGTGAAGGATGTCAACTTCTATTTCGAAATTTGGTCGCACGCATTCAAATCTTAGAAAGAATTACAATTTGGTCACACACATTTAGATCTTAGAAAGAATTACGATGTAATTGCTCGTATAGAGTAAAAATTTACAACTTATAATCTTCTTATTTCTGGTACCGTAGCCTCATTATCATACTAGTTAAGACATGCGTGCGATGCATGGAATTTAATCAAATTGCAAAGTGCAAAATTAAATTTGACTAGTCAATTTTAATACAAATATACTTTTTCTCTTGGACTTTCACAAATGCAAATACAATCACATACTAAATTATACAAAATAGAATTTGAGTATTCATCTCTCGGACTTTTTATGATGAAAAAGTAAAACATTTCTCTTTTCAATGGTCATTGCGTAAAGTACGCTTGATGTTACACACGCATGTTATATTATATGTAAGGAATTTCTATTCCTATCTTATTCAGTAAAATTTAAATCAGCCCTTATCCTATGAATATTGGTGAATGGAATTTCTAATATAATATTATATAAAATGTCCCTTCTATTCTCCACTATGGAATAATGAGAAATGTGGGCATCGTTAGTCCTATTATCTTAATTTTAACATCTAGAGAATATAATTCTATGATTTATATATCCCAGAGTTGACACGTCCCCCATGCCGATCTAGTTTATTAATTACTTCATAACATCAGAATCGCACAATGCCCCACCGGCAAAAGGAAAAGGAAAAAAAATGGAGAATAAACAGATGTTCCAACGACAAATTCACCCTCGCCGGATCCAAAATGCATTTTACAGACCTACAAAAAAGTTATCTTCACCGGAGAACAAGCGAAATCGGAATGGGTGAAAGGATAAATTAAAAGCCAGAGAAACCTCAGAAGCAGCGAGTCGGCGAGCAAAACTTACCTTACCACAGATTTAGTGTTATTAAGGAGATTTCTAGCAAAAACATTAGGTTAAAATGTCAGAAAAAGAACTCTTTTTTTTTTCTTTTATTCTTTTATTTCGATGCATTCATAACAATTCAAAATCGAAATTACCGTTCCGGCTACTCCAAAAGTCGGAACGGAAGGGGAAAATGAAGAGGCCATGAGATCCTAGCCAAACCATTTTTTGATGAAAGAAATTAATTTCTTGCCATTGATTTGGATAATTTAAATAACCATTAGAAAGACTTATTTCAAGTAACTTTTACTCTTCATCTTTTGTTTTTTTTTCTTCAAGAGCATGCACTTTGGCTTTTTTTTTTAGTGGTATATCCTTGAACTTGAGTAACTTTTACTCTTCATCTGGAATTTGAGTAATATTTTATCATTTGGCGGGAGAGCAAAAATATTTACTTTTGGTTTTTTCATTAGTTGCGGCAAGCAATCTGTCTCGCCCTCCGCTTCAGCCGGTCTATTACTTGGCAATAACAAAGAAAGATAATTAGACTTTGTCTGAAGGTATCTTGGGAGTACTTATTAAGTAACCCGACTGAAAAAACAAAAAAGAAAAAAAGAAACTCTATATTAAGTAGTTCCTATTTAAAAGTATCAATTACGCATAGTACATATTAAATCTCTTGTTTGATTTATTTATTAGATCTTGTATTCCACGTGTGTGTGGCAACGTACACTTAGAAAGTACTCCCTACTTTCTAATCACGTCAATGAAACTTTCAAGGGCAGTAATAGTGAAGGTTTTTAGTCTACTAGAACAAGCACTAAGTAGCGGACCAACATTACTCTTAACCGTAGAACATGGACTAAATGAGAAAAGAAATAAAACCGTTACCTTATTACCCTTTAGCACGTTTTGGACTTCCTCATAGTCCCATAACCTGCTGCGGTACCAAGGCTCCCGTCGGTTCTCCTCATGAACTATTTCCCTACCAATATCTCTTAGTTGGTCATGCATTATGAGCTTATCATTATTTCCAACTTTTATTAATGACCTGAATATCAATATTTCAATTCCCTCCCCGGGGAAAAAGTCACACGCATCCCACATGTAGAATGCGATATTCTTGTCAGTGCCAATGAAAAAACAAGCAATATCCAAAAATATTTGTTTTTGCTCATAGTCCAATGCATCAATACTTATCCTTAGCTTCTCTCGCACTTCCTTAGGAGGCACTTTTTTTAACTTGTCTATCGTACCTCTCCAGAATGCTAGCTTTTTTCCACACAACAATGAACCTAAAACCTCGAGGGATAAGGGAAGCCCTTTGGTGATGGATACAACTTCACGAGTGAGGTCTTCAAATTCCTTTAGAGGAGAGTCCTTTCGAAATGCATGCTTGCTAAAAAGAATTGACGATTGATTGTTATCCAATACCTCATGTTCATAGTTGTAGTCCACCCTAGCTTCTTCAAAAACCCCCTTATTTCTAGTGGTAATAATGATCCTACTTCCTGAAGAAAACCAATCATGATTACCAACCAAGCGCTTCAACTGAATGACTTCATCCACATCATCAAGAAGAACGAGGACCTTTTTACCCTTAAACTTGGAGGAGATGAACTTAGTCCCTTCATCCTCATTACGAACTTCATTTTCTAGCTTCAGTATATCATGGATTAACTGATTTTGTATATAATGTATGCCATTATGCTTCCATGATTCCCTTATATTAGCAATGAAGCTCTTATGCTCAAATTGATTGGAGAGCTTGTTGTAAATGCTTTTAGCAAGAGTAGTCTTACCAATGCCTCCCATTCCGTGGATGCCAATAAATAGGGTGGCATTAGATTTATTATCCACAAATTCCAAAATTTTATTCACATGCCTATCTATTCCGACCAGATTCTCAGAAATAACCAACTCAAACTTTTTCTTCAATTTGCTCAACGCTTTTTGGACAACCTCTTTCACCAACTTGGCTTCATACCTATGAAATGTAGCCAAAGTTCAAATATGTGGCAACAATAATTTTATATTGTTTATCTATTGAGAACACAATGATAAATAAATCTAGGGATGGATTGAAAAAATTTAAAAATCGTTGTTATACCTCCATATATTATTATCTATGCTAAGTCTAAGGTAGGAAATGATGGTGGTTACTGCACATGGCGTGCCCCCATTCCACTCAAGCTAGAGAAAACTGGAGGGTATCACTTGTGAATCTTAATTATTGTATAGATTATGGATTTGAACCAAATTTTAAATTGGCTGTTTGTTAAAGATATTAGGGATGATGTGGACGTGACTTCGAAAATTTTCTAGAGCGTCTGAATAAGCAAAAATTTAATAAGCCAACCCAATAGGAGATTTAGCCATCAATCAATAAACAAGTCATATCTTTTGATGCACTATGAATTCAAGTCCCATAATACCAATCCGAAAAGCTAAATTGTGATATTGTGAACTACTTGAATGCAACCGAAGGGATTTCTTCTTGTTTGCACAATTCTACATGCTTGTAAGTTTCTACTCGTGTTGTGAATTTAGTATCATTCTAGATTGCTGCTCTTATCAGTTTCAATTGCCTCGAGGGATGATAATAGGATGTACTTTATTTTCCTTTTGAGTATCTATGTTCTATGATTTTAATTGATCTAATATTGTGTTTATAGGGAAGTAGAAGAATAATTTTTACGCAAAATAAGAACATTGCTTCAATATATGCATGTGCATGAGATAGAAATTATTTGTTGACGATAGGAAATGCTTTGAAAATTATTTAAGCAGACATATAATAAAAATAATCATTTTTTCCTTTACCATCATCTTATATAACCAACGAAACATTTCTTTTGTAAGATGATTTTAACAGCAACGAATCAACGATATCAATGATTTGACAAATGTAACTTGGGAAGATAAAGAATTATGGCAATACTTGGACACTATGGCGTTATAACGCTTTAAACAAAAATCACCAATAAGTCGTACTATTAATTTCAAATAAATATGTAATTAGAGAAGTTTGTGATGAAAATTGATACAACGTACACTAGAAACATGAAAAAATGGCACGATATCACAAAATTTTTATAAGAGCAAAAATTTGTTCGAAAAATCTTATCATTCAAGCGGATGGGATCAGGACAACAAAATCTATAATTAGATTGGTCAATACCGTTAAAGCAAAAAAAAAAATTTAAAAAAAGAAGAAGCTTATGGAACTCATGCATCGTAGGATCTTACGGTCAACAAGATCTTATTGTTTTTATACATTAAAAAAAAGAACAAAAATGAAGCAGGTGAGAATTAGAACAACCATTAAACACCCACACATGTTAGAAGAAAGTAGAGAGTTCTAGAGAGAAATCGTACCCATCAGCTTCGTATCCTTTCAAGGTGCTGACTTCACGGAGTGCTCGCTTCCATTTCTCCAAAATCGCTGGGTCGAAATGCCTTTTGAGCAAACGCTTCTCATGCTCATGAAATACATCTCCAAAATTCCCGATTTGATGTCCCACTTCAGCCGGTTTCACTTTATAGAATATAGGCAACACCGTGTGCCCCTTATTATTCTTGCAATCCATTATTTGAACCAGTTCATCCAGGCACCAACTACTTTCACCATAAGTCGCAGAGAGAATAGAGATAAGGATTTTACTGTTCCTAATGGCTGCCAAAAGCTCTGGTCTAATGTTCTCACCTTCGTGAAGCTCGTCATCGTCTCTGAAAGCATGAATTCCAGCATCAAGGAGCCCATGGTAGAAGTGATCGGTGAAGCCTGTTCGAGTATCTGGGCCTCTGAAGCTCAAGAACACGTCGTAACAGTTTTCCGTTGACACAGTCAACGAACTAGATGCACTATTGTTAGATTCTGTCGGAGACGAACTTGATCCAACGGAATTAGTTTCCGTTAGCAAAGTCAAGGAACCAGATGCGCCAATATCAGCATCTTCTACATTTCCACACACACTAGCTTTCTTCTTATAGAGAAAATATAATGTCAGCCCTAGGAGAAGGATCGTTGCCACGAGCTCGGCGAAAGAAAGCCCAAAAACGAGACGATGCATTTCGTCTTTGCGCTGATCTGCCCTTGATTTTCGCTTTCAAGCCTGATGGGGAAAAAACCAGAATGCCTCTCAGGAAACAGGAAATGCCTTCTTGTTGCCCTTTCTTTTGTGGTCTGTTAAAATTTCAAGACACACAAAGCGGTGGATTTGTTGGGAAGATGAAAAGTGCAGAGAGACTTGGGACGAGAATGGGACACGGATTTGCAGGCGAAGACGAATAGTTGGGGGGCGGGGGGGTCCAATATTTTCCAGGCAAGTGCTCGGAAGAGTTGAAAACATCTAAGCGTCGGGAAGAGGCCCCGCTTAGTCCACTGGTTGCACCATTGAACTGTCCTTTTCTTTTGTTAAATTATTTTCCATTAGAGAAGGTATTTTTCTGGAATTCTTTTGGTCGTAATCCCACTTTGAAATTTACCTTCTTACTTTGGGCCTTTTAAATCTTGTATTGTCAAATCGATAAAACTTCATTTTAATATTGAAATGTTATATTATTATTGATAACTTATTCTAAAAAATTATATTATTTACGCGCATTGACAATCATAAAAAATTATCAAATTGCTATATATATTCATTTTGTATCCGAGCACAATAAGAAGAATGAAGTCCTTTTGTTCTGGTTCTGCCTTAATTTTATCCTCTTTTTTCTTGTTGATCCTTAATTTCTCCTTCAGATCTCATAAATAAGTCAAAAATGCCTTTTTGCTTTTGCTTTTCTTTATCATACATATATTTTTTTATTGGTTTGATTTATCTAATCCAACTAGTTGGCACACACCAATAATTCAAGCGTTGCCTTTATGTGGTGGAAGTTTCAATGCACACGAGAATCCAAAGCAATCCTACCCAAGAAGAAGAAAACACGTGAATAAGTTTTGGTGCACAACAATGAAAAATCCAAAAGTAAAAGACAATTGCTAATATGATATTGTAGACTGGGATAATCGATTCCAGGTCCAAGCCCTCTTAAGAATTGAGAATTGGATTAGAAACACCAACTCCTAATTTTTGAAACCTGGAATCAAAGTTGGTCTAGTCCAATAAAAAGGGTCGCTAAAATCAAAACCTAACAACCAGCCCTATATTTGGGAAGAAGAGAAAATAGATGGGGCTATTATCTAAATCATATTTCTTTTTGTTAAAAATAATACTTTTTGCATGAATGCTGGCCCCACCATCGGAGCCATTTTCCCTCCGTCCTAGAACACTGACGAACTTGGAAGGACACATGTAGATATTTTTATTGCATTGGATAACAATTTTACATGATCTGATTCATTAAGATCATAGTATTAGGTAAGGGTATAATGAATATTTTGAAAAAACACAAGAAATTCTTGATTTTTCAGCTTTATACTTGTATGAATAGATAATATTTAGAACTTAAATAAAGCTTTTTCAACCATAGAAACTTTAAAAAATTCTAATTCCACAAAGTAGCTACCTCCTTATTTACATAGCACCAATAATAACCTCATCTTTCAGATTACTATCATTTTAAAAATAAAGTACTTAATTTTAAATTAGTTCAGCTTTTATATATATATTCGAAATCAATAAATTTGAGTTTACTTTTTTTTAATATCATGAAATGGTCATGCCCATGCATATTATAAGATGAATTTATTATTGTGTTTGGACAAAATGACAATCTAGAAGAGTACAAGTTCCAGTGTACACACTTTTTATGGTGCTCACATGCACAAACCTTCTAAGAAAGTAAACTTTTGATCATCATATTCTTGTGCATGTTTGATTTAAATCCTCATAAGTTATTTTAGTGACAAAACTAGTCAAAAACATTTCTGTTAGATTGATTCAACGTTTTTGACCCTTAACAAATTAAATTCACTTCCTTAGATTATCCAAGTCAAGCACATATTTGTGTGCCCTTTTTTTATAGTGAATTGAATTAGCGAACTAATCTAGGTAGACTGATTCTTAATTTTCTAATCAAACACAATCTTATTTTGGATCCAATTTTCCACGTCACTTTGAAGACGTGGATTTTTTTACTAACATGAAAATGCCACGTCAAACAACAAGATAAATTTGAGGCTAGTTAGTAATTTTTTTAGATAAAAAAGCAATGTTCGGGCATATTTTGGATTGGACATAAAGTTTTTGAATTTTTGTCGATAAAGGGCAAATTTAGGACTAGATTCAAAATTGAGAATTTATTTAGATAAAAAATTTCAGGTTAGAATTAAACCAGTTTAAAATTTTGAGAGTTTTTAGGAGATTAGGCCTATATGAAGGGGGAAGAGAAAATTGAGAAGTTTTACCTATTTTAATCATCCAGCGACAGATTTGTAATTAGATAACACATAATTTTATTTTCATCTCCAATGGCTAGGTCCCACTAGTAATTGGTTAGCTGGAGGCTAATGCTCTTCTCTACCAATTTTTGTACATTTCTTATTTTAAATGAGTGATTAAGCTCACCACTCTTCTCTCTACCTAATTATCGAATTACTAATTTTTATTTTTTTAAATATCAGTATATCGATTTCATTTAGTCAAATTTATTAATTGCACAATTTCTTAATCAAACCCAAAGCCAAATTAATAAATCAAAAATTTACAATTTTTATGGGCGAATGTTTTTTCTTGGTTTAGTTTAGAGATTGTTTTGATATTTTTCCCTCCTTCTTGACTCGGTAAAAATTGCGCTTAAAAAAGAAAAAAGAAAAAAAAATATATATTGGGAAAAGGGAGAGGGGAAAAAAGTGGGCTTCCTCACGCGCGTGCCCAACAATTCTCTCTTTTTTCTTTCTCTCTATCTTTTCATTTATTTTCATTTAACATCCTCCACGAGAACCTGCCTCCTCTGTCCTTGCTTAACTTGAGGCTACTACTTTTTTCTACTAAGTTTTTGTTCGTTTCTTATTGTGATTGAGTGACTGAGCTCATCACTCTTTATCAAATTATCAATTATTATTTTTTAAATATCAACTTACTTATTCAATTTAGTCAAATTTAATTATTTCACAATTTCATAGTCAACCCTAAGCCAAATTAATAAATCAAAGTTAATAATATTTATGGGCAAATGTTTTTTCTTGATTTAGTTTAGCGATTGCTTTAATATTCTGCTCAACTTGGTCAAAAAGTGGGCTTTATTAAAAAAGAAAACGAAAAAGGGCAAAGAAAAAAAAAAGTGGGCTTCCTCACAGTTGAGCCCCGGCTATTCTCTCTCTCTTTCTGTCTTTTCATTCTTTTAATTTCACCTCCTTCACGCTAATCTGCCTCCTCTGCCCTTATGTTTCTTCCTTCACTTTTGTCGACCACTTCTCAGCTTTTCTTAGACCCGTCAAATGGGTGGGTCAAGTTGAATTTGGGTCGGGTTGAAAATGGTCCGACTCATACTAACCCATTTAATTCGTTCTAAGCCATATTCATGTAATGTAGATCTAGTGACACATACCCGACCCAACCCATATTGCTAAAAGCCATTATTATTGTAGAGAAACCCAAACTCACTCTACTCTATCTAAATAAATAAAACTTCAAATCAAATTAAAAAAATTTTAAAAATAATAAATAAAATAAAAAATGTAAAAAACCTACAAATTGAAATATTTTTAAATTAAATATATCTTTGTAAAAAAACCTATAAATTGAGATGGGGTGGAGGCGAGCGGCAAAGGCAAGTGACAGAGTGTCACTCCACCTTTGGTAGAGCCTCCACCACTCATCGCTCGGGATGACTTAAAGAAGAAAAACACGTTTTACAGTTGGGTTAAAAATGAGTCTAAATGGATCGAAAATGACTCATACGTTCTATAGTTAGGTCGAAAATGGGTCGAAAATGGGCCACACATTATGACCCATTTTCGACCCACTAAGATAACACGACTCACAAACGGGCCAACGACCCATCTTGATGCCCCTAGCTTTTCTTTATTAAAGTTTTCTCTCCCCCATGACCCACTCTCTGTAGTTCTCTTTCCTTTTTTATATTTTTGGTAAAAGTATTTCCCTTTCTTGGCCGTGAAGAAAAATCCCCGTCCCACTTGGGCAAGAATCCTCTGCTTTTTTTTTTTCTTGTCTTCTATGGCCGTGCATTCCGGTCCTTGAATGCCGAGATTGCTCCCTTGTCGAGATGGAAACTACTCGTTGTCAAGGTTCTTGCCTTTGTAAGGGGCAAATTTGATACTGAACATAAAGTTTGAAATTTTTTAAGATGAAAAAATAAGGGGCCGGTTTAATATTGGGTCTAAAATTAAGGGGTTTTTGATATAATTTTTTTGTTTAGATTTGAGTAGATTCTTAAAAAACTCAAGGGGAAAACTCAGAAGCAAAACACTTAACCCATTGTTGGAGAATTTCCCGTATTAAAAAAAGAAGAAGATATAATATCAATTTAAGGGTCTTACGATGGAGAAAGTAGACTCCACGTCAAAGTTTCGATCTTGACTATTGTCAGGTAGGCAAAGTATAGTAGCCCGCTGCACCGGGAGTGAGTAAGGATGGATACAAATCTAGGAAAGGTCTCATGACCGGCTGCCAAACAAGGTACCCTCAACTACAAGATCTTGCTAGGGGCCGATTTAGTATTGGGTTTAAAATTAGGCATTTTCTTATATAAAATTAAGATAGAACCTAAAATTTGAGGGTTTTTAAGAGATATAAAGGGAAATAGGAGAGCATGCACCAGGAGAGAAACGAAAAGAAAGGAAAAAAAAATGAAAAGAGGAAGTGGGTTTTGCATGTACACGGGGATCTAGCCAAGATTTACTTCCATTCGCGATACATTATAAGGACTTAAGCCCTTTATTCATTTAATCGGAGTGATTTTCAAAATTAGAGTATAAATTTAAAAATTTATGTAAATTATATTATGAATTTGGATTTTGAAATTGTTAAGTTGTGGAAAAGGATGTTGTGAAGCTATGGGGTTAAATGGGAGTTAATTTGAGGTAACATTTTAATAGTCAAGGTCTGTTAAAATTTCAATACTCCTAAAACGGTGGATTTGTTGGGAAGACGAAGAGTGGTGAGAGACTTGGGACGGATCTTCATTGAACCGAGTCCACTCCTTGCACCGTTGAACTTTCCTTTTCTTTTGTTAATTCATTTTTCATCAGAAAAGGTATTTTTACTGAATATATTTAAGCTCTTGATCTCACTTAGGAATTTAACCCCTCTCATTTGGGCCAATTGAATATTATATTATCAAATCGATAAACTTCATTTCAATACTTATAAGTTTAATGATAAAATTATGTTATTAACACTTGTCTAGGATCACAAAAAATTATCTACATTTTATATGTATTCATTTCGCACCGGAGCACAATGATAAGTTTTTCTTTTTAGCTCTGGTTTTGCCTTAATTTCTCCTTCAAATCTCATAAATTAATCAACATGCCTTTTTGCTTTTGCTTTTACTTTATTATATATTTCTTTATTAATTTGATTTATCTAATCCAAACAGTTGGCACGCACTAATAATTCAAATTTATCGAGCTAGATATAAATTGGTAATGTGATTTTTAAGTTGTTAAGCTATGGAAATAAGGGCATTGTGAAGCTGTGCTGTTAAACAAGAATTGATTTGAAGTAACATTTTAATAGACAACATACGCTAAAATTTTGGTATGCATGAAATGGTGGATTTGTTGGGAAGACCAAAAGTAGGAGAGATGTGGAGCGAGTCTTGTTGAACTTAGTCTGCTGCTTCCACCATTGAAGTTTCCTTTTCCTTTTGTCAATTTATTTTCCATAGAAAAGGTATTTTTATTGAATATATTTAAGCTTTTGATCCCACTAAGAAATTTGACCCTTTTCACTTTGAGCCTGTCAAATACCATATTGTCAAATCGATAAACTTCATTTCAATGCTTATAAGTTTAACCAATTATGCTATTAATACGTGACAAGGATCGTAAAAATTATTAATATTCTATATGTGCTCATTATGTACTTGAGCACAATGAGAAAGAATTTCTTTTTTGCTCTCGTTTAGTCTTAATTTCTCCTTCAAATTTCATAAATTAATCAAAATGCCTTTTTGTTTTTGCTTTTACTTTATATATATATATATATATATATATATATATATATATATATATATATATATCTTTATCGGTTTAATTTAACTAATCCAATCAGTTGGCATGCATCAATAATTCAAACTTGTCGAGTTAGATACAAATTAGTAATTCGTTGATCAGGACCACTAACCATGCATTTATAGTCGTTGCCTTCATGTGATGGAAGTTTCAATGGACAAGACAATCCAAGGCGATCAGGCCCAGGAAGAAGAAAACATGTGGTCATAATTGCTATAAAAACTAGTCATTCGTTGATCGAGACCACTAACCATGCATTTATAGTCATTGCCTTCATGTGATGGAAGTTTCAATGGACAAGACAATCCAAGGTGATCAGGCCCAGGAAGAAGAAAACATGTAGTCATAATTGCTATACAAATTAGTAATTCGTTGATCGGGACCACTAACCATGCATTTATAGTCATGGCCTTCATGTGATGGAAGTTTCAATGGACAAGACAATCCAAGGCGATCAGGCCCAAGAAGAAGAAAACATGTAGTCATAATTGCTATACAAATTAGTAATTCGTTGATCAGAATCACTAACCATGCATTTATAGTCGTTGCCTTCATGTGATGGAAGTTTCAATGGACAAGACAATCCAAGGAGATCAAGCTCAGGAAGAAGAAAACATGTAGTCATAATTGCTATACAAATTAGTAATTCGTTGATCGGGACCACTAACCATGCATTTATAGCCATTGCCTTCATGTGATGGAAGTTTCAATGGACAAGACAATCCAAGGCGATCAAGCTCAGGAAGAAGAAAACATGTAGTCATAATTGCTATACAAATTAGTAATTTGTTGATCGGGACCACTAACCATGCATTTATAGCCGTTGCCTTCATGTGATGGAAGTTTCAATGGACAAGACAATCCAAGGCGATCAGGCTTAGGAAAAAGAAAACATGTGGTCATAATTGCTATACAAATTAGTATTCATTGATCGGGATCACTAACCATGCATTTATAGTCATTGCCTTCATGTGATGGAAGTTTCAATGGACAAGACAATCCAAGGCGATCAGGCTCAGGAAGAAGAAAACATGTGGTCATAATTGCTATACAAATTAGTAATTCGTTGATCGGGACCACTAACCATGCATTTATAGTCGTTGCCTTCATGTGATGGAAGTTTCAATGGACAAGACAATCCAAGGCGATCAGGCCCAAAAAGAAGAAAACATGTGGTCATAGTTGCTATACAAATTAGTAATTCGTTGATCGGGACCACTAATCATGCATTTATAGTCGTTGCCTTCATGTGATGGAAGTTTCAATAGACAAGACAATCTAAGGCGATCAGGCCCAGGAAGAAGAAAACATGTGGTCATAATTGCTACACAAATTAGTAATTTGTTGATCGGGACCACTAACCATGCATTTATATCGTTGCCTTTATGTGATGGAAGTTTCAATGGACAAGACAATCCAAGGTGATCAGGCCTAGGAAGAAGAAAACATGGGGTCATAATTGCTGAATACGCATGAAACGTTAGGACGGTTGCTGCACCGTTGAAGTTTCCCTTCTTTTTTTAAAAAAAATTCATTTTCATTAGAAAAGTTACTTTTGTTGAATATATTTAAGCTCTCCATCCCAATTAGAAATTTATTCCTCGTACTTTGAGCCTGTCAAGTATTATCGTATCAAGTTGATAAATTTCATTTTATAACCGAAATGTTGCATTATCACCGATCACTTAAATCTTCTATATGTAAAGCCTTCGGATGATTATAAACCCATAAAATTTTGGAGGAAAGCTCTAGCGACTTGATATTCTGACACCTCCTTAGAGGAAGCAGGCAAAGGTTGCACTTTTAAGATTTTCCTTGCATTTCTCTCTTTATTGTTTCTGGGACAAATGAAAGCGCAACCAATAGCATTGAATTAGTTCATAATAAATATAGTCTATAATGAAGAACATGCCAAAACGACTTTCAATAACATGTAATTTTTTACATACATCTACCTTTATTTTGCTAGTAATTGAATACGATGGTAGTCTTGGTATATATAGTGGGAAGATTTTCTAAATACATAATAGTACATGGACAGACTTGCAAGATAAGGAATGTGCAGATGCATTTACCAAAGAGCAGCCCATGTTGAATAAGAATCAGTATGAGAGTAGATATTTCTATAACCCTTACTCCACGTTAAGGTGGAGACTCCTTTCAACGCTTCAATGCTCCATCTATTTTGTCTTTCCTCTGGTCTAATTTCTTCTCCGAGTAGACTTTTCAACTCCGCAACAACTCTTTCTAGTTCCTTTGTACATTTCTTTCTTCCTCACTCCAAATAATTGATCTTTCCCTTGTTGTCACTGCTTCCCTCACGTGCCTATGACATGGATTTGCAGGAGAAAATGAGAAGTGGAGGGAGAGGGAGAGAGATTCGTCCGGTCCAATATATTCCACGCAAGTGCTCAATATAGATAAAAAAAAAATACAAAGTGTCGGGACAATGAAGAGGGCACACCTTAGTCCGCTGCTTGCGCCGTCCAACTTTCCTCTTTGTTTTGTTAATTTGTTTTCCATCATAAAAGGGGTTTTTTTTGTCAAATATATTTAAGCTCTTAATCACACTTAGGAATTTACCCCTCTTATTTTGAGCTTGTTATATATTGTATAGTCAAATCGATAAACTCTATTTGGATAATGAAATACTGAAATGTCATATTACTAATAATAACTTATTCTAAAAAATTATGTTATTAACATGTATCAAGGATCATAAAAAATTATTAACATGCATATATATTCATTTGGTACCCTAGCACAATGAGGAGTTTATTTTTTGCTCTGGTTTTATCTTAATTTCTCCTTCAAATCTCGTAAATAAGTCAAAATGCCCGTTTTAGCTATAATTCCGAAAAGTCGTCTCTGCCTGTGTAACTTGGTTGCCAAACATGTAGATGGTTGCGACGCCGGCATGTTGCAGCAGTACCCGCAGCAACTTTCAAGAAGCCAACTTGCTCGATTTCAAAGATACCATGCCTTTGAAACATGGGTTGCAGACGCGAATATTACACCACGCATCGCTATTTTAAATTACGACATGATGCAATTGTGAATTCATAAAACGGACCGCTGATTAATCACATGTGTGGATTGTGGTTTGGGATATGTCGATGTTGTCGTGGGGTGCGTAAGGTTTCGGCTTCATTGGACCTGTTATAGTTATCATTAGTTGGGAAGTACTAAAATAGTTTTTTTTTGTGTTAAAATAGTAGATCAAGTAATATATTAATTGGTGAACTGTCAATAGTCGATGAATTTTTTTGTGGGAATTTGGAATGGAAACAAATGCCTATACTGCCGATAATACGAATTTGACTTGAGTAAATGAATGATGAAAAATGTGGGCAAATTAAATTGAAGCTGGCTAAAATGTTTTATTTTTTAGTCCATCCTTTTTCTTAATTTCAATCCATTCTCACATTTTTGATCCTCAACTCTACCTCTTTAAGAAAGTGGGGAATCAAGCTCCTCACATCTCTCTTTTCATATGTAACGAGTAATCATCGGAGCAATATTTTTAAAATTTTCTAAATTACCCTAACCATTTAAATAATACCAATAATGACGAGGTACAATATTTCTTATGCAAAAATGCCTTTTTTCACTTAGTGGCATGTTTTGTTATTATGCACTTATGAACTTTTAAAAGGTTTAGGAACATGTCGATCCCTTTTGAGCTAATTAACCATTGTTATTTACATAAACACAATTGTGAAATTGAGTTGAGTTGAAATTCCCATCTTGAAATATTTAGATACTTCCATGAAGAGATTGACATCTATAATGAAAATTTTGGGGGGAAAGACGTTCGATGCGGTGCTATGCAATGTGAAGCTTCGTGATCGAATTTGTGGCATGTGGAACGATCTCACCCGTACAAACTTGAGCCGCCTGAAGGTCTATGCAACTTAATCAATATTATTAAGTCAAAGACATGAGGCGCTCGTGAATGGCATCAAGCAGCCGGTCATCCATTTGCAAGAAAAATGGGATCCATAATGGGAAGTCGATCCATAATATCAAGTTACTGCTTATAATGTAGTAAAATTTATGGAACAGTCATTCGAAAAAATTATTATGTTCACGGTGAAGTCAATTAGAACTAATGAGAACTTACTTGCTGAACAAGGTCCAAGCATAAGTGATACTAGATATATCTAGGGAGATCTGCAGGCAAAGCGTGCAGAATCAATTCCTTGTCGACACCATAAGACGTTAGCTACTTTCGCTGCGCAAAGCGCCGTACACGTTCACGTAGATTTTGGGGGGGGGGGGGGATAATGGTGTCTCATCCATTCCTCAGCCGTTTGAGCCTGCACTCCTCAAGTTTATGATAAAAAAGAAAACAAGAAAAAAAAAGGTGCTTTGCATAATACTGGGGACATTGGCATGTTGGAAAGGGCCTTACGTGATTTCGGAAGGGGCTGCCATGGGATCAAATGGGCCGGGCCAGACTTTACAACAAATATAGCCTTTTCAAGCAATGCCGAAGGCACCCTTTTGAGCCCATGCAGGCTGGTGGTCCCCTCGCCGACAGACTCATGAAACATCACATTGGTGCAAATGTGGTGGATTCATTATTGAAATGTAATTTGGAAAACCAATGCGATAATCGCCGTGAACATTTGAATTAAAGAAATATCTTAATGAATTATTCAACGGCATCCTCATCCGTGATCTCCGAGGATAGGACTGCCCTTCTCGAGTATTTTGATTAAGCATGCCTCCAAGAAATCCCTGCCTCCTTTTGCAAATGGAGCCTTGCGACGGCAACCTAAGGTACTCGAGAACAGGGTTGCCCTTCAAATTGTCATGCATCACCGAGCTGCATACCGACCAGGACTTGAAATAACTCCGAGTGATAATACCCTTACTAAATGGGAAGCTACAGAGCCTCAGATGCAGAGCTATTAATGATGAGCATCCATAAAGGAGCAGCAGTACCATGAAATGGCCAGCCATCTCGCGCAAACCCTTAGCCACATTGACGGAGAGGTCCTCGACACGGCGCTCGACAGCAAAACAGAGCCACGGACTGAGCTCGGGCGCCCAATAGTCGAGAAAATTGATATGGATGTGGAACTTCCTCACCTTAGGGGATGCATAGAGGATCAAGACGCTGTCCATGGATGGGGCATTGTGCCAGGGGAAGAAGAAGACGAGGTCTGGAGTGGCAGTCAAGACGGATCGCCACCACTTCAACAAGACACAGGTTCGGACAATGGGTGCGATGTCGAGCAAGCAGAAGACGTGATGGATCACCAAGTCCGGCAAGGTGCTGATGTGATCGGCATCATCGCCAAGGATTTCGCACCGAGGAGAGAAGGAGGATGATGATGGGGTCCGTGATCGCTTCTTCGCCATGAGGGTTGCTGGTCGAGCCTGCGGTTTTAGGTTTTCTTAATGCTCAACTGAGCTTGGGCTTCCGTAGAGCTACACACATCCCTCGCTGGAGCTTAAAAATAGCAGACAATTGCTTCCATCACATCTTAAATTACATTGGCTCGAATGCAAGAAATGATAGGCCGAGAAATTCATGAGGTTCGCAAGACTAGGATAGACATGTTCTTTTATTTTTCAAATTGGCCGACAAGTATGCGACCGGATAAGACTTTCCTTGGCTCACCACCTTGCCAAATGCAAGACTATTGGGATGCACATCGTGCGTCTCCATTTAGATGGTGGCTCAATGACTCAACTA
This sequence comes from Corymbia calophylla, assembly GCA_014182845.1. Classification (NCBI taxonomy): domain Eukaryota; kingdom Viridiplantae; phylum Streptophyta; class Magnoliopsida; order Myrtales; family Myrtaceae; genus Corymbia; species Corymbia calophylla. The sequence goes on along the minus strand of CM024700.1, from coordinate 19,016,261 downwards.
TTTAAGGTTGTTGAGTTTATGGCTCGAGTTCTAGCCAAATCGAATTTGTATCAGAGCTCGGAAATTAAAAAAAAAAGTCAGAGATATGTTAGAAGGTGTTGTGAGCCTGTGGCGGAGCTATGTGGAGAGGACTAGGCGTCCAAGCCCTACCACTTACCGGCCATATGATAGTCATTGGGTGTTGGTTGAGCTCCCGAGCAATCCCTCTAGATGCCCGACTAACTTGTATAGCCAGCATCTGACATTTCGTTTGATAACAAAATGTTATTTGATTGTTGAGAAAACTCCTAGTTTTAATGCTAACAAATCGTTTTATGTATGATATTTATATATATCTTTTAAAGGAAAAGTCACAGGGTGACATATGCTTTAGAGTCTGTTGGTGGCAGAAGAAAAAGTATAAGGTGTCTCTAAGTCTGTCCGTGCCAGACGGAAGATATGAATGCACGCAGATTCCGAGAGTCCTGTTCATGTACCATGGAAGACCCGAGCGACGCAAATTCCCGAGTCTAACCGTACTGCACGAAAAACTTAAGCAAGCTCGTAACTTGAGTCCGTCGGACTGAACGAAACTACGGGATAAGATCACCAACGGTAAAGTATTTCACTTACCTTAATTATATTGATTATGTTGTATCAAACTGATTGGCAAGATCAATTAATGGACAACTTCCAAAGAAGAATGGAGAACTTATGGAAGCCCGGATTTTGATTGTATGGGCGAACACAATCTAAGGGGATCTGATCTACCTTTAGCAGTAAAAAAGAGTTGCCTTATAAAGTCTGTCCAAGAAAGGGAAGATTAAACTCTCAAGGAAAGAGCCAACGGTCGAGTGTGACTTGAAGAGTATATAAGAATAGGATGAGACCTAGGAGGTAGAGTAGATGAACATATTCCAAAGCTCGATTTTGTTCTTCATCTGTTGTTCATAGTGCGAAATTGAGTAATCCTAGTGTATTACCAAAGAGAGTGACTTTGTGAGACATATCATCACTAAATGCTAACACTCGAGAGTGTGTAATCACCTTTATCACATAATGAAATCCAGCCTATTGGCCGATTGCCTGAAGAGTGGACGTAGGCTTGTTTAAAGCCAAACCACTATAAATTGTGTTTGCAATCTTCTCTACTCTCTCTATTTAATTTCTGTTTACAGATTGCAATAAATCGTTATTACTTGTGCATAAACTGCCTCTACACCTATTCACCCCCCTTTAGGTGTTAATACTATTTACATCAATTGGTATCAGAGCCCTGTGCTCAGTATTTTGAAGTGTATATTACTTCTGAGTTAAAGATCCTCTATAGCTAGTATTCTTGCACCAGGTCTGATCGAGAGGCAGAGCAACACTCGTCCACCATACTTTGACGGTAAAAATTACAATATGTGGAAGAACAAGATGAAGGCCTTTCTCAGATCAAAAGATCCGCTGGAATGGGATGTAGTTGAAAGAGGAGTTGATCCCATTGTTAAAGCTGGAAAAACCTCAAAGAAAGATGATGGGAAAGAAACAGAAACATCAGCTACCATCTCACTAGAAGAACTGACAAAGAGACAAACTCTCAACGCTAAGGTTATCTACTCCCTTTATTGTGCTTTATCACCTAATGAATATAATCGAATTTCTTATTGTGACACAGCAAAGGAAGTATGGGATAGACTGTACGTGACATATGAAGGAACTGATCGTGTTAAGGAGACCAAAGTAAATATTTTACTTGGTCAATATGAATCCTTCAAGATGAAACAGGGGGAGTCCATAGGAGACATGTTTAGTCGATTTACAGAGATTGTAAATGGATTGGCATATCAAGGACAACTTGTTTCTGGACCAATGAAGGTCAACAAGCTCTTGAGAGGGTTGTCAAAAGAGTGGAATAATGTGAACACCTCCATTAGAGAAACCCTACGAATTTCACCGCTGACAGTCGATGAGCTTATTGGTACCCCGCAAATCTATGAAGCGAACAAATGAACGAGGAAGTGGAATCCGAGGTAAGAAATCCATTGCTCTTAAGTCTAATATTGATTCTGATGATACAGATTCTGAGGACGAGCTGGACGACGAAGAACTTGCATTGCTAATCAGAAAAGTAAAAAAGTTAAACAGGAAAGGTAGAAAGTTCAACATCAAGAAACAAACAGACAGTCTGGACAACGAAGAACAGAGGATAAGGAAGATTATGCCAAAGATGTTGTTTGTTTTGAATGCAAGAAGAAGGGTCATATAAAGCAGAATTGTCCCAAGCTTAAGAAAAACAAAGGGAAATTCGAAAAATACAAGAAGGCTCTGAAAGCTTAAACATGGAGTGACACTGAGGTTGAAGACAGTGAAGACGAATATGACGGCATCTGTCTTATGGCACATTCAGACTCAGACTCTGAAACAGATTCAGGATCAGACTCAGACTCAGACTTAGACAAAGAGATTGAGGTAAATCATTTTGATATTCCTATAGAAGTTTCAAATTACATAAATGAGCTATGTTTCAATTTAAAAACTACTTTGAAAAGGATCTCCAGTTTAAAAAAGGAAAATCATAAGTTGAGTCATCAGAGTTACTCATTGAAAGGAAAATTTGATGATCTCAAAAAGGAATTTTCAGAACTGAAGGAAAGTCGAAATTCTATTTTAAATGAAAATGAGTCTCTTAAAATGGAACTTTTGGAAACAAAGGAAAATCAAAGTTCTTTGCAAAATGAGAATTTATCTCTCAGAAAGGAAATTTTGAATATTAATACAAAGTTTTCTCAAGAGTCAAAAACCCTGCAGCATATACTTTCTATTTAAATCCCTTATTATGATAAGTCAGAACTTGGGTTTTATAAGGAAAGTGATTTGTTAATTGATTTTCCTAAGATCAAGGAAAGAATTAAACAGAGACCACCTCGACAGGCTTACAAAAATCATTTTAGAAAGAATTTTGTAAGATCTATTGGTCGAGAGAATCTAAAGTGTTCTAACTGTGGAGAAAGAGAACATTTTGAAAACAAATGTCCTAAAGTCTGGAGACCTGTGTTCAAAAAAAATGGATAGAAAAAGCATATACTACTAACCTCAATGGATCAAAGAAAATCTGGGTACCAAAGAAAAAATGAGTATGTGTGTTGGTTGCAGGTAAGTTTCAAAAGCAAGAAGAAATGGTACTTGGACAGTGGATGCTCAAGACATATGACTGAAGATTCAAGAATGTTCATTGGCTTAGAAAGAGTTAAGGGAGGAACAGTTTCTTTTGGAGGAAACACCAAAGGAAACATCATTAGATTAGGAACTGTCAAGATTGGTAGTCTAATAATCAACAATGTTTCTCTGGTTAAGGGATTAAACTACAATCTTCTAAGCATCAGCCAGTTGTGTGATGCTGGTTTTAGAATCAATTTCAAGGAGAACCTATGTTTTGGAACAAACAATGCCTTTTCTCAATCATTCACTGGACGAAGGCATGGGAACATCTATTTCTTGGACATAAACGAAGACACTACAAAATGTCTTATCTCAGTCCAAGATGAAGCAAGTCTCTGGCATCAAAAACTTGGACATGTCAGTATGAAACAAATCTCTAAACTTCTCGGCAAGAAGCTTGTTCGTGGTTTGCCCTCACTAAGTTATAAGAAAACAGAGCTTTGCTCCGCATGCACTCTGGGAAAACAAGTAAGAAATTCTTTCAAATCTATAAAATAGATTTCAACTAATCGTGTATTGCAGCTTTTTCATATGGACTTATTTGGACTAACTAGAACTCAGAGCATTGGAGGTAAGAAATACTCTCTCGTGATTGTAGATGATTATTCTCGATTTACATGGGTATTCTTTCTTGCTAATAAAGAAGAAACTTTCTCGTATTTTTCAATATTTGCAAAAAGAATTCAAAATGAGAAATGTTACTCTATTTCAAGCATTAAAACAGATCATGGTGGAGAATTTGAAAATCAAGACTTTGCAGATTTTTGTAACAAAAATTATATTCAACATATGTTCTCCTCTCCTTACACTCCAGAACAAAATGGAGTTGTGGAAAGGAAGAACAAGTCTTTGCAAGAAATGGCCAAAACTCTGCTTATTGAAAGCAAGGTGGCAACTCGTTTATGGGCAGAAGCAGTTTCCACTTCTTGCCATATTATTAACAGAGTCTTTCTTAGACCAATTCTTGAGATAACTCCCTATAAAATTTGCAAAAAAAGAAAACCAATTGTTTCCTACTTTCGCATTTTTGGTTGTCAATGCTTTATTCTCAAAAATGCTAACAATAAGTTTGAAGAAAGGTCAGATGAAGGTATTTTTCTAGGCTATTCAAACTCTAGTAAAGCATATAGAGTGTTTAACAAGAACACTCAAACAGTGGAGGAATCCATGAATGTGAAGTTTCTGGAGCAAGATGTTTCAAACCAGAGCAGAACTGAAAATGAACATTCAGAACTAAATGCTGCTCCTGAGAAATCAAGTCTCAACAAAGAAGCTGAATCTCCTCAGAAAACAGTCACAGAAGCAACTCTAGAAGAAAGAATCACTCAATTGAACATTTCTGAATCACCAGAAGATTCTGATAACAGTAAAATGAAGAACAGAAACTGGAAGCATAAGTCCGTCATCCTAAGGAGCTAGTAATTGGAAACATCAACGAAAGAATCCAAACTAGATCGAAGAACAAAAAGGATATGGGCATTGTCGTACTAATCTCTGAGATTGAACCCAAAGAAATAGATGAAGCCCTGGAGAATGAAAGCTGGATAGAAGCAATGCAAGAAGAACTCCAGCAGTTCAAAATGAATGATGTATGGGAATTGGTTCCCAAACCCAAAGGAAGAACTATCATTGGCACTAAATGGGTTTTCAGAAACAAAGTAAATGAACTTGGTAAAGTCACCAAAAACAAGGCAAGACTCGTAGCAAAAGGTTACTTTCAGTCTGAAGGAATAGATTATGATGAAACCTATGCACCAGTAGCAAGATTAGAAGCAATTAGACTGTTGCTTGCTTATGCTTGTTATCAAAACTTCAAGCTATTCTAGATGAATGTGAAGAGTGCCTTCCTGAATGGGTTTATCAAAGAAGAAGTTTTGTAGAGCAGCCTCCTGGTTTCGAGAAACCAAGAAAGCCAGACCATGTATACATATTGAAGAAGGCGTTGTATGGTCTAAAACAAGCACCTCGAGCCTGGTATGAATGGTTGAGTAAGTTCCTACTAGACAATAACTTCAAGAAAGGTATGGTAGACACAACTCTGTTTATCAAAAAGGAAGGTAAAGATATTTTGCTTGTACAAATATATGTAGATATTATTTTTGGATCATCTAATGAGCACTTGTGCAAGAACTTCTCAAAGTCTATGCAGGAGGAATTTGAAATGAGCATGATGGGAGAACTCACATTCTTCCTAGGACTTCAGGTCAATCAGTCAAAAGATGGAACTTTCATCTATCAAGAAAAGTATGCCAAAGACTTAATCAAGAAGTTTGCAATGGAGAACTGCAAGAAGACTGAAACTCCAATGTCAACCTCCATCAAACTAGATCAGGATGAAATGGGAAAGAAAGTTGACCAGAAGACTTACAGAAGCATGATTGGTTCTCTTCTTTATCTTACTGCATCTAGACTAGATATTCTATACAATGTGTGTTTATGTGCTCGATTTCAAGTGGATCCTAGAGAATCACATCTCTCGACTGTCAAGCGCATAATCAAGTATATAACCACTTATCCACACTTGGGTCTGTGGTATCCTAAGGGAATAGACTTTACTCTCCTTAGTTACTCAGATGCTGACCTAGCAAGATGCAAAGTGAACAGAAAGAGTACGTCTGGAACATGCCAACTTCTAGGGAAGATGTTGGTTTCATGGTTTTCCAAAAAGCAGAACACTGTGACACTATCAACAGCAGAATCAGATTATATTGCTCTTGGAAGCTGTTGTTCATAGATTCTATGGATGAGACAACAACTGACGGACTATGGAAAGGAAGAAACTTGTACTGAAATAAGGTGTGACAATACAAGTGCTATAAATCTCACCAAGAACCTGATTCTACATTCCAGAACAAAGCACATTGAAATTAAACATCATTTTATTAGAGACCATGTGCAAAATGGAGACATAACTGTGGAATTCATTGATTCAAAAAATCAATTAACAGATATCTTCACAAAGCCGCTGGACAAAGGTACATTCGATGCAATATGTGGAAGATTAAATATTATTAACCATTTTTCATAAAGTCTATGAGAACAGGATAAAGTCTGGGAGAAGCAATCGTCTGGATAGACCAATCTTCTGGGAAGCACTCAAAAGGAATTGATGGTATTTTTGGCGTATAAGTTATTTCCTTATATGTTTGAACTTGGTAAGTTTTTATTAGCAAATAATTGATCTGCATAATTGATTTGCATAATTTCTGGTGCATGCCTATGCTGTTTGAATCTATTTTTGTCAAGTTTAATAGATTTTGAATAACTGTCATTTTCAGTTATTTTTTAAAAAGATGCGACTTTTCATTTGCCTCGCATCAGAGGGTTTTATAACCCCCTCTAGGCTTTATAACCCTCAAAAGTCGAGTTCTTTTTCACAACTCCTCAGAAACCCCTTTTAAAAACCCTAACAAAACAAATTTTTTTCCAAAACCAAGTCAAATCTTCTTCGAACATGGTATCGAGATCCTCCGTATCTAGATCAAGGTCAGTGTCTCCGTCTCCTCGAAGAAGATCAAACAAGGTTGCTGGTAGAGGACCAAGGAATGTCGAAGGAAGACATACGCACTTCGATCTGACGCAGACTTCCGAAGATTCCCAAGGACAATCTCCAAATGCATCGGTTCAAAGGGATGGAAGTGGAAGTGTGAAATCTCCAAGAACTTCCCCAACAGAATCTAAGCAAAGAAATGTCTCCAGAAGAGGTATGTCTGGATTAACTCTACCAAAACTTACTGATAATCCCCATACAGTCATGAGGATGTATGAGCGGTTAGTGCAACGAAATGCTAGGGACAACGTTAAACTCTATTTCTTGCGAGAAAAAGGATATGCAAATGAATTTCGCCTTGTCCAAGCTGTTCGGACTACAGAACCACCGCCTGCACGAAGAGAACGAATTAGTGAAGCAGGTAGAAGTAAAGAGAATGTCTAGGGTGAGAAGGAGAATGATAAAAGAATCTATAGAAATTTTAAAGTCAGAATGGGGATTGCTGCTATGGCTCGGAACACAACTAAGAAATTGTTCCGATCTAAAGAACATAAAACATTTTATAACAGATTGCTGGAACGAGGAGTTATGCACCACAGGATTGTGGACTTTGATTTTTTGGATGCTGCTGATGTGAATCTGTGAAGATATTTTGAAATGTTGCAGATGGATCAATTGCTCGATTACATTCGTTGTTTATCCGAGCTAACAAAGATATTTCTACTCGAATTTGACATTTCTATCTCCAGATAGAATGCAGTTTAGTGTAAATGATAGGTTCTATGATGTTAGTGCAGATACTCTGGCTGACATTATGAAAGTTGAGAGGGGTCCTTTCAAGCCAATAGAAGTTACCTATGAGACTATTTGTAAACATCTTACAAAGTCTGTTAGGGCTAGTATCACTTATCCCCTCTTAACCTCAGCAAGGACAATTCTGCATAAAATCATAATCAGCTGCATTCGTCCTAAGGCATCATCTAAGACTGATGTGGCCAGATTTGAGGCTAAACTGATGTGGGCGATTGAAAAGGGAGTACTGTTCTCACTCCCTCATACTATTCTTCTGCACATGTATCGGACAATTTCAAAGGATAAAGGATAGTTGCCTTATGGAGATTTGGTGACCAGAATCTTTGAACATCTCGAGATAGATATACCTAAGAGATTCTGCACTAAAACTCTCCTAACAATGGCCATTGACATGAAGATGATCAATAAGATGAAACTAAAGGACGTTGTGGAAACATGGAGAAAGGAGAAAGAACTGGCTAAAGCAGCAACAGCTAAGAGAAAAGGAAAAGAAGTTGCTGCTGCAGAACCAAGTTTTAAGAAGAGAAAACAACTTCTACTGCAGGATGAAGAAGATGAGGACGAAAGTGTTTATGAGATTTTAGCAACTATGAGTCAGACTGCACGTAGACTGATAACTCTATTTTTAATAGAGTATTCTTGCTAATTTAGACTTGATATTTGCTTAATTTTGAGGAATTTTGGGTAAATTTAATTGCTACTCACGTAATTTTATTTTGTATGAAATATTTTAAGATCTTTCAGAATATTGCAATATCTTTCAGAATATTTCATCTTGAAGAAAAAGCCAGCCCAAATCAGATATTTAGATAATGTAACCATGATTGAAGATAAGGTTCAAAGAAAATCAAGGAGGAATCTTTTCCAAATCCTAATAGGAGTCGACTTAGGGCAGAGTTTTGGAGGCTATATAAATTGCTCTTGTGCCGCATATAAAAGAAAAGAAGAAGAGAGAATCCTTGGAGCCACCATCTTTGCAGAAGATTTTAGGTTTTAGATTTTGTTCTTCTATTTTAGTGGAGTTGATGCATGTCAAGGAGAGAAGGAGGAGACAACCCTGAAGCTCCTTGTATCTCAAATTGGTGAATTTGTTTTTATTTTAGTATTATGTTTTCTTTAATATTTGTTAGTTTAGTTTTTACTATGTTCTAAATTTCTTTTGTTAGAGCTACAATGGATCTTAATTATGATTGATTGATTTTCAAAGACTTTCATGCAATAGAATTGTTTTGATTGTGTCGTTCTTTATCATGATCTTAATGCTTTTAGAAGTCTGGCCAACTTTTGAATGATTTTTGATGTATGAATGATACCGGGTGGAGATTGTGTGCATGTGCAATAATGATATTGAACCATAAATTAAATCTAGGTCAAGGTATACTAGATTATTTATGTGGCTGCAGTAGTAGATCTAGGTTGGGACTACTTAGATTAAATCCGGGAATTTCCACAAGAACTTAATGCTTTTAGGTAGTTTAAATTCGCCTAAGGTTAGTGTGGGTTAACATACCTAATTAGGGATTATTAGACCGAGATCGGCTTTTAATTTATCTTATGGAAATTTCGCCAACACAATTGGAAATTAATTTATTGCATGAAAAGTTAAGAAAATTAATTATGAATGGTTAAGTGAAGTTGGATGCTCTAACGCTTTGTGATCTTGAATTTGCTTTAGATTAATTTTACTTAGCTTTTAATTCTTTAAGTTTTGACATTTTCTCTATTTTAGTGTTTTAATTGGTTTAGTTTACTTTTTACTCATCTTTTCGATTTGGTTAGCTAGATTTTTGAATTGATCACTTTCGGTAAGTAATTAGATAAAATAAAAAAAAGTCATTGTGGGAACGATACTCATTCATCACTTTATTACTTGTTGATATTGTACACTTGCAATTCACCTAACATAGGCTGACTGAACCAGAAGCAGAAATACCTCCACTAGAAAAACCTGCAGAGAACATTCTTAGCACAGAACCTGCGAAGAGTGTTGAGTTTGACCCAGAAGAAGATCTAGAAGAAGAAGAAGAAGAAGAAGGTAACGAAAAAAATAGAGATGAAATGAATGAGAGTCCTAATCCTGAGGCTGATAATAGAGAAGAGGACAGGACTCAACATGGGCAATAAGGACAGACTGAAGCATCAATTTAGGGGGAGCATCAATCTCAGAATGTTGAAACACATACTCTTGTAGCTTCATCTGATAATGCTGAATCTCAGAAGATATTAGCACTTCTTATGCAGATTAGAGATCAGCAGACTGCGATGGAAATCTCCTTCAACAACAAGCTGGAGACTCTAGATAAGACAGTTCATCAATGTCTCAACAGGATTGAGGAGTCTGCCACGGATGTGGAGGATTTCACCATTATTCGGACCCCTAAAAAGAAAACTTCCTAAAAGCATCATTTTCTGGTTTATTTTGTTTAACATTGTTTGTCGAATTTTTTTTAGACCTTACTTATTCTTTTTCGGATATTAACTGTTTGACAGTGACAAAAAGGGGAAGAGTAATTATGCTTATGCATGCAGATCTCTTTTGATAAATTTGATATTTTGTTGATCTGTTTTGCTATTGTCTAACTAATTGGACTGTTGTTGTTCTGAACATGGATGCATGAATGGATCATCATTTGATATCACTTGAGCATGGTTAATACATGCTACTTTTTATGATTTGAGCATTATGTTTTACTATGGTAGGAAGTATGTTCTGTCTAACTATATTTTGCAAGAACAACAAGCCGTATGCATAAAAAGTTTTGTCAAACCATCAAAAATGGGGATATTGTTGAAAAAACTCATAGTTTTGATGCTAACTAATCGTTTTATATATGATATTTATATATCTCTTTTAAAGGAAAAGTCATAAAGCGACATATGCTTTAGAGTCTGCTAGTGGCAGAAGAAAAAGCATAAGGTGTCTCTGAGTCTGTTCGTGCCAGACGGAAGATATGAACAGACGCAGATTCTGAGTCTGTTTGTACCAGACGGAAGATCCGAGCAGACGCAAATTCTGAGTCTAACCATACCAGACGAAAAACTTAAGCAGACTCAGATCTTGAGTCTGTCAGACTCAGAATGAAACTACAGGATAAGATCACCAACGGTAAAGTATTTCACTTACCTTATTTATATTGATTCTGTTGTATCAAACTAATTGGCAGATCAATTAATGGACAACTTCCAAAGAAGAATGGAGCACTTATGAAAGCCCAAATTCTGATTGTATGGGCGAACAGAATCTAAGGGGATCTGATCTACCTTCAACGATAAAAAAGAGTTGCCTTATAAAGTCTGTCCAAAAAAGGGAAGACTAAACTCTCAAGGAAAGAACCAACGGTCGAGTGTGACTTGGAGAGTATATAAGGATAGGATGAGACCTAGGAGGTAGAGTAGATGAACATATTCCAAAGCTCGATTCTGTTATTCATTTGTTATTCATAGTGCGAAATTGAGTGATCCTAGTGTATTACCAAAGAGAGTGACTTTGTGAGACATATCATCACTAAGTGCTAACACTCGAGAGTGTGTAATCACCTTTGATCACATAGTGAAATCCAGCCTATTGGCTAATCGCCTGGAGAGTGAACGTAGGCTTGTCTAAAGCCGAATCACTATAAATTGTGTTTGCAATCTTCTTTACTCTCTCTATTTAATTTTTGTTTACAGATTGCAATAGATCGTTATTACTTGCGCATAAACTGCCTCTACACCTATTCCCCCCCTCTAGGTGTTAATACTAGCTACATCAATAACTTGTTCAGTTAGTAAACTTTTAAGAAAATACCAACAATTAGTAAGAATTTTTTTATATATATTATCGTTGCCATCCGAATTTTCGCAACTGTTAAAATTAGAAAAATTTGAGATTCAAGATCCCTGATCACGATGAGACTCATTTCTTGACTCAAGAAAATTAAATCAGCATCATTAGTACCTTAATTGCTTATATGTGTTAATTTAATACAGGCATTTAGAAATAGGCCTTTACCAACCAGGAAAAAAGAAGAAGAAATAGGCCTTTTAGATATCAAGTTTCACCGATTTGGCCGAGAATCGCTTTTTTGGTCAAACCATAGAATTTACCTTTGACCGACAAAAATTATTATTTCACTAGTCTTAATCTTTTTTAGGCATTCCGAACAACGAAATTTACTTATCTTGAATTCGATTAGAGAAACCCATTTAGAACACCATATTTATTATCATAGGATTTGAGTTCACAACTTTCAAAATCGCAAAGAGGGGAAGAAGAGAGAAAAATTAGGAGGATCGATTCTTGGTGCTAATCCTCCTTACTGAGCGTTGCGGACACACCTTGACCGTGGCCGCATCGTCATTGGATTTCATCCTCATCACCGCAGAGCTGTATCCATTGCTCTTGGATTTCATTCTCTTGAGGAGTCGGAGCAATAGTCGCCGTGGTCCATCCCAATGACTGAAACCCACACCATCAATTCGATGAGCCTCTCCATCACTCCCCTCGACGCCATCAGTCACCATAGCCGCTTGCCCTATCTTTTCCCGAGCCGCCCTTTCCTGCTCCATTATTGCTCCTTCACTTCCCACCATGAAAACCGAAGAGCCCAGATCTCATCCGAACACCCCTTCACCAGTCGTGGTTCTATTCGGAGTCAGTCGTAAAGGTTGTAGATGCCGGTTGCGAGTATCCGTAGCAGCTCAGTTACACCGCACAAGCCTTCCTGCTGCGTTCAGCGACGGTCATCAACGATGGTATCCCTGTTTTTGTTCCCTGCGTTTGCGGATGCAAGGGCGGGTGCAATGGGTAGCTGATGGTCGGAGATGGTGGTTCGGTGAGGAGTGAGAATGAGTGATGGTGGTATGGGATTACTTTTGAGCACAAGGTTTTGAATGTTTCGAGTTCAGTGAAGCTTTAGTTATTGATCCATAGGCATGAAGATTCACTACGGAAGTCATTGAAGGTGGGAGTTCTGAGAATAGGGGAGCCAGGCGTCAAAGATGAGGGGTGAAAGGCTAAAAGATTAATATATATTATTGACGTGTCCGGATTGTTATCGGTTGCGCCGATGAGCTAACCACGTTCATTTGTTGAAGTCACAAACCCTCATATGATATTACTATTCTTGATTTGGGTGATTTCCTAACTTCTAAGTTATCTACTATTTACTTAATGATTTTTCAAAATTTTCACCAATTTTAATGATTTTTTGCCACCATTTATTTACGAAGGTTTTGGTGTGTTAAATTTACTAACCCTTACAAGAAACTGTCAACTCTTATTTGAGTCATTATATCAATGTTATTTGATTGTTTGAAATAGTCGACTATTCTGTTCCAATAATAGTTACTAAGATGCACTTACCGACTCTTATAGGAAATTACCAACTTTTAATTTTAATCAGTCTGAACGTTTGATTGATCCTATCGAAATTGCCAACTATTCTAATAATTTAATAGCATTAATTTGCACAACTAATCAACTTGTTCAGGTTACTAACTCTTTAGAGTTACTATTGTGTCAAAGTTGCCATCCTTATAAAAAATAATAAACTTCTCCAATAATCTATCAACACATAGATGATATTTTATATTATTTGAGCATGTTGCGTGTTGATAAGACATCGAGTTGAAAGATTTATCAAAACCAGCGTTGAAGGTGAAAATAGCACAATTATTAAAAAAAATTTTGGTAAAGTAAGTATTTATAAATTTCCAACCAAGCAAACTGTACAAGAGAGGGATACAAGGCACCATCTTGCACTCAATAGACTAGTCACTTGAGTGGAAGGGAGCCAAGTATGCAACAAGGGGAGGCTAGGTACAAGTTGCAACAAAAGAATCCAGGCTAGGTCTACAGTTACAACACAATAAGGAAAAACCGGAAACGACTAGATGCAACAAGCAACAACAAGAAGCAGCGGCCTAAAGACTCAGCCCGGGGGCCTCCAATTCCCTCACAAAAATAGACAAGTCAATACCCCAGCACCATTGGAGTCTTGGACTATCCTGATGGCGTGACGAAGCATGGTGCTGTGTTCAACACTGATGATCGACCGATTGGCCTAGTCAAAGACAGGGAATATTTTGCTACTCATCAACTTTCAGCCCAAGAGAAGGTAAGTAACCAATGTGTTCCCACTCAGTTTTGTCAAGCCAGTTCACTTGCTGCACACCATCACGGGGAATTCGAATAATTTGTCCTATATTTTCCATGTAGTCAGTATTTTGATGTTTATTTGTAGCTGTGTGGCTTAATAGGTGTTAGAATTGATTAGAGATACGAAAACTTCAAACAAGGAGTTGGTTGGACATCTACAGGCTTTGCTTTGCTTTTGTTTTTTTCTTTCCGATCATAAAAATAAAATGAAGTTCCTATGGAGAGAATAAACAAAATATAGATGTTATGTTTAGATCCATAATAGAGACTTTCTATTAATAGAGTGATTTTGAGCTTGCGTGCTTTGTGATGCAAAGCTAAGGTTAGTGACCTTGTAAATCTAAGTGGCCTTCTGGACTGAGTAAGATGAATACTTTTAGCAGTTAACTTTCTTTTTATCCATGAGAAGCTGAGGCACTCATCAACATATTGTAGTCTGAACGATTAGCACATTCAGGTCACAACCATTACTTTCCAAGTTTAAAACTATCAAGATCTTAATTACTTGCACAATACATATTGATGCGTGCTTTGTTTCTTCACTGGTCATTTCTCAATCAACTTTGCATCTATACCTTGAGGACCCTTGTTTTGATTGTACTCTATATTACATCTTTTGAGCACCTGACCTTTATGCGATGGAGAAATGGGCATATATAGGCATAAAGTGAATTGAGGTTCTTCAATATTATTTTTATTCTTCTTTCTCTGTGCTGCACTCTCGTACTGACTCTGAACAAAAAGTTCATCCATTGGAATGCAACATCAGTTGCTGAAAAAAGAAGTTGCTTGAAGCTAGAATGTTTTCCTGTCAATAGTGGAAATAAATACTTCCATTAGTCCAGCTTGAGCAACATACCAAGTGTGTTTGTTCCAGGAACATCAAGATGCAATCGTGATGAAGGCCTTGGCTAACCAGAATGATGTGAGAGAGTTCAATGGCGAGACGTTTTCTAATTCAATGCAGAACAATAGCTCAAGCTCATTTTCATTTGGTGGACAAACTGAAAATCTCAACCATGTTCAACGTTATTTGGCTCCACCAATCTCTGCTGCTCCAGTTGTTCTGGAAGCTTCTCTGTCAAATGGGAGCTCCACTGCTGAAGGTACGTGCTCTAGAACACAAAACTCTTTCTTTAAGCACATACAAAGATGTGGCCTGTGAAATTACAATGAAAGTAAGACTTCCACTTGATTGTTGAGCTTTAATAAATAAAGCCTTCTCTACCCAATCCTTATGATTTTGCTTTCCACATAATATGAAGACGTTTGCTTGTCCAGCAGTGATTGTTGCAAAATGAGCCTCATTCAATGCATTCTATCGATTTGGCCAATATATGTATGCATGTATGTGTTCTGTCTGTCCAAGCAATTGAAAAGCAAGTAAGAAATTAGTTGGTAACGTGTGCCTTTTTTGAGTGGGGGATTGGGGGAGGGGGAGGGTGGATACTCTGAACACCTTCACTTAGGTGATGCTAAGTGGATATTGACAAGATATCGCTATCACTAGGTAGTTTTGCATAGATGTAATGCGCACGCAATGGCATGTTTATATTTGCATTTTTATCATTTTAGAAAGGCCCTTGTCAATTGAAGCGTGTTAAGATTACAAAGATCTGGGGCAAGAAAAATTAAAGAGATGTACATAGGAGGGAAAAAAATAAAACTAGTAGAATATCAGAATAGTTAAAGCTCATGACGAATCATTGCAAGAATTTTTATAAGCTCGTAGACCTGTGCTTACGTCGGCCTATGTTTACAAACCACGTTAATTTTGAGTTCTCTCTCCAGGACTCAATGGTGCAATGGCTTTGGCATTGCCAGTTCAATCATCAAATACCAATTCTGGAACCTCCATGGAAATTTCAATTCTTGAAAATTTTCGTCTTGCTGCACATCATCCCATGTCTGCAGACCACTTGAATGCTCTGATTCCTCCAGGATATCATGGTAGTACTACTGCCGGATTGCCAACACAGTCCCATGGTATCAATTTTCAGAACGCCATGCATCACCAAACGATCGATTCTTCAAGTCAAATGGACGATGTGGGATATGATGGTGTTCTTCCTCAAGGCGATCCCATTATTGAAGATTTCCAGTCAATTGATTTAGATGAGGTGGACAAATGGTTGACAAATAACACACCATGTAATGACCCGTTCTCTAGGACACTTCCTCTTCCTGATGGCAGTAACGTGAGGGAAGATTTCCAATCAATTCATTTAGACATTGTGGAGGAACGGTTGGCTGATAATCCATCATCTAATGACACGTTCTTTGAGTTACCATTTTTCGATAATGGTTATGCTGTTAGAGGTACCGACAGAGGTGTTATTGGTTGGCTCAAGATAAAGGCAGTGTTACAGTGGGGGTACTTCATCAGGAAGAGAGGTGTCAGACTCGTGGAGTTAGACCAAGCACCGAACGAAGTCCAGGCTTATTCATAGTTCTTAGGTCGCTTTAGGGAAAGATGATTCTCTGTTTACTTGATTGATGGTAATTTTTTCTTTAATGGTGGTAATATTTCATTGATTCTATATATTCACCTGTATTTAGAACATCTATGTTGAACGCATTCTCAAGCGACTAATTGTTTAATCATAAAGTGTCTCTCCACCTTTGTTTTTTTCAACATCTTTCTTCAGAAGAGTTTTCTGATAAATCACATGTGAGGAATGCAGGGTTATATCATTCAAACAGTGTACTTGGATTCTAAGCTTATTATGCATTAGAACTGCAACCAAATCTATGGAGTCCCATATCAAAAGCCTTGCCTATCGCTGCCATCCAGTGGCAATGCAGCTTTTTTCCAGAACGCATACAATGTCTAGCTATGATGCTAAGTTCCCTCGGCACCATTTTCGTAGCCTTCTCTTCTTGTTTTCTCGGTCCTTGAAATTTTTTACTATAATGAGGCTTTAGGCAAAGCAGCTCGGGGATAGTTTGATTTAATATTGAGTCTGCACTGTAATTTTAGCCTTATAATATAGGATTGAGTATCTAGAACTTTCATCTTTAGTGTGTCATTCCATAGTCCTTTACTTCCTAAAATATTTAAACAATTGAACAATCCTGCTTGTTTATACATTATTAAATTTACTAGCTAAGTGATACTCTTGGTTAAGAAAAAGGAAGTCCATTGAAGATATTGTCGACATAATCTCATAATCCTAAACATACCATTTATTTGCAGATTCCGAATCTCTAAGATAGGAATATGGTTAATGTTCTTTAAAACCACCTTGAAACTATATATCTAGCACCTAGTCATGTTGATCATATTTATCCTGGAGGGCAGCCTTTCTTGGTTAAGAAAACGCAAGTCCATTGAAAATGTTGTCGACATAAAATCATAAACCTACCATTTATTTGCGTATTCCAAATCTCTAAGATAGGAATATGGTTAATGTTCTTTAAAACCACCTTGAAACTATATATCTAGCAACTAGTCATGTTGATTACATTGATCTCGGAGGGCAGCCTTTCCACG
The DNA here is from genome assembly GCA_014182845.1 of Corymbia calophylla. Taxonomy (NCBI): domain Eukaryota; kingdom Viridiplantae; phylum Streptophyta; class Magnoliopsida; order Myrtales; family Myrtaceae; genus Corymbia; species Corymbia calophylla. The sequence continues at coordinate 18,999,140 of CM024700.1, read as the reverse complement.
CATGAAGGTTTTTGTGCATCGGATTGGATACATCACTTAATGGTGACGTGAAGAAGCATGTCCAATTTAGGTGAGAGATTTCAACATTCCAACACAAAGTTCATTGGTCAATTACACCAAGCGAACCATTCAACGCAAAGTGTAAATAATCCAAACCAAGCATTTGGTTCTCTTATATATGAAAGTTATAAACATATACAGATGAAGCATAAACTTGGCACTATCGAATGGGTCTCAAAACTTGCAGCAATACCACAAAGACAATTGCCACCAGATAGAAGCCATGGCTCTAAATAGATAAATACTTGCCTTTTACTCCAATATTCTCTTCAACAAATGCCCACCTAGCAGAAAAGGCACATGGCAGGTACATATTAAGACTCCAAGGAGGGTGGAGCTAAAAAGCTTCAGTCATAAAAGTCCACATGCATTGCTTCTCACACCAATGTCTGCAACTTCATGGAGTAGAGGTCCATCCACAGGAGCACCACGAGCATAACCACCACAAACTCTTGAACAGGCGATCATTATGAATCATAGATTTCATCTTCATCCTCGTCCAGTATGTAGACCAAGGCCTGCTTTCTTGCAGCTAAAACACAAGCCACACCTCTACTTGTTGTTGCCAAAAAAATCATTAACTTGATTTCAGTCCAACATCCCTTGAATATATGGCCAAAACTATCATGATGTTTAGGTACCTTTGTTGGGTAAAAGTAAAAGTACAACCCATGCTTTATGCTAAAACATGGGCAGTAAGCAAACCTTGTGTGCCTAAAGAGACTATGGTATGCATGTAAACTATGAATGCATTATAGTATCTTGCTATACCAGATACCACAATAGTATCTATCGTCATGAACATGTACAAGTCCCAACTACCATTCCAATGAACTTGCATCCAAGGAGATTTTACTAATTTTGCTCACTCTTTGGCATTGACTCGTAACTTATGTGTGGAGGATTCCCATTTGCAAGTTAGGCTATAACGTGTCTTTAAATACCACCAAAAATGCACAAAAATAGTTTTTACTAATGATAAACAAACAATAGGTGTTGGTTATCGCAGGTCACTACGAAAAGCAGTAGTCTAGTATATATCAGTTCAATGCAACTTCATTTTGGTCACAAAAGATACATGATATGAAGTATCAAATGACCTATAAAGACATGCAATGTGGAGAACAGTCAATATCCAATGCTAATTGTACATGAAAAGATATATTCTATAAGTTGTAATTGTTGCAATACACTATATCCATTTGGTCATATATGTGTGTACATGGGCTCTATCTAAGCAATTAAAAATCATTTTAAAAAGGGAGAATGCCACGAAAAACCCCAAACTTTGCCCATTGTGACACATTTACCCTAAACTTTTTTTTGTGACACGAAAAACCCCAAACTTTGCCCCGTGTGACACATTTACCCTAAACTTTTTTTTGTGACACCAAAAACCCTAAACTTTGCCCTGCGTGACACATTTACCCCAAACTTTTATTCTGAAGGGCATTTTTGTCTTTTACTTTTTATTTTTTCTTTCTTTTTTTCTGTTTTTCCCTTTTCTTTCTTTCTTTTTTTTTTTTTTTCCGCCGGAGGAGCCGCCGGAGGAGCGCCGCGTCCGGATCCGGCGGGGCCGCCCTCGCCGCGTCGGGCGAGGGCCGCCCGGCCAAATCGGGCGGGGCGACCCTCGCCCGCGTCCGGCGAGGGCCGCCCGAGCCGGATCTAGCTGGGCGGCCCTCGCCCGACACCGGCGAGGGCCGCCCGAGCGGATCGCCTGGGCGGCCCTCGCCCGACGCCGCGGCCGGAGGTCGCCCGCGAGCTGCGCGGCCTCGCCGAAGCACGCCGGCAGGGGTCGCCCGGTGCTGGGCCGCCCTCGCCGACGCGGCGGCCGCCCGGCGACCCTCGCCTAACTCCGGCGCCGGCGAGGCATCCTCGCCGGCTTCCTCCATTGAATAAAATAAAAAAAACTAAAATGACGAAAATGCCCTTCAGCTCAAAAAACTTTGGGGTAAATTTGTCATAAGTAATATAGTTTAGGGTAAATGTGTCACACGAGGCAAAGTTTGGGGTTTTTCGTGTCACAAAAAAGTTTAGGGTAAATTTGTCACATGGGGCAAAGTTTGGGGTAAATGTGTCACACATGGCAAAGTTTGGGATTTTTGGTGTCACAAAAAAAAGTTTAGGGTAAATGTGTCACGGGGGGCAAAGTTCAGGATTTTTCGTGGCATTTTCCCTTTTAAAAAATTAGGTGGTAACAGTACTTTCTTGGGTGGGGGATTGGCGGAGGGGGAGGGCAGATACTCATGAACACTTCACTTAGGTGATGCTAAGTGGATATTGACAAGATATTGCTATTACTAGGTAGACATGAATAGATGGAATAATTACACAGCAATGTGTTTATATGTGCCTCTTCAACAAATGGTGACTGGAAGATCATATGTTAGAAAAAAAGGTTGGTTGGTTAAACTTATATGACAGAAATTGAAAAGGGCATTGTCAATTGAAGCACTTAAAGATAACAAATACCAGTGGCAAGAAAAACTTACGAGATGTGCGGGGTAAGGAAAATAAATTAGGTGCACTTCTCGTTATACTAAAAGCTCATAATCGATTCATTCTAAAATTCTTCATAAGAACATAGACTTGTTCTCACGTCGACCTTGGCCTTTGTTTACTAACCACGTTAATGTTTATGATGGTGCAACTGCTTTGGCATTGCCTCTACAATAACAAAATACCAATTCTCGAAATGCCATGAAGCTTTCAATTGATGCAAGCATTTGTCTAGCTGCACTGCAACTCATATCTATAGACCCCTTGAATGTTCTGATTCCTCAGGGAGACAATGGTATCCCTACTGTCAGATTGCTAATACAACCACATGGTAACAATTTCCAATATGCCATGTGTAACTATATGATCCATTCTCCAAGCTTAATCGACCATACAGTGAATGAGAATGTTCCCCTCTCCCTCCCCCCTTCCCCCCGAAACCACCCTTTCTCACTATATCAATCTACCAATCTAGCAGTACACTTCCTCCTCCTGAAGGCAATCTTGTGATGGAAAATTTTTAACCATTTGTTTCAGATGATATGGATTATTGGTTGGCTTTGTTAAGTCAAAGCCCACCGTACGATGACAAGTTCTCTAAGACCCCATTATATGTTGGCGATTCTGTTAGTGGAACTAGCAAAAGTGTTATTGGCTAGCTCAAGGTAAAGGTAGTGATGCAGTAGGGTATCTTCATCATGAACATCGTCATGTAGAGATGTGGCATAATTGTGCAGCCACTGATAGAAGTCTAGATTTGATTTGATTCATTCTTAATGTTGCAATAGGTAAGATGATTCTCTGTTTACTATCTGATGGAATTGATGGGACTTTTTCTTAGACGAGGGCATATTAGTTATTTAATGTTGTTCATCTGAGTAGAGAATAGCTTTGTTTGAACACCTTAGCAAGCGAGTAATTTTTTCATCATAAAGTTTCTCTACTTTGGCTCTTTGAACATTTTTCCTCAAAAGCCCTCTCTCTTTCACATGTAAGAATGCAAGGTATATCATTCAAAGAGTGTACTTACATTTTGCGCTTATTATTCATAGAAAATTGACACCACCTCCATCGAGTCATAGGTATAAAGTCTTGCTTGTTTGCTACTATCCATAGGCAATAAAGCTATTGTTCGGAACACATACACCATTATGTCATGATGCTAAGTTTCCTCGATATTCTCCATTCGTTCAAATCGTTAGTTTAATATTGATGTTGAATGACAAATTAGTAACTACTGAAAAAGTAGCAGAAGTAAATTCTACAAGGCTATACGACTACTATAAATAACGGTTTAGCTTAGCCGAAGGTGTTTTGCGTGACAGACACAAACCCTTCTCCTCTTGTTTTCTCAATCCTTGAAAAGCTTATGTGAAATGGCTTGTGGATAGTTTCTATAACATTGAAGCTTTCTTTTGACTGGTGGGACCCACTTGATTTTTTAAAAAAAAAATAGAGAAGAAGAAACAGAGTTGAAAAGTCAAAAAGGAGAAGGAGAGGGAATAGGTGGGGTTCACTCCCACTACAAAAGCTTAACCAATTTAGGAGAAAGAGAAAGAGAAAAGGGAAGAGAGGGAAAAAAATAAGGAAAAGAAGAAGAAAGGGAAAGAAGAATAGGGGTTTCTCACGTGGGAACCTTGCAAAGCAAACTTGACTACTTTACGCAATACCCGGTGAGTACACGTGCCCCTCGTTCCTCCAATCGAAGCATTTTTCCGGTAGGGCTTAAATTCAGAATTTTAGAAATATTAAAGTGGCGAAGTCTAATTTTTGAGTCGTTGAGTTGTGAAAATTTATAAGAATGATACTTTACTAAAAAAAAAAAATTTATAAGAATGATAGTTTAAGACATCATGAACCCATATGATTTTACGAGAATGGATTTGAGCTTACGGTTTTCCTGGAATAAAATTTTTAACTTTTCTGCGCGTGGTGAATAGTACCCATCCAGCCACTTTGAGGTCTTATTTCGTTGGTTTCAGCTCAAAATTGGGTTGTCCAATTTATGGGTCTTCTAATGCTTAGAATTATCTTCATTTTGACCGCAAGATCACTTGGATCAGGGTTCGAATGAGAAAGTTTCGACATGACTAAATTTCACGCTCAAGCCTTGCATTGCAAACAACTTTGATAATCGTTTCGGATAGATGATTTGTTAGCTTGTAGAGGTCATTTTATAAGCCTTAAGGCATAGTTTAGCTGTCTCGTAGTTGAGATAGAGTTTTATTTAATTTTAACTTTATTCCTTAGTTATTTGTTAGGGCTGCGAGTTTGATGATACAAATATCGTTTTAATTGATCGTAGGCAACAAGGTGAGTGGTATTATATCTTATTTGAATTTGTAAAAATCATATTATGAAAATTTTATGGATTATATATAGTATGGGATTATAAAATAACGTAGTTATTACATAAAAGTGGGATTGGGCATGTACTACGATCAATTACAAATATATTTTGCCTTCCAATACTTTGCATAATGCGCTTTCCATAGAAATGGATGAGAAATGGCAAATGACGATGTTGCAAAAAGATATTTGCTTGGTTTATAATATTGATTTCGAGTATTGAAGGATAGTTGTTTTGCTTATTATTGCTGTGAGCCCATTAAGAGGCATGCTGGTATTCATACTGGGTTTTCGGATATCCTTTTGGGCCTAGCCATTGGCATTGTAGGTGGAAACCTAGCCAAAGGGGAATCTTGGTCGTTTTATCATAAGGCGTTGTGTCATGATCATGATAAGATATTGAGCAATAAATTAGTCAATGATGGACCATTGATGTGTGATTTTTAAATCAAGATTATTTAATGGACTTGACAATTGATTCTTGTATTGTGATGGTGGTTTAAATAATTTTTTCACATGAGTATAAAGCTTTGATGATAAGAAGTAGTTCCTATATGATTCATTATGTATTATATACATTGGATTTGAGTTATAAAATTCTGATATTGCTCGGTATTTATGCATAGTGCTTGCTCGATCTTCTTAGAAGATATATACTACTCACTGAGCTGTAATTGTTTATTCCACTCGTCCTTTATGTTTTCAGGTTCCTCGATTAGTGGCGAGTAGAGCGAGAGCGTTGTTGGGGTAAATTTTTGGTTCTTTTTAGATATGGCTAAAGGAAGAATTGTATATAGTGTTTATTATCTTTTAGATTGGTTGAGTTCTTGTTGTAAGTATTATTTTAGAGGATTATAGAACTCTAATGTGTAGAAAACATGTTGGTCTATTTGATATTTATATATGGGGTTTGAGATGCATATATGTTGATTTCTGATTGTTGGTTATATTTGAGGCTACACCCTTTGTGTGAAAGAATGGCCGCATCATGTCTCATTTTCTTATAGTTTTGGGGAGTGACATCTTTTGGTATCAGAGTTTAAGTTTTGATTATTTTAGATATAGATATGGGACGTTGTGAGTTGTGTGATAAATTTTAGTGTGTTAGTTTTTTAGATATTAAGGTGTGGTTTCATTATTGAATTCGAGTGATCATGCGTACTGACTCTGAGATGCTTCCCTCGCTTCGTAGGAGCGATAAAGGCAAGCGAGTTATTACCCCCAACACAAGAGATACGCCTCAAGCTTCTCGAGGTGCGATTTTAAGGAGGAGGCTAGAGGATCGGTTTGATAGGAGTCCTGACTTGCATAAAGATAGGGAAGAGAACCAAGAACCACCCCTTTCAACTGAATTTAAGTTAGCGATGATCCACTAGTATCGCCATGTAAGGGATCTAAGTGGAAATAGAGTTACTGGTTCAGGCACTGTTGCCCAATTGAGGAAGGTAAAACCTTCAACTTATGACGGGAAAGTTGATCCTCTTATGACCGAGCGATGGATTAAAAAGATTGATGGGATCTTTAGAGCTGAAGGTGTTCCCAAGGATTAGAAGGTTAGATTTGTCACCCAATATTTGGAGGGAGGAGTGGAGTATTAGTGAGAAGGGATGAGGCTAGCCCTTCAAAGTAGAAATACTATCATATCGTGGGAGGATTCTATGAATGTTTTCAATGCTCAATTCTTCCCTGTGTCATTCCAATCAAAGATGAAGGGTGATTTTGTGAATATATCTTGGGGTGACTCTACAATTTTGGAGTATACAGTCCATTTCAATGAGATGAGTAGATTTACAGAGTAGTTTGTAGCTAATGAGAAAGATAAGGCTGACCATTTCCTTAGAGGACTTCGAACTGAAATTAATTCCGTACTTGGTCCTTTAATGTTGGCAACTCATAAGGATGTGCTAGAACAAGCGATCATCGTAGAGCAAGGCATTTTGAAGCATGGCACACAAGGAGCACCTTAATTCAAGAGGTTAAAGCCAACAAATTTGCAAGATAGCTGTACCAGTGGTAGCGGAAAAGGAAGAGATTTTAGTTGGCTATGACAGTTCAAAAATCCAAATAACCAAGGCCTCTGCAATACATGTGGAAAGTATCATAGTGGTGAGTGTCGCCAGAAATTGGGAGTGCTTCTCATGCAGGAAGGTGGGACACAAGCAGAGAGATTGTCCTACACAAAGGAATTCTACCGTTGAGAGTAGATCATGCTATTTGTGAGGGCAACAAGGGCATCTATCGCACCATTGGTCTATGCAAAGGAATGCCCCTTCTGTTGATAAGCTTCAAGGGAACCAACAAAGACAAGATACCAGTGGAAAAGTTTTTGCGATGACAAAGGAAGATGCGGTAGTATCTAACGCAGTTGTCGTAGGTAATATTTCTATTGCCTCGCAATATGCTTATGTGTTATTTGGTCCAGGTGCTACGCATTCCTTTATTTCTACTAAATTTGCAAAGAAGCTTAATGTGTTATCTACACTTCTTGAATGTGAATTGCATGTTGATACTCCCACTGGAGATTTCTTGATTGCTCATTATGTGTTCAAGAAATGTGTGCTACGGATTAATAATTTGGAAATGCTTGTGGATTTAGTTGAGTTAAATATTCGAAACTTCGATGTTATTATAGGTATGGATTGGTGATTTACATATCATGCTACTGTTGATTGCTTTTCAAAGAAAGTGATATTTAAACTTCCGACTCAACCTAAATTCTTTTTTTCGAGAAGTTGTTAAAACATTTTTACAATGTTGATCTCAATTTTGCAAGCAAAGAAACTTTTGAGAAAGGGTTGTTGGGATTATCTAGCTTATGTAAAAGACATGAGTAAGGTTGAAGAATATTCCTATTATCAGACAGTTTCCAAGTGTGTTTCTTGAGAATTTACCAAGTTTGCCTTCTGATAGAAAATTTGAGTATTGTATTGATTTGATGCTCGGTATAGAACTGATCTCTAAGGCACCATACCGGATGGCGCCCATTGAGTTGAAACAGTTGAAAACGTAGTTGTAAGAGCTTTTGGATAAAAGTTTTATCAAACCTAGAGTTTCGTTTAAGGGAGCTCCAGTTCTATTTATGAAAAAGAATGATGGTAGTATGAGGCTATTTATAAACTACCAAGAACTTAACAATGCAACGATAAAAAACAAATATCCTTTGCCTTGGATTGATGATTTATTTGATCAACTTCAAGGAGCTTAGGTATTTTCCAAGATTGACCTTCATTCAAGATACCATCAGTTGAAGATAAAAATAGATGATGTGCCTAAAACTGCTTTCAGAACAAGGTATGGCCATTATGAATTTCTTGTCATACCTTTTAAATTAACGAATGCACCAGCTACTTTCATGAACTTGATGAATAGTGTGTTCAGGGAATATCTTGACAAATTTATTGTTGTGTTTATTGATGACATACTCGTGTATTTGAAGAGTTTGAAGGAACACGAGCAACATTTGGGGTTTGTCTTGCAAATTTTGCATGAAAATAAGTTGTATGCTAAATTTAGTAAGTGCGACTTTTGGCTTAATCACATAGAATTCTTAATTCATGTAACCTCGAAAGATGACATATTAGTAAATCCAAAGAAGGTTGAAGCAATTGTTAAGTGGAACCGCTCTACTAATGTTACAGAAGTGATGAGTTTTCTTGGGCTAATTGGTTATTACGGGCGATTTGTGGAAAGGTTCTTAAAGATTGCCGGTCCACTTACTTGTCTAATTCAAAAGAGAGTTAAACTTGTATGGTCATATCAGTGTAAGCAGAGTTTCCAAGAGTTAAAAAGACAACTAGTGTCAGCTCCCACACTAACTCTACCTTCAAAAAGCGGCGGCTTCATAATCTACTGTGATGCATCTAAAAAAGGGTTGTGTTGTGTTCTTATGCAAGGTGATAAAGTCATTAGCTATACTTCTAGATAATTGAAATACATAAGAATAACTACGCCACTCATGATTTGGAGTTAGTGGCGGTTATGTTTGCTTTGAAGTTATGGCAACACTATTTGTACGGTGAAAAATATGAAGTTTTTACCGATCATAAGAGTCTGAAGTACGTCTTTACTCAAAAGAAACTGAACATGAGGCAAAGAAAATGGCTAGAACTTTTAAAGGATTATAATTTATCTATTAATTACCATACATGTAAAGCTAATGTAGTGGCGGATGCCTTGAGTCGTAAGTCCTTTGGAAATATGGCAACTTTAGTCACTTCTCATAAACCTATCTTTGAAAATATGAGGAAGTTGGACTTAGAGGTATTGGTGCATCATCTTGGTACTCAATTAGCTAACATTTGAGTACAACCAACGTTGATTGCTAAGATTAAGGCTAAATCGAATGAAGATTCTAAACTGCAAAAATTTAGAGAGGGTGTGGAAGCTGAAGGACAAGCAGATTTTGGTTTACATATAGATGGGTCCTTAAAGTTTCGTGGTTGGCTATGTGTTCCTAATGATTTAGAGCTGAAAAAGGAGATATTACAAGAAGCTCATAGTACTAGATTCTCTATTCATACGAAAAGTACTAAAATGTATAAGGACTTTAGAGAAGTTGGGTCAACATGAAGAAAGATGTAGTAGAATTTGTTGATCAATGTCCAGTTTGCCAGCAAGTGAAAATGAAGCATCAGAAACCAAGTGGGCAGTTACAACCCCTAGAGATACCTAAATGGAAGTGGGAGCATATCACCATGGACTTTGTGGTTGGTCTACAGAGGACACTAAGTGGTAAGAATGCTATATGGGTGATTGTTAATCGATTGACTAAGTCTGCTCACTTTATGTCATATGGATTTGGCCTTTCTAACAAAGACATGGCAAAGCAATATGGTAATGAGATAGTGAAGCTCCATGGAGTTCCAATAAGCATTGTTTTTTATAGGGATCTTAAATTCGTGTCTAACTTTTGAAAGAGTTTGCAAGGATCGTTGGACACTAAACTCAACTTGAGTATAAGTTTCACCCGCAGATGGATATGCAGTCAAAGAGAATGATCCAAACGTTAGAGGATATGTTGAGACCATGTATCATTGACTTTGGCGGTTCTTGAAATGAATATCTCCATTTGGCATAATTTTCTTATAACAACAGTTATCATTCCGGCATTAAGATGGCACATTTTGAAGCTTTATATGGCCGAAAATGTAGAAGTCTTATTTGTTGGGATGATGTTAGTGAGAAAAGACTAATCGGCCTTAAGTTCATTCAACAATCAAAAGAGAAAGTTAGGTTGGTTCGAGAACATCTCAGAACGGCTCAAAGTCGTCAAAAAAGTTATGCAAACTTTAAGAAACGCAAGTTAGAATTTAATGTGGATGATCACGTATTTCTAAAGGTTTCTCCTACGAAGGGTATAATGAGATTTGACACCCGTGGAAAGTTAAGTCCAAGATACGTGGGACCATTCTTGATCTTGGAAAAGATTAGTAAAGTTGCTTACAAACTAGCTTTGCCACCGGCATTCTTAGGTGTTCATAATATTTTCCATGTATCTTTGTTGCGAAATATGTGCCAAATCATGATCATGTATTTGATTTTTTATTATTGAAGTTAAGAGAAAACTTGACGTATGAGGAGTACCCTATTCACTTCATTGATAAGAAGGATCAGGTGTTGTGACGGCGGACTATTCTTTACGTGAAAATACAATGGCAAAACCATACCAACAAAAAGGCTACTTAGGAACTTGATGAGGAAGCGAAACGCAAATATTCACATTTATTTTTATAGTTAAAGTAAGTTCAAATTTCAAGGACGAAAATTTTCTTTTAAGGGGTATGATGTAATCTTCAAGCTTTCTTTTGACTAGTGGGACCCACTTGATTTTAAAAAAAAATAGAGAAGAAGAAAGAGTGTTGAAAAGCCAAAAGGGAGAAGGAGAGAGAATAAGTGGGGTTCACTCCCATTGCAAAAGCCAAATCAATTCAAGAGAAAGAGAGAGAAAAGGGGAGAGGGAAAGAAAGAAGGAAAAGAAGAAGGGGGTTTCTCATGTGCATGCCACGGGAGCCTTGCAAAGCAGACTCGACTACTTTACGCAATGCTCGGTGAGTACACGCGTCCCTCGTTCCTCCAATCAAGACATTTTTCCAGTTTAGGGCTCAAATTCGGAATTTTGGAAATATTGGGCAGCGAAATATGATTTTTGAGTCGTTGAACCATGAAAACTTATAAGAATGATATTTTAGGATGTCATAGACCCATAGGATTTTACGGAATTGGATTTGAGCTTGCGGTTTGCCCAGAACGACATTTTGAACTTTCCCAAGCATGGTGAACAGTAAACGCCCAGCCACTTCAAGGCCTTATTTCGTCAGTTTCGGCTCAAAATTAGGTTGTCAAACTTGTGAGTCTTCTAGTGCTTGGAATTATCTTCATTTTGACTGTAAGATCACTTGGATCGGGGTTCGGATGAGAAAATTTTGACATAACTAAGTTTTGCGCTCAAGCCTTGCATTGCGAACGGTTTTAACAATCGCTTCGGATAGGTGATTTGTTAGCTTGTAGAGGTCATTTTATTAGTGTTAAAGCGTAGTTTAGTTGTTTCGTAACTGAGGTAGAGTTTTATTTAATTTTAACTTTATTCCTCGATTATTTGTTAGAGTCGCGAGTTTGACGATACAAATACCATTTTAATTAGTCGTAGGTGACGAGATAAGTGATACTATATCTTCTTTAAATTTGTGAAACTTATGTTGTGAATATTCTATGGATTTTATATAGTATGGGATTATGAATTAACATTGTTATTGCATAAAAACGGGATTAGGCATGTACTACTTTTTGATTGTTTATAAATGTTTGGAAATCATATTATGCAAAGTATTGGAAGGCAAAATATATTTGTAATTGCTTTGCAAATAGTTTATAGAAAGGTGTATGAATGACTTGAGAAATTGATGAGAAATGGCAGATGTTGATGTTGCAAAAAGGTATTTACTTGGTTTATGATATTTATTTCTAGATTGGTTTTCTGGTATTGAAGGGTGGTTATTTTGCGCATTATTACTGTGAGCCCATTGAGGGGCATGTTGGTATGCATACCGGGTTTTAGGATATCCTTTTAGGTTGAGCCACCGGCATTGTAGGTAGAAACCTTGTCAAGGGGGAATCTTGGTCGCCTTGTCACAAGGCATTGTATCGTGACCATAATAAGATATTGAGCAATAGATTGCTCAATGAATGGACCATTAATGTGTGGTTTTTGAATGGAGATTATCCAATAGATTTGACCATTGATTATTATATTGTGATAATGGTTTAAATAAATTTTCACATGAGTATAAAGTTTTAATGATAATAAGCAACTTATATATGATTCATGATGTATCGTATACATTGAATTTGAGTTATAAAGTTTTGGTATTACTCGGTATTCATGTATAGTGCTTGCTCAATCTACTTAGAAGATATATACTACTCACTGAGCTACAGTTACTCATTCTACTTGTCATTTATATTTTCAAGTTCCTTGGTTAGTGGCGAGTAGAGCGAGAGCACTATTGGAGGAAACTTTTGGTTCTTTTTGGGTATGACTTCAGGAAGAATTGTGTATAGTGTTTTCTATCTTTTGGATTGGTTAAGTTCTTGCTATAAATATTATTTTGGAGGATTATAGAAACTTTGATGTGTAGCCAACATGTTGATTTATTTGATATTTATATAAGGGATTTGAGAGGCATATATGTTGATTTCAGGTTGTTGATTATATTTAAGGCTGTGTCCTTTGTGTGGAAGGACGGCCATATCATGTTCCATTTTCTTGCAATTTTGGGGTGTGATAGTTTCGATGGTATAAAAAGTAGTTTTTGCATTCCATGGTACTGGGAACAATCATACTCTGCATCCTTTCGTGGCAACACAAGAAAACTAGTCTTCCTAATTCGTATTCCTCACTTGCAATCCACCTAGAGTGTTCTCTTTCCACTGTATGCATTATATGCTTTTGTAATTACTTCAGTCAAAACAAATTTGAGAAAATTCACACAAGTTCGATTTGACCTCTAACTTTAGTCATGATTTTATCTGGCCAAATGAAAGTTAGTCATAGTATCGGTAATATCACATCTAATATTGGAATAGTAAAGTGGTGCTCAATGTGGAGACCATTGTAGTAACATCCTTCTCCTAAGTTGACACCCACCCACTTGCTTCAATTTTTGGTCTTCAATCTCTCTTTTAGGCCATGTCCATCTTCACATTTTTCTTTTCCTTTGAAAAATTGCTAAATTGACACGTATCCACTTCTTTTTTGGCCTCTTCTTTCCAGCTCTCATAAATTTTTCATAACTTTCTATCCTCTTTCCATTTCCCATGATTATTTATATTTTATATCCTATTGCACATACACCAATATTTCAACATTTGAATGCAAAATTCGTTAGTTGATTGCACCAAGTGAACCCTTCAACCCAAAGTATAGTTAATCCAAACCAAACATTTGGTTCTCTTACACATGAAAATAATACACAGATGAAGCAACAGCTCAACACCATCTAGTAGGTCTCAGAGCTTGCAGCAATACCATGAAGACAATTACCACCAGATAGAAGCCATGGGTCAGCATCTTTTCAATCGATTCTATCAAACTCAATAGATAAATAGCTACTTTTTACTCCACTTTCTCTTCACATGCCTGCTTAGCAGAGAAGGCACATGGTAGGTATAAATTAAAACTCTCCAAGAAGGATCAAGCCAAAAAGCTTCAGTCAAAAAGCCCATGTGCATGGCTTCTCACACTAATGTCTGCAGCTTTAAGTATTAGAGGTACACCAACAGGAGCAACACAAGCATAACCACCACAAAGTCACAAACAAACCGTCATTCTGAATAAGAGATTTCATCGTCATCCTCATCTAGTTTGTAGACCAAAGCTTGCTTTCTTGCAGCCAAAACATAAGCCACACCTCTACTTGCCGTTTCCAAAAAAGCATCAACATGTTTCACTCCGACATTCCTTTAGTATGAAATAAGTAAAAGTACAGTATTTGCATTGCACTAAAACACAGGAGGAAGCAAGCTTTGTGAAAATAAAGAGGCTATGGTATGCATGTAAACTATGAATGCTCTACAATATCTTGCTATACAAGGTACAGTGTAGTAACTATCACCATAGTTACGTGGCGCTAAGGCCATCAAATGCACAATTCTCAACATAGTTACAAGTGCAAGGCTCCAACAGTCAAGAATGTTGGAACTTTTGTAGTTGGAGTAAGGCAAAAAGTAAAACGCCCTTTAAATATTTGCAAGCGTGAAATGACATGTATATATGCACATAGTAGCAAAACCCTAAGCTACTACTCCTCATGCCGATGAGGAGAGAATAAAACTAATAAATAACTAATAGATAGGAAGAATAGAAAGCAATATTTTTTTTTTTTTTAACATCACTTGATAGAACACCCTACATGTACTAGATTACACACGTTCACAACATAAGAAGCCCCAGTGAGTCGATAGAGCCCGCTTGAGCATAAAAGACCAGACTCAAGCTCTCAAGCGCACCGTTCAATTTTCTGGTAGACTAAGCCAATAGGACCAATAAATGAATCATCCGCCGCAAATTGAGGCAAGAAGACACCGGACCAGATGGTCAGCACGCTTGATATTTATAGGAGGTTGGGAGTTTGGAACTCCCAACGCTGCTCCGACACTCTTCCTTTCTAGTAGACTTTCAAGCACTTTGCCTCTACATTCACCAACTCTTGATCGAACCCAATTCGAAGTAGATTGGAGATTACAACGGAGCACATGTAGAAAAAGCGAAAGAAGTCGAACGAGATAAGGTCAAAGCCTCAAAGGGCGTACCAAGCTATCCTAGAAGAAACGAAAACGCTGAATGACAAAAAAAAAAAAAAAAACAGAGAGCTTTCTCGTGTAGAAGCAACACCCAGGAGAGATTGTCCATAGCCTCCGCCATTCGAACCGATGAAGCACCCACCTTCGAGCACTCCAGGGCCGTCGCCAGCGAACCCTTCTCCGGATTCCGCTCTGCCATCTTCACCTACCAATCAAAAGAAATCAAGCAAAAACCTTGCAGCGTCGGAGCCGAACCCAAGGGACCGACGGTTTGTCGAGCTGAAATCGAAACGGAAGCACACGCCGCGATCCTTCACCGTCGGTATCCATAGCTGAAGAGCTCTGGCAAGCAGCCGATGATGCAGCAGCACGGGCCGCCGGAAGCGTCGGACGGAAAACAATTGCAAAAGAGGAACGGGCGGGAGAGAGAGATATGATTCATGGGCGAGCCAGGCCGGGCCTATTGGGCCAAGTATCGGGCTTAACTTGTTCTCCGGGCTCGACCTTCATAAAAAGACGCGTGTGATTTCGTAACGGGCCATCACTGGCTCAAATGGGCCGGGCCGGGCCGGACTTTAGAATTAGATAACCTCATCTTGAGAAGCAGGTCATAGAAGGCGTGTGCCGCCGCCCATGTCAATGAAATCTTCCTACCGTATCAATCACCAGTTATTTTACAACAAGCGCAGCTTACAAAATATATCTTTTCTTCATATAATTAGCATTATACATTGAATGTTCTCCACGTCATATGTCCTTATAGGTCATTTTGATACTTCCAACTTTTAAATTTTTCGTGTCCAAATTGAAATTCCATTTCCTAAATCGAAGCCTAATAAATTTTAAGTACTCGATTATTGCCCTTTCGCCTTGTATTGATAACTATGAGATTACTACTTTTTGGGGGTGACATGTAGCAACGCACTCCTCTTAATTGTTCATCATCAGTAAAAACTATTTCTAAACAATGATTTCGAGCTTAATTTAACCGGTTGGACTACTCCATCTAAATTGTAAAATCAGAAATTCTAATTCAGGAAATGTCAAGTTGGAAAATATTGATTTATTAAAAGCATACTTGGGGTGGGGGTCAATTAATTAGGCAATTATCACGCTGTGAATTTTAATGGATAATTGAACAAATTGGTTTTGATATCATCACATATTATTAGAAATATTAGAATATCTTCTTTGAATCGAAATAGAAAATAGGATATTTTTCGGTAATCTTGCAAAACAACCCTAAACTAGTGAATATAAATATAAGGGGGCTTCGCACGGTTCAAAATTGGAAAAAAGAAAAAGAAAAAGAAAAGACAAGAAGCAAACGCTGCTCTTGTTGTTGCTACTGTTGCTGCCGCTAACGTTCGAAGAAGAACGAAGAAGATGCCGGAGGCAGGACTAACCAACCACCATGGGAGGGACTACGTAGACCCCCCACTAGCTCCTTTCCTCGACATGGCCGACCTCAAGCTCCCGTCCTTCTACAGAGCTGTCGTTGCAGAGTTCACAGCCACTCTCCTCTTCCTCTACATCACCGTCGCCACTGTCATCGGTGACAAGAAGCAGACCGCGCCTTGCGACGGTGTTGGCCCCTTAGGCATCGCTTGGGCCTTCGGCGGCATGACTGCACTGCCGGAATATCTGGTGCGTTACACGACTCTCGCACGTTCAGTCTGTCTGATTTTTTCGTGCTCTGGTCTTTAGGGGTTTACATGTCTCTCCTGATTTGCTTCGAGGCAGGTGGGCACATCAACCCGGCGGTGACATTGGGGTTTCTTACGGTAAAGAAGGTGAGCTTGATTAGGGCGGTTTCGTACATGATTGCCCAGTGCTCGGGCGCGATCTGCGGTGTCGGGTTGGTGAAGGCATTCATGAAACCATACTATAACTCGCTCGGAGGTGGTGCCAACTCGGTGGCTCCAGGCTACGGTGGAGGCACGGCCCTGTTTGCTGAGATCATAGGCACTTTCGTGCTAGTTTACACTATGTTCTCGGCCAACGACCTAAAGAGGAGCGCTCGTGGCTCTCACGTCCCCGTACGTTCTACTTTCTAGTTGCTGCTGCTGCCGCTACTAACAACTCTGCCCTTTCAAATGCAGATGGAGCAGCCGTTTGATTAGGCTTTTTTTCTGATGAGATATGGGATCTGTGTTTGGGCGTGCAGGTTTTGGCTCCATTGGCGATTGGTTTCACAGTTTTCATGGTTCACTTGGCCACCATCCCCATTACCGGCACCGGCATCAACCCGGCTAGGACCCTCGGTGCTGCTGTTATCTACAACAACCGCGACGTCTGGGGTGACCAGGTAAAGCCTCTTACGATCAAGCTTTACTGCATGATCAACACGCATTAGGAGCTAGCAAAAAAACAGCATTAATGGCAGCGAGAATTTGGTACTCCTTTTTATTAAAAGATGGTAAGATGCGCATTTGGATTTGATATTTATTGCCATGAGATAAATGATTGTAGGCTAGTATTAACTGATGCCTGCAAATGTGAATGTAAATGTGCAGTGGATCTTCTTGTATGCACCGTTAGGGGTGTCAAAAAAACCCATCCAACCTAACCCAAACATGACCCGAACACGACCCGAACACGAAATAAGTATGGCACATGTTTCGGGTCTTAATATTGTTCGGGTAACAATTATAAACACAAATGGAATACATGTTTTGAGTCAAGTTAGGGTCGGAACAATGTTTCGACCCAAACACATTAAAGACTTCAACTCAAACACACCCACCCAAGCTATCTCCTCTACAACTCCTTATATTCACAACTCATCCAACACGTCTCATCTCACGGGTTTGTTATCGTCGCCCCTCAGGTCAGCCCCCATCAATCTCTCTCTCTCTCTCTCTCTCTCTCTCTCTCTCTCTCTCTCTCTCTCTCTCTCTCTCTCTCTCTCTCTCTCTCCATCTTCCATATGATTTGCTTCTTTTTCGCGGCTGACGTAGAACATTAGAGGAGGGAGTATTATTTGTCCGCGGAGATGTTCACGGACGAGTCGGACGAGGCCTCGCGTCATCACATAAGAACATTTCGAATTCCCTTTGTCATATTTTTTTTATTAAAAAATTATCTGTCTGCGAAGATGTTTATGGACGAGTTGGACGAGGCCTCGCGACGTCACGTAAGAACATTTCGAATTCCCTTTATCATAATTTTTTATTAAAAACTTATCTATCTGCGAAGATGTTCACAGACGGGTTGGACGAGACCTCACGACGTCACGTAAGAACATTTCGAATTCCCTTTATCATAATTTTTTATTAAAAAATTATCTGTCTGTTGAGATGTTCACGGACGGGTTGGACAAGGTCTCGCGGCGTCACGGTTCACGGACGGGTTAGACAAAGTCTCGTGGCGTCACGTAAGAGTATTTTGAATTCCCTTTATAATATTTTTTATTAAAAAGCTCGAAACCCGAAACCCGACCCGACCCGAACCAAACTGGCCCGTTTTTTTGCTTCATATTTTATGCATTTCGGGTCGGGTCGGGTCGGGTCAAATGACGTGATCCTTATTGTTTGGGTCAGGTCGGATAACATCAAGACCCGACCCGACCTGACCCGACTCGTTGACACCCCTATGCACCATTTATGGGAGCAGCAGGAGCAGCACTATACCACCAGCTCGTCCACAAGGCCCACGGCGGCAACCCTGCCAACTAAAATCTTTCCTTTTCGGGGAATGAGAGACAACTATGATGATAGATGATGGTGGTGGTGATGGACGACTTTTGAGTTTTGATTTATTGATCTCATTTATCGTTGTTATTGCTGTCGTTAGCAATATTAGGATATTAATATCTTTTGAAGATATTTAAGATATTTTCTCTGTTTTTCTATTTTGATTATCATATCTGATTTGATTTCCTTTGATTTCCTCTATATAAGCCTATAAATAGGCTCTTCATGTACTATTTTCATTTATCGAATCATACAGATAATTCCACATTTAACTGCCACTATTATTATTCAATGATTAGTGGTGGAAGTGTTTCCTTTTCTTTCGTATTCAATCCCCTCTTGTGACCGCATGCACTCCTATCGAAAGCAACCCGACAATCATAATCAAATCGAGTGTAGAGACTGTGGTTGACTTAAACCCTTCAATCAAGACTCCTAACGGAGTGTAAACATTCAGTGTAAACTAGAATTGGACTAGGAACATGCGTGATTATCAAGAGGATGAACATTCCATGTGTCTCTAAGGAAACACACCTCAAACAGATGCTCGAACGATGTCATAATACTGATGAGATTGTAAGTCGGTGTCTTTCTATCTTCGGATAGTGTCTCGACTGAGGGCTGAATCACTACAATGCTACGTTGGTGGATTCAAGACTCCAACCAGCCAGTAGTAGTCGAAGTAGATGGAAAAAATATGAGAAAAATATTGGGTAGGCCTATTTTGCCACATAACCATGTGTCGCCTCATTCATTGCTCATCATGTGTTTCTACTATTTTATGTGTTTTCTCTATCTTTTGCCGGCCATGGACGAGTAAGTAGCAGCGTCACTGGCCAGCCATGGACAGCTG
Source organism: Corymbia calophylla (assembly GCA_014182845.1). NCBI lineage: Eukaryota > Viridiplantae > Streptophyta > Magnoliopsida > Myrtales > Myrtaceae > Corymbia > Corymbia calophylla. The sequence goes on along the minus strand of CM024700.1, from coordinate 18,979,886 downwards.
CATCACCAGTTACAGACAAGCTAGGCTTGCGAGCAACGTTGACACATGTCCGACTTGATCCAGTCAACGTTCGGAGACTGCGGTGGGCGAGGCCAAATCTAGAGTTCTCCAAATCCAAGTCTTGGCAAGCAGCTCACGAGCAACGCCGACACTCGCCCCTGGCTGTTACCAGCGCCGTTCGGCTAGATTTGGTCAGAAATATTGAAATTTTCTGTCACTATCTCCAGATTATTAAAATTGTGAATATTTGTAAGAATATCTAAAAATTCTCTAGTTGATCCAGTCTATGCGAATATTGGTGGTATAAAATCTGATTCGTGGCCTTTGAAAGGTTTGGTGAGATTAATGAAGATTAGCACGGTCGAAATTTGAAAAAGTATCTAGTTTCTATCTTCTTCTTTTTATGGAGAATGGACTTATTTTCTGCAACAATTGAGCATTTTTTTTGATGTTTCAAGGCTTTACGTAATTTTTGGACAATCGGGCTTACTTATCGGGCCCATGGACCGGCATTTGCATAAATTTCATACTAAACGGGCTTCTTGCCCAAGTGATTTTAGGCGCTATTTCTGAGAGTGCAATTTCTGATGAAAGGATGAAAGTTGCCCCGCATTGTTCCTAAAAGGATAAATTATTTTAGCCATGTTATGTTATAATATTGGATCCGATATCGGATGGATTTTCAAGTTGGTGTTATTTTGGTTACACATCAAAAATGATTATATAAGTGAATTCTTTTGAAATCATTTATTGATATGTCGGATATCATGTATTGATATTGGATTAGTGCACATGGTCGACCTATGTACCGAGGAATGATACATGTTTGTTGATTGGTTTATTTTAGGGCTTAGTCACAACCAATATGATTTCTAGGGCTTAAGTACAATGGATGTAGCTCTCTAAGCAACGTCACCTACCGAAGTGTGGCCCCAGTTTTCTAACATGGGCAACCAATTTAATATCATTTCCGTATAATGTGCAACATTACATTATATGCGATTCGAATGCATTACTTTTGCTAATGTGGTGCCCTACATAAAAAAAAAATTCAAAATTTGCATCATTTGCTAATAAAGAAACATGCCTAAGTTGCACATGGGACTCTAATTTTGATTTCTTTTTTTTGGGTTGAAATAATTTACATTACTTGAGTAAGGGCTATTAAATGGGTCATGAAGCTCTCATCTTGATTAATTCATGACACTTCGAACTTTGTTATTATATTCATTCGGTGGTTTTATTGAATTATCATTTTCTTATGATAGCTATTATTGGTCGAAGGTTTCGTCCTTTATTTATAGGGAATGGCTAGTCATTCCCTAAATTATAGGTTTGGATTTGGAGTGTAGCAGTAGGTGCCATTCGTGCATGCGCATGCATTTTCTACGAGATGGAAAAATAGTGAACCTTGAAAAGTCAACCAAAGAAAAAAGATTGACTTTTAAAATATTAAAGTAATAGCATCCATGGCAGCCTAAACACTAGATTTTATCCATATTTAACTTTAGCCTCCCTTGATTTTTATTTTTTTTTGGGTCGAACTGGCCCCCTTGTTTAGCCGCTTGAAATTGCCACTGTTTGTTTACGTGGGTTGAGAGTATATTGATAAATTTTTATTATCGAAAAAGAAAAATTAATAGTTTTCTATTTGAGGAAAGAGACAAAATATATCCAATATTAGAGTACCACGAGTAATTATAGAAGGAATTACTCTGAGCAAAATTACTAGTAAAGGATGATGGGTAAAATTTCAATTTTGAATAACTTTTGGGACATTATTGAGATATTTTTTGGGTTACCTAATACATGTCATTCACCGGAGGATGTTGCTAGCAGTACTGGTTATTCTAATTTGGTAACGGTGTAAGGGCAGCCATCATTTTACATTGGAAGGGTAAGCGACATTCGTAATCGTTCACCGAAGGCGGAAACTAATTATGCTCTGCAAAGATAGTAGATTGCGTACTTTCACTTATTTTGTTTTGGTGTATTGACATACACAACAACAAACGTTCTTCTATTTTATGCATCGAATTTAGATTAATCTCTCTTTCTAAAAAAGAAAAGTACCAATCTCTCTTAATTTTTCTCAAACATATATAAAAGGTATATGCACATATCTATCACTTGTGTTTTTTGTCTTGAAATAAAGATAATCAAACCGATCTTTTCTAATGAATTTTCAAATGAAGGAATTTGTCCATCAATAGTTTAATTGATAAAAATTGTGTTTTCGCAGATAAATTATTCACTTGTAGATACCATTAATCCAAGAAAGGTGTTGTGATATTGGAACATATCGAATTTGCGTCCACTATACACTTTTTATGGAGTCCATTACATTTTATAATGAAATTTGAAAAAAAAAATGTTACGTGCTGTCATCTTCTCAATTTCCTTCACCGAATTACGCGAACCCGTCAGAAGATAAAGCTTGTAACTCCAAGATTGACCACGCTCAGCAAAAAGGACTCCACTTCTCTCGGTTAGGTCTGCAAGTCTTTAATTTAATCACTCCGCTAACTTATACTAAATCCATTCACATTCTTTGTTTTATTATTATTTTTCATTTTGTATTTCCATTAAAGTTAGCTCTTTTTAGAAAAATAGGGATAGGTACATTGGTAGTTCTATAACTTATTAACTGTTGAGAAAGCTCTTAGTTTTGATGCTTACAAAACATTTTATGAATGATATTTTATATCAATCTCATGAAGGAAAAGTACACAGAATGACATAGGCTTTAAAGTCTGGTAGTAGCAAAAGATAAAGCATGAGATGTCTTAGAGTCTGACCGTACCAAACGGAAAGACTCATCCAGACTGAAATTTAAGTCTGACCGTACCAGACTGAGATTTTAGGTCTGAACAAACCAGACTGAAAATATAGGCAGACTCAGAACTTAAGATCGTCAGACTTAAGATGAACTTACACGATAAGATCACCAACGGTAGAGTATTTCACTTACCTTATTTTATGTTGATTCTGTTATACTAATCTGATTGACATGATCAATTAGTGGGCAACTTCCAAAGAGAATATAGCACTTATGGAAGCCCAGATTCTGATTGTATGGGCGAACAGAATCTAAAGGGATCTGATCTACCCTCAATGGTCAAAAAGACTTGCCTTATAAAGTCTGTCCAAGAAAGGGAAGACTAAACTCTCAAGGAAAGAGCCAACGATCGAGTATGGCTTGGAGAGTATTTAAGAATAGGATGAGACCTGGGGGTAGATGAGATGAACATTATTCCAAAGCTGATTCAATTCTTCAATTGTTGTTCATAGTGCGCATTTGAGTGATCTCAGTGTATTACCAAAAGAGAGTGACTTAGTGAGATAGATCATCACCGAGTACAAACACTTGAGAGTGTGTAATCACCATTGATCATATAGTGAAATACAACGGGTTGGCTGATCGCCCGGAGAGTGGACATAGGCTTGCCAAAAGCCGAACCACTATAAATAGTGTTTGCAATCTTCTCTAACTCTCTCTACTTGATTTCAGTTCGTTGATTGCAAAAGTTATATATATTTGCGCGATTAATCTCTGTACACCTATTCACCCTCCCTCTAGGTGTCTATACTAGTAATATCAATTGGTATCAGAGCCTCGTGCTCGAGATCTTGAAGTGTTTGTTACTTCTGAGTTAAAGATCCTCTATGGCTAGTATTCTTGCACCAGGTTTGATTGAGGGGCAGAGCAACACTCGTCCACCATACTTCGACGGCAAGGATTACAATATCTGGAAGAATAAAATGAAGGCCTTTCTCAGGTCGAAAGATCCACTGGAATGGGATGTGGTTGAGAGGGGAATTGAGCCCACTGATAACGCCAGAAAGACGTCAAAGAGTGCCGATGGGAAAGAAACATAACCATCAACCACTTTCTCTCCAAAAGAGATAACAAAAAGACAAACTATTGATGCAAAGACTATTTACTCTCTATATTGTGCTTTATCACCTAACGAATATAATCGTATATCTTTTTGTGATATAGCAAAGGAAGTATGGGATAGACTACATGTAACATATGAAGGAACTGATCGTGTCAAGGAGACCAAAGTAAACATATTACTTGGTCAATACGAATCTTTTAAGATGAAGCGTGGAGAATCCATAGGAAATATGTTCAGTCGTTTTACAAAAATTGTAAACGGATTGGCATATCAAGGACAGCCTGTTCCTGGACCAATGAAGGTCAACAAACTTCTGAGAGGACTGTCAAAAGAATGGAACAATGTAAAGACATCTATCGAGAAACTCGCGGATTTCACCACTAACGGTCGATGAGCTCGTTGGTACTCTGAGTCCCATGAGGCGAGCAAATGAACGAGGAAGTGGAATCCGAGGTAAAAAGTCCATTGCTCTTAAGTCTAACACCGATTCTGATGATACAGATTCTGAGGAAGAGCTGGATGACGAGGAACTTGCACTACTGATAAAAAAGGTAAAGAAATTAAACAAAAAATGCAGGAAGTTCAACAACAGGAAACAAAACAGACAATCTGAATAACGCAGAACTGATGACGAGGATGATTATGCCAAAGATGTCATTTGCTTTGAGTGTAAGAAAAAGGAACATATTAAACAGAATTGTCCCAAACTCAAAAAGAACAAAGGGAAATTTGAGAAGTACAAGAATGCCCTCAAAGCTGAAACATGGAGTGACACAGAAGTTGAGGATAGTGAAGACGAATATGGAAACATCTGTCTTATGGCACACTCAAACTCGACTCAAAAGCATTCGGGCTCGGACTCGGATTCGGACAGAGAAATCGAGGTAAATCATTCCGATATTCCAATAGAAATCTCGATTATATAAATGAGCTGTGTTTAAATCTAAAATCTACCTTGAAAAAGATCTCTAATTTAAAGGTAGAAAAACGTAAGCTGAGTCATCAGAATTGTTCGTTAATAGGAAAGTTTAATGATCTTAAAAAGGAACTTATGGAAATGGAGAATAGTCGGGATTCCATCGAAAATGAAAATGAGACCCTTAAAAAGGAACTTTTGGAAATAAAGGAAAGTCAAAGTACTTTACAAAACGAGAATCTATTTCTTAGAAAGGAAATTTCAAATATTAATGTAAAGTTTTCTGAAGGAACGAAAAATCCGCAGCATATTCTTTCTATCCAAATTCCTCATTATGATAAGTCAGGACTCGGGTTTTACAAGGATAGTAAATCGTTAATTGATTTTCCTAAGGTCAAGGAAAGGATTAAACAGAGACTTCCTCAACAGGCATATAAAAACCATTTTAGAAGGAATTTTGTTAAATCCGTTGGTCGTGAAAATCTAAAGTGTTCTAATCATGGAGAAAGAGAACATTTTGAGAATAAATGTCCTAAAGTCTCGGAAACCTGTTCAAAAGAAATGGATAGAAAAAGCTTATACTACTAACTTCAATGGACCCAAGAAAATTTGGGTACCAAAGAAAAAAATGAGTATATGTAAACATTGCAGGTAAGCTTCAAAAGTAAGAAGAAATGGTATTTGGACAATGGATGTTCAAGACATATGACAGGAGACTCAAAGATGTTCATTGGATTCGAAAGAATCAAGGGAGGAACAGTTTCGTTTGGAGGAAACACCAAAGGAAACATTATAAGACTGGGAACTGTCAAGATTGGTAGCTTAATCATCAACAATGTTTCTCTAGTCAAAGGATTAAACTACAATCTTCTGAGCATCAGCCAGTTGTGTGATGCCGGCTTCAGAATAAACTTCAAAGAGAACCTATGTTCTAGAACAAGCAATGACTCTTCACAGACTTTTACTGGACGAAGGCATGGGAACATTTATCTTTTGGACATAAATGAATACACTGCAAAACGTCTATTATCAATCCAAGATGAAGCAGATATGTGGCACCGCAAACTTGGGCATGTCAGCATGAAACAAATTTCCAAGCTTGCCAGCAAAAAGCTTGTTCGTGGCTTGCCTTCACTAAGTTACAAAAAAACAGAGCTTTGCTCTGCATGTACACTGGGAAAACAGGTAAAAAGCTCATTCAAGTCTATAAAACATATTTCTATTAATCGTGTGTTACAGCTTCTTCACATAGACTTATTTGGACCAACCAGAACCCAAAACATTGGAGGTAAGAAGTACTGTCTTATGATAGTAGATGATTACTCTCGATTTACATGGGTATATTTTCTAGCAAATAAAGGAGATACCTTCTCATATTTCTGAACATTTGCAAAGAAGGTCCAAAATGAAAAAGGGTACTCTATTTCAAGTATCAAAACGGATCATGGGGAGAATTTGAGAATCAAGACTTTTCAAATTTTTGTGACAAAAATGGTATACAGCATACATTTTCATCTCCTTACACTCCGAACAAAATGGAGTTGTGGAAAGAAAAATAGATCTTTGCAGAAATGGCCAACATTGCTTATAGAAAGTAAGGTGGCAACTCGGTTCGGGCGTGCAGCTTTCTACTTCTCGCCATATTATTAACAGTAGTTTTTTAGACCAATTCTTGAGAAAACCCCCTATGAGATTTTCAAAGAAAGAAAACCTATTGTTTCCTACTTTCGAATCTTTGGTTGTCTATGCTATATCCTTAAAAATGTTAATCATCAACCCAGTAAGTTTGAAGAAAGGTCAGATGAAGGTATTTTTCTGGGCTATTCAAACTCTAGTAAAGCATATACTTTCAACAAGAACACTCAGACAATGGAAGAATCCATGAACGTAAAGTTTTTGGAGAAAGAAGTTTCAAACCAGAGCAGTACAGTAAATGAAGAATCAGAATCAAATGCAGCTCCTGAAAGATCCGGTCTCAACAAAGAAGCAGAATCTTCCCAGGAAATAGTCAAAGAAACAACTCATGAAGAACGACTAACTCGGCCTGATATTCCTGCATCAGCAGAAGATTCTGATAATAATGAAGTTCCAAACAGAAACTGGAAGCATAAGTCTAGTCATCCTAAGGAGCTTGTGATTGGAAACATCAACGAGATGATTCAAACCAGATCGAGAAATAAAAAGGACACAGGTATTGTTGCACTGATCTCTAAAATTGAACCCAAAGGAATTAATGAGGCTCTGGAAAATGAAAGCTGGATAGAGGCAATGCAAGAAGAGCTTCAACAGTTCAAGAGAAATTATGTATGGGAATTGGTGCCCAAACCAAAAGGACGAACTATCATTGGTACTAAATGGGTTTTCAGAAACAAAGTTAATGAACTTGGAAAAGTCACCAGAAACAAGGCAAGGCTTGTGGCAAAAGGTTATTCTCAATCTGAAGGAATAGACTATGATGAAACCTATGCCCCAATTGCAAGACTACAAGCAATAAGACTACTACTTGCCTATGCTTGCTATCAAGATTTCAAGCTATATCAAATGGACGTGAAAAGTGCTTTTCCAAATGGGTTTATCAAGAAGAAGTCTTTGTAGAACAGTCTCCTGGATTCGAAGAACCAAGAAAGCCAGACCATGTATACAGATTAAAAAAGGCACTTTACGGTCTAAAACAGGCACCTCGAGCTTGGTATGAACGATTGAGCAAGTTTCTACTAGACAATAAATTCAGGAAAGGTATGGTAGATACAACCTTGTTCATTAAGAAGGAAAGTAAAGATATACTGCTGGTACAAATTTATGTAGATGATATTATTTTTGGTTCATCTAATGAGCACTTGTGCAAGAACTTCTCAAAGTCTATGCAGGAAGAATTTGAAATGAGCATGATGGAAGAACCGACATTCTTTCTAGGACTTCAGTCAATCAAACAAAACGTGGAACTTTTATCAATCAAGAAAAGTATGCCAAAGACTTGATTAAAAAGTTTGGAATAAAAAACTACAAGAAGACTGAAACTCCAATGGCAACCTACATCAAACTAGATCAGGATGAAACGGGAAAGAAGGTTGATCAGAAGAATTATAGAAGCATGATCGGTTCTCTTCTTTACCTTACTGCATCTAGACCAGATATTCTATATAGTGTTTGTCTTTGTGCGAGATTTCAAGTGGATCTTAAAGAATCACATCTTTCAGCTGTTAAACGTATAATTAAGTATATAGCCACTTATCCACACTTGGGGTTATGGTATCCAAAAGAAACAGATTTTAATCTTCTTGCTACTCGGATGCGATTTAGCAGTGCAAAGTAGACAAAGAGTACTTCAGAACATGCCAACTTTTAGGAAAAATGCTAGTTTCCTGGTTCTCCAAAAAGCAGAATACGGTGGCACTATCAACAGCAGAAGCAGAATATGTAGCACTTGGAAACTGTTGTTCACAGATTCTGTGAATGAGACAGCAACTAAGAGACTATGGAAAGGAAGAATCCTGCACAGAAATAAGATATGATAATACGAGTGCCATAAACCTCACCAAGAATCCGATTCTACATTCTAGGGCAAAGCACATTGAGATCAAATATCACTTTATTAGAGACCATGTGCAAAATGGAGATATATATGTGGAATTTATTGATTCTAAGAATTAATTAGCAGATATCTTCACAAAGCCGCTGGACAAAGGTACATTCGATTCAATATGTGGGAGATTAAATATTATTAACCATTTTTTATAAATTCTATGAGAACAGGACAAAGTCTGATAAGAAGCAATCGTCTGGACAGACCATTCTCAGAAGAAGTTTGAAAAAGGAAATAATGGTATTTTAGGTTGGTGTGTTATTTCCTTATTTAAATCTGGTAAATCTTTATTAGTAAGTTTTTAATCTGCATGATTAATTTGCATATTTTCTGGCATATTCTATGATGATTAAATATTATTGTTAAGTTTAAAAAAACTGCCATTTTAATTTGTTTTAGGTTGCGACTGTTCACTCATTCTTCTAACGAAGGGTATAAAAACGTCTAAAAGTCGGGTCTTTTCCTCACAACTCTTCAGAACATTTTATGTACAAACCCTAACAGAGAAAAACGTCTTCTAAATCAATCTTCTCCAAATCCAACCTTCTCCGAACATGGCCTCGAGATCCTCCATATCCAGATCAAGATTTCCATCTCCTAGAAGAAGATCAAACAGGATTGCTGGGAGAGGAGGAAGAAGAGTCGACAGAGGGCATACGCATTTCGACCTTACTCAGACTTCCGGAGATACTCAAGGACAATCTCCAAGAGTTTCTTCTCAAAGAAATGAAGATGATACTGAGGAATCACCAAGAGCTCTCCGCTCACAATCAAGAAAGGAATGTCTCACGAGAGGTACGTCCGGACTAACTCTACCCGCACCTCGAAAGTCCTCATGTAGTAATGAGGAGATATGAGAAATTAGTCCAAAGAAATGTTAAGGAAGATGTCAAACTGTTCTTCTTGAGAGAGAAAGGGTATGCGAATGAACTTCGTCTCATTCAAGCAGTACAGGCCACAGAATCACCATCTACTCGTGGAGAACGAGTAAGTGATAAAGGGAGAAGCAGAGATAATGTGAAGGAAGATGATGAGAATATTTACAAAAATTTTGAAGTGAGAGTGGGAATAGCTGCTGTAGCCCGAAACACAACCAGGAAATTATTTCGATCCAGAGAGCATAAGACTTTCTTTAACAAACTGATGGATCGAGGAATCATGAACCACAGAATTGTGGATTTTGATTATTTGGATGCTGCTGAAATGAACCTGTGAGAATGCTTTGAAAAATTACAGATAGACCAATTTTGCACTGATTCTGCTGCTGTTTATCTTGAATTAACAGTATATTTTTACTCGAATTTGACATTTCTATCTCTAGACAGAATGCAATTCAGTGTGAATGACAGGTTCTATGATGTTAGTTCAGACACTCTGGCTGACATTATAAAAGTTGATAAAGGAGCATTCAGGCCAATAGACGTCTCTTATGAAACAGTTTGTAAGTTTCTCACAAAGTTTGTAAGGGCCACTATAACTTATCCTCTTCTAACTTCTGCAAGAACTATTTTGCACAAGATCATTATCAGCTGCATTCGTCCAAAAGCTTTGCGTGTACTTCATGCACAAGATCTGACGATGAAGATGATACATCCTCCTCTAAGAAGAAGAAGAAAAAGGATGCGCTCTATCAACGGTATCTTGATGGAGATCCAACTGTTGGACCTCTCGGGGAAGATGGCGGTAGATACCAGTTCATTGTCTCTTATGGACCACCTAAACCTTTTAAGGTAGTCCACACTCCATCTCCCTGTAAGCCAACTCTTTCTCCGAATTCACCATCACCCGCGCCTATGGTTACCTCACCCTTTTATAAGCCAATCCAGAAATGGGTCAGAAAGAACCCCTCTTGTCCCATCACTTTACCCCGACTGTGTACTGTGTACCTCAACCCGAACCACTTCCGGTCCTACCCAATATATGCATGTTTCACCCCGAGGATTTCCCTCCACTTGAGGCCACGAATCATCTCGAAACTAGCACCCGTACCCGAAAATTTCCTCCACCGGAGAAATTCTCGACCACAAAAAAGGTACCGGACTCGCCCAAAATACCAAACCCCACCGGTATTGATGCACAAGGACAACGGAAGCGACCCTCGCCCGCGGAAACCGTTTTGAATTGGCAACCGAGAATGCCCTCGCTCAAAATGAGCTCCTTGCACCGTTTACACGCCTCGAACGTGTAGATAAGACCACCGACTTATCTTGCCGCATGCTTTGAAAGACTTCCGACACGACTTCATCTCGCTAGAAACCAAGCGAGGCACCTACTAGCCATTATTTGGAAGATCAAAAACCAGAAATTGAGAAACTCAAAAGACAAATCCAAATTCTCAAAAGTCAGCAGTCATTCACTCCTCTTGATCCGCCCCTTTTTACCTCTCCCTCCCTACCACAAAAGACAGAATCATCATTTGGCTCATCATCCTCTTTTTTTGCTTTTTTTAAGCTCACCGCCCTCCTCCTCCTCGAATAATTTCCCGACTCTTCGCGAAAATCTTCGTAGCTTAAACTCAAGCAAAAGAAATCCTCTCCTCCCACGAGCCTTCACCACCCTCTCCGGAACACCCGAACATTCTCCTGGCAATCACCCTCCTGCAAGTCAACCTGCCACCTTGACCATTTCCAACCCACTCGAAAACTTCCTCCGCCGCCAGATCCCTTCCATTGCTGTTATCAACCCATCCGCCACAACACAGGTTGAAACTTCGTCTAAATCTGATTCTGATATTTTTATCGGGTCATCCTCTTCGGCAGAAACTTTTTTCATGGCCGATAGTGTCAAAGATGAAAAAATATTCTCTGAACCCGAAATCCCTCATCAGGATCAACCTGATGCCACCCAGTCTTTTACAGCCTCATCTTCCAAAGTTTACTTTACTTTGGATGACATTCCATATTATAAGTGGCCTGATAGGCTTCAGGAATTTCATGCTTGGCTCACTGCCAGGCATATTTCTGAACCAAGTACTTATGATATTCTCCTGAATTCACCGGTCGTTTTACGGAGCACTTAAGGATTGGTGGCACACCGCATCGAACAAGACCGGATGTATCTTCTAACTCGGCCCTTTTGGATAATGCTATCCGGATAATCCACATGTATTTCATTGGCAAGCCTGAAGATTCCAAAGAACTCAAACGAAAGGAGTTCTTTGACCGCAAATGTTGTTCATTAAGGTGCAAAGATCTTGACCGACACTTCCAAGCTATGATCAAGCTGTTCTATCTACTTGGTGCAGATTGGAACCTCAAGCCCATTTTTTTAGCATCCATCCCAAGAGAACTTAGCCAAGCTACGGAAAAACTCTCCAAAAAAAGACGAGAAAAAGTATAACGAGGCTACTCTTGGTGAAATTCAACAAGCCGTTCATATCGCCATAGAAGAACTTTGCCTCCGGCGAGAAGCTTTCCGAAGCTTCCTCAAAGAAAACAGGAATCTTGACAATGCGTGTTTTAAACCCGGCCTCCAGATCAAATGTCCCAAGGATTGTTCTGACCCTTCACGCACGGGATGCAAAAAGAAAAGGCATTTTAAACGGCTCTCCTTCAATAAGACACGCAAAGGAAAAAGCAAAGGTAAGTGGAAATTTTTGCGAAAACGCCGTCATCGCTCTTCTAAGAAGCATAACAAAGACAGTGTTATGTATCGCAACAAAAAGGACATTTTGCCAAAAAATTGTCCAAAGGCGAACAAGCGAGGAAGCCATCGATAGACAAAATCACCAAAAGCACTAGCATCCCACTTGATGATTCGGACATTGAGTCCGTATTCTCTTTAGATGACCAACCATCTGAAAATACTCTCTGTGCTATCCAAACATATAGCTCAGACTCAGCCTCAGAATCTGAAAACGATGTCTTCACCTTCTTCCCTAATTCACCTACAGCAATTGATCTCTCTGAACCTGTCCATCATCCATATATCCCCATCCATATCCTCTTGTCCAAATACCACAAACCAATCCCTTTGGTGGCACTCATTGATCTTTGGAGCCAGCTCTTCCATCTTAGACACAAAGATCCTCCCAGAAGAATTTTGGAAACCCTACACCAGGTATTTCAATTCTGCTTTTGGTGACACTTTTGCTACCAAGTATCGTAGTAAACCCATTACTATCCAGTTCTTCCCCCAGTGTTCTCTTACCACCAAAGTCCTTGGTTCTCAGTCTCCAGACAAAGATATCATCATTGGTTGGGACATCCCGACTCAACTTCCCAAACTCGAATTCTTTCTAATGGCCTTCGATTCAAAAATCAATTCCGGAATTTGTAGAAATTAAACGTTTCTATGCTCTTCAACCGGCCATCCTCGACCCAATAATCCAAAGTTTACTTTCTTCTTGTCTTTGAGACACACTCCCGGTTTTCCCAAATTTGCACCCGGCCCTTGTGGAAAAACTCTTCTTTTTATGTCAAACTTCCTTTCAAAAGGAATGAAGACATCAATCCTACAAAAGCCACCATTCGGGAATGAGTCCCGAACATCTCGCACCGGCTCAACAAGAATGCTCAGAATTGTTGGCACAAGGTCTTATTGAACCTTCTGATTCTCAATGGGCATGTGAAGCATTCTATGTCAACAAACGGGCCGAGCAGAACCGTGGAAAAATGAGGTTAGTCATTAATTACCAACCTCTAAATCAGTTCCTTCAGGATGATAAATTCCCATTGCCCCATCGAAATTCCCTTTTCCCGAGCACTCGGCTCAAGCAAAGATCTACTCAAAATTTGATCTTAAAGTAGGATTTTGGCAATTGGGTATTGACCCACCAGACAGACCCAAAACTGGGTTCTGCATTCCAAATCAACACTTCCAATGGACAGTTGTTCCTTTTGGCCTCAAAACTGCACCTTCCCTTTTTCAAAAGGCTATGTGCAAAATCTTTGAACCTATCCTTCAAAGCTCCCAGATTTATATTGATGATATCCTTCTGTTCAGTCATAATGAACAATCCCATTGCCAACTTTTGGCACATTTTGCTGATATTGTTAAGAAGCATGGCATTATGCTTTCTCGGAAGAAAATGATTATCGCCCCCGGACGGAGATTGAATTCCTTGGCATGCGCCTCACGAAGGAACTTACTGCCCTGAACCTCATATTGCTGATGAACTCCAGAAATTTCCTGAAAAGGATCTCAATCCTAAACAAGTTCAACAATTCCTTGGGATTGTGAACTATTTACGAGATTTTGTTCCTCACATTTCTCAATACTTACGACCCCTCCAAAGAATGCTCAAGAAAAATCCTCCTCCATGGGGACTCAAGCAAACTCAGTCAAGTTTCCCAGCTTAAACAGCTATTGCAACACCTTCCTCCATTAAAAATCCCGTCAAATGGCAAACGCATTCTCCAAACTGATGCCAGCGACAAATATTGGGCAGCCATTCTTTTCGAAGAAATTCATGATACTCGGCATATTTGTGCCTACAAAAGTGGCCGATTCTCTCAAGCAGAAATTCATTATCATTCCACTTTCAAAGAAATACTTGCAGTCAAGTATGGCATCAAAAGGTTCGAATTTCATCTCATTGGGCACCATTTTCTGGTCGAAATGGATATGTCCTCATTCCCTTAAATGCTCAAATTCGAACAGAAGCAAGTTCCCCATCCACAATTGCTCCGATGGGCTGAATGGTTTTCCAAATACTCCTTTGAGGTCAAGCACATTCCAGGAAAGAAGAACATCCTTGCAGACTTCTTATCTAGACCAAAGGAACCAGTCCAAGCAATTAACATGTATGTCAAAAAGGAACCTTTCTCAGACACATACCGCACCACTAACATGCAATGTGGTTGGCCAAGTCTAAGATATCCTCCTGATATCCTAATGGCTGTTCGACACAATGTCGTAAAAGAAAGACTCCCAGAACTCATGTGGGAATATCATCTTCGAATCTTCCGAGAACATGGAGGATTAATGCTCAGACCAGATGGACTACTCCCAGATTATCCATTTATTCATCCTCTCCGTTGGTCTCCCAATGATGAATTTCCAGAAGACCTAAAATGGTTATTTTGGTACATGTTCAATCTGTACACTATAGCCATTGAATTTCCAACGAGCAAATTTTGCGGGTCTTTATCAAGAATGCAAATGTCATGATCATAACCGAGAAATATCTACTGGATATTTTTGCATGGTTTAAACCTCACCAATACTTTTGGAAGGAACTTTTCAAAATCCAAAATCGTCAAGGAAGGCCCAACCGAAAAGACACACTATTGTCTTGTTTCATCGACCTTGGACATATTGCCATCCCACTTGGATGGATTTCGACAAACTTTCATTGCGGGAACTTCAAGTTACAAGCCCCAAGTTTTCCGGAATTTGCACGAATTCACCGACACTTCCTCACTCCATCTCCACCGACCGACCGGCATCTCGAGAACTCCGAGATCCTATGTCAAGAAAACCGCACCATCCCACCGAAGCATGGCTTTCTCCACAGGTCCCCGCCTGGGACCACCCCCGCACTGAATCCCACTCGTGACCGAGATCCAAGAAGCACTCCGCATTTTTCGGCGAGAATAATCCAGACTCCTCCACCCCTATGATCCTTGGGGGCCCCTTTCACAAGACCCTTGGGGTGACACCCAAAATTACGCCCCATTTTCCGGCTCTTTCGGTGCAAGCTCATCTCGTCCACTGCACTTTGTCGGCGAAGAAATCGAGAATCTCATCCGCGCCTTCAAAAGAGGAAAAGACGGAAGCTCCGATCCATCGTATATCGATGAAGACGCTCTTTTGCGGAATGGCTAGCTCAACATAGCTCGATGATTCGGACTATAGCTATAATGCTAGAGACGGTAGAGACGAGATAAAAACCGTCCCGAAAACACCGTACACCGTGCATCGTACACTATTCACTTCACCTCACCCGATGCTTTTTACTGTTCACTCGCCCGTTTCACCGTAGCACCGGGCGAAAACCACTTTGTTCATAGCCTAGTCACGGGATTTCTTTAGGACTCCCCATGTGTAGCCTATAAGTGGCTAGTTTGCTCTCATAATTATGCCCGAGCATGGCCGCCGCTCTTGCTCTTTTCGCATATACCCTCCTTTGCCTATATAAGAGCAAGGAGCCCTCATTGTAAAAACACAGAGTGAAATAAGAAGTGTGTTGTGTACTCTACTTCCAACATGATCCTCTAAACACTCCCATTCTCTTCTAGTCCAGAACGATGGTTCTGAACAAACACTATGATTGAGAAAAATCCCGGAGTATGCTCGCACTTGCTTGCCCTGGGGATCCCGTGCATCGAAATTTCCGATATTCTAGATATTACTATGATCCGAGTTCGAGTCTGAGGAAGAACTTGGTGACTAACAGGCAGTCCCTATTAAGGCCGAGAGGGCCGTGTGTGGGATAGCATACTTGTCACAAGTTTGCAACTCAAACTTCTGGGATCGGTTCATAGTGCCCTTTATGGTCCAAATTTGAGGCCAAACTGATATGGGCTATTGAAAAGGGAGTACTGTTCTCATTGCCTCACACAATAATATTGCATATGTATCGGACAGTATCGAAGGACAAAGGACAGCTACCCTATGGAGCTTTAGTGATAAGGATCTTTGATCACTTAAGATAGACATACCCAGAAGATTCAGTACTAAAACTCTTCCCACAATGGCCATTGATATGAAAATGATCAATAAGATGAGGCTGAAGGATGTTGCAGAGACATGGAGACGAAAAGAAAAGGAATTGGCTAGAGCAGAGACAAAAAACGAAAAGGCAAAGAATCGGCTCGCTCTGCCGAGCCAAGTTCTAAAATGAGAAGACAACTCCTACTGGTAGATGAATAAGATGAAGAAGAAAGTATCTCCGCAATTCTGGCAAATATGCGTCAAACTTCTCAGGGAATGACTGAACCAGAAGCAGAAACACATGCCGAAAACATTATTAGCACAGAACATGAGAAGAATGATGAATCTGAATCAGCGGATGATCCAGAAGAAGAAGAAGAAGCAGAAGCATAAGAAGAAGAAAAAGAAGAAGAAGGAGATGAGGATAGGGAAAAAGAGGGGCAATAAGGACAGAATGAAGCATCAACTCGGGGAAGTATCATTCTGAAAATATTGAAATTCAAGTTCCCCGGTTTCATCAGGAATGCGATTATCGAAGATCTTAGCACTTCTAACCGAGATCGGGGATCGCGGTAGAAATGGAAACCTCCTTCACTAACAGACTGGAGACTCTCGAGAAGACGGTTAATAAGTGTATTGACAAGATTGAGAAGTCTGTATCTGATATGGAGGATTTCACCCTTGTTCGGACCCCAAACAAGAAAACATCTTAAAAACATCTTCTGCTTTAGAAACTGGTTTGTTTTTTTGAACTGACTAAATTTTTTTGAAGTTGACAAAAAGGGGGAGAGTAGATATGGCTTAATATATAGCTTAATTTTGATTTTTGATGCTTTGATGGATGGATGCATGACAGTTGGCTTTATCATCGTGTTGATGCATGATACTATGATATGAAAGTTCTGATTATGCATGGCTAATGAAATTTTCTTATATGCTGATCACACAGTACTGATAAAGTATGAATCATGTTAAGCTGTAATATGAAATTATGTTGCTGTTGTATTGTCTATACAAGGTTGATATAGGCCATTCTTATGAGTTAAGCAGAATAGTTGGAAGCAGGCTCTATTTAACCATATTTTGCAAGGACATTAAGCCATATGTATAAAATGTTTTGTCACCATCAAAAAGGGGGAGATTGTTGAGAAAACTCCTAGTTTTGATGCTTACAAAACATTTTGTGAATGATATTTTATATCAATCTCATGAAGGAAAAGTACACAGAATGACATAGGCTTTAAAGTCTGCTAATAGCAGAAAATAAAACATGAGATGTCTTAGAGTCTGACCGTACCAGACGGAAAGACTCATCCAGACTGAGATTTAAGTCTGACCGTACCAAACTGAGATTTTAGGTCTGAACGAACCAAACTGAAAATCTAGGCAGACTCAGAACTTAAGACCGTCAGACTTAAGATGAACTTACACGATAAGATCACCAACGGTAGAGTATTTCACTTACCTTATTTATGTTAATTCTTTATACTAATCGATTGACAGGATCAATTAGTGGGCAACTTCCAAAGAAGAATATAGCACTTATGGAAGCCCAGATTCTGATTGTATGGGCGAACAGAATTTAAGGGGATCTGATCTACCCTCAACGGTCAAAAAGACTTGCCTTATAAAGTATGTCCAAGAAGGGGAAGACTAAACTCTCAAGGAAAGAGCCAACGGTCGAGTATGGCTTGGAGAGTATTTAAGGATAGGATGAGACCTAGGGGTAGATGAGATGAACATTATTCCAAAGCTGATTCAATTCTTCAATTGTTGTTCATAGTGCGCATTCGAGTGATCTCAGTGTATTACCAAAAGAGAGTGACTTAGTGAGACAGATCATTACCGAGTACAAACACTCGAGAGTGTGTAATCACCGTTGATCATATAGTGAAATACAGCCGGTTGGCTGATCACCCGGAGAGTGGACGTAGGCTTGCCAAAAGCCAACCACTATAAACAGTGTTTGCAATCTTCTCTAACTCTCTCTATTTGATTTCAGTTCGTTGATTGCAAAAGTTATATATATTTGCGCGATTAATCTCTCTACACCTATTCACCCCCCTCTAGGTGTCTATACTAGTAATATCATTAACAAAATGTAATTAAGTTCTAAAACTTATCACAGAAATAAAATCGAGTTGTAAAACTTTCAAAATGTGTAATCAAGTTATAAAATATTTCAAATTGATCAAATCAAGTCCTTCCGTTGATAACACTTTTTGAAAGTTTCCAAATTCGATTACACATTTTAAAAGTTTGATGATTCGGTTGCACTTTCGTAACAAGTTTTAGAATTTTTAATGTACTTATCTCATAAAAATAAAAAGATACTTTACATTACTACCGAAGAATTTTATCCATTTAATTCCATCGGTTACAATCAAAATTCTAATTTTAAGGAACTTTTAGTGTCGTGAAAGACACAATTTCTTGTTCATACTTATCGTGCAATATAAAGCACACGCATCCTTTTCCTTTGCTACTAGTGACCAATTAAGTAAAATCCTGTTTCAATAATATACGGGGCGGAAGGGACACGATCCACCGATGAATGTACCCCGTCATTTTGTTTAATAGTACGTGAAAAAAAAGTGGGACATTTATAATAAAATTGTAAAACGATATTGTCTTGATTTTAAATCAATTTTATTAAAAACAAAAGCTATAATCGCTTTGTGATTAGAAGTGATTGATGGAAATTTTTATCAATTGTTTGAAACCACACATGGATGATAACAAACAGGGATAAGCGCATCACAAGTTGCAAAAATATATTCAAATCCTAAAACTTATCAAATTGATGTAATCAAATTTTTATAATAATTCTATTAATTTGACAACGGAAAATGATGACGTGACAATCTTTATTTTTTTCCTTCCCCAAATCTTACTTAAATTAGATTTAAAAAAATTAAAAAGGTAATTTTTTTAAAATCCTAATTAAATTAAAAGCACACTCGCTTGAGGCCATCACTGGAAGGGGCCAACGGAGGTGGCTGGGGCAAGCTGAATTTGTTTGGGTGTTACAAGCTGGTGCAGCACTTTATTTCATTCGGAAGGTGATGTGAAAATAAGTGATCGAACAATAAAATAAAAAAAATAAATCAAATACCAAGTTTACAAGCACTCGTGTGAAAAACGTCACTTCAAAACTCTTTACGTCAACCACAATGGCAGCCACATAGGGAGCCCACAATAGAGTATATTTATATGTGAGGAAAATTCCAAATATTGGCCCGAAGTCCTTATATTTTCTCAAATAAGAGCTCAAAATTGACTTTATCTCAAATAAGGACCTAAAGTTTATTTCAACACTAAACTTTTTGACGTAATTACACGAACAAAACCAACTACAAGCACTCGCATGAAAGACGACGCCACATAGGGAACCCATGACAGAATATATTTATATGTGGGGAAAATTCCAAACAAGAACTCGAAGTGTTCACATTTTCTCAAATAATGACTCGAAGTTAACTTTGTCTTAAATAAAAGCCTGAAGTGCCATCACTTTCTTAAATGAGGGTTTGAAATGAATCTCGTTTCAAATAAGAACTTGAAATAGCTATGTCTATTTTAAATAATAACCTAACTTTTCGATGGTTAAAAGCATTTTCGTCATTTATCATTTTTTCTTTATTCTTTCCTTCTTTTTTATTTCTTCTTCCTTTTTGCGCGTGGTTGGTCGGCCATCGGCAACACCCACAGAGGGCTGGATGAGGGCTGCCCTTGCCTAATCCGATGAGGGTTGTGCTCGCCGACCACATGGGAGGGGCAATCTCACCTGGGCAAGGTGGGAGCTGCCAGTGGCCAATTGGAAAATTTAGCCGGCCATCAATTGGCGAGGTGAAGCTCTTATTTGAAACAATCATGACCACTTCGGGTTTTTATTTGAAGCAGCCAATATCACTTCAGACTCTTGTTTGAAATAAAATTCTTTTCGGACCTTTATTTGAGAAAATGAGAGGACTTTTAGACCAATTTTTTGGAATTTTCCCTTTAGATGCACCCAAGTTTTTTTTTTATTGGTCATACTCTATTTTTACACTAACACTCACTCAGACTTTTAAACAAGTCAAAATTTGAGTTTTTTTATTCTTTTATTTCCTTCTCTTTCTCTGACACGATTGGCAACGATTTGCTTTCCTTTATCCTCTTTAATTTCCCGGTCAAACTTCAACTTCGGTCTCCAATCTGTGAAAGGAAATTACTGCATTCTAATTTGCTCGATTTCGGGAGTCTGCAAATATATCCAGATTCCTAACTTTGCTGTAATCGACTGGATTTCCATTTATGAGATTAAACTCGAGACATAATTTTAATGTAAGGAAGTAATGTGGCACTTCATGGAGGAACGTCTTTAGTTGACAATTATCAGCAATGTTCATTTCTCTATCAGAATGCATGTGTTCTCCTTCATCATGTTGCGGAAGAAAGCATTGTTGAAAGATGATCAGGAGCTTTAGGAGGGAACACATGATCACTCCAACGTAAAAAAATTTCCAATGATGGGTGGCGGCCTCGATCCACTGTCTCATTTTTAAAAAAAAAATTTAGCTTGGGTCCTTTTTTCAAATAAAATTTTAGCATTTTTAAGATTTGAAAAAAAAAATGTCACGTAAGAGAGATAAAGTAACAATAAATTTCACATCATTATTTTTTGCTAAGTAAATTAACGAAGTTAATAGGAGGATTTGATTTCACTAACTTAACAAGTTTTAAAATCTGATTATATTTTTTGAAAGTTTTAAAAAAATAATTATACTTTCACTATAAATTTTCAATCTCATGATGCATTAATTCAAAGTACATGCAATACTTTTCTTAAGGGGACGGAGGCAAATTGCTGAAATTGGAGAAAATAAGAAAAGAAAAGAAAAGAACTCTGAACCAGCAACGTTTCGCGGAAATGTACGTGGAAGTCACTTTTCTCGGAAAATTATGAGTTCCGGACATTACAAAAAGAAAACGCACTAACGATATTTCCAAAAGAGTTTGAATTCGTTGATCCGGAACTCATAATTTTCCGGGAAAAGTGACTTCCACGTACATTTCCGCGAAATGTGTTGCTGGTTCAGAGTTCTTTTCTTTTCTTATTTTTAGACTGTTTACCGTCTGATCCTTTCTCTGCTGCATTTTTTCTGCAACCAAATACCAGGCATTCTCTTAATTCTTGTTAAGCTCCACACAAGAAAAGGGCAAACCATGTCGATGCAAAAGAGAGCGTTGGCCTCCTCTTCTTCGGGTCAACCAAGTCAACCCAAGAGGCCCTGCTTCGCTCCGATCCAGTAAGCTCACTCCTCCATCTTAATGTTTTAATGCTTGATTCGTTGTTTGATGATCGTGTTAGTTTTAGCTTTACTCGAGGGAGATTCAATGAAGGGTTCTTGAATTGAAGATTCTTGAAATAAGAGATCAAGAAGCTTTTGCCTCATGACTGTTCTGAATCGCTTTCGTTCGGCTCTTTCTTTGTGGGTTTTTGCTGTTTCTTTAATGCAGATTATTAAGGACCTCAAAATGTTGTCGTGTCGAATCTGTTTTGTGAATTTGCATTGTCCGATCACAGTACTTCCTCCTTATTCGAACTGAACTCTGCCAGAATCATTTGCTGAGCAAGTGAGCTGTTATCATGAGCAGGTTACTTTGCTCTTCTGTTGTCTAAAATTTCCTATCTCGCTCGTACTTTTGTGCTGATCTCCATGCAGTCAAGAATGGAATGGGTCCGAGACGAATCTCCTGCTGAGTTGCTGTTTGACAAAGGAGGATGTGCGGAGTGTGGTAAGATAAGTAAAGTAGCCAACTTGGACATGCAAAATACAGTCCTTAATATATTTCAATTCCTGATCTCTTCGATTATAACATGAGAAATTGCCGTGAGATATAGAGAGAATTATTGTTTGAATGGTAAAAATGACCCCGTGAATGTTCTAGGCTTTTCCTGTGAAGCAATTGCACTAAGAACATACTTTAGGCTTGTCATGTTGTTTTGGACAGTACGGGTCACTAAAAGATGCAAATTTTCAATGAAGTGCCCTGGACATAAATGTTGCCTTGAATCTTGGAAATGTGGTCAGTATCAATTTACATGTAGAAGAAGGACAATGAAGATACCTGTGATGGGAAACTTGAATGCAATGACTACATGACTGATGATTCTTGCAACTTAATTCTTCACTGTTGCTCTTTGCTGGACAGGTCAGAGAAGAGCTGGAGCGTGCCAAATCTCACTCGGCTGAATTTCAAAGGTGAATATACGTCTTTGGTTTGTCGGCAGTATCTTATCTGCATCAACTGATTCCTCTAGTACAAATTTCATATGTATTGTCTTGACAATTCGAAATATCATCAGATTATCATGTGCCATCAATCCATGATTCTGTTAGGCAAAGTGGAATACCTGCAGATACATCTTTTCTATTGTTAATCACTGAAAAGACAGTGCATATGTAGATAGGTGCTAAATAACTTTACTGGTTCCATTTATTAATTTATTAATGTACCAGATAAATACATATGTCGGCTTCATGTTGACTTTTTTTTTAATGAGTCTAGTAGCTATGTTTTTATACAGCAATTAGGTCTGACATCCATTGAACTAGCAACTAATATGTTACATGTGGATATTTGTCTATTTGGTACAAATAAGTCCACAAGACAGCAGTTGTTCATGGTGTAGTTGCATTGGGCATGCTCTTGAAGATATAGCGCGACCGATGCACTCACTAGAGTATGCTGTTCAGAAATTGGTAATGTAAACAGTCTATAAAATTACCACTCTGTCTGCAATATCCCTTCTGCTTCATTTTTTTGATGTCTCCAACTTTGGCAATTCTGCTGGTGGTGGTTTTGAACAGAAGGAAGTAGTGGAGCTTGCAAGCATTCACTCTCCCCACCTTGCAAGGTATGAATGCACTTCCCCCGTGATGCTGTTGAGAAAGGTTTTCTGTGTAGTGTTGACCAGTTATGCATTGTTGATGTTTTGAGGAATAGCGGTCTGATCGGTTGTCCATATGTTACACATGGATATTTGTCTATTTTTTATGAATAAGTCCACTAGACAGCAGTTGTTCACAGTGTAATTTACATGGTGTAGTTGCACTGGGCCTGGTCTTGAAGATATAGTGCAAGGGATGCACTCACTAGAGGATGCTGTTCAGAAACTGGTAAGATAAACAGTCTACAGAATTGCCACTTGTCTGTCATATCCCTTCTGCTTCATTTTTTTAATGTCTCCTACTTTGGCAATTCTGCTGGTGGTGGTTTTGAACAGAAGGAAGTAGTGGAGCTTGCAGGCGTTCACTCTCCCCACCTTGCAAGGTATGAATGCACTTCCCCTGTGATGCCATTGAGAAAGGCTTTCTGTGTAGTGCCAACGGGTTATGCATTGTTGATGTTTTGGGGAATAATGATCCGACATACCACTGCCACCCCAAAGCAGGCAGTCTGAGCTCTCATTGAGTGTCAGGCCACAATGACTCGGTCGTGCACCAAAGTGTCAATACTCAATTTAGAACAAAATTTTCATAACTTGCGAGCAGTGGAGCATTTTATTTTATTTTACATCATTTTTTTCAAGTTTGCATTATTAAACAATTGAGACAATGGGTTGATTTATCCTCGTAGTTTCCTCGGCAGTAAGACCTGTCCAAGTGATTTGTTAAATAGCTTGTCTCTCTTTGTTGTTGCTTTCCAATTTTCCATTTCCATACTCGTTTCTATTTCTGATGGTTGTTTTCTGGAGAGAATGCAGGGCTAGTACTAAATCTATAGCAAGGAATGATGCCAGAAAGTTACAGCTTCAACTTCGAACCAAACTGTCACTTCCTATTTTTACTGGAAATAAAGTAGAAGGAGATGGGGGAGCTCACATCTACGTTGCCTTGATCGATGCAAGTACAGGGGAAGTCGTTACATCAGGCCCGGAATCCTCCAGTAAGTTGGACGTCGTTGTGCTTGAAGGTGACTTCAACAAAGACGATGAGGATAACTGGACCCAAGAAGAGTTCGAGAACCACATGGTAAAACAACGTGAAGGAAAGAGACCGCTTTTGACTGGAGATCTTCTAGTGACGCTCAAGGAAGGTGTTGGGGAGTTGGGTGAACTCACGTTTACTGACAATTCCAGCTGGAATAGGAGTAAAAGTTTCAGGATTGGGCTTAAGGTGGCCCCAAGTTCTTGTGGGAACACACGAATCCGAGAAGCAAAAACAGATGCCTTCCCTGTCAAGGAACATAGAGGAGAATGTAGGTCCTTCATTGTTTGGGACATCCATAGTCTTCAATATTTTAATTGAGAGCGTCATTTCTTACCGACCTTTGCATCTCGAACAAAAATTCTGATAAATAAGAGATCATCGGCTTCTTTGTAATTAGCAAATGTTGACATGGGGATCAGTTTTAGGAGAGTTCACATGCCTATTAGAAGTTTCTTCTACTTATTAATCTAATAGTGACCAAGACCTCACTATGAATTTTCTCTTCATTTTACAGCATACAGGAAACATTATCCACCTGCATCTGACGATGAGATCTGGAGGTTGGAGAAGATTGCCAAAGATGGAAGTCTCACCATAAACTAAGTGAAGCCGGAATACATAAGGTGGAAGACTTTCTGATGCAACTGTTTACAGACTCTAAGAAACTGAGAGAGGTGAGCACTTAGTCAATGATTCTCAATCAGGGTTTGATTGACTACCAAGAATGTAGGTCTTGTGTGTTTATTCATCACAGATTCTCGGAAAGAGCATCATACAGAAGAATTGGGATATCCTTGTAGATCATGCAAAGAGTTGCAATATAGATCGGAAACTTTGTTTGTACTATTCTGATGGCATGAGGACGGATGGTGCTGTGTTCAGCACTGATGGTCAACTGATCGGGCTAATCAAAGACAGGTTATATTTTGCTACTCATCGACTTTCTGCCCAAGAGAAGGTAAGTAACTGAGAAGTAGTTACTGAATTTTTTCAAGTCAGTTTATGCGCTACACACCATCACGTTGATTTCATATAATTTGCCCCATATAATCTATTTAATATGTAAGTTAATGTTTTCTGGTAACTGTGTAGCTTAATAGGTGTTAGAATTGATAAGAGATGCCGAAACTTTGAAAGAGGAGTTGGTTGGACATCTAGATGCTTTGTTTTTTTATTTGTCAGTAAAAGTAATAGGGTAAATACTACAAAAAAATCCTAAATTGGTATACTTGTGACAAATTTACTTCAAAATAATTTTTTGACAACCAAAAACCTAAGTTGGTCACATGTGACAAATTTATCCCAAACTAATTTTTTGTCTACCAAAAATCTCAAATTGCACATTTATGACAAATTTATCCTCCGTTAGTTTTCAGTAAATTGGATTAATACCACGAAAAATAGTAAACTCATACATTGGTGACAAACAGATGGTAAAACGCCAAATTGGTAAATCCATGAACTGTTATGTGTCATCTAATTCATCAATTTGACTGTAAAATTTAATGTAAACTAATGAAGGGTAAATTTGATACATGTGTATTAGTTTGGGGTTTTTGATGATAAAAAAAAATTAGTTTAGGGTAATTTGTTGCAAGTGTACCAGTTTGGGGTTTTGGTGGTATTAACCTAAATTATTATGAAGTGCCTATGGAGAGAACAAAAGTAAAATCTAGATGCTGGTGATTTTGAGCTTTCGCTCTTTGCAATGCAAAGTGAAGGGTGGTGACCTTGTAAATCTAAGTGGCCTTCTGTAGAGAGCATTTTCAGCAGTTGATTCATTGTCACCATTCCCATTGCAACTAGGAATTTTCATGTTTGAAACTATGAAGATCTTGATTACTTCCACAATACACGTTGATGCATGTTTTATTTCTTCACTGGTCCTTCCTCAGTCAACTTTGTGTCTTTACTCTGAGGACCCCTGCCTTGATTATACTGTCCATTACATCTTTTGAGCACTTGACGTTTATGTGGGCTAGAAATGGGCGGCGATAGGCATAAAGCATAAACTGAATTGCGGTTCTTTCAATATTTTTGTGCTTCTGTCTCTGTGCTGCACTTATGCACTTAACTCTGATACAAGTTCATCTTTTTTTTTTTGGTCCAATAAGTTGATCCATTGGAATGCAACAAAACTTGCCAAAAAAAAGAAATTATTGCTTGAAGTCAGGGTGTGTACCTTCTATGGTGGAGGTGAATACTTCAATACCCAATTTTTTTTTTTCAGGAACGTGGAGATGCAATCGTGAAAAAGGCCTTGGATAACCAGAATGATGTTAGGGAATTCAATGGCGAGACACTTTCTGGTTCGATGCAGAAGAAAAACTCTAGCCCTTTCTCATCTCAAGTCTTTGGACAACGAATTGAAAATCTCAACCCAGTTCAACGTTATATGGCTCCACCAACCTTGCGTGCTCCATTTGGTCCGGAAGCTCCTTTGACAAATGCAGGTTTCCTTGTTGAAGGTATGTGCTCTAAAGCACAAAACTATTTCTCCCTATAAGCACATCCAAGGATTTGGCCTGTGAAATAACGATGAACCATAGAATTTTGGACGAGCTCTAATATCATGTTGAAAAATGAGATTGTGCAGAAGCATGGTTTTGATATGGATTATAGTTTTTAGTTTAATGATGAGTGCAAGTGTATATGTGTAGTATATTTTTGATAGAGGATGGACAAGGGACAAGGTAAGGCAATGGGATAGAGCAAATGTTGTTTCACAGAGTTGTGGAAGGAGATGCTGGTGTCGGTGGAGGAGTATCTTGATATGGAGTTTATCTCCCCCACACACCTTACAAGAGTGAGTCCTTGCCTATTTATAGAAGAGTTTCGCGGACTTCAAGCACAACAATTTTGACTTTTTCACCGCCATAGTATAGCTGGAAGACAACTCATTTTCTTCTTCTCCAAGTATTCTTGCTTCCTACGTAGGACTAGAAACTCTTCAAATGAGAGTCTTCACCTTTGACTTGGACTTACTTTTTCTTGCTTCTCACTTGCAACCTCCTAGCTGGAGATTTGCTGCATGCGCTCTAGGCTTCCCTAAATTGCTTGTTAAGTAGAGGTGAGCATATCGAACTGACCGAATCGGAACTGCCTGGACCAAACTAGACCGACTTGACCGGTTTGGTTTGGTTCTCGGGGGCGTCGATCCAGTTCCCAGTTCCATAAATAGAACCGGTGATTTTCGGTCCGGTTCCCGATTCCGAGAGGGAGCCAGACAAGACTGGACCGACTCTTTTTTTTTAATAAATATTTTTATTTCTTAAAATAGTAATAAATCCTAAAAAAGTAACAACTCTAGCACTTTTTATTTTTATTTTTTTTTGCTAAATGACCGGTTCCCGGGACCAAAATTGGGAAGTGGACCGGGAACGATCACCCCTATTGGTAAGGATTTGCTAGCAGGTTAACTAGTTGCAGCTAGATCTTCAAGTTCTTGACTTCATCATTAAGCAAGTAGTTTCTAGAATTAGAAAACGGATTACAATTTCCAACGTGAACATGGCACTTTCCACTTGATTGTTGATCTTAATTAAATAAAACCAATGCGTTCCAGATACTTATGATTAGGGATCCACGTGATACGAAGACGTGTATATGTCCAGCTACCCTTCAATTGAACATGCATCCAACGAGAAGTTAAATGTAGAGCATTTCCATTTCCAAGTTAGGCTTTAAGTGTCTCTAGATGCAGCCGAAGTGCTTAGAAATAAGTTTTACTGATGACAAACAAACAATAGTATGTTATTTCAGGTCACTACCAAAAGCAGTAATATAATAGATTATCAGTGCAAGGGCAAAAGGGCAATAATCAAGTACTTCATTTTATTAGGGTTCAATTTGGGAGTTGCAACTTCAATTTGGACAGGAAATATTTTAGAGTTGAAGCATCAAAGTGACCTATAAGGACATGCAATATAAAGAATAGCGAATATTTAATGCTAATTATACACGAAAAGAAATACTCTGCAAACTGTGATTGTTGCAAGATGAGCCTCATTCAGTACACTATCCATTTGGCCATAAATATATATATGCATGCAAGCGGTTTCCTCTTTCAATAGCTGTCCCTGCTCTAAACCTCCAATAGTGTCTCATTTGGCTTGAAAGGATGTCAGCTGTCTCCGCACTTTGAATAGCTAATACTGACGAACACCTTCACTTAGGTGATGCTAAGTGGATATTGACAAGATATTGTTGTCACTAGGTTGATACAAAAAGATGTAATAAGCACACGGCTGACGTGTTTGTTCATGCATTTTTATTCAATGGTGACTGGGAGATCATATTTGGAAAAGAAGGTTGGTTGGTTAAACTTATACGTGAGAAATCGAAGCATTTAAAGATAAAAAAGACCAGCAAGAGAAAATTTAAAGAGATATGGAGGATAAGAAAATTAATGACACTTTCTGTGATATCAGAATACTAAAAGCTCATAACTATTTAATCCATATATATATAAGAGATTGCAGACTTATGCTCACGTTGGCTTATGTTATAATTCTTTCTCCAGGATATAATGGTGCAACTGCTTCGGCATTGCCTGTGCAGTTGCAAATGACCCATTCTGGAAATGCCACGGAGCTTTCAGTTGATGACAGCGTTTGTCTCGTCATGCAGCAGCCCATCTCTACAGGTCTCTCGAATGTTCTAATTCCTCGAGGAGACGATGGAATCCCTACTGCTGGATCGCCAATGCAGTTTCAGGGTGACAATTTCCAATATGCCATGCAGAGCAATACGATCCATTCTTCGAGCCAAATGGACTATACGGTGAGCGGGAGTGTCCTCCACTCTGAACCACCCTCTGCCTCAACATCAAGCTTTCAATCTGGGAGTGCACTTCCTCATCCTGAAGGCAATCACGGGATGGAATTTCCCCATCAATTGATTTTGATGACATTTTGGAATTTAATGACTTGTTCCCTGAGGACCCATTATTTGATGATGATAGTTCTGTTAGAGACCAGCAACGGTGGTGTTTAAGTCGGAAATTTAGCCCAATCCTGCCCGGGTTGGCCCGTCCATCAATCAAATAAGTCCAGAAATCTCTCTCTTCCTCAGATCTGCAAGTTTTCTCCGGGAATTCTCGGACACCACCAGACCTCACAAGCTTCCCTCCATTGATTTTTGAGCTCTATCCTTCACGAGCTCTGCATGGGTCCACATTTTCCGCCGACGCTTCCATACTCTCCTCGCGTTTTTGTTCCGGCAGAGATGGTGGCTGCCTTTTCGGCTGCTGTCGGAGCTTTCTAGCAATGGTGGCTGACGAAGGGATCGCGGCGTGTGCTTCCGTTTCAGCTTCAGTTTCCAACTCGGTTTTGTGAGGTTTTGGCTCGGTTTCTTCTGATTGGAAAGTGAAGATGGCGGAGTGGAATCCGGGGAAGGATTTGCCAGTGATGGTCATGGAGGACTCAGAA
This sequence comes from Corymbia calophylla, assembly GCA_014182845.1. NCBI lineage: Eukaryota > Viridiplantae > Streptophyta > Magnoliopsida > Myrtales > Myrtaceae > Corymbia > Corymbia calophylla. The sequence goes on along the minus strand of CM024700.1, from coordinate 18,950,481 downwards.
GGTTGGTGCTTCTTCACTTCAATTGGCAGAGGCTGGGGACAATCTCTCCTGGGTATTGCTTCGATTCGAGAAAGTTCTCCTTTTTTTTTATTCAGTGTGTTCGTTTCTTCAATGATGGGGTTCAGGTTTGATTTGATTCGTTCTTAATGCTGTATTAGGTAAGATGATTCTCTGTTTACTGTCTGATAGAATTCATGGTATTCTTTAGACGAGGGCATGTTAGTTCCTCGTCTGTGTTCGGTTATTCATTCGTGTATAGAACAGCCTTTTTAAAGGGCTTCCTAAGCGAATAAATTTTTTCATCAGAAAGCGTCTCTCTACTTCAGTTCCTTTAACATCTTTCTTTAAAAGATTTTTGATTTTTCACATGCAAGGAGAGTGTACGTCGATTCTGCTATTATGCATTGGAAGTGCGACCACGTCCATCGAGTCCTATGTATTAAGTCATTGCCCATTTGCTGCTATCCAAAGGCAATAGGGCTATTTTTCGTCTATTAAATTATGATGCTAATCATTCGGATTGACAGGTTAATAATGTTGAGTTTCAAATGATAATTAGATCTATTCGTACTCGTTTTCCTGGCCTTCCCTTGTTTTCTTAGTCCTCGAAACATATTGACTGTAATTTCTCAACAAGCTAGCGTAAAATGGCTTGTGGAATCTAAATTTAGTATAAGGTTTACACTGGCAATGGACTTGATAGCGATCTTTTATTTTAGTGGTATTACTATTATCCCATCTTATAATTAATGTTCAATGTCACTTTCTGCACTTGCACAGGGGAAGAATACGTTGAAGACGTGAAGACATAATCTCATGATCTTAAACCCACCATTTAGTTGAAGATTCCAAATCTCTAAGATTTGAATATAGCCTATGTTCCGCAATGCCACCTTAAAGCCATATTTCTGACTACTCATTTTCCACATAAGAAGGGGTGTGCAACCGGACTGGGTTTACCCAAAACCTGGATCAGCCCACCCAAAAAACAGGGTCGAGAACTAGTCCAGAAACCAGTTCCAATTTTTGGGAACCGATTGAAACCGGTCCGGGAACCGGGTCCAAGCAAAGACCTACCCTAAACCAGACTGGTTTTGGAACCGGCTTTTACCCTGTTAAAAAAAAATATATGTCTCTCTATATAGTGTTTTTAAGTCTCTTTGTCTTCAAAGAATTATTAAAAAAAAAAAAAAGCCTTTCTTTGAATCAAGTTAATGGAGAATTGTTTTCAAAGAATTATTAAAAAAAATTGTTTTCATGCATTATTTTTCTTTTTTAATGATCCCACCTTCAACTATAACTATAGTCACAGGACAAATACTACTAACTATCGTAACACTAATTAAGGCATTTTCAGTCTAACTCAAGAAATATGTCCTCTTAATAATAGCTCCATTGCATACACATGAGCAAACACATTAAATCATATTAGAAATATTTGTTGGAATGAGACTAATATTAAATCCATATTTGTTGCTAATGTTTATGCATCGTTAGGATTTTTGCTTTGTCTTATAATGTTAGGAGAATTACATTGTTGTTTTTTTGCGAATTAATGTAAAATTCGAAACCATATAAGATATCGAACGATTGCAAAATAGGTTCTAATGAAAATAGGGTTGACCATATTCCCAAACCGGAAAAACAGGACCAGGTCCAAAATAGGGTCCAATAAAAATAGGGTAGGGTACATGGTCCAAAAAAGGGGAATTAGTTATAACATGGTCGAGTATAGAATTCAGGTCTAGATCCTATTCACCTTGAACCCAATCACCCCTAATTTTGTGTATGGGATCGGCCCCAACACTTAATAATGACAAATGGAGGTAAGTCGATCTTAGGTGAGAAATTTCAACATTCAAATGCAAAGTTCATTAGTCGAATACATTGCCTGAACCATTCAATCCAAAGTACAAATAATCCAAACCAAACATTTGGTTCTCTTACACTTGAAAATAATAAGCATATACAGATGAAGCAAAAGCTTGGCATTATCAAGTAGGTCTCAAAGGTTGCAGCAATAACATGAAGATAGTTACTGCTAGATAGAAGCCATGACTCAGCATCATTTGGTCAATTCTGTCTTACTCATGATAAATAATTACCTTTTACTCCATCTTTCTCTTCAACAGATGCTCGCCTTGCAGAAAAGAACACGTGGCAAGTATAATGTAAGATTCTCCGAGAAGGGCGGAGTCAAAGAGCTTCAGTTAGAAAGCCCCCATGCATTAAGTCACAAACAGACCGCCATTCTAAATTAGAGATTTCATCTTCATCCTCATCCAGTATGTAGACTAGGACTTTCTTGCAGCCAAAACACAAGCCACACCTCTACTTGCCGCTTCCAAAGAAACATCATCTTGATTTCACTCCGACACTCCTTTAGTATGATATAAGTAAAAGGACAATGCTTGCATTGCGCTAAAACACAGGAGGAAGCAATCCTTGTGCAACCAAAGAGGCTATGGTATGCATGTAAACTATGAATGCTCTACAATATCTTGCTATACTAGATACCGTGTAGCATCTATCATGACGAACATGTGCGCACTAGTGCTTGGTTAGTAAGTCACACTACATTGTACCTCCCACAAGAAGATATTATTATTTTTGTATTTGTCTGGCCACTAAGATTCATCTGTTTTCACACCTAGGCCTCTCAATTGATTTGAAATTAGCGGAAAACCCAATACTTGGTTAGATTTAGGCTAAACTACTGTTACATGGGAGCGCATGCATGTCTGCGAAATCATTCTATTGTATCAATCATTAGTTCTTTTGCAACAATCGCAGCTGCTTACAGAATATATTTTTTCTGTGTATAATTAGCGTTGGATATTGATTGTTCTACACATTGCTTGTCCTTATGAGTCATTTTGATGCTGTCAACTCTTAAATTTTTCACGTCAAAATTAAAGTCGCATCTCTTAAATTGAACCCTAATAAAATTTAAGTACATGATTATCGCCCTTTTGCCTTTGTACTAATAATCTATTAGATTACTGCTTCTGGTAATGACCTACAATAACCTACTCCTCTTGATCGTTCGTGGTCAATAAAAACTACTTTCTGAGCAATGGTTTTAAGCTCGATTTAGCTAGTTGGACCACGGAAAATATTGATTTATTAAAAGAAAACCTGGGGTGGGGGCAATTAATTTGGATATCATCATGCTTTAAATTTTAGAGAATGACTGAACAAATTAATTAGATATCATCACGTACTATAAGAAATATTAGGATACCGGCACAGGCATCAACCCTGTTAGGAGCTTCGGTGCTGCTGTTATCTACAACAACCGCACAGTCCGGGATGACCACGCAAAGCCTCTCTCTCCTTCCTTAAACCAAGCTTTGCTCCACGAATAACACGCATTATATAGAGCTTGCTAAAACATGAGAACTGTATGCATTTATTGCCATGTGCGCATTTGGATTTGATATTTAATGCCATGAGAAAATGATTATAGTCTAGTATTAATTGATGTTTGGGAATGTGGATGTTCATGAGCAGTTGATCTTCTGGTTTGGATCCGTCGTGGGGGCACTAGCAGCAACAGTATACCTCCAGATCATCCTCAAAGTAACTTCCATCAATGCCCTCATAGCAATTATCATCGTGGGCCTCGGCGGCGACCCCGCCAACTAAAATCTTTTCTTTTAATGTTCCTTAATTTTTTGCCTTTTTTATCCCATTTGTTTGTTTTTGTGAATGAGACACAAAACAACTATGACGATGGAACCCTCTTGATTTATTGATCCCATTTATCATTATTATTGCCGTTGTTATTGTCCAGTGATTAGTAGTGGAAGCGTTTCCTTTTCTTTCGTATTCTATCTCCCTGTGATCGCGTGCACTCCTGTCGAAACCAACTTGACAATCCTCATCAAGTCAAGTGTGGAGACTGTAGGAGACATAGACCTTCAACCAAGAATCTTAACGGTGAGCAAACATTCAATATTAACTAGAATTGGACAAGAAACATGCGTGATCTACAAAAGGATGAATGTTCCATGTGTCTCTAGTGAAAGACACCCGGTATTGATAGGACAAGCAAAAATATGCTCGAACGATGTAATACTATTGATGAGATTTTGAGTTGGCATCTTTATATCTTGGGATGAAACATTATAGTGTCTCGATTGAGGACTGCATTGCGACTGATCCTAGAAAATAGCCGAAGTGGCAAGAGGGAGTGGGGGAAGGAGTTGAGACCACAAGTGCTACGTCGATCTACTTTTAGACTCGAAATTGCATCTAGCCAATAGGACGTCAAAGTAGTTGAAGAAAATATGAGAAAATATTGGGTAAGGCTATCTTGCCATCTAGCCATGTGTCATTCTGACAAAATGTGAAAAATTTTATAATTTATTTGACATAATTGAAAGATTTAGGATTAAATTAATACAAGTGCAATCCTATAGGTCAAATTTCATCATTTGATTGGCAAAATGCGAAATGGTTTAGAATTTAATTGACAAAATTGAAAAGTTCGGGACTAAATCGGCACAAATGCAATAAGTTTATAATTTTTTTGATAATTTTCTCCTGGGGTTCATACAATTCGACATTCTGACCACTACATGTAAAAAGAATCGATCAGATGATGAAATTTGACTTACAGATCAATGATATCACATTAATTCAACTCTTTTCCCCTCCTTACTATTACTTTAAAAAAAAAAATCAGCGATGGTATAACGTATAATATATGGTCATAAAATCCCACAGAGCTGCCTCCAGAAAAGTTTGCAAGCTAGGCATTCAAAATACTATCATGAAAATTCAGGATTATTATTTTGTGCACATAGAATTACAATGTTTTGACGCTTAACTCGTAATCAAATTTATATTATCTAATTGTACCGTAATTGAAGGTGCTAGAAATCTGGCTTATAGGGAGCGAGATTTCAAGTACATTTGACTTTAGCTTTTAATCCGAATTTTCGGTAACACTGTATTTAATAACAACAACTAAATTGATTAATTGACAATACAAAAAAAAATCAAGCTATTCATAGAAATGTAATATTCAATCAAAAATTTATAAAATAGAAAGACCATGTATATTTGAAAAATGAAAAAAAGTATTAACTTAGAATTTAATAAAAGGAAGCATCGATAGCTAAAAAAAAAAACTGTAGAAGAATAACTTCAAGATTAGGCATGGGATGACTCAAATAAGTGTTCAACGTCTGGATTATCGCTCTTCCAGTTAAGAAATGAAAATATTAGATATGTCTGTTTGTTGCTCTAGATCCCTCCGTAACTTTATCTTCTTTTTATCAAGCTCATGAAATATATATATATATATATATATATATATATATATATATATATGTAAGTCTTTCATGATTTTGAGAAATTTTGAATGTTTCTGTTACTTTTTTGGAATTACTAAAATAGTAAATGTTACGAAATAATGTTATATGGACATTCAAAAATTATCTAGTTGATCCAATCTGTTGAAATAAATATTAGTGGTATGATTTTCTAATTCTTAGCCTTTCAAAGATTTAATGATATTATCGAAGAAAATAGACAAGCGCAATCCAAATTTGAAAAAATAAATTTAATTTCTATCTGTTTTATGGGAAATGGACTTATTTTCTGGAAAAGAAGAAGAAGAAGAAGAGTATCTTTGGATGTTTCAAGGCTTTAAGTAATTTTTGGACAATTGGGGGAAATTGTAGGGCCCATGGACCCAAAATTGAGGCTGGAAGGGCATTTTCGTAAATTTTCTACTAAATGGGCTTCTTGGCCCGAGTGAATTTAGCTTGCTTCTGAGGGGGCCATTTTCTGATGAAGGGATGAAACTTGCATCGCATTGTTACTAAAAGGATAAATCATTTTTAGGCATGTTATGTTGTAATGATGGATAGATTTTCAAGTTGGTATTATTTTGGATATTCATCGAAAATGATTATAATGTTGAATAATTTCAAATCATTTATTGGTAATGTCGGATATTACATATCGATATTAGATTGATGCACGTAGTCAACCTATGTATTAGGAGATCATATATGTTTGTTGATCGGTTCTATTTAGGGGCTTAGCTACAACCAGTATGATTTCTAGGGCTTAATTACAATGGATGTATTTCTCTAGGCGATGTCACTTATCAAACTATAGCTGCAGTGTAGCTGAGACATTTCGGTAATAGATAATGTGCAATATTATATTATATGCTATTCAAATATGTGATATTTTTGCTAATGTGGTGTGCTGCATATTTGATACAAAATTTGCAACATTCACCACTCGATTCCATAGAAGTGGTGATTGTCATTTTCCTGGTCAAGATTTTGCTCACGCCTTCCAAGTTCCAATATCATTTTAGGTTGTGAATAAGGAAACTTAACTGCACCCGATAAAGCGCAATCTGGAATAGCATGGGACTATAATTTAGATTACTTTTTTTTTTGGTCGAAATAATATAGATTACTTGAGTAAGGGCTTTTAAATGAATCATAAATCTCCCTTTTGATTAATTCACGACAATCTAGACTTTGTTATTATATTTATTGGATGAAAGGTTTCATTGAATTATCATATTCGTATGATAGCTATTATTGCTCGAAAGTTTCGTCCTTTATTTTATAGGGAATGGCCGGTTATTCCATAAATTCTAGGTTTGGATTTCGATGAGGCGATTGTTGTAATACACATACACGCACGTTTTCTGTGAGATTGAAAATCAGTGAACCTTAAAATGTTCGATCAAAGAAAAAAGATGACTTATAAAATATTAAAGAAATATCATCTATAGTAACCTAAACTCTAGATTTTATCCAGCTTTCCCTTGATTTGTTTTCCTCTTTTTGGGCCGATTGGCCTCCCTTGTTTATGTGGGTTGAGTGTATTAATAAACTTATAATTATAGAAAAAGAAAATTTCATAATTTTCTGTTTGAGGAAATAGAAAAAATAAATAAAATATTAGAGTACTATGAGAGATTATAGAAGGAATTCCTCCGAGCAAAATTACTTGTAATAGTTCTCGTAAGCACATCTTTTATCAGATGATGAGCACAATTTCAATTTTGAGTAAATTTTGGGACTTGTTGAAATGTTTTGACGTCACCTAACAACGAAACGTCACCGTATTGGGGAAACGCGTCAGAGGATAAGGCTTGAACTGTAACTGTAAGATTGGCCCCGCACCCCAGAAAGCCAAGCAGCCTTTGGCGTTGACAAAGCCCCCAGTTCACTCGGCTAGGTTTGCAAATGTTTAATTTAATCACTCCGCCACCTTATACTATTCCACACGCATTCTTTGTTTTATTATAATTAAGATTAATACTAAGAAAAACCCAAATTAGTATACATATAACTAAATTAACTCAAAATTAGTTTTTTGACTACCAAAAATATATTTGTGACAAATTTACCATATGTTAGTTTCTATTAAATTAGATTAATACCATAAAAAAAAAAAAAAACCTTAAATCGGTACATCTATGATAAATGGAAAGTAAAACCTCAAAATAAAACACCCGTAATTGTCATGTAAAGTACCATCCAACTTACCAATTTGATGGTAAAATTTAATGAAACTAACAAGGGTAAATTTGTCGCACATGTACTGGAGTTTTGGATTTTTGACGCTTTAAAAACTAGTTTGAAGTAAATTTGCTACAAATATACAAGTTTGGAGTTTTTCGTAATATTAACCCTTATTATTATTATTTTCATTTTTTTCATTAATATAATAAAATTGGTCACTTATAATAGAAAGCCAAGCTTGAGTTTGAGTTTATAATCACATGCGATTAGAAGTGATTGATAGAAATTTCATTTATCAATATAAATGATAACAAGTAGGGATAAACATACCACAAGTTCTAAATTTATCATAAAAATGTAATCGAGACATAAAATATGTCAAATTGATGCAATCAAATCCTTTTATTAGTGTAATTCTTTTTCTAGAGATGGGAAGTGGCCCACCTGTAGTTACCTTGTGACTCATTTTTAAAAAATTTTGAGAGTGGGCTCCTTTTTTTTTAATAAAATTTTATCATTTTTTAATCTAATTGGAGGAAACAAATAAAAAAAATGTTACATAAAAAGAGAAAATAAAAGAAAAATGACATGTGAGCATTTTCCGTTAAATAAATTGACGAAGTTAATAGAATTACTTGTTTGCATTTTTTTAAAAATTTTATGATTCAATCGTACTTTTGAAACAGATTTCAAGATTTATAATATACCTATCTTTAACATAATTTCAAGCATGTCCCCCGTTGATAAAAAAGATCAAGTAGAATAGATTTACCAAAAACTCGCATTGAAGGCAACAATAGCTTAATTATTTAATAGGCTAAAGGCCGGAAAAAAGATAATTGAGAAAAAAACGTATATGCTATTTCATATAGACAGGGGGGCAAATTGCTAAAATCGTAGAAAGTAGAAGAAAGAAAGAAAAAGAAAACTATAAATCGGCAACGTTTCGGGGAAATGCATGAAGTCACATTTCGCGGAAAATTATGTGCTCCCAGACATATAAAAAAGAAACGCTCTGCCTATGATTGATCACAAGAGAGTTTGAGTTCGTTGGTTAAACTGTCTTACTGTCTGATTTTCTCTCTGCGGCAGTTCTTCAGCAGCCAAACGCTAGGCACCTGCTTAGTTCTTGTTAAGATTCACATAAGAAACAGGAAAACCATGTCGATGCAGAAGAGACCTTTGCCTCCCTCTTCTTCTTCAGGTCAACCAAGTCAACCCAAGAGGCCATGCTTGCCTCCAGTCGAGTAAGCCCCGCTCTTCCCTCTTAATGTTTCAATGCTTGATTCATTGTTTGATGATCTTGCGTTAGTTTTGGCTTTACTCGAGGGAGATTCTATGAAGGGTTCTTGAGTTGAAGATTCTTGAAATGAGAGATACGGTGAAAGCCCCGCGATGAAGTACACGATCTAAATCGCTTTCGTTCAGTTCTTTGTCAGTGGGCTTGCGCTGTTGTTTTAATGCGAAGTATTAAAGACCGTGAATGTCGTCACCTTGAACCTGTTTTGTGTATTTGCGTTGGCCAATTGCAGTGCTTCCTCCTTATTCGAGCTGAACTCTGTTAGAATCATTTATCTAGCAACTGAGCTGTTATCGTTACCAGGTTACTTTACTATTCTGTCATCTAAAATATCCCTATGTCGCTTATACTTTTGTGCTGATGTTCATGCAGTCGAGCATGGAACAGGTCCGAAATGAATCCCGTGCCAAGTTGCTGTTTGACAAAGGAGGATCTGCGGAGTATGGTAAGAAGAGTAAAGTAGCCAATTTGGACATGCAAAATACAGTCCTTAATATATTTCAATTCCTGATCTCTTTGATTAGAAGTGGTTAGATGCATTTCTGACATTCCAGCCAGTTTCTGGAGTAATCCGCATGAGAAATTGCCATGACATGTATGGAGAATTATTGCTGGAGTGGTAAAAATGACCCGCCGTATGTTCTAGGATTTTCCTGTGGAGCAATTGCACTAAGAACATGCTTTAAGCTTTTCATGTTGTCTTGGGCAGTATGGATCACAAAAAGATACAAATTTTCAATGAACTGCCCTGGACATAACTGTCACCTTGAATCATGCAAAATGTGGTCAATGATCCTTTGAATGTAGAAAGAGGAAAGTTGAGATACCTGTGATGTGAAACTTGAATGTGATGACCACGTGACAGATGGCTCTTGCTTATGTAATTCTTCGCTATTGCTTCTTTGCTGGACAGTTTAGAGAAGAGCTGGAGCTTGCTAAATCTGACTGGGCTGAATATTTTCAAAGGTGAATATTTTTCATTTGGTTTGTTGGCAGTATCTTATCTGCATGAACTGATTTCTGTAGGAGAATTTCCATGTGTATTGTCTAGCCAAAGTATTAATGCCATAAATCCAAAATTTTGTTTGGCAAAGTGTAATACCTGCACATACCTTTTTCTGTTAATCACTGAAAGGACGGTGCATTTGGAGATAGCTGCTAATCAACAGTACTTGCTTCTATTGTCAATGTACTGGATAAATTTTTATTCCAGCTTTACAATGACTTTTTATGTCAAGTTAGATAAAGGAATGCATTTGATGAGTCTGGTATCTATGGTTTATACGGTAATTAGATCTGACATTCATTTGTACAAGTAACTAAAATGTCAAGGGTTATTTGTCTCATTGTTACAAATAAGTCCACAAGACAGCAGTTGTTCATGATGTCAATTTTTATGGTGTAGTTGCATCTGGAATGCTCTCAAAGATATAGTGCCACAGAGGCGCTCAGAGAATGATTTTCAGAGATTGGTAAGATAAACAGAGTTTATAAAATTTATACTTTGTCTCAGACATATCTTCATCAACATTTTAGATATGAGTTGTTTATCTGCATGTCATGAAGTGATCGAATGAACTTACTAATTGCTTTACTCTTGACAGTTTTAACAGCATTCATTGAGTACAAACTTTGCCCAATTTCCTTTGTCTAAAAGGAAATATTCATTTCAATGTCTAACCTGTGGAAAGAAAAACATGGGAAGGCCTATTTTTCATACAAGACTGTTACAGCATAATGTCGTACATATGCAGCCAAAATTGAGGTGCCAAGCCTTCTTGTCAGTGTGAACTCTTGGGGAAGATCAATCTGTTATCCATAGAGTAACTTTTATCCATTGAGTGAGGGCCTTAGTACTGTCTGCTTCCTAGGGCCAACTTGCGTCCCTGCTCAACAGGAAGAATGGGAGATCCTTTTTAACAACCTGCTGTAATAGGAAAGCCTTATATCTTGATATAGGAGATACTTTTGTGCAACCTATTACAACTCACTAGCCATGTACTAAACCCATGTTATGTCATATAAGGCATAAACCATACAAGCCTAAGCCAAGTCACTTTGTTCCCCCATTTCCTCACTAGCTTCCAAGCCTCCTTTATAGAGAAAGAACCCCTAGATGATCCAGTAAAAACCACTTTGTCTATAGAGGCAGAGTTTGGAGTAATCAACCCATACAAAGCCATCTGAGTTTCAGGCAGATCATCAGACCTTGCTGGAGGCCATCTCCATTCATTTTCCTCAATAACATTTTCAACTGTGGCTTTATCACCTAAAGCTAAATCATAACCATTCTAAAGCACATGAAATTTTTTTTCATGGGCATGGAATGGAAGGGGAAAATGAAAATGCTTAGGAGTTGATCTTATGAGTTTTATAGACAACTGCTGTTGGTAAAAGACAGTAATTTCAAATGTGCATGAAGAGTATAGCTCAATAAGGTGTTCGGGTTTTCAACTCCTTTTGATGAAATGGATTGGTTTTGTATCCCTTCTGCTTCATTTTTTTTTTTTTTTTTGATGTCTTGAACTTTGGCAACTCTGCTGTTGGTGGTGTTGAACAGAAGGAAGCAGTGGAGCCTACAAACGTTCACTCCCACCTCGGAAGGTATGAATGCACTTCCCCTGTGATGCCATTGAAAAAGGCTTTCTGTGTAGTATTAAGCGGTTATGCATTGTAGATGTTTTGGGAACTATTGTCTGACCCCCACTAACCACAACCCCCCGCGCCAAAAAAAAAAAAAGAGAGGCAGTCATAGCTCAATGAGTGTAAGGCCACAAGGACTCATCATGGACCCCAATGTCAATGCTCCAATTTAGAATATGGCTTTTGTAGCTTAAGAGCAATGGAGCAACTTATTTATTTTATCTCTTTAAAAATTTGCATTATTGAACTCTCTTAGACAACGGATCTATTTATCCTTGTAGTTTCCCCGGCAGTAAGACTTGTCCTAGTGAGATGTTTGGTAGTTTGTCTCTATTTATCGGTACTTATTTGATTGTCCACTTCCGTATCTGTTCCTATTTCTAATGGTTGTTTTCTAGTGAGACTGTAGGGGTAATGCTAAATCTACGGCAAACAATGGAGCGAGAAACTTACAGCTTCAACTTCAAACCAAACTGTCACTTCCTCTATTTACTGGAAAGAAAATAGAAGGAGAGGAGGGTGCTCGCATCTCCGTTGCCTTGATTGATGCGATTACAGGGGATGTCGTTACATCAGGCCCAGAATCCTTCATTAAGTTGGACATCGTCGTGCTTGAAGGAGACTTCAACAAAGACAATGAGGATAACTGGGCTCCAGAAGAGTTTGAGAACTACGTGGTGAAAGAACGTGCAGGAAAGGGCCCACTTTTGACAGGAGATCTCGGAGTAAAGCTCAAGGAAGGTGTTGGGGAGCTGGGAAAATTGACATTTACTGACAATTCCAGCTGGAATAGGAGTAAAAGCTACAGGATAGGGGTTAAGGTGGCATTGGGTTTTTGTGGGAACACACGAATCCGAGAAGCAGTAACAGATGCCTTCCAAGTCAAGGAACATAGAGGGGAAGGTAGGTCCTTCATAGTCTTTCTACAGTATGTATACCATATCCTTTGTGACTGACCATAAACATGATTTTGGACATCCAGAGTCTTTAATTTTTTAAACTGAGAGCTTCATTTTGCATGGACCTTTACAACTCGATGAAAATTCTGATAAATAAAAAACAATCAGCTGTTTGTTTTTAGCAAATGCTGACACTTTGGATCAGTTTCAGGAGAGAGCTTGTATGCCTGTTAGAAGATTGCTTGCACAAATTAATCTAAGAGTGACTGGGACCATACTGTATATGTTCTCTTCATTTAACAGCATACAGGAAACATTATCCACTTGCATCTGATGATGAGGTCTGGAGATTGGAGAAGATTGCGAAAGATGGTATATCTCATCAAAAACTGAGGGAAGCCGGGATACATAGGGTGGAGGACTTTCTATTGCAACTGTTTACGGACTCCCAGAAACTGAGAGAGGTAAGCACTTAGTTAATGATTCCTAATTAGGGTTTGATTGACTACCAATAATATAAGTCTTGTGTATTTACTCATCATAGATTCTTGGAAAGAGCATAGCAGAGAAGAAGTGGGATAGCCTTATACGCCATGCAAAGACTTGCAAAACAAAGTGGAAGCTTTACTTGGACTATCCTGATGGCGTGACGAAGCATGGTGCTGCATTCAACACTGATGGTCGACTGATTGGCCTAGTCAAAGACAGGGAATATTTTGCTATTCATCGACTTTCTGCCCGAGAGAAGGTAAGTAACCAAGGTGTTCCCACTCAGTTTTGTCAAGCTAGTTCACTTGCTACGCCATCATGGGGAATTTGAATAATTTGTCCCATAGAATCAGTATGTCAATGTTTATTTGTAGCTGTGTGTTTTAATGAGTGTTAAAATTGGTTAGAGATATGGAAACTTGTAACAAGGAGTTGGTTGGACATCTAGAGGCTTTGCTTTTCTTTTCTTTTGTGTTTTTTTTTCCCAATCATGAAAGTAAAATGAAGTTCCTGTAAAGAGAATAAAAAGAAAATATAGATGCTATGTTTACATTCATAATAGTGACTTTCTATTAATAGAGTGATTTTGAGCTTGCACTCTTTGCGAAGCAAAGTTGAGGTTAGTGACGTTGTAAATCTAAGTCGCCTTTTGTACTGAGTAAGTTGAAGACCACTTTCAGCAGTTAATTCGGTTTCATCCATGAGAATCTGAGGCACTTATCAACAAATTGTGCTTTGAATGATTAACACATTCCTGTCACAACCATTACTTTCCAAATTTTTAACTATCGAGATCTTAATTACTTGCACGATACATGTTGATGAGTGCTTTATTTCTTCACTAGTCCTTTATCAATCAACTTTGCATCTTTACCTTGAGGACCCTGCCTTGATTGTACTCTATATTACATCTTTCGAGCACCTGACCTTTATGTGGTAGAGAAATGGGCAGATATAGGCATAAAGTGAATTGTGGTTCTGTCAATATTGTTCTTCTTTCTCTGTGCTGCACTCACGTACTAGCTCTGAATGCAAGTTCATCCACTGGAATGCAACATTACTTGCCGAGAAAGAAGTAGTTGCTTGAAGGTTTACCTGTCAATAGTGGAGATAAATACTTCCACTAGTCCAGATTGACCAATATACCAAGTGTGTTTCTTCCAGGAATATGGAGATACAATCGTGAAAAAGGCCTCGGCTAACTGTAATGATGTGAGAGAGTTCAATAGTGAGACGTTTTCTGATTCAAAGCAGAAGAATAGCTCAAGCTCACATTCGTCTCAAGTCTTTGGTGGACAAATTGAAAATCTCAACCCCGCTCAACATTATTTGACTCCACCAATCTTTGCTGCTCCAGTTGATCCGGAAGCTTCTCTGGCAAATGTGAGCTCTGCTGCTGGAGGTACGTGCTTTAGAACACAAAACTGTCTCTCCCTTTAAGCACATACAAAGCTGTGGCCTGTGAAATTACAATGAAAATAGGACTTTCCACTTGATTGTTGAGCTTTAATATATTAAAGCATTGTGTACCTGATCCTTATGATTTTGGGTTCCAAATCATTGAAAGACGTTTGTTTGTCCAGCTGTGATTTTTGCAAAATGAGCCTCAGTCAACACAGTATCCATTTTGGCCAATATTATGTGTATATGTATGTATGCATGTATGTGTTCTGTCCAAGCAATTGAAAAGCAACTAAGAAGTTGGTCCGCAACATGTGCCTTTTTTGACTGGGGGATTGGGGGAAGGGGAGGGCAGATACTCATGAGCACCTTCATTTGGATGATGCTAGGTGGATATTGACAAGATATTGCCATCACTAGGTAGATAAGAATAGATATAATGCACACACGGCAACATGTTTATATGGGCATTTTTATCAAATGGTGACTGGAATTGTTTTAGAAAGGGCCTTCTCAATTGAAGCACGTAAAGATTACAAAGATCACGGTCAAGAAAAATTAAAGAGATGTGCAGGGTAAGGAGAAAACAAAACTAGCAGCACTTTCTATGATATCATAATAGTTTGTAAACATGTGGTTACGTCAGCCTATATTTGTGAGCCATATTTATGTTTTAGTTCTCTCTCCAGGACTCAATGCTGCTACGGCTTTGGCATTGCCAGTTCAGTCACAAAATACCAATTCTGGAATCTCCACGGAGATTTCAGTCGATGAAAATTTTCGTCTTCCTGCACATCAGCCCATGTTTGCAGACCGCTTGAATGTTCCGATTCCTCCAGGATATCATGGTAGTACTACTGCCGGATTGCCAACACAGCCCCATGGTCTCAATTTACAGAATGCCACCCATAGCCAAATGATTGGTTCTTTGAGTCGAATGGACTATACAGGATATGATGATGTTCTTCTTGAAGGCGATCCCATGATGGAAAATTGCCAATCAATTGATTTAGACATGGTAAAGGAATGGTTCGCTGATAGCCCATCGTGTAATGACACGGTCCCTAAGATCCCATCATTCGATAATGGTTTTGTTTGGGGTACCAGCAGAGGTGTTTTTGGCTGGTTCAAGATAAAGGTGGCGTTGCGGTGGGGGTTCTTAAGGAAGAGCGGTGTTCGTATTGAGGAACTAGACCAACCACCGATCGAAGTCCAGGCTTGCTCATAGTTCCTATGTTGCTCTACGGAAAGATGATCCTCCACGTTTATTCCTTATAGAAGTGACGGCAATTCTTTCTTAAATGGTGGTAATTTTTCATTGACAATATTCTTCCTGTATATAAAGAACAGCTTTGTCGAGCGCCTTCTTTCAAAAAGTGTCTCTCTACTTCAGTTCTTTTCTAACATATTTTTTCAGAAAAGTTTTGTTATACATCACATGTAAGGAATGCAAAGTTATATCATTCAAAGAGTGTAATTGGATTCTGCGCTTATTATGCATTAGAACTGTGACCAAATCCATGGAGTCCCATGTGATAAGTCTTCTACTGCTGCTAACCACTGGCAATGCAGCCCTTTTCCGAAACGCATACACTGTTAAGCTATGATGCTAAGTTCCCTCGTACTTGTTTACCTAACCCTCTCTTGTTTTCCCAGTCCTCAAAATTTTTTGCCTAAATTCCTCTATAATGAGCTTTTATGCAAAGCAGGTGAAGCCGTTTGATTTAATATTGGGTTTGAACTGGAATTTTATCCTTCTAATATAGGATTGAGCATCTATATCTTTTATTTTTGGTGTATCATTCTGCAGTTTCTTTACTTCCTGAACTATTCAAATAATTGAACATTCTTGTGTGTTCATACATCATTAAATTTACCAGCTTCATGACACTCTTGATTAAGAAACTGCAAGTCCATTGAAGATATTGTAGACATAATCTCATAATCCTAAACCCACCATTTATTTGCTAATTTCGAATCTTTAAGACTGGAATATGGTCAATTTTCTTTAAAGCCACCTTGAAATTATATATCTAGTAGCTAGTCATGTTAATTATATTGATCCCCGAGGGAAGCCCTTCCACGCAAGAAAGGTTTTTGTGCATCGGATTGGATGCATCATTTAATGGTGACGTGGAGAAGCAAGTCAAATTTAGGTGAGAGACTTCAACATTCAAACGCAAATTTATCAATTCCACCAAGTAAAACATTCAACCAAAGTACATATATTTCCAAACCAAGCATTTGTTTCTCTTATATATGAAAGTTACAAACATATATAGATGAGGCATAAGCTTGGCACTATCGAATGGGTCTCAAAGCTTGCAGCAATGCCATGATGACAATTGCCACCAGGGAGAACCCATGGCTCTAACTCAATAGATAAATAGTTACCTTTTACTCCAATTTTCTCTTCAACAAATGCCCACCTAGCAGATCAGGCACATGGCAGGTATAAATCAAGACTCCAAGAAGGGTGGAGCCAAAAAGCTTCCATCATAAACACCCACATGCATTGCTTCTCACACCAATGTCTGCAGCTTCAAGGAGTAGAGGTCCACCCACAGGAGCAATACAAGCATAACCACCACAAATTCTTGAACAGACAGTTATTCTGAATCAGAGAATTCATCTTCCTCTTCGTCCAGTATGTAGACCAGGGCCCGCTTTCTTGCAGCCAAAACACAAGCCACACCTCTGCTTGCTGTTGCCAAATAAAACAACTTGATTTCAGTCCCACGTTTCTTGATATATGGCCGTAACTAACATGATGTTTGAATACCATTGTTGGGTAAAAGCAAAAGTACCAACAAATGCATTATGCTAAAACACAAGCGGTAAGCAAACCTTGGTGCCCAAAGAGGCTATTACGCATGTAAACTATGAATGTTCTACAGTATCTTGCTATACTAGATACCATGATAGTATATCATCATGAAATGTACAGGTTCTCAGTCAGTGACTGGACTGCAGTGAACCTACGATAAGAAGATTATTATTCTCTGTATTTGTCTGGCCTCTAAAGATTCATCTTTTTCACGCTCTGACCTCTCAATTGATTTAAAATTTAGGAGAAAACCTGATACATTAGTATCTTACTTCTTCTGAAAAAGTTATTTTTCTTTGGAGCATAAGTTTGCACTTCAAACTGTGGGAACAAATATGAAGTGGTCCATTAAAGAGACACAATGTACTTATGTCAGTCGTATTTAAACGTAAGAGTAGGCTGTTAAGTAAAAATGTAGTAAGGAGCATGGACAGGATTTATTCAGTCCACTACCCAGTCAACAAGATAGAATTGTTACTGACACTAGCAAGTTTATCAGCATTGATAAACAAAGGAAATAGTATGGGCATGAATAAATTTCCAAACATCCAAAAATGCAGATGGACATGGTAAGAAGCTTAAGGAAAAAAATTTCAGGACTATAAAATTGAATGCATGACAATGATTTAATCCTTAGCTCAATAGTATGACGGTGTCAAAAATTCTTACCACTAACTGACAAGGGAGGAACTACGGTATGGGGAATGCTGCGAATCTTCTCATTCTCCATATCTAGGTGTAATATAGAGTCCTAGATGCATAGTTTCATTGGGTTAGTGTTTCAGGAGTGAGAATAAGATAAAGAAGCAAAAAATGTTCTCACAAAATAGAAGCAAAAATGGCACTTCTTACCTATTAGGGACATTCCAACCAACAAAAAAGAAAAAAAACCAATTAGGAACAGCACATGCCTATTTCTTAACATACAAACAAGCAGAAGGCTCCGACTGCCAAGATAAGTAGGAAATTTTGCAGTTATGATAAGGCAGAAAGTAAAACATCTTTCAAAATTCCAAGCGTGAAATAGCATGTCCATGCACATAGGAGGAAAAAACTAAGCTGCTGCTCCAGATGCTGATGAGGAAAGCAGATAAATAAAAGATAGGAAGAACAAAAGTCCAGGAGTTTTTGAAACTGGACAAGTGGTTCAACCGGTCAAACTGGTAGTTCTGTGCTCTACCAGTTTAACCGGTTTAACATATTGCATGTGATGTCATCTGATAGAATACTCTATATATATTACATATATTAGATTACACATGTTCAGAACAATAGATGTCTGGCTGAGTCAGCAGAGCCTCTTGAGCATAAATGACAAGATTCAAGTTCTCAAGAGCATCGTTTAAATTTCTAATAGCTTAAGCCAATAAGGTCGATATATAATAATGCACCACAAATTGAAGCAAGAAGACACTGGAGCGACTGGTTGGCACACTTGTTAGTTACAAGAGGTTGGAGTTGGGGGTTGGAATTCCAAACCCCAACCCAACTCAACACTCTTCCTTTAAACTTTTTGAATGCATAGAACTGGTCCAAACTAGTTGACAGGATTGTGGGTTGACAGTTGACAGTTACGCCTGATAACAATAGGGTCAATACCACCAGTTCTTGATAACAATAGGGTTAATACCACCGGTTCTTGACCACTACTGTTTCTGCTGTGAAACCAGACTGGACAGGCCTTAAAACACTGAAAAGAACAGGAGCCAACCAAAAAGTAATTTTCTTTTTGCCATCAATGTTTTAAATAGTGAACTGACATGCATCAGAACAAACAGAACTCAGCAGCGTCCTATACTTATGACAAGTACGAAATCAATATGCAAGCTTTGGATCCATGAGTTACCTTTAATTGGTACAACTCCCAGTTATTTGCCCAAGTGATTCCTGAAATATGCACAAATGGAAGGTCACTGGCTTGCAAGATCATCATCCAGGCATCTCCCAAGTTTTCACCAGAATCATTCATCTTATTTAGCAACATAACAATTTGATGTTCCTGTTTCAAAACAAAATATATTAGCCACATCCACAAATTCTTAAAGTATGACATACCAGGCTCTTACCTTATATAGAGCCAAATCCACACAATGGTAACCAGAAGGGATGCACAACAAGATTGCTTCCAAAGGTCTTCCCTGCTTCACATTGCTTGAATCATCCATAAATCCCCTCACTACAGCTATACAGTTTGTAACATCTAAAAAAGACTCGTTGAGTATTTGGATGGAAATATAATCTGTAAACCCAACTTCATGAGTCTGATTAGATGAAGCAAATTCAGAGGCATCCTACAGAGCCATACGAAGAAGTGATTAGCATGAAAAAGCAGTTGTACTCTGCACATGCAGATCTCCCGTTAAAATTGTAGATTCAGATTAAGGGTAAATACCTCATAGAAGGACATTGAAATTGGAATGTATCTGGCGGATGCTGAAACTGATGTAAGAGGGAATAGAGGCAATAAATTCTTACAACATATCTTTTTTGAAATAGTAGAAAAAGGCATCTGGGAAACTTCCTTGAAACTATAAAAATTTAAATTTATTCCTAATCAGGAAAGATGAGATACGGTATTATCATGCACAATGATCATAAGTTAATCAGAAAGCCCCATCCAATAAGATCACCCAGCTTAAGTTTCCATGTACATTGCCAAGTAATCAACCTGAGATCAAACGAAACACTAGATTATTAGGTAGAGGGTATGTGAAAAACCATTGTTGAGTACAACCTCCAGAAGACAACCTCCCACCCCCAACAGGTTTCCTTTCCTTTTTTTCCTTCTCTCACTATAGTCTCAAGGTTCTGGCCACTCAGCCAAGGAAATATAAAACATAGGTACAATTTTATTGTAATAGGAATATGGATAGAAAGATCTACTGACAAACGACATTATCAAGATTCCTGAATTAGCCAAATGAGAAATGAATATTTCAGCTCAATTAAACGATGAGTTGGTTGAAACCAAAGCACAAAGTTTTAAATGAAGGATTGCAATGTTTACTGAAACCATTTTGGACCCAGAACATCGTACTAAAACTTCTGTTATGCATATAAAGAGAACAAGAATTTCACATTTGGTACACTCTTGTCAGCAATGAGGACCAGACTTGGAGGAGGGAAAAAACCAATCACCTCAAACAACAGATGACAGCAATGATTTATCCCAGAGTTCATACATTCCCCACTGAGGTAGCACGCATAAGAACACTTGTGAATGGAAAATCTAGACATAGCCTAAATACAAAGAATTGACAATGAAAGAGCAACTAACGACACATTTAAGTAAGAACTTCTATGCACAAACAAGATTCTATTAAATTTCACATTTCCAATCCTTTTGTTGATACCTGTGTTCCATCTGTTGAAACTCCTTTGCAAGTGTCCTTTGCAAATATTTGCTGTCCCCAAATCCACCAAATTGCACCAATTCTCTGACTCTCTCCATTGTTTCTCTGAAACAATAATACATGTAAGACATCTTATTGACCTGACAACATACATCGAGGCAGAAAAGCGCAAGAAATTTCATTTGATTTTCAAGAGACTTTCCAGTCCAATGAGAAACGACATCAGCCTGTCAATTTCAATTCCTCATTACCCTGTGGTTAACAACATAGTGCTGGATAGTCGAAGCCCAGCAAACCACCCTAGCTTGAGTCAACCTCATCTCGTTGTGCTCTTAAAAGTAATTATGAAGACAGTAGCAAGATGACTTAAAATGAAGAACTAACCCTCAAACCAGGAGTCATATACAATTTCCTAACCTGAGTTTAGCAACTAATTTGGTCAAATCGCAATAAAGCACAAGCAAGAGCCACTAGAGCGCATAAAAACAATACTAGGCTTGACAGGATACCACTCTGACATTTAAAGCATGGCCCAGGTTCATTGCACCATGATATTCTAATCCTCTGGCACACAAATGGATAGCACAACCTAGTGAAGGGCTACCAAAATCTGCCGCTAGAGTACGTGAGGGCAATACTAAGGTGTCCACACTTCACAGTATCCAAGCCATTGCCTCACCAAATTTCAGCTACAAAGAATGAAGAGATGGCCCACCCTTGGAATTTCAAGCTCGCATTATGTCAAATTATGAATCCAGTCATCATGTCTGAATGATACATATGATTCCATGACTAGGGCCAGGCAATAACATTTTCTTTTTAGATGAATGAAATTCATTAAGAACACCAAGGAGGAGCAAAACTTACAGATAATTCACAAGAGAAGAAATTTATTAACTTAATGGGTAGCCATTCTATCAACAATAATTACATGTCACATCTCAAACCAAGTAAAGTTAATGTCAACTGAAATGACGGGAAAAAGAATTAACTTTCAAGGATTATACAAGCCATTTCTACTGGAAGCTTTCTGTACATGGTGATGCCAAAAAAGTCCACTAGGTGACTCCATCAGGTATTAACAAGTATTAACTAAAGATTCAGGGTTCTGGGTGCTATATTGTAGATGACTTAAAATTAGGAATGGACAAGTTAGAGGAAATCACTTACAAATCAATGTCAATTTCTGCATCAGCCTCAGATAGATCCAGAAGCTGCATAACAGGATCTTGATCATACAGAAACTTCAAGAACACGACAACAAGTTCACTGTCGAAATTCATAAGAGTAAATAGGGATTCACCATAAGGATCGAACCTGATGGACATAAGTTAGACAAACCTATTGTATGTTAGAAGTTGATCACTTGGCTCTGACATAAGTTGCTTTATACATTCCAGAAGCCAGCTGAAGAAATTTGCAAACTGAAAGAGAGACAATACCAAAAGCTTCAGTAACATGCACATCATTGACCAATAGAAAATGCTTACACCATTGGCTGGAGAATTTAGGATCCTGCCAATATTCTGAGCTTGTCTAGATTTCAGTGGTCACACTGGCAATATTTTCATTTTGAAACAACAAGAATGCTTGTCTTCAGTGTAGCATGTGAGAATTGAAAAGGTATCAACGAACCCCAAGTTGTCGAGGTGCAGGAAGCAAAGATAAAAAAGTCATGTAATTTCCCAGGGGTCCTTCAAAAACACGATAATATCAATTAACAACAATGTAATATTTGTCAGTATTTCATCACGATCTTAAAAAGTGGAAAATGGAACTTAGTTAAACAGGTTCAAGTCATGTGCAAAGGCCTGGCTAACAATATCTTCTTCAAAATCCCAACAAAAAGCTCGTATTTCAAATATTAAATACTATTCGTCTTACAATAATATGTCATTCTGAGCACACAAGTTCTTGTGTCTTATATCCACAAGTAGTTCAATTCCATGTCTAAAATTTAGGAATTTAGTGTGACTAAGGACATGCACAATGAGAGACGGGCAAGATTTTAGAAAATAGTAGCAAACAGAAGGTATCAAGAAAGGTGGAGAATCATAACAAAGATTGCAACAGGAATACCTGCTGCACAACAGATGAGAGCACCCTTATGAATCGCTCAACCTGTACAAGCAGCATCCCAGCCTTTTCTACTGCATTGTCCACCAGTGTCTCATCCAAACCAATACCCAAATAACGTGAGCGCCATCTTGAAAGACCCCTGAGCTCACCCATTCTAAAGCCAATAATTTCTACAGCAGGCTGCTAAGTAAATAACAATACGTCAATTAGTTAACTCCACAAGTCAAATATCCTCTCTAATTAAGGAAATTGACATGCTCATGAGGGATAAAGATAGCATTGAACATATAAGTAAAATGCAAAACAGTAGTAGGAACCACCGATGTCAAAATTTTATGAAAGAAAATGCTTCACACAGCAAATGGCCATTACAAGCCATCCTTATCTTTCAACTGCAAAATGTGTTTGAATTACACAACATACACTAGATTCTCTGACAAATAAAAGTTATCTTGGAAAATCATTAACAAAATGGGGCCTAGTCTGCCATCCAATTCAGGCAAGCAGGCTGGAAGTTTCGAATGTTCGTGTGAAATGATCAAGTCCTGCCCAAAGTGGCTCTGTGTGCAAAATGTGTTTGAATTACACAGCATACACTAGATTCTCTGACAAATAAAAGTTATCTTGGAAAATCATTAACAAAATGGAGCCTAGTCTGCCATCCAATTCAGGCAAGCAGGCTGGAAGTTTGGAATGTTAATGTGAAATGATCAAGTCCTGCCCAAAGTGGCTCTGTGTGTGTGTGTGTGTGTGTGTGTGTGTGTGTGAGAGAGAGAGAGAGAGAGAGAGAGATCCTATTTATGTGATAATTGCATGCCATAAGCACAAAGTTGACAGGAATTGCTAGTGTTTTCAAGGAGACAAAGCCCCAGCCCTTGTGCTGTTAGCTTGGGCAAGGGTAACTCCTTTACAGCATTCAAATATCAAACTACATCTCTATCCATAGCTTATGCTTTTTGATTAGTTAGCTTTGGTCCCACAAAATTTTATGTGGAATTAGAGTAGGAAGTTTTAGATTTAAAACTCACCTTGTTTACCTCCCCTATTATCAAATTTCTATCCTTCAATCTAAGGCCAAGTCTTAGCCTATGCAAGAGGTGGAGCATTATAACTAGGGGTGAGCGGTTCCCAGTCCGGTCCGGTTCCAAGGTGGAACCGGGAACCGGACCGAAGGACCAGTTCCCAAATTTTGGGACCGTGGACCGGACCAGCCAATCCTGGAACCGGGAACCGGACCGACTAACCGGTCCGGTCCGGTCCGGTGGGACCGGTAACTTTGCAATCGCCAAATCTTTTACAAGATATAAACTTTCAAAAGGAAAAATCTAACAAAAGTATTGATAGGCCACGCAAAAGTTTCTTGTGATAACGAAGTTGAGATCTCCTTTTGCTCCATGCTACTACATCATGACAAGATTATTTAGAATCATCCATATAATAGTAGAGCAAACAGCTCTAACATGACAAGATTATCCTAAACAAAGACTATCCCATAAAATATAACCATTACCTTAAGAAGTATAAGCAAAAGCATACAAACAAATTGAAAAGAATAATATTTTTTTTTAATTCTTAAGAATTTTTTTAAATATATATATTTTTAAAAACTACCGGTCGGTCCGATCGGTCCAGCCGGTCGGTCTGGTTCCCACCTTGGAACCGGGAACCGGACCGACCGACCACCGGTTCCGAGAATGGGAACCGGGAACCGGACCGCCAGCTATGGGAACCACCCAAAACCAACCGGTCCGGTCCGGGTTGGGCGGTTCCCATCGCATACCCCTAATTGTAACAATTAAGTGAAACTACATCTTTTTTTGGTAGGTACTCTTTTAGATGACTTGGCAATTATTCCACAAAACTCTGCACCATCTTGAATGCACATTTTGAATAAACAACAGGAGAAAGGGGCCCCAAAGCATTGATTGACAGACCATGGAGTTAAAGAAAGTTCATAAACTTTCAAAAGTAAAATATAGGCAGGTTCCTAAAAATGAGGAAAGTTATATAGAAGCTGTAAAGGATATTTGCATAACCACCAATTTTTTTTTGGGGCACTGTGGCAGCAGTTCTTTAGACAGTAAGTCCTTTTTGAATTCTCTTAGATAAATACAAGCTTATAGGTGGTAATTTGTAGATAAGATGCATCCCCATGATGCTCTTTAATATACTTAATTATCAAAAAAGTAAAAAGAAGAGGGTCTATAACCTTAAAGAAACTAACAAGAAACACGATTTCTCACCATAGTAATAATCAACAATAATGTGCATTGTGTACAAGAGAATCCTGAACCCAGGAGAAGCAAGGAACTGATCTAATTAGCAACAGCCCTAAAGTGCGCATGTGCATGTGTGGACACCTGCACAAACACATGATTGCATGCACGTGCTCGGGCAATGCACATGTTTACAACACGCACAAAATTGCCCAAATGTATGGAGAGAGATCTGGCGGACAAGAAACTGGCAAATATCTTTTCTTATAGATGATAAAGGATTTTATAAAGAAAAAGTTCTAGTGCATCAGTATTCAAGGATAAAACGAAAGAAAAACAAACAAAAATAAAACATCAGAAGACTATATGAAAGCAGAACATGATGCCCAAAGCCAGTTAAAAGGTACACCACAAAAACAACCGAAGATTTCAAACCATACTATTTTGTTGCTTTCCTTCCAAAGGCACCACATACTATAAAGGTGCAGTGCTACAAGACTTCCTAGAAATTGATCCTCCAAAATAGGCATTCCAACAAAAGCTGGATGGCATGCCTTGGCAAGGAAATGATCATTTGGGATATTAAGTTTGTGATACAAGCCCAAGATTGGGAGTTTTTGCCAACTCTTTTTATGTATTATATTATTCCAAGAATTCTGTTGCCTGTGAGGATGCTTTTGTGTGGAACGTTGAAAGAGATGGAATCTTTCC
This sequence comes from Corymbia calophylla, assembly GCA_014182845.1. NCBI lineage: Eukaryota > Viridiplantae > Streptophyta > Magnoliopsida > Myrtales > Myrtaceae > Corymbia > Corymbia calophylla. Next base: position 18,925,055 of record CM024700.1, on the reverse strand, counting down.
AGTAAAGTCTCACTACAAGGGCTCGATAGGGAGGTTGTTGGTGGTAGAACAGATTTTCCTTAAAAAGAGATTTGGAAGTGAGGATTCTGATTAGAGTTTAGCTTTTTGCTAGGGAAGCAACTTGGGAATGAATCCTCACTTTAGATAACCTACAACTAAGAGGCAAATACTGGATAATAGATGTTTCCTCCGCAAGGACGCAGAACCCGTGCGGCATCTCCTCCCTCACTGTTCATGGACAAGAATGGTTTGGATAGTTTCCTATGCTTGCACCAAAATATCTCTGGGAGCTTTTATGGAGCAAGATCTCTGGGCTTGGCAGGGCATTCGTTTACAGTGCCACAAGAATAGGAGTAACTCAATTCCTCTCTCTGATTTACGCTCATTTGGAAGGAGCTGAACAAGATAGCTTTTGATGGAGAGAACTCTTCCGTTTGTTGAAATTTGGCTTAAAGTCGTACACTTTTGGTATGGTGGAGACAGCATATGTATGTAAATGCCTTAATTAATACAGTCAATGATTTATCTTGTATTTGAGCTCGCTTTTGGTTTTGAGAGTTGTTCTATACATGGCTTTAATTTTTGGGCTCTTTTCCTATATGGGTTTGCACCCCCTTAGTGCCCTATAGTTGAACTTTTGATCTATTAAAAGAAACTTATACTTTTCTGAGGAATTTTTTATATCACAACATTGTATCTAATCATGTACTTTCAAGTACAAACACTAACATCTCACATATGATTTTGTGCTAATCAGCATAATGATCATCCACATAGCATGTTTTTATTGAGGGCAAAAACAGTCCATTAACTCCCAGTTACGGTTCCTTTTATGAGTAAGATTATCGTGACAAAAGGGAGTCTCTACACCCTAAAGTCAAGGTCTAAAAAGTTCAAGAGAAACTTTGGATCCAAAGAGATACCAACACCTTCCCAAAACAGAACAATACTATGGATACAGAGACTAGCATACAAAACTCGTTTGAAGTGGTAAAATCCAAGTATGTAGGCAATTATATTACAGACACCTAATACAAATCTATTTCGCGTGAGTTAGTAAACCATTTTCATTTACCAGGACTTAACATCTTGAGCATTACTCTGCCAAAAATGGAGCTTAGCTTAAAAAAATGGTGACCTAATTGGAAAATAGTTGGTAAACAAAAAAAATTAAAACTAATGAATTCCCACATCTAAGCAGGTGAACATATTGTTGTGAACGGAGGCTCTCATAACTGAGGTTAAGCATCACAGATGAGATCAACGATGGCTCAATTCACTATCATCCAAGCACTGGCCAGTTATTTTATCTGCTCATTTTCTTCGGATAACTGAGTATTCATTCTCAATTTGAGCTTGTGGACAGTAATAATACCAAAGGAAAGCAGAGTTCCACTTACTACATCAAGTCCAAGGAGTGGAATTGGCAGTATAAATAAGTCTTAACTTCTCCTAGGCTCAAATAGTTCTATCAGTAGGCAAAAAGAGTTCAATATGATTCATTGATACAAAGATTGACTTTTGCAATTATGAGAGATATATATATTAAGATTGAAGGGGGCAATAAAGTTTCTCCTTTTGAAACTGAGAACACATCTCTATACCTGTTAATTATAATGTAAATGCATAAAAATTTCCATATCCATACCTCCATTTACAGTGTTCTGAAAGCCCAAACTTAGATCAAGTTCAGATTCAAACCAATGATTATGACCTCTAATTTCTATTATATGCTTATAGTAGATATTGCCAACTTGTTAAATCAGAATCAAATCAGATTTTACCTCACCCTTTCTAGCCACTTAATGTTAGTAATCCATATCATTGCATATGATAGGTTTGTATAAGAATTCAACATCAGGATGTTCTGAAAGATATGGTGTGTCTCCAAATGTGTGAAGCATAACTTACTATAACAAATTCCTACATCTATTTGATCACCCTCCAAGATTGTCCTATGTGATGCTTAAAACTCAATAATTTATCAGAGAGAAAGGCCAAATGCAAAGGTAATAACGTGCACCTGTAGATGATTGAGGACAACCAGCTGAAGTTCTTTTCCAGCACCAGACAACTTTTGATAGACGCTTCATACCCTATCATTGAGCAAACTAGCAGACTAAGATGATAAAAACCAACCAAAAAGTACAGAAATCCTATAGCGACTCCAGAACATAGAAAAACCAGCCATACCACTTCACCCAGAGAATTAACAACTGATGGACTGCAGGACTGGTCCTAGCACCACCTAGAAGACTCAAAAATTCCTCCTGAGGAGAAGAGTCAAGACCTAGATAAGCAAACAGAAACAGTTAAATGAAGAACAATGAAAATCCATCTACTGCTTTGTTTTAACAGGACCACTAACCATGGTCGTTAATAAGGCTTGCTAACAAATCAAACTTCTCATGAAAAATGTTCATGGAATCAGCCCACTGCTTGTGCATGACCGATAATGATGTCTGGACGACATGAAGTAAATCTTCAATGTTGGAAGCCTATTGAGCAACTTGATGAAGTTCATTTTTACTGCAGACAGGAAGAGATTGAGAATCTAAGGAGGCATTCGGCAGATAAAGATTCTCAGATATCCCTTCTCATTTTATTTGAGAATGCAAACAGTCCAGAAAATGTGTTTGGTAACACTTCAAAAACAGTCGATGAAAGGAAAACTATTATTAAAATCAAAATTAAAAACTGAAGACAACCTTTTAGCGTTCACATTCCACGTGCAACCATGGAGATTTGGAATAACTAAGCCTGTTTTCTTATTGTGATGGTACACAAGCGAATTCTCACAATTCTCATCCATTACAGCATACATCAGTTTCACTCAACAAATTTTCTGAGATAAAACATTGAAAATATTTTCTATAAAAATTAAAATAAAAAAAGTTATTGAAAATTTAGCTGGCCTCTAATGGTAGAGAACAAAAATGACGTGTGAATCACGTGAAAATGTTCAAAATTTTGCAAAAGTAACTCCTGCATTTTTGTCCCATCACTTTCATCATCTAAAGTACATTGATTTCTAGAGGTTTCTATGGAAAGATGGTATGATACTTACAGGTCGGGTGAAAACCTTATTAAGCATGAACAAAATCATTCGGGCTTTGAAGTATGAGGCATCATGTTGTTCAGCTTACGGTGACTCTTGGAAGTCAACTTGGGCATCTAAAATTGTCAGAAGGAAAGTTCTTCAATCATGCAAAGTGTAGAGTTAATTCCAAGAAAAATGCCTCAAAATTGCTCCATGTTAACCATCAGTTTCATTTTAAGGATGACAATAATATCCTAAGTTAAAATGAATGTTACTTTCCATACAACCAAAGAAAATTGATACCTTTAAAACAAATACCAGTGCATATAAACAATCCTAATATAATCATAAAACGGAGTCCAATTACCATACAACCAAAGAAAATTGATACCTTTAAAACAAATACCAGTACACATAAACAATCCTAATATAATCATAAAACGGAGTCCAATTACTACTACATAAGCTTAAAAAAAAAATTACACAAGTCTCGCCTAAAATTTGAATAACACTAAATGCAAGTGCAATTTTACCTCTTTTTGGAATATTGAAATATCAAGCACTGAGCAATGAAAGCCATGCATACTATCTTCAACCATTTGACCCCCTCTTGATTCAACAATGTCTTCAACAAGTTCTCCTGAGCATGCAACCATCAAATGACAAAGATCCTTGGATAAAGCCACCTAATGATAACAGTTACGCGCCAGTTAGCTTGCTCTAGTGAAACATCTAACATGATATCTGGAATAATCCAATCATATAGGAATAAACTTACAGTAGGTACATTTGAAGTTTAGCAAACAGTCAGCATCTTACATTATCAAAATATTATCCAAGCGGTTCCACATTTACTGCGTATGGCTGTTTGACATTTTCATTGAAACATGTTTAGTTACCACTAAGCTTTTGCGTGATAGTTTCTCTACTAAATTCCAATAACATGTTCATGAGAAGACAATGTACCTGATGACTAAAACTTACACGTCACAAAGTGAATGAAATTCTTTGTTGGTCACAAGAGCATTTTGAGCAAGAAACTATGGACAATCACAGGCTCATTTATAAGCCATAATAAATTTTAAAAAATGACAATAAGCATGCCCAACATACATAAATAATTAAACATCTATCCACAGCTTGTTTTTGCTATGAAAGACAATTTTCATCACATTATTGTCTAAGATCAATGCAACTCAAGAGAGGTGGAACTGTCATTTATTTGAGCCTTGCAAGAGCATATAAAATATTTTTGACTGGTGTTCTAGTTTTAAGGAGAAGTTAAACAGGTATTTTTGAAAACATTCTTCGTAAATACATATACTCTCTCGTTTCTAATTAAATAATCTAAATCGAATACAAAATATAGTTGATTAATAAAAGCCCTGATCCTTCTACCCAGCTACAGTGATAACTACCCCTAATATCCATGTAATCAACCCCTTCAAAAGCATTCAAATAGTCTTAGGCACTCCTTCCACTTTCCAATCCCATAATAATGTCACACCACCGCGTAAAGTCCATAAGAGCAAGCAATCTAGAATAACCATAGCATGAGAAACAAAACGGTGATATAGGCCAAGAACATCACCGTGGGTCCAGTAATTTTTTGCTTCATTTAGTCTAGGTTCTTTTGCATAACTTGAAGTTTAACTTGATCACCAATGCTTCAGAAAGTGTCTCTTAAGATTTATTTGTAGTTTGTGTTTCCTAATGCATGGAAAAACTAAAGAAAAGTCAATTTATCATGAAATGAAGTTGAAATATATCGGAAGCTTAATTAGGGAGGAAAATAAAATTAGTCACAGCAGAGCAAAAAGGCCAACTATCATTAACCCATTAGTTGAAAAACATGGAGGCTCTTGAGAGGCAACTATGGTAGTTAGTGTACCTTCCTCACGAAAGCATTCAAGAGTCAAGGTGCATATTCCCATGCATTACGGTAATCACAGCAAGAAGCAATAAGCGACTGATTATCAAACTGAAAATAGCGAACTCAATAAAACAAAGCAGCTATACAAACAAAATGGAAACAGTGAGTTAAAACGGTTTCAAAACTAAAATAACTATTAGCGATTGGAACTGTGCTATCTCTACAAGGTCAACTTGGAGATCAACCAAGCAACACAACATTCATTTTTAGGTCAGGTCAATGATGGAACTAGAAAACAGAGAGAAACAACAACTTGAGCTAAAAAGGTAAACTTCAAGGACAACAGCATAACTGCAGTATAGGTATCGATTTGACTTTCCTGAAGGCCTTTAAATGATCTTACATCAAAACCAGACTACAGAGTATCTACTTACACATTGCAACTTGGAAGGCCTTAAATTAGCAGTTGCACATTGTGGTTCCCTAGAAACTTAGTATTCCTGCCATTGGCATCTTTTCAAATAAGAAAGGAAACCCAGAAGCTCAACTTTGAACTAAATGAGCTACATCACTTATCACAACAAGTGATTTCCTAATTTCATGTTTAATTTTCCATCTAAATATCTCATCTTAAAGTGAAAAATAACCTGTTCTAGGTATAGGACATAGATATTGGAATTGACTTTAGGTAGTCAACCAAGTCAAGACATTGTGATCAAATCATCACTAACAATTCACAAACTTGTTTATAGATCTGAAAAACCTCCCGTTAGGAAACTATATTCCACACTTATAGATCTGGTGATAGGCAGTGGACATTAGGAAGTCCATTTGGGAGAGTCCCAACAAGGAATCATAACTATAAGGATTTGCTCCACCTAACTAAAGAGAAAACTATAGGAACCTATGACACTGATTAGAACAATTCTCCAGCACCCGTTTCTAGACTAATCAAATGTTTGTTGAGAAGTTCATCATGTTCTCTAAATTTTCTCATAGTTGTACACCCTTAGAGAGAACTATCTACGAATGGGCATACATACACACAGAGAACACTTTCCCCAACCGATGGTTGTATAGGCTCTCTCAATCGCCCTAAAAAAGAGCAGAAACTCGAGTTTGAAACAAAAGGAAAGTTTGTACGGCAGACTAACCCAGAAAGACACTAAATTCTCCTTTAGGTGCTTCAACTGCAGCATAGGTAGAAGGAGCACCCAAGATAAACAACAAAAGCTTTGGATAATTGTGCTATATCGAAGTCAGGGGTGTCATCTCTGAGGTGACCAATAGAAATGAAGTCTAGAACTTCTACAAGAATAACTTCAACTAGTATAGTTGTTTGATTAACTAGCCCATTAATTTTAGGCAATACTGATTTCTGCCATCAAATCCATTTATTAATAAAGATTGCTGTATGGAAGCAAGAAAGGAAAGAATTACTCATTGACTCAATTTGATAGACTATACTGCTAAGCATTTGATCTAAACAGATAGGAGGCTTACAACATTTATGATTGAAAAGACACCATATATACTGAAACACAAAACCCCATCTTTATCTCCACTACAAAGGATATTGACACACAGCTTCAAAAATTTAAGAGTTCTACGAATGAATCTTGACCATCATCAGTTAAACCAGTTTCTCCACGTACTAGTCCAGGCATATGAGGAACTCTTGGAGTTGGAGGGAAGAAATGAGTAGTGCAATCTTCAAATGCCAAATAGTTGCCAGAAGTGTCCTATGAAAAAAATGGATAATTAACTTTCCAATTGGAAAAATAGTGGTTGTCACGCTTGTTAGTTACAAGTGGTTGGAGTGCCAAACCCCAACCCAATTCCAACACCACTTTGATTTTTTGAAGGCCCGGGGCTAGTCCAAACTAGTTGACAGGTTTGTTGGGTACTAGTTGATAGGTAAACCTGGTTATCGATTGAACAGGGTCAATACCATCGGTTCTTGACCAATACTATTTCTGCTGGGAAAATAGTTTGAACAAGTCTTGTTCTTGGTTCAACCAGAGCCACTTCTTAAAACTCTGAAAAGAATAGAAGTCAACAGAAAAACACAACATTTTGTTTTTTTTCCTTTTGCCATCAATGTCTTAAATAGTGAATTGACATGATCAGAACAGAACTCTAGATATGATGAATAAGAAATCAATATGCAAGCTCCAGATCCAAGAGTTACCTTAAATTGGTATAACTCTTAGTTATTTGCACAAGTGGTTCTGGCAATAGACAAATTGATGGTCATTGGCCTGCAGGATCGTCATTCCGGCATTCTCCCAAGTTTTCACATGTATAATCATTCATCTTAATTAGCAACATAACAATTTAATGTTCCTGTTTCCAACATACTATATTAGCCACATCGCAAATTTGAACTTTGAAATACGATATACCAAGCTTTTACCTTATATAGAGCCAAATCCACAAAACAATGACTAGGAGGGATGCACAACAACCTTTCAAAGGTCTTCCCTGCTTCACACTGCTTGAATCATTCGTAAGTCCCCTCACTACCGCTATAGAATTTGTTACATCTACAAAAGACTCGTCAGGTATATGCAAGAAAATATAATCTGAAGCAAAGTCAGAGTCATCCTGTAGAGTCATTTAAAGAAATAAATAGCATGAAAAAGCGGTTGTACTCTGCAAATGGGGATCCCTGGATAATATATGTAGTTTCAGATTAAAGGTATATACCCCATAGAAGGATAGTGAATTGGGAATGTATATGGTGGATGCTGCAACTGATGTAAGGGAAAAGTGGCGATAAATCCTTGCAAAGTGTCCTTTCGAAATAGTAGAAAAAGGCATCTAGGCAACTTTCTTGAAAATGTAAAGATGAAATTATTTCCTAATTAGAAAACACGAGATACAGGATAACTATATAGAGGGATAATAAGCTAAACAGAGAACCAAATCTGACAAGATCACCCAATTAAAACTTCCATGTAGATTGTTAGGTAATCAAACCTAAAACTAAACATGAAAAACTAGATTATTAGACAGAGGAAAAGCGAAAAACCATTGTTGAGGACAACCTCCAGAAGACAACCCCCAACCCCAATGGTTTCCTTTTCTCTCTCCTTCTCTCATTATAATCTCAAGTTTATGGCCACTCAGGCAAGTGTAAGAACATTTATGAATGGAAAAGGTAGATATAGCATTAAGGTGAAGAATTTACAATGAAAGAGCAATAAACAACACAATCAAGTAAGAGCTTCTACACACGAACAAGATTCTATTACATTTCAGCTTTCTAATTCTTTTGCTAATACCTGCATTCCATTTGTTGAAATTCCTTTGCAAGTGTCCTTCACAAATATCCGGTGTCCCCAAATCCTCCAAACTGCAGTAAATCTCTCTCTGCATTGTTTCTCCGAGACAATAATGAGGGTAAGACATCATACTAACTCGACAAAATATATCAAGGCAGAAAAAATTAAGGCTATTGGACTGTGAAATAAGATTCTTAGTTGGAAACTTAACTGCAAAAATAGCATTAGAAATAACATGTAAGATATGAAGACTGAAATATTGTCTGTTAAGAATTATTAAAGCACATAACCAGTTATCTATGAACTTTTCCACCCACAGGCATTATTAAAGCACATATAAGTTCTATCATTTAGGAGTCACCTAAACCATAACCTTTTTTATTTTGCTGAACTAAACATATTTGAATTTCAGCATTCAAAATAAACTATTAATTTGATGAAAATGAGCACATCATAGATGACTAGTTCTGTTGACACCATGTGCTTAGAGTGTAAATCCTGACAATAAGCTTGACCTCTATAACTGCTACATTGAAATTTGTCGTTGACATTTGAAGCATTTTCAATCATCAATGACAACATCAGCAGTGAGGTGACAATTTCCTATCCTATAAGAGAATGCAATTCAGCACATCAATTATATTCAAGTCCTAAAGTGTATGAATCTGTTATTAACGTATGACATGAAACGAATAATTTATTAAGTCTATTCATATCTTCTCATTTACTGACCTATTTAACAAATGGGCCATGTTCAATGATCTAATAAGATTCATTAAGCTTATCGTACTCAGGTTGACCTATCTAACAGTCCATATTAACTTGACATCAACAAACACGACCTGTAAACATGGATTGCCATCTCTATTAGCAAGCTTGCTATTTGCACTGCATCATGCAGCTTTTGAGCAATTCAGAATATTTCTCAAGAGAGATCAGAAAAGAACACATTTTGATGATAAAGGATTCTTGCAGAAGGAATTTGAGGATAATGTTACAGCAATAGCATGGAAAACTTACTTCTACATCATGCGGTGAAAGTATACCATCTTCAAGTGCCGAGACAGCGACCTTGCCATTAGGACCTCAGCATGATGATGTCATACATTTACCTGGAGTAGATTAGATTAATTAAGAGAAGCCAGTATTCACAACACAAAATAAATGTGCAAAGAACCATTTCCATTACCGGCATGATAAGTAGAACCATTTTGCCAAAGCACACATTATCTTGAATGAACATCTGCCCTGACTTCCTTCAGCCTATCGAGACCTTGAATTTCGGCTAAGTTTTCGCAATTTACAGCTAATAATTCCTTCAGCCGCTCGGATTTTGGAAGGCCATCTGATATCTAAACTTTCCAAAACTTCTGACCTATCGAGACCTTGAATTCTGGCTAAGTTTTCACAGCCTGCAACATTTAATCTCTTCAGCCTCCCGGATTTAAGGTCTAGCCTTCCAATTGAAGTGCAACCACTAATATCTAAACTTTCCAAAAATTCTGACCTATCGAGACCTTGAATTTCGGCTAAGTTTTTGCAGCTTGCAACATCTAATCTCTTCAGCCTCCCGGATTTTGGAAGGTCTAGCCTTCCAATTGAAGTGCAGCTAGAGATATCCAAACTTTCCAAAAATTCTGATCTATCGAGACCTTGAATTTCGGCTAAGTTTTTGCAGAATGAAGCATCTAATTTCTTCAGCCTCCTGGATTTTGGAAGGTCTAGCCTTCCAATTGAAGTGCAGTTAGAGATTTCCAAACTTTCCAAATACCCCAACCTATCGAGACCTTCAATTTTGGCCAAATTTTTGCACTTAAAAGCACGCAATTTCTTCAAACGCCTGAACTTTGGAAGGTCCAACCACTTGATTGAGTCGCAGGTAATGACATCCAAGCTTTCCAAATTTGTCGATTTGTCAGGACCTCGAACTTCAAGTAGATTCTCGCAAAATGTAACGGATAATGTCCTTAGATGGATAAAATGTGAAACGTCCACCACTTTGATAGATCCACAGCCATGAACATCCAAGATTTCCAACTTGAAGGGTGTGTTTAGGGATTGTGGTGATTCTGATCCTTCAACGTCCATCGGTTGGGAGCATTCTGAGTTCTTTAATAGCGTTGATGGAACAAGCAAAGGCAATTGGTTACTTTGACAAGTGACTCTCAAATATATTAAGCCAGAAGGTAGGTCCGGCAACGATTGGAGCTTGTCACAGCCCAAAAAATCAAGGTGTCGTAGGGAAGAAAGATCACACATGCTTTCTGCCATTATCCCTTTCAGATTTTCGCAACTGAAAGCACATAACACTCGGAGCTTTCTCAGCTTCCCAATATCAGGCAATTCTTCTATACCACTTTCAGAAATATCTAGAAACTCTAGATTCTCCAAAAACCCTATGCTTTTTGGCAATGCAGAAAGGGATGGAGTGTCTCGTAGAAGGAGTTGCTGCAGGGCTTTTAAATTACCTATTTCTTCTGGAAGTTCCGTGAGTCTCTTACAATGGCTCAGCTCCAAGCGAAAGAGGGCCTCCATCTCTCCAATTGAAGCATCGATTCGCTTCAGGCTCCGACAGCCATTGAGGATGAGAACCTCTAACTCCTTAAAAGCTGAGAGGAAGTCCGTATTTTCCAAGGATTGACAAAATGAAAGATCCAGATATTTCAGCTTCTCTGCCATCTGGTAATAAAAAAATAAAAATGATAGTCGAGGGGTGAGTTTAAAGTGATTATGATTCAAAAGAAAGCATAAAAGGGAGAAAAAAAGACTGCAGTTCTTACCGTGAAAAGACTCCATCCTTCCCATTTCTCATTTATTTGATTTCCTAGCAATTTGAGCACGGCTAATTTCTTTACGTGAAAATTTTTTAAATTAAAATTCCTGCACAAACTTTCCCATTCAAGCCATCTTAACTCTTTCGTTGAGTCCTCAAAATCTCCACTGAGATATACCTCAGACATGTGAAGGAATCTTAGATTCGTCAATTTCTTGAGTCCTCGGAAAATATAGTCATCTAGCTCAATATTGTCATCTTTCCAACTATCGCCAATGCCAAACGGAAGATGAATCGCCCCAATCTTCTCCGTTCCCTATAAGCAAGAATCAATATTCATTAATACTATATCCAACTAAAGTAATCGAATATCATTTGTTTATATTGTTATTGACGTGCATTGTTGCGTTCAAGAGAGTAGCAATGTGAAGATATGATTTTTCTTTTTACGCCAATTAACAATATTTATAAAGGCTAACAAAGTGAAGGATGTCAACTTCCATTTCGAAATTTGGCCATGAACATTCAGATCTTAAAAAGAATTATGATGTAATGGCTCATATAGAGTAAAAACTTTGCAACTTGGAATCTTCTTCTTTCTAGTACTATAGCTTCATTACCATACTAGTTAAGAAA